>CM033323.1:26262875-26913068 GCA_019359835.1 Pharus latifolius | reverse complement strand
AAATTGGAAAATTGGAAAATTGACATAAAAAGAAATTGTTCATTCATTGTTGTTTTATCACTTACAAAAAAAAATAAAACCCATAATGCTAGGTCAAGGGGTGGTCTTAGCCCTGGCTGCATGTAGAATAGAGTCAGTTAGACTTGCAGCCAGGACGCAGGACTCCTCTAGTGACAAGTTGTCCCTAGGATGAACTACTACCGCGTCGAGAAGGCCTGCGACCTCCCTCAGCTTCGCTATGGTATCCTTCATAGTCAAACCGCAGCCAGCGATGGTCATATCTGCGGCTTTCTTTTCCTCGCGAAGATGCCTCGTCCTCGCCCTAGCATTGTCACCATCCGTCTTCATGCGCTTAATGCGCTGGAAGAGATCGTCAAGGTCAAGCCGTAGCTGAGTGTGCTTGTCTGTAAGGAGCTTGTGCTCCTCCTGGAGGGCCCTCAGGTCGGCCTTCACTTTGGCAGTGTCTTCCACGGCTACCATTCCCTGTGCAAATCAACAGGTCAAGAATGAACTGAACATGGATTAACAATACAGAGGTAAACCGAGGAGATTTAGAGTTCTTACCGGGGAGGGCGTGGCTGACGATCCCATGGAGGTTGCCATTGTGAAAGAGAAGATGAGGAGTCAAACCGTTCGAGAATTAGAAAAACAACAAAATACCGCGACGCATGGCGAGGTACTTATAGAGTTTCCAAGGCGACGCATGGCGACACGGTTGAGAATTCAAAGCGGCAGAGTATTCTTCTATCAGTAAAAACAGGAAAAAACCGTCAGACAACAAATACCGTGAGACTAACGAATTTATTCTAACGGTAAAATAGAACAATACCGATAGAAAACGTTTTGAAGTTCCTGAGAGAAGTGTGAAAGTAGCGGATGTCCTTTTCTATCGGTATAAATAACAAAATACCGTCAGAAAAAAGAGATTTTTGCAGAACTTAATTTGAAGAAGCAAGAGGTTGCGATGAGATTTTTGCAAGTGCTATTTGAATGGAAGAATTAAGTATTTACAGGATAAAGGTACTGTACATGTTAGAACTCATGCTGTGGAATAAAATTGAGATGTATTAATGCTGTAAACTAGCTTATCATTAAATTCTAAAGAAAAATGTACTGCCTGATGTATTAATGATAAGTTCCTCACCTTGCTGCAGAACTTATGGGCTGTTTGCTTGGCATTTATCCCTGAAATAGAAATTAATCATCAATGGTTCTCTTAATGGGAACGGGGATGCCCGAACTTCCGTCAGGTGGAGGATAAGTCGATTAGGCGGCGCGAGACACACACGATCCGGCTTCTTGATCGGCACGATCAAAACCCCTGCAATCGCAGCACCACGCGTCCTTTGGTAATCAACCATGCGCTGCCCGGTTGACCTCGCCACGAAGGCTAATCCCTGCCAGTGAATCGAGAACACAAGCAAGAACAAGAAAGATGCAACTGAATTTGCAATTGAGGATGAAACTCACGAGTTGGGGTCTCACAAACCGATGAACGGCGACACTGTTCAAAGACAGAATTGATCTAAGCAAAACCCGCCTCAACCCTAGCGGCGGCTACTGAATATAAGGTCTAAGGGACGTCCTAGAGACCCTAGACGCGTCCGTGATGGGCTCCAACACGATACATGGGCCAACGGCCCAAATTGGTGACGCAGCACCCTGGGACAGATTCTGTCTGCCAACTTGCAATGTGAATTCCCGTCGACTCCGAAGTCCAAATGACCTGAAACCGGTGCCATTGGAAAGGTTATCTCCTTAGCTTTCCATGAATATGTAGATCATCGAAAGCGGAGCCCGTTTGTGGCCTGGGCGACGATTTTAGTGAACACTGCTCCTAGTGGCCGAGGTAGTCGACTCCGAGATGAATTGGCCTCCAACTTGACTTGGACGCCCTCCTTGCCTCCCTCCTGGCCCTTGCTGGTTCCCAAGGCCTTCATGATCCTCTCCAAAGTTCCTAAGTACAATATAATCAATAATATCATTAGGTAGCATACCATCCTCACAAGTATATGCACGGGCACTTAGGAACGAGCTCACCTGTTGATTCAATTGCCGTGCTCGTGCTCTTGTGATGGGTCCTTGCATCACAACTGGAGGAGTCTCGGGCGTATGCATAGGAGTGATGTCCTCATCAGTTCTCAACCCATAATCCTTCTTCGTGGGCATCTCGCATATACGTTGTTTCGTCGATATCTTCAGTACGGATAGATTGAATGTCCTTTAAAAATGGAGGTATTTCATCGAATTGGTTATACTCCTCTTCGTCGACAACATCTTCGACCCCAACAATACGTCTCTTGCTGTGGAGGACAACATGCAAGTTTGGATTGGCCGGGTCAACGATGTAGAATACTTGTGTGGCTTGCTTTGCAAGTATGAATGGATCGTCTTGGTGTCCGACTCTACCAAGATCAACGAGAGTAAACCCGTAACTGTCAACTTGAACACCTCGAGGGATTTCGACCCATTGGCATCGAAACAGGGGAATCTTAAGTAATCCGTAATCGAGCTCCCATATTTCGTCAATAGCACCGTAATATGAGTTCAGCACCCTTACTGACCTGGCATCCTCGGAAATAGCAAACAGTGTCACTCCGCTACATTGCGTGCTACTCTTGGCGTCTTGAGCTCTTGTGTAAAATGAATACCCATTGATGTCATACCCCTGCCAAGTCCCTACAGTGAATCTTGGGCCTCTAGCCAACCATGTCACAGTTTCACTTACAGAGCCCTCGGCAGCTCGCGTGACTCTTTCTTGGATCCACTCAGCAAATTTCCTGTTATGTTCTCTGCTGACCCAAACGTCTGACTTCGAAGGATTCTGTGACCGTAACATTACCTTGTACTCGTGTATGTATGGCTCGACCTCCGTCATGTGTTGTAAGACCCAAAAATGTGATTTTGCGTACACATCACGAGCGGGGACGATAGCTTTGAATCCAATCATTCCGATTCCCTGAAGCCTACCCTCGTGTCGGGATCTAGGAACGCCAATTGGGTCAACCCCGGCCATATAATCTGTGCAAAATTCAATCACCTCCTCGGCGGCATAACCTTCCATGATACTCCCCTCGGGTCGACGACGAGTCCTTACGTATCCCTTCAATACACCCATAAATCTCTCAAATGGATACATGTAGCGCAGGCACACGGGTCCACAAAACTTAATTTCTCTGATAAGGTGAACAATCAGATGGACCATAACATCAAAAAAGGATGGAGGGAAATACATCTCGAGCTGACAAAGAGTTGTAACCACGTCGCGTTGCAAAGCGTCCAGTCCATCGGGATCAATTACCTACGAGGACACAGTTGCGCCAAATATTCATATCAGAAAAATCTTCTAATTAAGCTCCATAAATGGAGGTAGTGAACTTATAGTACGAGTGCACGTACTTACCTTGCATGATATTGCGTTGAAGAAATAACATAGGTTTGTGATTGTCTCTCTGACTTTAACTGGGAGAATGCCTCTGATAGCAATGGGAAGCATCTGTGACATCAAGACATGACAGTCGTGGGACTTCATGCCAACCAGTCTTAGGTCCTTCATAGACACAAGTTTTTTCAAGTTCGCGGAGTACCCACATGGAACTTTAACACCGTGCAGGCACCGACAGAGTTCTGTTTTTTCGCTCTTGGACAACGTATAGCAGGCCGGGGGGAGGTATGTATGCTTTCCATTCTCTAAAGGTGCAAGCTCAGTCCTTATCCCCATTTCCACCATGTCACGACGAGCTTTCACACCATCCTTTGTCTTTCCCGGAATGTTCAACAACAAACCAATCAAACTGTCACAGACATTTTTCTCTACATGCATGACGTCAATGCAATGTCGAACTTGTAAGTGCTCCCAGTACGGTAGATCCCAGAGAATCGATCTCTTCTTCCAAACATTTTTTTCTCGAGGTTTAGAATGCTTACCGAACTCAACTTTGATGTCGTTCACGCACGAGTAAATCTCCTTACCGGTCAGAAACACTGGAGCTGATTCCTTCTCAGGCTTCCCGTTAAATGATTTCCTCTTCTTACGGTACGTGTGATGCACCGGAAGAAACCTGTGGTGACCCATGTACACTGTTTTCCGGCAGTTTCGCAGCCACATGCTCTCAGTTTCATCTAGGCAAATAGGGCAAGCCTTGGCTCCTTTCGTACTATACCCTGACAAATTGCCGTAGGCAGGAAAATCATTTATGGTGCAAAATATCAGGGCCCGCAAGATGAAATTCTCTTTCTTGTATGCATCCCACACCTGCACACCCTCGCTCCACAATTTCTGTAAGTCCTCAATTAAAGGCGCTAGAAACACGTCAATATCATTTCCGGGTTGTCTGGGTCCTGAGATTAGTAACGCCATCATGATGTACTTGCGCTTCATGCATAACCAAGGAGGAAGATTGTAGATGCATAAAAGAACCGGCCAAGTGCTGTGCCAGCTGCTCATATTACCATGTGGGTTCATACCATCTGTACTCAGCCCGAACCTTACATTCCTAAGTTCGCCGCCGAACTCAGCAAATGTTCTGTTGATGTTTCTCCATTGAATAGAATCAGCTGGGTGTCTCAGTTTTTCGTCTTGTTTCCGGGCTTCAGCATGCCAACGCAAGTGCTTCGCGACTTTCGAATTTGCAAACAGCCGCTTCAATCTAGGTATCACAGGCAAGTACCACACAGTTTTTGCCGGGGGCCCTTTCCTTACCTCGTGACGTTCACTGTCAATCCGGTCCCTACGCGTATACCTCGATGCGCCGCATCTTGGACAAACATGCAAACTGGAGTACTCGTTACGGTACAACACACAATCATTTGGGCATGCGTGTATTCTTTCGATTTCCATTCCCAACGGACACAACAGTTTTTTGGCTTGGTAAGTAGATCTTGGCAACTCATTTCCCTCTGGAAGCATGTCCGCTAGAAGATCTAATAGTGCCGTGAAACTCTTATCACTCCAACCGTTTCCTGCCTTCAAGTTATATAATCTCAGCACAGAAGACAGTTTTGTAAATGTTGCACATCCAGGGAACAGAGGCTTCTCAGAGTCAGCAATCAGTTTCTCAAATTCACAGAAGTCATTTTCGTTGTAATCTTCCTCTACATCACGTAACATCTCATCTAGATTGTCATCATCATCATCTACGTGCACATCGGAATGAACATTACCAAAATTGGGATGATCATCGATATTATTGCAATCCACATCCGAGTCGTGCTGATTGGTAGTAGTGGTGCTTGTTTCCTCAAGATCTTCGCCATGCCATATCCAACGGGTGTATTGCACGTTAAAACCACGACGAATCAAATGACTCTTAATTTGATCAGAGTTGCTAAACCTCTTCAAGTTCATACAATCTGTACAAGGACAGAGCATATTTTTCTCTCCCTTCCTCTCCTTTTGGTGCTCAGCAAATTTAATAAACTCATTCACACCATCCAAATATTCAAGAGTAGTACGTTTTATTCCATACATCCAATATTTCCTGTCCATCTACAATTAACAAAATTTAACGAGTAAGCCATGCATGAAACCTGCCCGATTAAGTTATGTATATGTACATGTACAGCCTCTTACAACAGATACATGTGTTGAACCCTAGCATGACGAAATTAACACTAATTAACCTAGCTAACTACACAATACAAGCTAGTTAGCTCCTAAAACATGACGCATTTCCAGCTACCAAGCTCCCAAGCTTAGAGCTACAAACTTGGAACTACACAATACAGCTAGCTTGCAAGTAGAGAGGGAGGGAGATCTAGAGGGAGAGAGAGATAAGTGTCGACGATTAAGCGTACCTTGAAGACAGGGGCGCAATCAACTTCCCTCCAGCCTGCGCTGATCACCCTAGCAGTGTAGCTGAAACTTTCGTCACAAACAGAGGGACACAGAGTGCAACAGAACAAATTAAAGAGCAGCTCAGCAATGGTCGAGTGGGGTTTTCCTTATAACGGACATTTTTCTAACGGTAAATACATGAAATAACCGTTAGACTAACTTAGGTAATTTGCCGCTCACAAATTCTATCGGTAAAAACACACACATACCGTTAGAGAATGTGCATTACCGAGCAAGTACAGGACTTCTTCTTTCGGTAAATATGTGTATTGACCGAAAGATCATGCATGACACAACACGCACATGAGTTTTTCTATCGGTAGATATGTGTACGAACCGTTAGATGATGCATGACACATGAGCAAGAGTTTTTCTATCGGTAAATATGTGTATTTACCGTTAGAATATGCATGACTGGGCAAATATATGTGTTTTCCTATCGGTAAATATGTGTACTTACCGTTAGAGGAGGTACTGGTACCAAACTGGGACAAACATGCACATGCCATTTCTCACATTCAAGTAATCATATCAATGTAACATCAAACAGATCTTACATCAAACGGATCTTAACTAGAAGATAAAGCAATATATTTCAAGAAATGCTAATTTTTGGATTAACTAGGAGACACAAAAATACTTTTCTTAGGTACTTGGGACTTCATCTTGCCAAAGAAATTACACATGCCAGTTCACAAATTCAGGTACAAACATACACATGCCAGTTCACCAATACAAATTCAGGTACAAACATACACATGCCAGTTCACAAATTCAAGTGCATGTCTGAAACAGCAGTACAAATACACACCTACCTACCAATACAATTAAATACACAAATACTCCCTGCACATTCAAGTTCATGTCCCAATTAGCAATACATGATACACAAATATACAACAATATACAAATACAACGATTCACACATTCGATGTATATTAGAAAAGCCATGTCTGAAATTAACAACAGATCACGACGAGGACCCAGTGGCCCATACATGCATTTTACATAAAAGGGAACCTTTGCAGGTTGCCACAATGCAACTACCGACTACAAGTTAGACCTGATACATCACAAATCCATTCATCCAAAACAGCAAATGTCTGAACCACATTGGACTTAACCATAGGAGTTCAGTTCGAAGACGCCCGAGGAGCTGGAACTGCCGTCGACATACATTTGTACGTATTGGTGATTTCCTCGGACTCAAACTCGATCAAATCAACTCAACTCAACTCAACTCAACTCCATTAACAAAAAGAACCTACCTTCCAAGATGTTGTTCTGTGTAGTGATGGTGTAGAATGGCTGTGCAAATAACAACAATTCTTCTTCTCCAAGCAGGTAAGCATCCGACCACAAGCTGGTGCATGCAAAAAATTGTAAGATGCTTTCTATAGGTCCTGATTTGAGAAACACGCCGGGCTTAAGCATCTTCTCGACCGAGCCAACCAAGATCTCGCCCTTCACGTCCTTCCAGCTCTCGACGGTGATCTTCACCATTTCTTTCGCCAACAAGCCAACGTAGGCAGCGTACTACGATGAAAAACCGTGAAATATGTTGCCCCTCACGAGCATCATCCAAGGACCTGAACAGATCATAATCATATTGAAATGAAGACACATCAAAATGAAGGATACAAAAAAAGCAGAATTATTGCCATAATCAGATTAGAATAATCTAACAATATTGCAGAAATTTTACGTACCTTCCTTGGGATGCCGACGTCTAGAGGGCGTCGATGGAGGTGCGGAGGTGCAGCAGTCCCCTGTAGAGGTGCGCCGGCCTTCCATGGAGCTTACGGGTTAGGACTACGAGCCCCAGATGAACTGTGAGAATGAAAGAGACATACCCGTGTATTTATACAAATATATATTTTCTATCGGTACGAAAACATAATACCGTTAGTAATAAAAATATCTGTAGAAGGCGAACGGTTCTATCGGCACAATAAATATTACCGATAGGAATTTTTGTACATATTCTATCGGTGTGTACGTACATTGCCGATAGAATATTACTAGTTGTAGAAGGCCAACAGTTCTAAGATATTTTTTGCAATATTCTACCGGTATAAACATTCATTACCGATAGAATAAAACTATTTGAAGACGAACAGTTCTAAGCAATTTTCTATATATTCTAACGGTAAAAGAATCCATTACCGATAGAATAAAAATATTTGTAGAAGGCCAACTATTCTATCGGTGCACTACATATTGCCGATAGGAATTTTTAATATACTCTGTCGGTATATTCATACAGTACCGATAGAATAAGTCTAGTTGTTGAAGTCGACCAGTCCTATCGGCGCACAACATTCTTCCGTCAGTACTTATGCATCTCTTCTAACGGCAAATATGTTCATCACCGCTAGAGTAAATCATACTATTTATTCTATCGGTAAGTTTCTTATAAACCGATAGGGAAAATACATCCGTCGGGCTTTTATGACCGCGAGGCACATTTTCGCTAAGAACCGATAGAAGATAGGGGTTAGTAGACTGCATTTCTGTACTAGTGCGCATTCGTGGCACTGCCGTGGACGCCACCTCGGCCGCGCCAGCACCGTCAGCTGCTTCCCGGGCGTGTACCCGTGAACCAGCAGCTTCAGCTTCACCGTTCGACACGCTCCGGCCACGCGTCGATGAAGCTTTCAACTTGCTGTCCCTTCGCCGCCTGCACCTGTAATCCTGTACCTGCCATTGCCAAAAGCCTGCACCACCGAGTGCCAGTGCCTCGCCATCACCGCCTGCACAAGTCCCCGCTGTGTCCGGTAGCTTCGCGGTCGATTTCGTCGCCGCTGTTCCCTGAATTGTCGACCAGCAGATGGCTTCAGCAGCTATAAATACCTCCACAGTGCATTGCTTCGTTTCCCAACAACAGAAACCAACTAATTTCTCACCGCCGTCGAGTTCGCTTTCTTCTCCGGCGAGCAACCTCTGGAGCTCACGGTGCCAGCCCAATTCGCTGCACCATTCTTCAAACCAAAGCCACCAGTGAGTTCCCCTCTTCCCCCTGTTCGTGTCGTAGCACCCAATTGCACCCCGGCGAACCTTAACGCCGGTGATCATCGGAAAAGCTCAAAACCCCTGTTCCTGCAATACTACCCGATTTAATCCAAATTAGCCTTAGTACCAGTAGAAGAAATTGATCAGCATACTCTTTTTAGCAAGCCTACCAATCTGGTTTTCAAAATCGAGCTAAGATCATAGCTCTCCCCAAATTGCGTGCCACCAGTGAACTGGCTCTCGTCGCCAGGCCACGCCAGCGATCCTCTGGCCAAATTAACCACACCAGTAGCTTCTACACTCCACCCTCTTACTCCCTGAGCAAAGAATCGAGTTCAAATCCACTGTATCGAAAACCCCCTTTGTCCAGTGTCGTCTTCTCCAGCGCCGGTCGCCGGAATTCTTCTCCGGCCGATCCCGCACCTGAAACCTTGTCCCTTAGATAGATTTCAGTACCCTGAGAAATATTGTCCACTAGCTCGATCTCTGAATCGATCTGAATCAAAAGTTATTCCAATGCCAAGATCACTGTCCAATAGCTCAGTTAATGTCCAGGCCACTGTGTTTTCTCGCCAGATTTAGCCACCCTCTGGCCACTTTCTGTCCTTGTGCATGTTGAGTAACTTGTTCCTGTTATCAAGGCCTAACTCCCAGACAAAGTAGTGCATCAATTGAAGCCCTAGATCAAAAGTTATGCCATGCCCTAGTTTCTGGCCATGTCCAGCACCATGTCAGTGTATGTTAGCCACTGACATTGACCTTGTTCGACCCCTTTTGTTTGAGCAATTGAAATGCCACCTTGTCCATTAGATTCCTGGAGTTAAGATCTACAACTTTCTCTACTATCACTTCTCCAGAAAACCATCCTAAGACCAGTTTGAAGCTATGCCAAAGCCGTGAACCGAATGTCGACCCTTTGACGTTCAATTCTTTTGAACCGTTTCTTCGACCAGAACCCTTGTGACCTTGCCCTAACCTTTTCCCCTGCATGCATGACTCATTTACTTAATATTTTCCATGGGAACTATTTTCTGTATGCTTATATGGTATGTTTGTGTATTGTTTGATTGCCGCAGAATCAGAAGCTGAAGGAGCGGAAGAAGTCTTCGAAGAACCGTCTGAGTATTTAGACCCAGCATTGCAAGGCAAGCCTCACTTCTTTGATCATGTCTCAGCCAATATTTTTATATGAAGTATATTCACTGTTTTCTCACTTATGCATGCTTATTTTGGATGTAAGTTATATTTGAATGACGTGAGTAGATATCACCTAATGAATCATGAAACCCCTTTTGTCATTGAACCTTTATATATATGCTTTTGTCACCCTAGGACTCATATACTGAATATTCACATTAAACATAAAATGGTCAACTACATGAGAAGTTATGATGAAAACCGTTTTGTCAAGAAAACTGATAAAGGATCAGTAGTGAGGATGGGTTGTATGGTGAGGGTGCGGTGCACACCAGGGAATGCGGATGGCTCCTCACTATTGGTTCATAAGGACGAGAACCTTGTGCTGTGTCTCTATGCGAATTGTAAACGTACCAACCACTTGCCTGGTATGGGACAGGCGCAACTTAGTAGCTTTCTTTATGTTAACAGTTCCCTGCATAGTTTGTCGATCTGGTTTCTCGCGTGGAAACTGGTGGGCCGCAGTTCGGCCATGAGTGATGTGAGTTCAGAAAAAGTATGAGAGAAAAAGGTGGAAAGAAGGAAGACGCCCTAGACCTGATTAAACCGTGAGCGGTTGTAATCTTGAAAAGTCATGTGTCTTGCGTGGACAACGACTAAGGCTAGGAAATAAGGCAGTGGGGAGGACCCACAATGGTACATGAGACTTGATTGTCTATCTACCCGGCGGGAACACTATTAACATTAGACTGCAAAATGTTGTGTGATCTCGACCTTGTCACATGTGTATAAGTCACATGGAGCTGATCCGACTTGTAAGTCGAGTGAACCAGTGGATTTAAAAAGAGGTACACCTTTGCAAAGTGTAAAAGAAGTATCAGATACTCTGTACTCCCAGGTTCAGGAGTCTTTTCGTAGTGGATGTTATCCATGGGTTATGGCACAAGTAATATTTGGAAATGTTTTCATAATGTGGTTAATAAAGTAGTGACTCATGAGAGACCACTACACCTAATATTTTATTGAAAACCTGTTTAATGTTTAAAGTATCCTTTTTCATGATGAAACAATGCTTTACTAAACAAATGACTGGGAAATCTATGTATCTTTATCAATATGGAACTAAAACCCCTGAATCACATGTTTTACCCTCATGTAAGTATATTTGTAATAATCCCTGGAATGAGTATTGCTGAGCACCAAGTGCTCACCCTTGCAATTACACCCAACTGTAGAAGAGGGATTCGAGGATCCCGATTCTTTCGGTCTTGATTACTCAGCAGAAGATGGAAGTACCCCGGATGAGCCCACATTTTAGAAGGATCATGCACCAAGTCAAGTTAGATGTGGGAGAAGCCCCTCCAACCCCGTTGCTGACTGAAGTCAAGTTGTTCGTTGTTGCTTTATGTATTATGTTGTGTGTTCGATACTTACATACCGATTCTTGTTTTGTTAAACTGGTTATTTTCTTAGCAACTCTACTTAGCGCTGTTCTCGGTGCACTGGTTATGTAATATTGGCCCGAGTTGGCCTGATATTTGGTTATCTACAATACTATGCTTGTGTTGTTTTGAGCTCATGTGACATCATGCTGTGCGTAACCTACCTGGGCGGTTACCAAGATGATCCTCAAATGGGGGTCTCACAGCTGGCCTCCCCACCTTTTGACTTGGGGGAGGGGCGGCCGCCCCAATCGGCTTTGCGAGAGTCGCCTTTGTCTTCAAGAATGAAGACATCCCGATACCTCGACTCGCTATGATGTCCCTCCTTGAGACGTTTGCGGGGTGAGTCCCCAACATCCCTCTTTGCGAGGGGGGAGACCCCTTGGTCTTCCTTCCAGAGGTTGTCCTCCTCTGCCCTTGCGTACTTTTCAAGTACGTTGAAGAGCTCGTCGGTGGAGGAGGGGTAGCTCCAGGAGAGCCTCCGATGGAACTCCCCGGGGAGGATCCCGCTCTTGCACGCCTCGATGACTGTGGAGTCGGGAACGTGCGCCACCTTGCCCTTGACCTGAGCAAAGTGCTTGAAGAAGCTCCGGATGGTCTCCCCCATCTTCTGCCGAACGGTGTAGAGTTGCGACGAGTCCAGGGGACGCACATAGTTCCCCTGGAAGTTCGCGCAAAACTCGTGCTTGAGCTGCACGAAGGACTTCATGGAACCGGCTCTCAGGTTGTAAAATCATGAGCGGGCGATCCCGGTGAGGTAGAGGGGGAAGACGTTGTATTGCACCGTCTCGTCCCCCCCAGCCGCTGAGATGGCTGTGGAGCACACCTGCACAAATTCATCAGGATCGGCCTCACCATTGTAGTGCTCGATGCGGGGCGGGCGATATGGCTTTGGCCATCGGACGCGTCGGTGCCAGTGGCATAAGGGCTAGTTGGCCCCCTCAACTCCCCGGGAAGGTTCCCAGTCGCTGTCCCCCCTTGCAAGGGAGACGCGCTCGTTATCAGAGTCGGGCAGAGGCCCCAGCGGTCCGCCCGGATGGTGGTACCGCCTCTTCTCCTCAGGGGTGGAGTTGGCTTCGTGAACCTCCAGGTGTCCTCTAGAGGTGGCGGTGGCTTCGTCGACTGGTCTCCCTCCTCGGCTAGTCTGGCGGCGTGTCCCCGGCCTGTGCCGAGAGGGAGCTTCGCTAGGTTTTATTCCACGCATGCGCTCCACCACCTCCTGAGTTAGTCGGGTCTGATCCACCAGGGGAGCCCTCGGGGGCGGCCCCGAGGGAGGAGGGAGCTGATGCTCATCGGCCGCCGGTCCGAAGAACGCCACTGGCTCGCGGGCAAGGCCCGGCAGTCAGGCGTGTCTCCAGGGCCATCCCAAGCGCGGTGGAACCGCCGGCCGAGGAGCGGCTCCAGACGCACTGGCAACCATCCGCGGTGGGGAGCCAGGGAGAGCCACTGGCGCGGCGAAGGCTCCCGGTGCAATGTAAGGCCCCGGCGCGGGGTAAGGCCCCGGCGCGGGGTAAGGCCCCAGCGTGGGGAAGGCTCCCGGCGCGGGGACAGCTCCCTGCGCAGGGTAAGTCTCCGGTGCAGGGACAACTCTCGGTGCGGGGTAAGTCCCCAGCGTGAGGATAGCTCCCGGCGCGGGGTAAGTCCCAGTCGCGGGATAAGGCCCCGACACGGGGACAGCTCCCGAAGCGGGGTCAGTCCCCGTCGTGGGGAAAGCTCCCAGTGCGGGGTAAGGCCCCAGCGCGGGGACAGCTCCGAGTGCGGGCGCGGGGAGAGCTCCCGGCGCGGGGTAAGGCCCCAGTGCGGGGTCAACCCCCGGTGCGGTGAACATGCTCGGCGCCAAGAAGGCCGCCGGGTCTCCCAAAAAACGGAGGCGGCGACCCCATAAATGGGAATGAGGGCGGATAGATGGGAGCCGGAGGCCGCACTAAGGCACGCAATAGCTCCTCCAAGGTGCGCTGGGCACGGAGTTGGCCTTCGACCAAAGCTTCGAGCAAGGTGTCTCGGGGAGCCGGGTGTGCCATCGGGGGAGACTAGTCCTCGCCGAGGCGGCCACGGTCACCGGGGTTGACCCAGAGGTCGGCCCACCGAAAGTAATTGGAAAGGTGAGAGGCGGTACTTGGGTTTGGCCGCCTTTGGCCAGAAGCGCCTGGGCGGTCGTGTCTCGAGGGGGTGGCACCGGGTCATTGGGACCGGTGTCACCGGGTAGGGCGCGAGGTCCAGCAATCGCGGTCGCGGTCGTCGAGCTGGAAACGGGAACACCTCTACCGGAGATTTCGGGAGAAGAAGGTGGCACCTCTCTCCGGGTGTTCTTAGACGGTAGTGTCGCGACGGCTACGTCCTGCTAGGGCGGCGCCGGGTCGCTTGGACCGTCACCACCGGAAAGGGAGAGAGCTTGAGCTCTTGTTCTTGGGGGAGCCATGGCGATTCGTCACGATTCCCCACGGTCAGCACCAACTGATGTGGTATTACGGATACCCCGGCAGGTTTCTTCGGACGTGCGTAGCACATGTACAGCGGCGTGAGCTGACCGAGTGACTGGTCACCTCCCGCCGGGCAACGCAGCAATTGACACGGCGATTTTTATGCAGGTTCGGGTCCCGGTGGGGGCCCTAGTCCTGTCGACACCCTTCGGACGCGAGTCCGCTGGGGAGGAGCTCTCTCGGTAACAGAGGTCTCCAAGGGAGCCTATTGTTTGAGTGTGTTGAAAATGAATTGAAGTCCCCTTACAAATGAGATACAAGGGGGTATTTATAGGCCCCAAAACACGCAAAAGACCAAAAAGCCCTAGCTATGGCCGTTGGATCGAGGGGCGCTAGCATCATTTCACCGGGCGAAGGGCTTGGATGCTTTACAAGTATCCTTGCTGGTTCCCGAGGGACCCGGAGGCCCAGGGACCCACCAGGGACCTTCTCCGCACAAAGACCCGAGGCGCTCCGGAAGTCCCCTGGGACCCAGGGTCCGGAGGTCCGGACCCCCCAGGGACCTCCGCATAAAGACTCAATGTGCTCCAAAATTTCCCTGGGATCCGGGGCCCGAAGGCCCCGGGACACACTAGGGACGTTCTCCGCATGAGGGCCGAGACGCCCCAGAGACCCCGCGGGACCCGGGACTCGGAGGCCCAGGGACCCACCGGGACCTTCTTCGCACAAAGGCCTGAGGCGCTTTGTAAGGCTTCCGGGACCCGGGGCTCGGAGGCCCGGGGACTCGCCGGGGACCATCTCCGCACGAAGACTCGAGGCACTCCGGAAGTTCCCTGGGACCCGAGACCTGGGGCCCAGAGGCCCTGGGACCCGCTGGTGATCTTCTCCGCACGAAGGGCCGAGGGGCTCCGGAAGTCCCTTGGGACCCGCCAGGGACCTCTCCGCACGAAGGGCTGAGGCGCTCTAGAGACCCCGCGGGGCCAGGGCCCAGAGGCCCAGAGACCCGCCTGGGACCTTCTCTGCACGAAGCCCTGAGGCGCTCCAGAAGTCCCCCTAATCCCGAGGCCCGGAGGTCCCCGGACCCGCTGGGACCTTCTCTGCACGAAGACCCGTGGCGCTCCAAAGACCCAACGGGACCTAGGGCCCGGATGCCCGAGACCCGCCGGGGACCTTCTCCGCACGAAGGGCCGAGGCGCTCCAGAAGTCCCCGCAGGGCTTGGGGCCCAGAGGCCCAGGGACCCGCCCGGGACCTTCTTTGCACGAAGCCCTGAGGCGCTCTGGAAGTACCCCGGGTCTCGGGGCCAGAGGTCCTGAAACCCGTTGGGGACCTTCTCTGCACGAAGACCCGAGGTGCTCCGGAGACCCCACGGGACCCGGGGCCCAGAGACCCGAGACCCGCCGGGGACCTTCTCCGCACGAAAAGCCGAAGCGCTCCGAAAGTCCCCAGGACCCAGGGCCCTGAGGCCCCGGGACCCGCCAGAGACCTTCTCTGCATGAAGGCCTCCGGGACCCACTGGGACCTTCTCTGCACGAAGGCCCGAGGCGCTCTGGAAGTCCCCCGGGATCCGGGCCCGAAGGCCCAGGGACCCACTAGGGACCTTTTCCGCACCAAGGGCCGTGGCGTTCTGGAGACCCCGTGGGACCCGTGGCCCAGAGGCCCAGGGACCCGCTGGGGACATCTGCACGAAGGGCCGAGGCTCCAGAAGTCCCTGAGGCCCGGAGGCCTAGGGACCCGCCGGGGACCTTTTCCGCATGAAGAGCCGAGATGCTCCGGAGACCCCACGGGGCCCAGGGACTCGCCGGGACGTTCTCCGCATGAAGGCCAAAAGCGCTCCGGAAGTCTCCTGGGACCCAGAGCCCGGAGGCCCAAGGACCCGCCGGAGACCTTCTCCGCACAAAGGGCTGAGACGCTCCGGAGACCCCGCGGGATCCAGGGCCCGGAGGCCTGGGGACCCACCGGGGACCTTCTCCGCACGAAGGCCCGAGGGCGGTCGGGAGCCCACTTCGAAGACTACCCGGAGGTACGGGATTTCCCCTAACAAGTATCTTTTTAAATTTTTTCTATTAATACTAATTGTGCAATTTAGTGGGTAGAAATTTAATTGCAATTTGTGTATGCATCTAATGTAAAATTAAAAAATAAGACAAAATTGTAATTTTCTTATTGTAAAATAGATTAGGGATAAAATTTACTCGATCCATTTCAGTTTTCTTAATGATATTTCTATTGAGTTCGGTATGATACGAGGTCGGTTTATTTCGGCAACGTTGGGAATTTAAGAGTAATTTATTTATGTTCTATCGCTATTTTGCAGACATACTAAAACAAGTGAGGTAAGAATATATATTGTAGCCTCCACACACCACGTCCTATATGCTAGCTAGTGAGAACATAAACACAGGTGCAGTATAAAAAATATTAGGAAATGAGCCATTTATTAAGAAAATATATTGTTTGAAATTTTTCTAAAAAAGAGCCACATATTGAGAAGGGGCAATTCAAAGTTTCCTAAACTTTATACGGTGAAATTTGTGTATAAGATGTTGTATCTCAAGTATGCATGCATAAGTCTTGTTTAGGATTTGTATGATTTTTATGTTCTTCTATATTTTTTTATAATTTATTGTTCTTGTAATTTATATTCAGTATTTTGATCTATATCTTTTAGAAAAATATAGATAGATATAAAAAAAATAAATCACACTCCATATCATCACTCCTAACTCCCCCTTTACATAAGTGAGCACGTAACTTGCACGTATATGTGTTGTGTTTATTTATGTTTTTTGAGATGCTGGAAGACAATATTAGCCATTGAAAAACACCAACAGACACTATTGTAAACAAGTTCGGGTGCTTACGGCAAACCTTTCAAATCATATTTAGTGATTCTTTCATGTTAGATATGGCATTGTTATTTAAGTTACGGTTGGTGCTGGGTTTGACTTTGATGCTCCCATTGATTTATTCGTTCATTGGGTCATGAAAAGTACAGCTGGCCCGCAATCAATCAAAACTAATTGCAACCCGACAATTATTATAACAAAGAATTACTTTGTTTTATTAGT
Source organism: Pharus latifolius (assembly GCA_019359835.1). Taxonomy (NCBI): domain Eukaryota; kingdom Viridiplantae; phylum Streptophyta; class Magnoliopsida; order Poales; family Poaceae; genus Pharus; species Pharus latifolius. Next base: position 26,896,152 of record CM033323.1, on the reverse strand, counting down.
TAATCCCACGCATTTCCTCGTGGATTCCAGCAAGGCTGTCATCATATATCAATGAAAAAAAAAAGCACTGCCGCAAAAATGGGCGATGGGTCTCACCAAAGCATGCGTCCGTAGTTTTCTTCGGCCTAGAGGCCAGCGCACTTGCCTTTTTTAACCATCATTTGAGAGACGTTCTGTGTTTACTGTTGGAAACGACTAGATCATGATAGCAATATTTTAAAAAATTTTACACAAATACTATAAGTGTTGGGGGAAATCTCCATGCAATCAAGTCTAAGTAAGGGGCAACGATTCCGGTGACCCGGACAAGGCCTCCGGTGCCGCCGTCCCGGGCGCCGCCATTTGCTCGGAGACAAGGCCCCCGGTGACCCCGTCCCGAGCGCCGCCATGCCCCTCGTCTTGGGCGCCGCCATGTGCCCGGGACATTTGCCTGGGGACAAGGCCCCCGGGTGCTGCCTTTTGCCCAGGGACAACGGTCTCGGAGTCCTCGTCTCGGGCGCCACCTTTGGCCCAGAAACAAGGGTCCTCGGTGACCCCTGTCCCGGACGCGGTCACGTAAGGGTCACGCGAGGAGAGCCTCGGGAACTAGCAGAAACACTTGACAAGCATCTAGCCCCCTCGGCCGGGAGAAGGACGTCAGTGCCCTCTGATCCAACGGCTGCAGCAGGGGTAGTTTAGTCTTTTTGCATCTTTTGGGCCTATATAAGCCTTTGTATCCCTCTATTGTAACGGAGGAGAACTCATTTTACATCAATACACAAAAGCAAATAGGCGTGCTTAGGAGCACTCTCCCCACGAGAGAACTCCCCTAGCCAACTCCTGTTAGGAGCACGTTGACAGGACTAAGGTCATCTTCGTGTCACTTGTTACATTTGTCCGATGGGAGAGGACCAGTCACTTGGTCAGCTCGCGTCGTCTTTGTCTAGTTAGGAACCTCCACTAAACCTGCTGGGGTATTCGCGATACCACGACAGTTGGAGCCGTCCATGGGGATCTCGCGACAAATCGCCATGGCTCTCCCAAGAACGAGGGCTCGCACCCTACCCAGTGACGCCGGTCCAAGTGACCCGGCGCCACACCCTCGAAGCACGGTCGCCCTGGCGCTTCCGCCCGGACATGACCAAACCCAGGTACCACCTTTAACCCTTTCGGTTGTTTCCGGTGGACAGGCCTTCGGGTCCAACCCGGTGACAGTGGGCGCCCTGGGGGGGGGGGGGGGGCTGGTCTTCCCTCGGTGGCTCCCCCAGCCTCCCGGGACACCATTCTCAAAGCCCTTGTGGAGGGCCAACTCTGCGCCCAGCGCTCCATGGACGAACTCCTCCACGTTTTGGCGCCGCCGTCGGCCCCCATCTATCCGCCGTAGTTCCCGTTCATGGGGGCAATACCCCCGTTTATGGGACACCCGGTGGCCCCTCCTATCCCGGGACCTACGATTCCACCGGGGGATACGCTCCCCCAGTGGGCCCATCGTTGGTAGACTTCCCGGCGCCGGGAGCCTTCCCGATGTCTGGGGCTTACCTCGTTCCCAGAGCCTTCCCCATGCTGGGGGTTCACTCCGCACCGGGGGTCTTCCCAAGGCCGGGAGCCGGTTTGGCCTAGCCAGTCGTGTTTGTCGCGCAGGAGGCGGCCCGCCGGACGGTTCCCACTCCGCTGCTGGACCTCCCTCGTGAGGGCCCCCACTCTCCGGTTCCGAACGTCGCTCCCGGGGACTACCCGATGGTGGGTTCCGCCCACATCCCGGTAGTACCTTTTGAGCCCGAGATCGCTGCGCATGAGCTCCCTCCTCCCCCGGGGCCGCCCCCAAGGGCTCCCCCGGCGGATCAGGTCCACTTTACCCGAGGAGGTTCTCCGCCTTCTCCCGGGCGGCCGGGTATGGTCGGACTGCAAAAATGAAGGGAGTTAGTGAAATTAACAAAAAATCAAAAGAAAGTCACCAGGTGCTTATGTCGGGTCACCGGCTTTTGCGAGGGCCGTAGCGCCGGGCACATCCCAATCCCCCTCCTCCCGTGTGAGAAGGGGGAGACCTTGAGTAGTGTCAGCTCCTCCGCGGCGTCCCTCATGGAACGGAGGCCCCGGGAGCCAACCACCATGCTGAGGAGCTTCAGCTCCTCCTCGGTCCATACCAAGGGCTTGGGGCGGACGACCGGATGTAGGAGGGAGGCTTTGGCGAATAGATCACCTCGGCGTCCCGGACCCAGAGGTAAAACCACCTCCAGACCCAATCCCCCCAGTGGTCCTGGGAAGCTGCCACCGGATACTCCTGCACCCGCGACGGCAGGAGCTGTATCATGACCGAGCCGAATGGAGACTTCGGCCCTCCCTTCGCCAAGTGCCAGCTCCTCGCCGCCAGCTCGTAGAAGTAATGGAACAGCCGGAGCGTCGGCTCCCGTCCGGTGGCTGTCTCGAACAGCCAAATGAAGAGCCCCATCCAAACGAAGGCGTTTGGTGTCAGGTGGTTAAGCGCCACCCCGTACTCTCGAAGAAACTCCCGGAGCAACGGATGCACCGAGAGCTGAAGCCTGGCCTGGAGGAAGGCCTCGAAGATGACAACTTCTCCGGGCCTGGGGCGGGGGGGGGGGGGGCGCCATCCTTCTTGGAGGGGATCCGGATGTCCCCGTCTACGATGACCCCCCGATCCATGAGGGACTCTAAGTGCCCCGAAGTGAACTCGGAGGCCCAGAGGAAGTCTGCAGTGACTTTCTCCGGAGGTACCTCGGCTGCCTTGGCACGACCCTTGGGACCCATTTGGTTTCCGATGGGTTAAGCTATCAGGGAACTTAGTCTGAGGCGCTTAGGTTTTCGGAGACTAAGCTTCCGGGAGAAGGATACCGGGAGAGCTTAGGGCGCCAGTGGTGTTTAAGGCTCGAAGGTTCAAGTGTCCTCTCCGGGCAAAATTGCTAGTCGTTTGTGGTCGTATATGGAAACTGATACCCCAAATTGACAGTCAGTTCATCAAACTAACAGTCAGTTTCGACCAAAACATCGACCAGTTAAAACAGAAACTCAAATAAATTAGCTTGAGGTCGAAATGCAAACTGACAGTCAGTTTAGTTCAAAAAGTTTCAGCTCAAAAAACAACCTCTATGGACAACTGTCAGTTAACAAAACTGACAATTCAAACTGACAGTCAACATGGATAAAAATAGCCATAACGTTTAATCTAGAAGTCCGATTGAAGTGTTTGATAGCTCGTTTGAAAGATATTTTAAAGGGCTATCTTTTTTGTCAACAAAAGAAAAATCCAGATCTACCTAGTTTTTTCTAGAAAATGCAAAAACTCTTCTGCTATCAAAAACTCAACTGAAAAACCAAATAACTGACAGTCAGTTTGGATAAAAACATCCATAATTTTTGATCTAGAAATCCGATTTAAGTGTTTGATAGCTTGTTTGAAATATAATTTAAAGGGCTATCTTTTTTCAATAGAAGAAAAAGCCAGATCTGCCTAGGTCTTTCTAGAAAAAAAAAACTCTTCTGTTGTCAAAAACTCATCTGAAAATCCAAATCAAATCCAACCGAAACAAATGCAATGCAATGCCTAGTAGTTTCTCGGTTTATGCTGGAAATGTAGAGAGGACTTGCAACTCCTCTTTATAGTACGGTTAAAACTAAAAACAAATTTCTATAAACCGATCAAACTCCAAACACCGAGATCGGTAAAATAAATATGCATTTTACCTTAAGTCTTTTGCTGCTTCATTCTTGGCCATTTTGCGCTTGCGACCACAGCTCGCGACCTTGTGCTTGCGACTTACAGATGCGGACGGCTTTCTTCTTGCCGACCTTGTGCTTACGACGTTGGGTAATACTGCGACCTTAGGCAAAATAGGTCTCTGCATACAGATAGATGAAAGACATGATAGATCAAAAACACTTAATGTCATCAATAATCAAAATCAACAATAATAGGGGCCTAGATGCAACAATCTCCCCCTTTTTGATGATTGATGACAACAAGTGTTTAAATGAATAAAATCAAATGACTCCCCCTAAGTATATGTATAATTAATAGATATTCAGGAACTCCCTCTAAATGCATGCATATATAAATACTCATATGAGTCATTTGAGATTTGAGAGTGAATCTATAATGATGAATCTATAATGATAGATCATGAAATATCTCAAGAATTATCTCAAGAATCTTTCTCTCCAATCTCTCCCCCAAGCATAAACAATGTCTTTAATAAAGCAAGAAACACAAGAATCTTTTTAATGAAGCAATCTCTCCCCCTTTGTCATCAAGCACAAAAAGGTGGGAGGATAGGAAAAACAGACATTTATCTTAGATCAACTAGCATTTGATATATCAATAATATTCAATTCACCTCTTAGAAAGCAAAATCTAGCCTCATCTAAAGGTTTGGTGAAAATATTTGTCAGTTGCAAGTCTGTTCTTATATGATTCACATCTATGTCACCATTTGCCACATGATCTCTTATAAAATTGTGCCTAATATCAATATGCTTAGTTCTAGAATGCTGAACAGGATTATTAGAAATTTTAATGGCACTTTCATTATCACTCAATAGTGGCACTTTATCAAAATTAATTCCATAATCCAGAAATGTCTGCTTCATCCACAAAATTTGAGCACAACAACTGCCTGCAAACACCTATTCAACTTCAGCGGTAGAGAGAGCTACATAATTTTGTTTCTTAGAAGACCACAACACTAATGATCTCCCCAAAAATTGACAACTTCCAGATGTGCTTTTTCTATCAATCTTACAACCCGCATAGTCAGAATCCGAATAACCAATTAATTTAAAGTGAGCATTTTTTGGATACCAAAGACCTAAGTTGTGATAGCATTTCAAATACCTAAGGATTTTTTAATAGCAATCAAATGACATTCCTTAGGATCTGACTGGAATCTAGCACATAAACACACACTAAACATGATATCAAGCCTAGATACAGTAAGATATAACAAGCTACCAATCATAGACTTATAGAGTTTAGAATCGACCGATTTTCCATTGTTGTCTATGTCGAGATGTCCATTTGTGGCCATGGGGGTTTTGATTGCTTTAGCATCTTCCATCCCAAAGCGCTTGAGCAAGTCCTTCATGTACTTTGTTTGGCTCATGAACATTCCGTTTTGAGCTGCTTGATTTGAAGTCCAAGGAAGAAGCTTAGCTCATGATCATTGACATCTCGAATTCCCTAGACATCATTTCTCCAAACTCATAACAGAAATGTTCATTAGTAGATCCAAAAATAATATCATCAACATATATCTGACAAATGAACAGATCTTTTTCAATCATTTTTGTAAAGAGAGTTGGATCAACCTTCCCAATTTTAAAACCTTTTGATAAAAAAAAGTCTCTAAGTCGTTCATACCAAGTTCGAGGAGCTTGTTTGAGACCATGGAGAGCTTTAGACAATTTAAACACATGGTTTGGAAATTTAGAATCTTCAAAATCGGGAGGTTGTTCAACAAAGACTAGTTCAAATATCTCACCGTTTAAAAAAGCACTTTCTACATCCATTTGAAATAGCTTAATATTAAAACTAGATGCATAAGCAAGAAGTATACGAATAGCTTCAAGTCTTGCTAAAGGTTCAAATGTTTCACCAAAGTATAAACCTTCGACTTGAGAAAATCCTTGTGCAACAAGACGAGCTTTATTTCTAATTACTACACCATTTTCATCTTGCTTATTTCTAAAAACCCATTTTATTCCAATTACATTATGATCCTTGGGTCTTTTTACTAAAGTCCAAACTTCATTCCTAGAAAAATTATTAAGTTCATCATGCATAGCATTAACCCAATCATGATCACTAAGAGCTTCGTCAACATGTTTAGGTTCCAGAGATGATACAAAAGAATTGACGAGGATTGTCACCCGGGTCACTTCTAATAAACTTTTAGTTCAAGACAGGTTCGAACCAGACATGTATCTGGCGATGCGAACTCAAGCTATTTCGAGGGGCATCGCCATGAGGTCGCAAGCTTTACGCGATCAGGTCGCGGGTTTCGTGTGATCAGGCCGACAGCCTTGCGCGGTCAGAAGTTCGTATGCTATACGCGAACTGGATATCCGGGATGTTGCGCGGTCAGCCCACATTCCGCGGTCAGAACATTCTCGACCAGGGTGCTTGGAGTTTATTCGGTTATCCTTATACCAGGATATTCCAAGCATCCCGAGGATTCCTCCACGTTGAAGACCAATCGTCAAAGGTTAATATATGCAGTTATTCATGATTAACACGTGTTAATAACCTCCGTGGAAGTTAACAGCAGTTCTCCAAAAACCGCATCCAACCGTTTGATGCAGTTTTCTTCATATGGCACCCTTTCGACCAGTATAAAAGGGTGGCAAAGTACATCAAACAGGGAATCCAATCCATTTGGAAGAACAAGACCCCTGATACCAGTGAGATACAACATATCTCAACCACTCAAACAGCCAAGTCTACGGCTTAGATTAGATAATATTCACAAGTCTCCTAGAGCTTCTTTTTGTACACTTATATAGGAAAAACTTTCGCCTGTGAAGGTTTCTTCCCGCTAGTTAGTAAACCTTTATCACATATAGTGAAATTCTAACAGGACGTAGGGCTTTTACTCCCACCATCGAGGGCCCGAACCCGTATAAATCTCTCTGTGCTCCTGTTCACCATTATTCTACATACCTTCCCGGAGGGTCATCTTGAAAGGTCTCACAATTACAAATTTTGCATAAGTTCGGCTGAGGACCCCGAGTCTGAATCGTCGACAGCTGGCGCCCACCGTGGGGCCTTTCTCAAGGCGTCCTGATTGAAATCCGGAGGTTCGCTGAAACATGGCTGGAGCATATGATTCCGAGAACGATTTCGATCTCGAGGATTATGCCCACATACCAATGCCTTCTCCAAGCGATCCTGTTCCGATGGAGGAGGTCGAAGGCCAGAATCTTCCACAGGTTGAATCATCTCTCCAGGTCATGTCAATCGACCAGGGAGCAACTGGCGCAAGGTCAGAACCCACGGAGGTTCTTAATGTGCTAGGCGATGAATCCGGCCCGTCATACGACCCCGCTGAGGGACAATATGATGATGACCCGGAAATTAGCCCAGGAAGGTTCGACCCTGATAACCTTCACCGTCTCTTTGATTTCGAGTCCGACTCGGCACAAACCGATATGTTTTCCCCATCGGCAACCTCTCTCCCTAGGCAGTTCGCTGCCCTGTCGGAAGAAACTCCCGATCAACAGGCTGCCAGGGAAGAACAAGATCGCAAACAGAAGGAGGATCAAGATCTCGAGCAACAAAACAACGAATTGCGCAGAACTGCCCTAGAGGCTCTTCAAGATGCGCAGGCTCGTTACGATGCTGCTCCGAGTTCTTCTCGATGGTCGCGTGGTCGAAAACGTGACCAGACCCCTTCTTTGCCACCGGAGCGTTTCCCAGTGGACGAAGAAACGATAACACCTGGTGCCCCTAGGAGAAGTACCCATGGTCGACTGCGATCTATCGCGGAAGTCATGCGTAATTTTCCTCCTACGGTCACGGATGCGCAGAAACCGGCCTTTTTCAGGATCCTGGCGGAGAGACTGGATGAGGTCGCGTCCGAGGCGACCCCAACGGCCTCTTCCCGCTCGGTAACGCATTCCCGTGAGCGGGATGGTCCTCATTCTGGCTCCGGCCGGCGGAGTTACCGCCGCCCGTACCGTCCCGACAGGACAAATACCGGCGAATGCAGGATTATCGTAGTAGGGATCGAGTTCCTGTTCACTCTCGTTTGGGACCACGAGTAACCTCGCCATTGCGTGAGGTCGCCCGAGACCCAACCGACAGTCACAGGGCGATTCACGGTCCTTATGTTGGTTGTAAAGCTTTTTCGCCTGGCCTACGAGCAGTCGTTTGGCCCGATAAGTTTCGACCAGGGGCCATTGAGAGGTTTGATGGAACCCAGAACCCATCCGAGTTCCTTCAGATCTATATTACTGCCATCCAAGCGGCAGGAGGCGATGACAAAGTCATGGCTTACCTGCCTACAGTCCTCGCAGGACCGGCTAGAACCTGGCTGTTTAATCAGCCCGAGGGTTCCATTTACAATTGGGAAATGCTATGCGATGCCATCCTCAGTAATTTCCAAAATTGTTACCAAAAGCCGGGTAAGGAGGACGACCTGCATCGGCTGCGGAAAACTTCAACCAAAACACTTCGGCAGTTTGTCAAGAGGTTTGTCGGGGTGAGGAATACCATCCCGAACATATCTGATGGCTCCGTAATCAGGGCATTTAAGCATGCCGTTCGATACCCAAGATTCACTGAGGACTTGCTTATCCACCCTCCTCGATCAGTGGCCGATCTGTTCGACATGGCTGATCGATATTCCGATGTAGCCGAAGCGGTCGAATGGAACCGAATGGTCGACAAGGGGGACCTACCACCCCAACCAGGCTTCAAGGACGCCAGGAAAGAAGATTCAAGTAAGAAACCGGAGTCTTCACCGGGTGGGAAGTCAAAGAAATCGAAGAGGAACCGCTCTGGACAGTACCGCGAGGTCGCAGTCGCAGAGAAGCCACCTTCGACCAAAGGTAATAAGTCTTCATTTAAAAGTAAAACTGCCTCTGGTGGTCGGGATTCCGACCAACCAGAAAAATCAACTAATCCGCAGGAGGGCAAGAAGTGGTGTCCACTCCACAACTCCGTAGGCCACGACCTTAAAAACTGCAGGAGTTGATTGAAACAATTGGACGATTTCTACCAAGGAGTTGGGCCGATGCCAACCTTACCGCCTAAAGAGCAGGCGTGCGGGATTAGAGACGTCGACGGAGACGAAGAAATGGCTTACCAGGTACCTCAAAATCATGTTAATGTCATTTTCGGGGGTTCTTCCTCTTTCGTTTCCAAAAGGCAGTTTAAAACCTTCTGCCGAGAGGTTAACCAAACGGAGACATCCCTTGGTGAACCTCAATACCCCCGTTGGTCGGATATGCTTTTGACGTTCGATCGTGCTGACTGTCCTGTGGGGCTAACCCGACCATTGAGGCTACCTCTGGTCATTACCCCAATCATCAGTAACGCGAGAGTCGAAAGGGTCCTGATTGACGGGGGAAGTTCCCTTGATCTTTTATTGGTCAAGGCACTCGACGAGATGCAAATTCCTCGTTCGAAGATCAAGCCCATAATCCATCCGTTTTATGGGATAATCCCAGGCCCCTCCATGATGCCATTGGGACAAGTGGTCCTCCCGGTCACTCTGGGAGAACCAAACAACTTCCGGACAGAATTGGTTACTTTCGATGTAATCGATTGTGACTCAGCTTATAATGCAATCTTTGGCAGGCCGACTCTTGCTAAGTTCATGATGGCAACGCACTATGCTTATCAGTGTGGGAAATTGCCTGGCCCCAAAGGTGTCATCTCGGTCCGAGGCAGTCGCAACGTGGCTCTTCGACCACGCCGAGAAGTAGAATCGCCGGAAAAGATCCACGCTGGGATACACTCCGACGAACGCCTCACAAAGATGCTGGAACACCGCAAGGATCAGCATCGCATTGGGGTGGAGGCTAATCAATTCCCACCCATAGTGCTCAAGGACATCTTTGAGGAACCGACTCTCAGGGAATCGGAACCCGCAGCGCAGGTACTCCTCAAAAACCACCAACTTGCCCTCTTGGACGGTTGGGGTTTCTTGGTCCTTCTCCGCGGGTCGCCAGTTGATGAGCAACCGCGGAGGAAGGATCTCCTCCTTCTCTAACGCCACTAGGCTCTCCTCAGAGTGGTGAATGGATCGGCTCCAGGATGCCATCTTTGGTGGAGAATCAAAGGAAAAGTTGGCGATTTTGGGAAGACGAAGGCTGAAGAAAATGAGGGTTTTGTGCGGCGGGAATGATGAGGGTTTTTGGCTGTGTGGCTTCTTGGAGAAGACATCTGCTCTTTTTATAGACCCAAGGCGGCGCATTAATGTGAGTAAACGGTTCATTTCAAATGTTCCATTGAATGCTTTATTCATTTCCCATAATGGATACTGCCTCTGGCGGACCTGATAAAGTGTTCAGGCATCGGATCTGAAACAAAAAGACTTCTTTGTTTCGGAAACTGAAAGTGCAAAAGGACTAAAAAATTTTCAGTACTTTTCAGAAGACGTTTTTCCTTTGTATGCTTTGAACATTTTTTATGGAAATACTTTGCAACTCAATTTTTAACGTACTGGAATGTTTTTAATTGGGTTATGGTTTGATCGAAACCGTGTTTTAGACTGAACTTCGATTCTAATCGGAGTGACAGTCTGACCGAGTTCCAACACTGGTCGCAATTCAGTTCTGACCGTAGCCCTGAAATTGATCGCGGTATCAGGGCAGGTCGCGATGCTTTTGAAAGCATGATTCTGATCGCAGAACTAAAGTTTCCTGTGTATGAGTGGTCGCGAACATAAAGTTTAAGGCCATATTTTCGCACAGAAGATGTGAAGCATATTCATGAGAAATAAGAAACTTTTATTTCTTACATTCTTTACATATAAAAGGGATACAGTCGATCAAAACGTCGACTTGCTCCGAAAGAAGCTTACAAAGTTCCCCAAGGGACATGTTGTTGTCAGTAGGATCTACACTGGCAACTCCCAGGGAACTAGCAACTACCCTAAGTCTATCTACATCGTCCTTAACAACAGACGCACTATTGTTCCTAATCAAATCAGAGAGTTCTCGCTGTTGCTGAGCATAGTCCCTCTCTCGACGGAAATGGTGCGCCTCTTCCCGGGATCGATCAAGACATTCTGCTAGACGCAGAATCTTCGAGGCCATCTGCTCGGTCTTCTTCTCCAGGGCATTCTTCTCCTCCAGAAGAGTCTGTCCGGAAGGAAGAGATGGAGCAGCAGAAGGCTGATCGCTGAAGCCTCCAACCTCCTGCATTTTGCAAAAGTTAGTCGTACTAACTATAATTATCAGCAAAAGGGGGAAGAATTGTTACCTGTCCCGGTGCATAACCCGTTGATATACCCATCTTGGGAGGAGGATCATCAGATGGTGGAAGTGCAACCTTCCCATCAGAAGATTGCCTCGCCAACCCAATATGGCAATCATCTGATCGAGGGATAGTCACCGCTTGCCGACCAGAATGTTGATCACCCAAAAGGATGGGAGAATTGGATGTGATGGGATCTTTCTCCAAGGACAAAGGCCTAACTTGCCGAGAGGCATGAACAGTGTCGACGATTCGGACTCGGGGTCCTCAGCCAAACTTATGCAGAATTTGTAATTGTGAGACCTTTCAAGATGACCCTCCGGGAAGGTATGCTGAACAATGGTGAACAGGAGCACAGAGAGTTTAGACAGGTTCGGGCCCTCGATAGTGGGAGTAATAGCCCTACGTCCTGTTGAGATTTCACTAAGTGTGGTAAAAGGTTTACAAATGGAGGGAAAAGTCCTCACAGGCGAGGATTTTCCCTGTAAAAGTGTACAAGGATAAGCCAAAGAAGGCTTACTAAAATGCTATATCAGGTGGGCCGTAGACTTGGCTAACTTAAATGATTTTGGATTTCTTGATCTTCCGATCTCTCGGTTGATGTTTTCCGATCCCTTGATTGATGCTCCACGCCATCCTTTTGTACTGTTTGAAAGGGTGTCATGTGAAGGAAACTGCATCAATCGGTTGCACGGACGGTTGGATGCGGTTTTTTGGAACTGCTCTTAACCTCCACGCAGGTTAAACACATGTCATTCATGGATAACTGCATGTGTTAACCTTCTGACGGTCGATTCTCCACGTGCAGGAATCTTCGGGATACTTAGAATATCTTGTTGTATGGGCAACCGAATAGATAGATCCCAAATATCCTGATCGGCAGATGTTCTGACCGCGGGATATTGGCTGACCGCGCAATATCCCGAATGTGTAGTTCGCGTATAGCCTACGAACTTCTGACCGCGCAAGGCTTACGGTCTGATCGCACGAAACCCGCGACCTGATCGCGTAAAGCTTGCGACCTCATGGTGACGCCCCTCAGAATAGCTTGAGTTCGCATCACCAGATACATGTCTGGTTCGAACTTGTCTTGAACCAAAAGTTTATTAGAAGTGACCCGGGTGTCAATCCTCGTCAGTTAGCCCCCAAATTCGAAGAAAACGAAGAGACGTGTTTATTTCGAATTTAAAAACCGTGCATTGGATTTTTAACCCGGCCCTTTAACTTCTCCACTTAGTGGCGCACTAAGTGAAAACGGTTGGTTTTTCAAGACGGGTTCTGACATTACGTGACGGGCAATGATGGCGCCGTAGAGATATTTTTATCTCGAGGTAAAATTGTAAATGTCTTAACGAAACCCGAGGTGTCTGGGAGGCGAACCGTCGCCCCGGTGGCTATAAATACCAGACCCCTGGACATGTAAAGATCTACAATTTCCCTCTTACGCCTAAGTCTTTTTCTTGTTATCCTGCCTCCTTCCTTTTTACATACCCTTCCCAATGGCAGATCATGAAATCATCGAGATTGAGAGCGATGAAGGGGAAATTGTCGAACAAAGGCCCCGAACGATTGAAGTCCTGTCCCCCTTAAGGAAGAAACCCAAGGTTGACGAAGGATCTTCCAGTGGAACAAAGGTGAAGAACGTAGCGAGTTTCTTTCTTCCTTCAGTTCCTTTGATCCTCCCCGTTCATGCCTCTCGGCAAGTTAGACCTTTATCCTTAGAAAAAGATCCCTTCACATCTAATTCTCCCATCCTTTTGGGTGATCAACATCCTGGTCGGCAAGCGGTGACTATCCCTCGATCAGATGATTGCCATATTGGGTTGGCGAAGCAATCTCCTGATGGGAAGGTTGCTCTTTCACCATATGATGATCTTCCTCCCAAGATGGGTGTATCAACGGGTTATGCACCGGGACAGGTAACAATTCTTCTCCCTTTTTGCCGATAATTTTAGTTAGTATGACTAACTTTTGCAAAATGCAGGAGGTAGGAGGCCCCAGCGATCAGCCTTCTGCTGCTCCATCTCTTCCTTCTGGACAGACCCTTCTGGAAGAGAAGAATGCCCTGGAGAAGAAGACCGAGGAGATGGCCTCGAAGATTCTGCATTTAGCAGAATGTCTTGATCGATCCCGAGAAGAGGCGCACCATTTCCGTCGAGAAAGGGACTTCACTCAGCAACAGCGAGAACTCTCTGACTTGATTAGGGACAATAGTGCGTCTGTTGTTAGGGACGATATAGATAGACTTAGGGTAGTTGCTAGTTCCCTGGGGGTTGTCAGTGTAGATCCTACTGACAACAACATGTCCCTTGGGGAACTTTGTAAACTTCTTTCGGAACAGGTCGATGCTTTTATCGACCGTATCCCTTTTGTATGTAAAGAATGTAATAAATAAAGTTTCTTTTATTCATATGAACATTCTTCATACCTTCTGTGTGAAATTATGGCCAAAAGCTTAGTTCGCGACCATTCATACACAGGAAATTTCAGTTCTGCGATTAGAATTGCGCCTTAAAAGATCACCGTGACCTGCCCTGATGCCGCGATCAGACTTAAGGCCGCGGTTAGAACTGAATTGCGACCAGAGTCGAATGTTCGGTTAGACCATTACTTCGATCAGAAACGAAGTCAAACAACATGGTTTTAACCAAACCATAACCCAGTTAGAATATATCCGTACGTCAAAATTTGAGGTACATGATATTTTTCACAAAAATGTTCAGGTAAAAAGAAAGGTAAATAACCCTCAAAAAGCTTTAGCAGACTTCTCGAGTTTTAGCCCTTTCAGCTTCCGAAATAAAGAAGTCTTTTTATTTCAGATCCGATACCCGAAACGCTTTAAAGGGTTTATCATAGAATATCCATTATGAGAAATGAATAAAATATTTAAGAGGACGCTTGAGTGGAACGCTACTCACAGAGGCGTGACTCCTCGAGTCTATAAAAGCAGTAGGTAGCTTCTTGAGGAAGCTATTCAGCCGCGAAAAACCCTTAGAGTTCCCGCCGCACAAAACCCTCATCCTCTCGCCTTCATCTTCCACAAAATCATCAACTTTTTCGGTCGATCTTCCTCAAAAAATGGCATCTTGGAGCAGATCCAACCACCATTCTGAGGAGACTCTGGTGGCGTTGGAGAAAGAGGAGATCCTTCCATCGCGGCTGCTGATCAATTGGCGGCCTGCGGAGAAGGACCAAGAAACCCCAACCGTCCGGGAGGGCGAGTTGGTGATCTTCGAGGAGTATCTGCATTGCGGGTTCCGATTCCCTGAGAGTCGGTTCCTAAAGGACATCCTCGAACATTATGGGTGGGAACTGATCAACCTCCACCCAAATGCGATGCTGATCCTGGCGGTGTTTCAGCATCTTTGCGAGGCCTTCGTCGGAGTATATCCTAGTGTGGACCTCTTCCGACGGTTCTACTTCTCGGCATGGTCAAAGAGCACCAATGCCGCCGGATGTATCTACTTCCGGCTGAGGGACAAGGAGGAATATCCCTCCCCACCTCTGCGGGATTCAGTGCACGGGTGGCACCAGAGGTGGTTTTACTGCTCTCCGCCGTCCGAGAGTAGTTTATGGTTCGAGAACTCGCGACCAGAGAAGTCAAGCGAGTTGGACGCTCCCCCGGCGCTGGGCGCGGAGCACCTGAAGCACGCCGAGGTGATTCTTCACTTGGTGGGTCAAGGATTGACAGCGAGGGATGTCATCCGAGACTTTGTGAAGAACCGAGTGAGCCCCCTGCGCGAAAGGGCTCATCCTGCTTGGGAAATCAAGTCCATGGCGGATGGAACCTTGGACTACAATGAAGGTACTCAACCTTTTAGCACCGTGCTTTGTCATTTCTGAAATTTATGTTTTCTGACTTGAATTTGGGAACAGTTCTGCCCTCAGCCGAAATTGAGAGGCGAACTAATTCCCTCCTTAGGGCCTACAATGCTGATGTAGAGGGCCCTAAGGGATCACCTCGCCCGCAGAGCTTGATTTATGCCGGTGATGACCTCAGACAGGAGCGCCGAAAGGTAATTTTCTTGTCCGGCTTTGGTTCTACAGGTCTTGTGTGTGTCCAGCGCTAATCCATTGTAATGGGCTGTGAACCAGCTCCTAGGGAAGTTTGCTGACGCGACGTTCCCAAGCGAAGATGTCGGCTCTCTGGGGAAGCCGACGGCGAAGAATGTGAAGAAGGTCTCTCAGAGACCCAGGACAAAGAGTCCTGCCCCCAAGAAGACCAAGCTGAACCCTGGGGAGGGGTCTTCACGAAGCATTCCCAGTCCCGTGAGAAAGATTGCGGTAAGATATCGCATTTCTTCTACTTTTTCAGGCGCGACATGGAATCACTTCTTCGTCGTACAGGGAGAGGGGAGCGAGGAGGAAGAGGACGATGATGTGCCTCTAGTCATCAGAAGGAAGAGGACCGGGGAGTCCCCTGCTGGTGACGCTCCAAGCTGCCCCGTAGGGACCACAGCTACCGAAGAGGTGGCTGTGGCTGACCCTGCGACCACCGAAGATCTTGTGGTCGCGGGTGACCTTCCAATTCCTGAAGCCCCCGAGGTTTCAGGGTCAATTATCTCTGCTTCCCTGGTCGAAGGAATGACTAAGGTAAGGAATCTTTTCGACTATTCCTTCTATGACTTTCTGCACATTTGACAAGTTAATGTACATACAGGAAGGAGAGCTTCCCTCTGGGACCACTGGGGGTTCCAGGGAGGAAAATCCTCCTCCTCCGCGGACAGAGGAGGAGGTAGATGAACAAGGGCCGGCTGTGACGGTCCCAACAACTCTGGAATCGCCAAGGCCTTCGGATGCAGCCCCACTAGTTAGCCCGGTGGCCCAGGTAAAGACCTTTCTATGTGTTTTTACCTGTTCCCTAAGAATATGCTTATAACAAAACATTTCCAGGGCGGTGCTGCCTTGTTTACTATAAGGAAGGCGAGAACCGGAGACGGCTCTCCTTCACAGGGGGAATTTTCCCAGAAGTCCCAGGAACGAATGGGATTTCAAATAAGGTAAGAACTCTTACTTGACAGTAATCTTAGATAAAAACTGCCTGACCCATTCTTCCTGTTAGGCAAAAGAAGACAGCGCCTAACCCTTCAACCACCACTGGGGAGGTTGAAATTAGGGCTGATGAGAGAGCCTCTAATGAAGAGCACTCTGCTCCCGTGGTTCAGGAAGCCGTCCGGACCGCGGGAGGTGAAACAAGTACAGGGACCGGGTCACAACCAGTGGCCTCTGGGGGTGGTGTTCAGACGGCACTTCCCCCAACTATCCCTGTCGCAGGCACTTCCAGTGCGCTAGCAAGGATTCCTGCTAGCATGGATGATGCCGCTTTAAACAAGTTTATGAAGGTATGATCATCCCTGTTTCGGCGCTTGAACCGCCTTTAGAGTATATTTAACTCTCTTGCTTTGTATCGCAGGGCTTGTCATGGGTGACGAGCCAGTCGCATGCTGCAATGGCTAGCATGGCGGCTGTTCAAAAAGATCGTGACGGCTTGCGCAAGTGAGAATCGTCACTCTTCTGTTAATATAAGTAGGCTTTATCTGTAACTGACTTGATTTTGCTGCAGAGAGGTTACATTCTTGAAAAAAGAGTTAGCCAAGATGAGGCTGAACTCAGTTGTAGAGTTCAAGAAACTACGGACTGAAATCAATAAACTTCAGTCTGAGAATGCTGGTAAGTCGATTCTCAACTTGAGAAGACTTAAAGCCGTTCCTTGTTAATAACCTCTTTTCTCTGTACAGCGCAAGCAAGTCGCATTACACAGCTCGGCCAGGACAAGATGATTCTCGAGTCCTCGATCAACCACACCGACCGAGCGGTCAAAGAGTTGAGCCTACTGGTATTCGAAAAACTGAAGGCCGTGGCCAACCTTTTGAATACCAACGTGGTAGAGTTGAAGAAGGACGATCCAAGTGTCAGCGATTGGTCATCACTGCTTACAACTCAAGCAGAATCACTGCTCGAATATCTCCCTGGAGATTTACGGCGACGTGAAGAGATAATCAGGACGAGAGTCCGATCAGCCGCTTCTGCCGTACTCTGCCGGGTTCGACTTCACCATGGCCCAGATGCGAATCTGAGCGCACTGGTGGGACCAGTTGAGGTCGAGAGTGAAGAACTGCTTGACGCCGTTATAGAAGAAGTTAAGCCCTTCGTTGACAAACTCTTGGCTGAGCTGAGGATCGAATGATCCTTATATTTTGTAACCAAACAATTGTAATTACAATGCTATGTATGTAAAACTATTTTTTCAAAAGAAAGTGCATATTCACATCATAAGTTTCATACTATAAGTATATCCCTCTAGCCCCCGCCTCTGTTTTGTGAATACTGGAGCCTTAGTATTTTAAACAGAGGGGAAAACATAAGTATGATGACCAGGGATATGTGCTTCAAGCCGATGGTCAAGATTAAAGTAACATTTTAACCTTATTGCAAACTGGTAGCCACCCAGATGACCGAGGACTAGCCAGATAGTCCCGTGTGCGTTGAGAAACGGCTTATTTAGGAGTGACTTATCTGGAAGTGATCATGAGATCGACCAGCGAATCCGGTTAAAAATGCTGTAACAACCTAACCGCCGGCGATCAGCCCCCAGGTCGAATTTGTATAATTTGGGCTTTAAAGAAAAACACTCATTGTATGAAAACAAGACATGCTTTTTATGAAAAGATGCTAATTGAACAGGAAAAGGGATGTGGTACTTACACGTAAAACTTGCGAAGTTGATCGATGTTCCAAGTATTGGACAAAATCCGACCATCCTCCATGGCTAACCGCGCAGATCCTGGCCGCGGTACTGAGACGACAGTGTATGGTCCTTCCCACTTTGGGGACAATTTATTGCGGTTAGACTGGTCTTAAATTTTTCGTAAAACCAAGTCGCCAACGTTGAGATCACGTGGTCGCACTTTTTTACTGTGATACTTGCGTAGAGCTTGCAAGTATACCGCGGACTTGATCAGGGCGCGATCACGCCGTTCTTCCAGGAGGATGAGATCTTGTGATCGCTGTTCGGATTGGTTGACCTGTTCGATTTGATTCGTGCGAACAGATCCAATACTAACTTCCATAGGCAACACAGCCTCGGCCCCATAGACCAAATGGAAGGGTGTCTCACCGGTGGCTCGACTAGAGGTAGTCCGTAGTGCCCATAGAACAGTATAAAGCTCGTCTGCCCAAGCCCCCGAGCGGGTCTTGAGGCGATCAAAAACACGTTTTTTGATGCCTTGCAATACTTGCCCATTGGCCCGTTCTACGGCACCATTGCTTTGTGGATGTGCCACAGAAGCAAAGCACATCTTGGTCCCAATCTGATCGCAGTAGTCTAGGAAGAGACCGCTAGCGAACTGAGAACCGTTGTCTGTGATGAGACAGTTTGGAACACCAAATCGTGCCACAATGTTCTTGTGAAAGAACTTTTGTGCGGCTGATGCAGTAATATTTCGTACTGGTTCGGCCTCAATCCACTTTGTGAACGTGTCAATGGCTACGAACAGAAACTTGTACCCATTGACCGCTTGTGGCATAGGACCGACGATGTCCATTCCCCAGATCGCGAAGGGCCATGCGAGAGGAATAGTTTGCAATGCATAGGCAGGTTGATGAACCTGTCTTGCATGAAACTGACACTGTGGACACATCTTGACCATAAGCTTGGCATCATCGAGTGCCGAAGGCCAGTAGAATCCTTGTCGAAAAACTTTTCCGACCAGTGTTCGGTATGACGCGTGTGCACCGCATACACCGTCATGTATTTCTTTCAAGAGGGATTTTCCTTCCTCCTGAGATATGCAGCGCATGAATACTCCTTGAGTACCCTTTCTGTACATAACCCCATCTATGAGTTTGTACAGACGCGCCTTTCGAATTAACCGATCGCTTTTGGTTTCGTCCTCGGGTAGGGTCCCATGTTCAAGATAGACCCTCAATGGATGAGTCCAATCTTGTTCCTGACCGAGGTTGGCAACGAAGGCTATTGCCGAATCATCCTCGACCGAAGTCATGATCGAAGGATGGTCCAAGTGTTCAATGAACACTCCTGCCGGAGCGGACGAGAGTGAGGATCCAATTTTGGATAATTGGTCTGCGAGAATGTTGTCCTTTCGCGGGATGTATTGGACTTCGAAGTGACTGAAGTGTTTTTCCAATTTCCTCACTTCCCCCAGGTAATGAGCCATTGTCTCATCGGAGGTGCTGTACTCCTTATTTACCTGGTTTACGACTAGCTGTGAGTCCCCCCTCACCACTAATCGACGGACTCCGAGGAATTTTGCTGCCCGGAGCCCTGCAAGAAGACCTTCATACTCTGCTGCGTTGTTGGTTGCAACAAAGTGTAGTTGAATGACATACTTAAGCTGCTTGCCCTGGGGCGTAACTAAGACTATTCCAGCCCCCGAGTGTTGAAAACTACGGGAGCCGTCAAAGTACATTGTCCAATAATCGGGGCACTCCAGTTCCTCTGCCAACCGCACGGGTGGCTCAGGGTTGGTCCATTCGACCACAAAGTCGGCCAAAACCTGAGACTTAACCGCCGTGCGAGGGGTGAAATGGATCTCGAAGGCACCGAACTCGACCGCCCATTTGGCGATTCGACCAGATTTTTCTGGATTTTGGACAATATCCCCTAAAGGAAAAGAGGAAGGTACTGTGATCTTGTGTGCTTGAAAGTAATGTCGTAGCTTACGGGAAGCCATCAGTAGCGCGTAAAGTATCTTCTGGACCTCAGGGTAGCGCTCCTTAGGACCATGAAGTACTTCGCTCACATAGTAGACGGGTCTGTGTACTCCTTCCCTTTCCGCGATCAAAACTACGCTGACCGCGTGTGGGGTGGCCGCCAAATACAGAAGTAATGGTACTTCCTTTTCAGGAGACACCAATACTGGCGGACTGGACAGATATGTTTTTACCTCCTGAAACGCTTTTTCGGCCTCGTCGGACCACGTGAAGTTATGATGTTTCCGCAAGGCTTTAAAGAAAGGTAGTCCCCTTTCGCCTAATCGTGATATAAAGCGACTTAAAGCCGCCATGCAACCAGCCAGGCGTTGAACATCCTTCATGGTCGAGGGCGACCTCATTTGTTCAATAGCTCTGATTTTCTCAGGATTAACCTCAATGCCCCTGGAACACACAAGGAAACCAAGAAGCTTCCCTGAGGAAACCCCGAAAGAACATTTTTCCGGGTTCAATTTTATTCCAAAGCGATTCAAGTTACAAAAGGTTTCAGCAAGATCGTCCAAATGAGACAATCTTTTGGTGCTCTTTACAACCAAGTCGTCTACATACGCTTCGAGATTACGCCCTATCTGGGAAAGAAAGGTCTTTTGCATCAAGCGCTGGTACGTGGAACCTGCGTTCTTGAGACCGAACGGCATTCTGACGTAGCAGTATGTGCCGAACGGGGTGAAGAAGGCAGTTTTCTCTTCATCGTCTTCTGCCATGCTAATTTGATGATATCCTGAGTAGGCATCCAGAAAACTCATCAGTTCGCAACCCGCAGTGGAGTCGACCAGCTGATCGATGCGGGGAAGGGGAAAGTCATCCTTCGGACAGGCACTGTTGAGGCTAGTGTAGTCGACGCACATGCGCCACTTGCCATTTGACTTGCGGACCATGACCGGATTGGCGAGCCAGTCCGGGTGATTTACTTCACGAATAAACCCGGCTTGTAAGAGTTTGTCTAACTCTTCTCGGATGGCTTCCTGTCGGTCGGTGGCAAAACGCCTGAGCTTTTGCTTTATTGGTCGTTGTCCAGGTCGAATTGCTAACCTGTGCTCAATTACTTCCCTTGGGACACCGGGCATGTCGGACGGTTTCCACGCAAACACGTTGCGTTAGCCCGGAGGAAAGCAATGAGGTCGAGTTCCTATTTGTCATCCAGGGCTGACCCAACCCGAATCGTCTTGGATGGGTCATCTGGGTACAAAGGAACTTGTTTGAGTTTCTCATCTGGTCGAGGAGCAGCCCTGATCGCATCGGTGGCAACGGTGGCGACCTGAGCGTCCCGGAGGGGAAGTTGATCGACCATCTCCAAAGATAGCCGGTCGCACGTGAGCGCCACGTTGCGACTACCTCGGACCGAAATGACACCTTTGGGGCCAGGCAATTTCCCGCACTGATAAGCATAGTGCGTTGCCATCATGAACTTAGCAAGAGTCGGCCTGCCAAAGATTGCATTATAAGCTGAATCACAATCGATTACATCGAAAGTAACCAATTCTGTTCGAAAGTTATCTGGTTCTCCCAGAGTGACCGGGAGGACCACTTGTCCCAATGGCATCATGGAGGGGCCTGGGATTATCCCATAAAATGGATGGATTATGGGCTTGATCTTCGAACGAGGAATTTGCATCTCGTCGAGTGTCTTGACCAATAAAAGATCAAGGGAACTTCCCCCATCAATCAGGACCCTTTCGACTCTCGCGTTACTGATGATTGGGGTAATAACCAGAGGTAGCCTCAATGGTCGAGTTAGCCCCACAGGACAGTCAGCGCGATCGAACGTCAAAGGCATATCCGACCAACGGGGATATTGAGGTTCACCAAGGGATGTCTCCGTTTGGTTAACCTCTCGGCAAAAGGTTTTAAACTGCCTTTTGGAAACGAAAGAGGAGGAACCTCCGAAAATGACATTAACATGATTTTGAGGTACCTGGTAAGCCATTTCTTCGTCTCCGTCGACGTCTCTAATCCCGCACGCCTGCTCTTTAGGCGGTAAGGTTGGCATTGGCCCAGCTCCTTGGTAGAAATCATCCAGCTGTTTCAACCAACTCCTGCAGTTTTTGAGGTCGTGGCCTGCGGAGTTGTGGAGTGGACACCACCTCTTGCCCTCCTGCGGATTAGTTGATTTTTCTGGCTGGTCGGAATCCCGGCCACCAGAAGCAGTTTTACTTTTAAAAGAAGACTTATTACCTTTGGTCGAAGGTGGTTTCTCCGCGACTGCGACCTCACGGTACTGTCCAGAGCGGTTCCTCTTCGACTTTTTTGACTTCCCACCCGGTGAAGACTCCGGCTTTTTGCTTGAATCTTCTTTCCTGGCGTCCTTGAAGCCTGGTTGGGGCGGTAGGTCCCCCTTGTCAACCATTCGGTTCCATTCGACTGCCTCGGCTGCATCGGAGTATCGATCAGCCATATCGAACAGATCGGCCACTGATCGAGGAGGGTGGATAAGCAAGTCTTCAGTGAATCTCCGGTATCGAACGGCATGCTTAAATGCCCTGATTACGGAGCCATCAGATATGTTCGGGATGGTATTTCTTACCCCGACAAACCTCTTGACAAACTGCCGAAGTGTTTTGGTCGAAGTTTGCCGCAGTCTATGCAGGTCGTCCTCCTTACCCGGCTTTTGGTAACAATTTTGGAAATTGCTGAGGATGGCATCGCATAGCATTTCCCAATTGTAAATGGAACCCTCAGGCTGATTGAACAACCAGGTTCTAGCCGGTCCTGCGAGGACTGTTGGCAGGTAGTTGGCCATGACCTTGTCATCGCCTCCTGCTGCTTGGATGGCAGTAATATAGATCTGAAGGAACTCGGATGGGTTCTGAGTTCCATCAAACCTCTCAATGGCCCCTGGTCGAAACTTATCGGGTCAAACGAGTGCTCGTAGGCCAGGCGAAAAAGCTTTGCAACCAACGTAAGGACCGTGAACCGTCCTGCGACTTTCGGTTGGGTTTCGAGCAAACTCACGTAAAGGCGAGGTTACTCGTGGTCCCAAACGAGAGTGAACGGGAACTCGATCCCTACTACGAGAGTCCTGCATTCGTCGGTATTTGTCCTGTCGGGACGGTACAGGCGGCGGGTAATTCCGTCGGCCAGAGCCAGAATGAGGACCATCTCGTTCACGGGAATGTGTCACTGAGCGGGAAGAGGCTGTTGGGGTCGCCTCGGATGCGACCTCATCCAGTCTTTCCGCCAGGATCCTGAAAAAGGCCGGTCTCTGCGCATCCGTGACCGTAGGAGGAAAATTGCGCATGACTTCCGCGATAGATCGCAGTCGACCATGGGTACTTCTCCTAGGGGCACCAGGTGTTATTGTTTCTTCGTCCACTGGGAAATGCTCCGGTGGTAAAGAAGGAGTCTAGTCACGTCTACGACCATGCGACCGTCGAGAAGAACTCGGGGCAGCATCGTAACGAGCCTGCGCATCTTGAAGAGCCTCTAGGGCAGTTCTGCGTAGTTCGTTGTTTTGTTGCTCGAGATCTTGCTCCTCCTTCTGTTTGCGATCTTGTTCTTCCCTGGCAGCCTGTTGATCGAGAGTTTCTTCCGACAACGCAGCAAACTGTCTAGGGAGAGAGGTCGCCGATGGGGAGAACATCTCGGTTTGTTCCGAGTCGGACTCGAAATCAAAAAGACGGTGGAGGTTATCAGGGTCGAACCTTCCTGGGCTAACTTCAGGGTCACCATCATATTTTCCCTCAGCGGGATCGTATGACGGGCCGGATTCATCACCTAGCACATTAAGAACCTCTGTGGGTTTTGACCTTGTGCCAGTTACCTCCTGGTCGATTAACATGACTTGGGGAGATGATTCAGCCTGTGGAAGATTCTGGCCTTCGACCTCTTCCATCGGAACAGGATCGCTTGGAGAAGGCATTGGTATATGGGCATAATCCTCGAGATCGAAATCATTCTCGGAATCATATGCTCCAGCCATGTTTCGGCGAACCTCCGAATTTCAATTAGGACGCCTTGAGAAAGGCCCCACGGTGGGCGCCAGCTGTCGACGATTCGGACTCGGGGTCCTCAGCCGAACTTATGCAGAATTTGTAATTGTGAGACCTTTCAAGATGACCCTCCGGGAAGGTATGCTGAACAATGGTGAACAAGAGCACAGAGAGTTTAGACAGGTTCGGGCCCTCGATAGTGGGAGTAATAGCCCTACGTCCTGTTGAGATTTCACTAAGTGTGGTAAAAGGTTTACAAATGGAGGGAAAAGTCCTCACAGGCGAGGATTTTCCCTGTAAAAGTGTACAAGAATAAGCCAAAGAAGGCTTACTAAAATGCTATATCAGGTGGGCCGTAGACTTGGCTAACTTAAATGATTTTGGATTTCTTGATCTTCCGATCTCTCGGTTGATGTTTTCCGATCCCTTGATTGATGCTCCACGCCATCCTTTTGTACTGTTTGAAAGGGTGTCATGTGAAGGAAACTGCATCAATCGGTTGCACAGACGGTTGGATGCGGTTTTTTGGAACTGCTCTTAACCTCCACGCAGGTTAAACACATGTCATTCATGGATAACTGCATGTGTTAACCTTCTGACGGTCGATTCTCCACGTGCAGGAATCTTCGGGATACTTAGAATATCGTGTTGTATGGGCAACCGAATAGATAGATCCCAAATATCCTGATCGGCAGATGTTCTGACCGCGGGATATTGGCTGACCGCGCAATATCCCGAATGTGTAGTTCGCGTATAGCCTACGAACTTCTGACCGCGCAAGGCTTACGGTCTGATCGCACGAAACCCGCGACCTGATCGCGTAAAGTTTGCGACCTCATGGTGACGCCCCTCAGAATAGCTTGAGTTCGCATCACCAGATACATGTCTGGTTCGAACTTGTCTTGAACCAAAAGTTTATTAGAAGTGACCCGGGTGTCAATCCTCGTCAAACAGGGAGAGTCAAAGGAACTGAAGGAAGAAAGAAACTTGCTACATTCTTCACCTTTGTTCCACTGGAAGATCCTTCGTCAACCTTGGGTTTCTTTCTTAAAGAAGACGGGTCTTCAATCGTTTGAGGCCCTTGTTCGACAACTTCCTCTTCATCACTCTCAATCTCGATGATATGTGATATGCCATCAGGAGGAGTATGTGAAAAGGAAGAAGGCAGGATAACAAGAAAAGGACTTAGGTGTGGAGGGGAATTGTGAAGTTTTACAAATCCAGGAGCCTGGTATTTATAGCCGCCTGGGTGACGGTTTGCATTCCAGACGCCTCGGGTTTCGTCAAAGCATTTACAATTTTACCTCGAGATAAAAACAGTTCTACGGCGCTATCATTGCCCATCACATAATGTCAGAACCCGTCTTGGGAAACCAACCGTTTTTCACTTAGTGCGCCACTAAGTGGAAAAATTGAAGAGTCGGGTTAAAAATCCAATGCATGGTCTTAAAATTCGAAATAGACAAGTCTCTTCATTTTCTTCGAATTTGGGGGCTAGCTGACGAGGATTGTCACCCGGGTCACTTCTAATAAACTTTTAGTTCAAGACAGGTTCGAACCAGACATGTATCTGGCGATGCGAACTCAAGCTATTCTGAGGGGCATCGCCATGAGGTCGCAAGCTTTACGCGATTAGGTCGCGGGTTTCGTGCGATCAGGCCGACAGCCTTGCGCGGTCAGAAGTTCGTATACTATACGCGAACTGGATATCCGGGATGTTGCGTGGTCAGCCCACATTCCGCGGTCAGAACATTCTCGACCAGGGTGCTTGGAGTTTATTCGGTTATCCTTATACCAGGATATTCCAAGCATCCCGAGGATTCCTCCACGTTGAAGACCAACCGTCAGAGGTTAATATATGCGGTTATTCATGATTAACACGTGTTAATAACCTCCGTGGAAGTTAACAACAGTTCTCCAAAAACCGCATCCAACCGTTTGATGCAGTTTTCTTCATATGGCACCCTTTCGACCAGTATAAAAGGGTGGCAAAGTACATCAAACAGGGAATCCAATCCATTTGGAAGAACAAGACCCCTGATACCAGTGAGATACAACGTATCTCAACCACTCAAACAGCCAAGTCTACGGCTTAGATTAGATAATATTCACAAGTCTCCTAGAGCTTCTTTTTGTACACTTATATAGGAAAAACTTTCGCCTGTGAAGGTTTCTTCCCGCTAGTTTGTAAACCTTTATCACATATAGTGAAATTCTAACAGGACGTAGGGCTTTTACTCCCACCATCGAGGGCCCGAACCTGTATAAATCTCTCTGTGCTCCTGTTCACCATTGTTCTACATACCTTCCCGGAGGGTCATCTTGAAAGGTCTCACAATTACAAATTTTGCATAAGTTCGGCTGAGGACCCCGAGTCCGAATCGTCGACAAGAATGATGTTCACAAAATGAAGCAATGCGAGAGCGAGTTTGAACACCCTTACTGACATCACCCAATATTTGGTCTATAGGGTGATCCTTGGTGATGGTATGATGTTGCCGTGGTGCTTCTTCTTGTGCAGCATCTTCTTGACTTTGTTCTGGTGGATCAATGTGAGGTGATGATACATGTTGATCATCATCCTCAATGTTCTCATCATCTTCTTGATCATCTTCCCTTGGTTTGATGTCTCCAATGGTAATGTTCTTCACAGCTTCTTGAAGATCTTCACCTGAAACTTCATAAGAGACTTGCTATTTTTGAGAGCCATTAGTTTCATCAAATTCTACATCACAAGATTCTTCAATGCAACTTGTATTTTTGTTAAAAATGCGATAAGCTTTGCTAGTGGTAGAGTATCCGACTAGAAAGCCTTCATCTACTCTTCTTTGAAATTTACCACCAAAGTTTCTTTTTCGTAGGATATAGCATTTACAACCAAAAACTCGAAAATAAGAAACATTTGGCTTACGCCCAATAAGAAGCTCATAAGGAGTTAAATTCAGAAGATGATTCAAATAAAGTCGATTGATAGAATGCAAGCAGTATGCACGGTTCAGCCCAAAAGCGAGTAGGAGTATCATACTCACTTAGCATTGTTCTTGCCATTTCTATTAGTGTTCGATTTTTCCTTTCTACGACTCCATTTTTCGGAGGAGTGTAAGAAGTAGAAAATTCATGTTTGATTCCAAGAGTGTCAATAAAATCAAATAAAGTTGAATTAACGAATTCTCCACCATGATCACTACGGATTTTCTCGATGGAAAGTTCGAATTCAGTGGTAACGCGTTTTGCAAAACTTTTGAAAACATCAGGGGTTTCAGATTTTTGGGAAATAAAGAAAACCCAAGTATAGCGAGTAAAATCAACAACAATAACAAAACCATAGTTGTTACCCCCGATACTTTGGAACTCAGAAGGTCCAAATAAATCCATATGCAGCAGTTCCAAAGGTTTGCAAGTTGAAAGAACGCGCTTAATTGGATGTGAAGTAGCTACTTGCTTGCCAGCTTGACAAGCGCTAAGGGTTTATCCTTTTCAAAATTCACATTTTTTTTAAGCCAACAACCAAATCACATTTTAAAAGCTTTTTCAGTTGATGCATTCCAACATGTGCAAGTCTTCTATGCCATAGCCAACCTTTTGAGGTTTGAGAGACAAGACATGTTGAAGAGATGCATCTTTTGAATTAAAATCAACCAGATAAAGATTTTCAAAACGAAAACCTTTGAAGATCAAAGAATTGTCTTTTAAACTTTTGACTAAAACTTCTTTAGGATAAAATGTGCAACGAAATCCAAAATTGCAAATTTGTGCAACGGAAAGCAAATTAAAATTCAGAGATTCAATAAGTAAAACATTTGAGATTGAGAGATCATTTAATATTGCAATTTTACACAAGTCTACCACATTTCCTTGACGATTGTCGCAAAGGTTATCTTTTGATTTTCGCTTGAGTTGTCTTCTAATGTGGTGAACAACTTCTTCTTACCGGTCATATGTTCGGAGCATCCACTGTCTAGCACCCAATGTTTTCCGCCGGTCTTGTAGTTCACCTACAAAACAAAAGAATCAAGTCTTTTTAGGTATCCAAACCCTTTTGGGTCCTTTGATGTTAGCGATCAAAGCTTTGGGCACCCAGATTGATTTCTTCTTTTTATTTAACATGGGTGCACCAACAAACTTTGCTATTGCATATCCTTTCTTTGACCTTTGAAGCATGTAGCAAGCATCAAAATAATTTGAAGTCATTAACGGACAGGCATCATGTGAATGACCAGTTTCATGACATTTAAAGCAAAATTTGTTGCATGCATTCACAAAAATGGTTTTTGAATTTGGTTTCTTTCCTTTATTCGGAAAGTATTCAAGTCCTTCTTTTCTAAAAGAGAATTTTTGTTTGCTAAGAATAAGATCAAAAGATACTTTTCCTTTGTAGCAATTTTCTAAACCTTTTCGAAGTTTCTCAATTTGTGCCCTAATGTTGGGGGAAATCTTTGCGAGACTAAGTCCAGGTAAGTTGCCTTTTGGCCCCCGGGACCTGGCCTCCGGCGCCGGTCCCGGGCGCCGCCATTTGCCCGGGGACGTGGCCTCCGGTGCCTGCCCCGGGGGCCGCCTTTTGGCTCCCGGGACCTGGCCTCCGGGGTCAGTCCCGGGCCCCGCCCCGCCTTTTGGCTCCCGGGACCTGACTTCCGGCGCCGGTCCCGGGCGCCGCCATTTGCCGGGGGACGTGGCCTCCAGTGCCTTCCCCGGGCGCCGCCTTTTGGCTTCTGGGACCTGGCTTCCGGCGCCGGTCCCGGGCGCCGCCATTTGCCCGGGGACGTGGTCTCCGGGGCCGGTCCCGGGCGCCACCTTTTGGCTCCCGGGACCTGGCCTCCGGGGCCGGTCCCGGGCGCCGCCTTTTGGCTTCCGGGACCTGGCTTCCAGCGCCGGTCCCGGGCGCCACCATTTGCCTGGGGACGTGGCCTCCGATGCCTGTCCCAGGCGCCACCTTTTGGCTCCCGGGACCTGGCCTCCGGGGCCGGTCCAGGGCGCCGCCTTTTGGCTTCCGGGACCTGGCTTCCGACGCCGGTCCCGGGCGCCGCCATTTGCCCGGGGACGTGGCCTCCGGTGCCTGCCCCGGGAGCCGCCTTTGGCACGGGGACCTGGCCTCCGGCGCATGACCCGGGCCTCATCACCCTTCCAAAGGTAAAGTCTCTGGTTGTTGATCACGTGCAGGTCACGCGAGAAGCGCCTCGGGAATCAGCGACCACCTGTCAAGCATCCAAGGCGCTTGGCCGGGAGAAGGACGTTGCTACCCCTCAATCCGACGGTGGCTTCCGGGGTAGTTTAGACTTTTTGCTTCTTTTTGGGGCTATAAATAGCCCTTGTACCCCTCAGTTGTAAGCAAGTGATTCATTTTATTGGAATAGCCAAAACTCACAGGTGTGCTCCGGAAGCCTCTCCCCCGGAGAGAGCCTCCCCAGCCGACTCCGGTCGGGAGCACGCCGACAGGACTAGGGCCCCCACCGGGACCCGAACCTGTATAAATCCTCGTGTCAATTCTTGTGTTTGTTCGGCGGGGGAGGACCGGTCACCCGGTCAGCCCGCGTCGCGTTCTCTTCGCTAGGATCATTCACAAAACCTGCCGGGGTATTTCGCAATACCACGACAGTTGGCGCCGTCCATGGGGACTCGTGACAAGACGCCATGGCTCCCCCAAGCACAAGGGCTCGCACCCTTCCCGGTGACGCCGGTCTCGGAGACCCGGCGCCGCCCGTCCGGGACATGGCTGTCCCGGCGCTTCCGCCCGGAGGCGGTCAGGCCCAGGTACCGCCCCCCGCCTTTCCTCTTAACTTAGGTGCTTCTACCTCCAAGTCGCTCCCGGTGACCGCGGGGACCTCGGCCGGGACCAGTCTCCCCCCGACGGCTCCCCCGGCTCCCCGGGACGCCCTGCTTGAGGCTTTAGTGGAGGGCCAGCTCCGCGCCCAGCGCTCTATGGATGAGCTGCTCAGCGTGTTGGCGCGGCCTCCGGCCCCCACATTTGCGTCGCACCCATACCCGGGGACTATGCCCCCATTTATGGGTTACCCGGCGGCCCCTCCGGCCTCCGGAGGTCTGGCCGCCCCGTATGATCCTGCCGGGGGGTTCCCTTCCCCTGCGGGATATACGTCCGGACCCTTCCCAGCACTCGGGCCCGTCCCGGTGCCGGGGGGCTACTTCCTGCCCGGCCCCTTCGTGGTGCCAGGGGGGTACCCCGTTCTAGGCCCATCCTCGGGGCCGGGGGCCCATTTCATGCCGGGGGTTTTCCCTACGCCGGGAGCCAGTCCTGCCCCTCGCGTCGCGTTTACCGCACCGGGGGCGGTCGACAGAGCAGCTCCCGTGCCTCAACGGACTTTCCCCCGCATCGGCTCCCCGGTCCCGGACGTCGCCGCGGGGGCTCCCCCCTCGTCGGTTCCGGATGTTACAGGGGCTTCCCCCTTTCCGGTTCCGGTCGTTGCCACGGGGGCTCCCTCCACTTCGGTTCCAAACGTCGCCGTGGGCGCCCCCTCCCCGGTTCCGGATAATACAGGGGCTTCCCCCTTTCCGGTCCCGGGGTCTTCGCAGGGGGCTCCCCCCAGCCGGCCCCGGAAGCCTCCGGGCCGGTAGCTATAGTTCATAAGCTCCCTCCCTCGGCGGAACAGGTCCGTTTCGCCCGGGGGGAGGTCGAGCGAATGCATTCACCTGAGCGCGGGGAAGAACTTCCCCCTGGCCGTGGGCGTGGGGAGCCTCACTCTCGCACCAATCGGGGGAAGAGACCCGCTGAAGAGCCAGCCTCTCCGGGGGAGAGCCTGGACGTCCGGGAACTCAGCCCCGGTCCAGAAGAAAAGCGTCGCCACTGCCACTCGGCAGACCTCTCGGACCGCTCCTAGACTCCGATAACGAGGGCGTGTCCCCCGTCAAAGAAGATAGTGACCGGAACTCTCCCCGGGAAGTGCAGGGGGCTAATCAGCCCCTATGCCGCAGACTTCGGAGCATTCGGTGGCCGCGGCCCTACCGTCCGCCGCACATCGAGAACTATAACGGTGAGGCAGACCCTTACGAATTTGTGCAGGTATACTCCACAGCCATCTCCGCGGCTGGGGGGGACGAGACGGTACAATGCAACGTCTCCCCCCTCTACCTCACCGGCATCGCCCGCTCCTGGTTCTACAACCTGAAGGCCGGCTCCATCAAGTCTTTCACGCAGCTCAAGCGGGAGTTCTGCGTGAACTTCCAGGGGAACTACGTGCGTCCCCTGGACTCCTCGCAGCTGTACACCGTCCGACAGAAGACGGGGGAGACCATCAGAAGCTTCTTCAAGCACTTTGCTCAAGTGAAGAGCAAAGTGGCCCACATCCCCGACTCTACGGTCATCGAAGCCTGCAAAAGCGGTATCCTCCTGGGGGAGCTCCACCGAAGGCTCTCCCGGAGCTGCCCCTCCTCTACCGATGAGCTCTTCAACGTACTCGAAAAGTACGCTCGGGCGGAGGAAGACGACATTTGGAAGAAGACCCAGGGGGCTCCCGCCCTCGCCGACCGGGGGGCCAGGGATCCCCTCAAGCGCCCCAGACAGGGGGGGCGTAACGAGCCACAGCCTCAGGACACCTTTGTCCTCGAGGGCAGAGGTGGCTCGCGCGACCCCCTGAGGGGCAGCCGCCCCTTCCCCAAGCCGAAAGGCCATGGGGGAGGATAGTCCTCGCGAGGCCGGGAAGCACCCGCGGGGAGAAGCCGGGAAGGACCGTGGTGCAGCTTCCACGGGTCCAGTACCCACGCTACCCGAGATTGCCACCAGCTGCTGCAACACTTCGTGGCGTTCCTCGACCAGCGCGGGCAGGGGGGGGACTCCGGCCTCCTTGCCCCCTCGGCCAGCTGTTCTGTCCCTTCCCGTTCCCGCGGGGGGTCTGCAGGCGCAGACGCAGGAGGGGGAGCCTCCAGAAGCTCTCCCCTTTCAAACTTCTCAGCGTCGCATCAACGTCATCGTGGGAGGGTCCGCCTCCGGGCGGGACTCTAAGCGCCAGCGTAAGGAGTATGCGCGCGAGGTTAAGGTTGTGGGGGTGCTACACACGTCTCCGCCACCCAAGTGGTCGGACGTCCCCCTCACCTTCACGGCGGAAGACACGTGAGGGGTTCGCTTCCCCCACGATGACGCGCTCATCGTCTCCGCGACCATCTACAACTGCCACCTGACCCGCATCCTTGTAGACGGCGGGAGCTCCGCCGACGTCCTATTCCGGAAGGCCTTCAAAAAGATGCAGGTGGATGAGAAGCTCCTACAGCCGCGGCAGGGCTGATCCAGGAGGATCTCCAAGTCCTGATCGCATACGGATTCGGGACCAAGTCCTGATCGCATACGGATTCGCGACCAAGTCCTGATCGCATACGGCTTTGCGACCTTAACTGTGTTCGGAAAGGTTTCGCGACCATGGATTGGTTCGCGACCAGGAAAAGGAATTCGTTCCCTGTTCGGAATTGTAATCCTATATATATAACTAAGCTTATCTGTTTAGGATTAGTTAAGTTAGTTATATGAGTCTAACTATTACAAGGTATTTATAGTCCAATCGTATGAGTACGTATCAGACTCAATAACCTAAACGTATTAGACTCATATAACTAATCCTAAACAGATAAGCTTAGTTATACACATTTGGATTGGATTACAATTCCGAATAGGGAACGAATTCCTTTTCCTGGTCGCGGACCAATCCATGGTCGCGAATCCTTTCCGAACACGGTTAAGGTCGCGAAGCTGTATGCGATCAGGACTTGGTCGCGAAGCCGCATGCGATCAGGACTTGGAGATCCTCCCGGATCATGACTCCCTTGTTGAGAAGGAGCCAACCCCTGTTGCGACCTCTCGATCAAACTGGAGATGTGGAAATTGGGCTTGTCCATCTTCTTTGGTGTACCACTTTGCCGCACGTGCTCGTTGATCTTTCCGACCGATTCCAAAAGTCTCCTTGGTGCCACTGCGGGTGGTAGTCACCTTCTTTTCCAGAATCACATCTTCACGTAGAGGTTTGTCTCGTTGATAGACCAAGTCTTCAACAGATGGTACTATAGTATCTGGCTCATCATCCAGCATTGAAGGCTCAAAGAGTTTGAGGTGCTCAACATTAACAATCGAGTAGATATCCATGTATGGAGGTAACTCGAGCTGACAAGTATTATTACCCACTTTCCGCAAAATCCGAAAAGGACCATAACGAATGGGTTTGAGTTTCTTACCTTCACCTTTAAGTCTCTCCTTACTTAGATGTAACCATACCATATCACCTTCTTGAAATTGCGCATCAACTCGGTGCCGATCATGTCGTGCCTTGTACTTGAGTTGAGCTTTCAGCAAGTTCTATTCAACCTCACGATGGAGTCGTTGAATACCTTCAAGGAACTTTTGTGCTCGATCCTGATCAGATGCTTCCTTGTTGTTCTGTGCCGAGGTAGGGATCAAAAACTCCATGTCGAATGGATTCTGGGGTAGAAATCCTAAACAGACCTCAAACGGGGACTTTCCAGTCGAACCATGCACTGCTCGATTAAAAGCAAACTGCAGGTATGGTATGCTTTCATCCCAGGTCTTCGGGTGCTTCGAGTTATATCCTCTCAAAAGATGAACAACTGTACGATTAACCACCTCGGTTTGACCATCAGTTTGTGGATGAAAAGCAGTACTCCTCTTTAGCTTGGTGTCCATCATCGTCCAGAGCGATCGCCAAAAGTGACTAAGAAACCGGGTATCGCGATCAGACACAATAGAAGTCGCAGTCCGAAGTGTGTCCAAACGTGTTGACAGAATACCTGAGCGGCTTCTTCTCCCGTGATAGTCTTTCGACAAGGTATAAGAACAATCATTTTGGAGAACCGATCAACGACCACGAATAGATAGTCGTTGCCACGTTGGGTCTTAGGCAATCCTCCTATGAAATCCATGGATATGCTCTCCCAAGGTCGTGATGGAACTGGCAAAGGAGTGTACAAACCTAATTTTCGGTTTGCCGGTTTCGAGATGTTGCAGAGACCACAGCCTCGAATAAAACTAGCCACATCTTGTTGCATACGCGGCCAGAACACATGTCGGTGAAGATTTTGCAACGTCTTTGTAACCCCAAAGTGACCAACTACCTTCGATGTGTGCGCTTCTCGCATCCATTGAATTCGAGGTGCTCCACGAGGTATGCAAAGTAAATTGCCCTTGTACAAGAGTCCTTCTTGACGAACGAACTCTATAGGGTTCCCTGTTTCGACCTCAGTCAGTGCTATTTGAAAATCAGGGTCTTCACTGTACATAGTAACATAGTCATCATGACATGAGGGCTCGATCTGCATGAACGCTGATAAACAGAGGGTCGTAACTGGTGGTCGCGACAACATGTCAGCCAATTTGTTGTGTACGCCCTTCTTGTACTTAATCACCAGATTAAACTGCTGCAGATACGACATCCACTTCATGTGCCGAGCTTGCTGTAGCTTGGACTGAGTTTGCAAATATTGCAATGGTTGATGGACGGTGTGGACAACCGTCTCTTTCCCCAAGAGATAACACCGCCAATGTTTCACGGCCTGATGCAGTGCGCATAACTCCTTATCATAAGTCGGGTAGTTCTTCTGAGCTCCCTGGAATAACTCGGAGTGATATGCCACTGGTCGACCTTCTTGCATGAGCACTGTGCCCATTGCATAACCTGAGGCATCGGTTTCTAGCTCGAACGGCTTCTGGAGATTTGGCAAAGCTAACACAGGCGCCTCGCTGATCTTCCTTTTCAGCAAGAGAAACGTGTCCTCATGTTTCCCTGTCCACTCGAACTTCTGATCGATCCTGGTTAATGCATGCAATGGAGAAGCCACAATCGAGAAGTGTCAGATGAACTTCCGAAGATATTGGCATGCTCCCACAAAACTACGCACATCCGTAACTGTTCGTGGTCGCGGCCACTCGCGAATCACTTTTACCTTATCTGGGTCGATTTGCAACGTACTGTTGCCGACCAGGAATCCAAGGTAAAGTAGAGTTTGCTGGCCGAACTCGCACTTCTTACGGTTGAGGCGAAGTCGATGTTGCCGAAGCTGATCGAACACCTTTTCTACATGAATGAGGTGCTCATCCCACGAACGACTATAAACCAATATGTCGTCGAGGTACACGATCACAAAGTCATCAATGAACTGTCTCAATACGTCATTCATAAGACGCATGAAGGTTGCCGGGGCGTTGCAGAGACCAAACGGCATGACTAGCCATTTGAACAGACCTTGTCGTGTTTTGAACGCGGTCTTCCACGTATCCTCCTCTCAGATGCTGACTTGATGATATCCTGACTTAAGATCCAACTTGGAGAAGACAACAGCATGCTTCAATTGGTCTAGCAGGTCATCAATACGAGGAAGGGGGTACCGGTTCTTGATGGTGATCTTGTTCAGTGCTCGATAGTCGATGCACATACGCCAAGTCCCATCTTTCTTTGGTACTAACACCACAGGAGATCCACAAGGTGAACTACTTGGTTGAATGACACCATCGTTCAGCAACTCACCAAGTTGTCTCTTGATCTCTTCATTCTCCAATACTGAGTTGCGATACATACTCAGATTGGGCAGTGTCGCATCGGACACAAGCTGAATTTCGTGCTCGACTAGACGTTTCGGCGGACGACCCTGGGTAGTCTCGAACAGATCACTGTATTTCTCCAGTAGTCCCGACAAACGACCAGAATCCTCTCGGCACGCCAGCGACAATGCTGGTCGAGTACCCTCACCTTGACCAATGGGTCGAATCATGACAAGCACATACTTGTGACATGCATTAACAATTCGTTTGGCTTGATTTGCGGTAATCAAGTTCGAAGTGTTGACGTGGATGTCTCTACTGATCACGAACTTAACTCCGTCTTTGGTGAGGTCGTACTCTTGCGCTCGCTGATGGAAATGAGCATCTCGATCATACAGATACGGGCTCCCAAATATCACCTGACAGATATCGATAGGGACAACATCGCATTGTACCTCATCGATATATTGTGCAGAGATCGCAAATTTCAACACACACTGACTCGTAATCTGTTGATTCACGTCGGATGTAAACCAACCCAGTGGATATGGTCGCGGGTGTGTGGCTGTCTTCAAACCAAGTCGCCGAACCAGTCCAGCGGAGACCAGATTCTTCTGACTTCCTGGATCGAATATCGCTGCGACCACTTCGTGCTTCACCTGGACGTTGATGGTGAACAAGTCCTCTATTGGGCGATGGTCGTTTGGTGGATCCGAACCCTTCTCCTTCGGCATTGCCATCAGAGACAAGGTCGTATCCGCCTCATTAACCGAGTTCACTTGGACAACTTCTTCGTCGGGTGAAGTCGCAGTAGCCGTGGCTATTCTTTTCCCTGGTCCGTTTTTCCTTGGTCGAAGTTCAGGATGAAGCTTGTAGCATTTGTCCTTGGTATGTCCCGCGACTTGACAATGTTCGCAAAAGGCACCCGTACCCGATTTTGAAGCGTTCTTCTTCGGACTCTGCTTTTTCTTTGTCGAGGTCGCACTTTCCTTCGTGCTTTTGTCGCTGCGGGATTTGTTCTTCTTCTCGATCGCCATAGCAGTTGTGCTTGCGGTCGCGATGTCTTGGACGCCGAACAGATTTAGCTCAGTACTGATCGATTTATGAAGTCCATATGTGTACTTCTGAAATACCTGAGGGTCGGATAGTGAGATGCCAATGACCATTGCTTGTCGCCGAAACTCTGTTGTATAGTCTTGGACGGTCTGGTCGCGCCGTTGGTACAATCTGTGCCAACGCTCCCATCTCTCCTCAAGGTAACCCATCGGATAGAATTCTTGTCGCAGAAGTCGTTTGAATTGACCCCACGCAGGGGACGCACGTAGTTCCCCTGGAAGTTCGCGCATAACTCACGCTTGAGCTGCGCGAAGGACTTGATGGAGCCGGCCTTCAAGTTGTAGAACTAGGACCGGGCAATCCCGGTGAGGTAGAGGGGGAAGACGTTGCACTGTACCATCTCGTCCCCCCCAGCCGCCGAGATGGCGGTGGAGTATACCTGCACGAATTCATAGGGGTCGGCCTCACCGTTGTAGTGCTCGATGTGCTGTGGGCGGTAAGGCCGCGGCCACCGAATGCACCGAAGTCTGCGGCAAAGTGGCTGATTAGCCCCCTGCACTTCCCGGGGAGAATCCCGGTCACTGGCCCCTTTGACGGGGGACGCGCCTTCGTTGTCGGAGTCGGGGAGCGGCCCAAGTGGTCCACCGGCGTGACAGTAACGACGCTTTTCTTCCAGGCCGGGGCTGAGTTCCTGGACGTTCGGGCTCTCCCCCGGAGAGGTTGGTTCTTCGGCAGGTCTCTTCCCCCGGTCGGTGCGGGAGCGAGGCTCTCTGCGTCTGCGACCCGGGGGAAGGTCTTCCCCGCCCTTGGCCGTGCGCATTCGCTCGACCTCCTCCCGGGAGAAACTGACCTGGTCTGCCTGGGGCAACCTCAAGGGCGGCCCAGGGGGAGGAGGGAGCTCATGCACTGTAGCTACCAGCCCGGAGGCTACTGGGGCCGGCTGAGGGGAGCCCCCTGCGAAGACCCCCGGAACCGGAAAGGGGGAAGCCCCTGTATCATCCGGAACCGGGGAGGGGGCGCCCGCGGTGACGCTTGGAACTGGAAAGGGGGGAGCCCCCGTATTATCCAAAACCGAAGAGGACGGAGCCCCCGCGGCGACGACCGGAACCGGAAAGGGGGAAGCCCCTGTATTATCAGGAACCGCCGAGGGGGGAGCCCCCGTGGTGACGTCCGGAACCGGGGCGTCGTTGCGGGGGGAGGTCCGCTGAGGCACGGGAGCTGCTCTGTCGACCGCCCCCAGTGCGGTAAACGCGACACGTGGGGCGGGACTGGCTCCCGGCGTAGGGATAACCCCCGGCATGTAATGGGCCCCCGGCCCCGAGAATGGGCCCGGAACAGGATATCCCCCCGGTGCCGCGAAGGGCCCGGGCAGGAAGTAACCCCCAGGCACCGGGAAAGATACCGGTGCAGGAAAGGGTCCGGACGTATGACCCGCCGTGGGAGGGTACCCTCCGAAGGGGTCAATAAGGGGCGGCCAGACCTCCGGAGACCAGAGGGGCCACCGGGTGACCCATAAACGGGGGCATAGCCCCCGGGTATGGGTACTGCGCGTATGTGGGGGCCGGAGGCCGCGCCAACACGCGGAGCAGCTCATCCATAAAGCGCTGGGCACGGAGCTGGCCCTCCACTAAAACCTCAAGTAGGGCGTCCTGGGGAGCCGGGGGAGCCGTCGGGGGGAGGCTAGTCCCGGCCGAGGCAACCGCAGCTACCGGGACCGACCCGGAGGTCGAACCACCTAAATTAAGAGGGAAGGTGGGAGGCGGTACCTGGGTCGGGCCGCCTCCGGGCGGAAGCTCCAGGACAGTCGTGTCCCAGACAGGTGGCGCCGGGTCACCGGGACCGGCGTCACCGAGAAGGGCACGGGCCCTTGTTCTTGCGGGAGCCATGGCGTCTTGTCACGAGTCCCCACGGTCGGCGCTAACTGTCGTGGTGTTCCGAACACCCCGGCAGGTTTTGTGGACGATCCTAGTGAAGAGAATACGACGCGGGTTGACTGGGTGACCGGTCCTCCCTCGCCGGACAAACACAACAAGTAACACAAAGGTTTATATAGGTTCAGGTCCCAGTGGGGACCCTAGTCCTGTCGGCGTGCTCCCGACTTGAGTCGGCTGGGGAAGCTCTCTCGGGGAGAGGCTTATGGAGCACACCTGTGAGATTGGCTATTCTAGCAAATAATGAGCAACTTGTCTTTACAAGAGGGTGTACAAGGGTATTTATAGCCCCAAAAGAAGCAAAAAGACTAAACTACCCTGGGCGCTACCGTCGGATCGAGGGGTAGCAACGTCCTTCAACCGGCCAGGTGCCTCGGATGCCTGACAGTTGGCCACTGATTCCCGAGGCGCTCGTCACGCGACCCGCACGTGACCCGGGACCGGAGGCTTCTGTCTCCGGAAGGACGACGACGCCCGGGACAGGCACCGGGGGCCCTGGACAGGCACTGGGGGCCATGTCCCCAGGCTAAAGGCGGCGTCCGAGACAGGCACCGGGGGCCATGTGCCCGGGCGAATGGTGGCGCCCGGGATAGGCACCGGGGGGCCTTGTCCCCGGGTGAAAGGCGGCGCCCGGGACAGGCACCGGGGGCCTTGTTCCCGGGCAAATGTGGCGCAACTTACCTGGACTTAGTCTCGCGGAGATTTCCCCCAACAGTCTCTAACCCCATAGGCTTGGTCCTTGTGTGGTATGGTCGGCATAGGTCCAATTCCTTGATAGAAATCATCCTGTTGCTTCAACCAATTGCGACAATTCTTGAGATTATGTCACCAAGAATTATGGAATGGGAACCACTTCTTGTTTCCCTATGGGTTAGTTTGTTTTCCCAAATGGTCGCTAGTGTGGCCACCAGAAGGAGTTTTATTTTGAATGACAACTTATTACCTTTCCCTGGTGGCGGTTTCTCGGCGACGGTGACATCTCGGTACTATCCATCCGGATTTTTCTTGGACTTCCTAGATTTCCCGTCAGATGATGATTCTAGTTTCTTGCTAGAATCATCCTTTTTGTCATCCTTGAGACCTGGTTGAGGTGGCAAATTTCCTTTATCTACGATCCAATTCCATTCCACGGCCTCGGCCGCATCGGAATAGCGGTCAGCCTTGTCGAAGAGATCGGCCACTGACCGGGGTGGATAAATAAGTAAATCTTTGGTGAACCTCTAATATCGCATGGCATGTTTGAATGCCCTAATAACAGAGTTGTTAGAGATGTTTGAAATTGTATTTCTCACTCCAACAAATCTCTTGACGAATTGTCGAAGAGTCTTTGTAGCTGTCTGGCGTAGGCGGTGAAGATCATCCTCCTTGCCAGGCTTCTGGTAACAATTTTTACTAGTACAAAAAATGCAGTCTACTAACCCCTGTCTTCTA
Organism: Pharus latifolius; assembly: GCA_019359835.1. NCBI lineage: Eukaryota > Viridiplantae > Streptophyta > Magnoliopsida > Poales > Poaceae > Pharus > Pharus latifolius. Next base: position 26,856,675 of record CM033323.1, on the reverse strand, counting down.
ACAGTTATTAGCGATTTAGACTACAACCGTTAGAAAAGATGCTTCGCAGTCGCAAAAGGCATGTGGGAGGTACTTTTACTATCTGTTTATATGAAAAGTACTGTTGGGGGAAATCTCCGCACGATCGAACCCAGTCATTAACCGCAGTGGCCCTCCATCTCGGGAGCCGCCATTCGCCAGGGGACAAAGGCCCCGGGGGCATCGTCCCGAGTGCTGCCTTTGGCCCGAGGACAAGGGCCTCGGTAACCCCCGTCCCAGGCACTGCGTTTTGCCCTGGGACAAAGGCCCCGGCGCCACCGTCCCAGGCACCGCCTATCCCATCCCAGTTGCCACCTTTCGTCCAGGGACAAAGGCCCCGGTGGCCCCGGCGCTGACTTTGGCCCGGGGACAAGGGCCCCGATGACCCCCGTCCCGAACGCCGCCTTTTGCCCGGGGACAAAGGGGTCACGTGAGGGTCACGCGAGGAGCACCTCGGGAATTGGCGAGGACACTTGTCAAGCATCCAGCCCCCTCGGCCGGGAGAAGGACGCTAGTGCCCTCTGATCCAACAGCTGCAACCGGGGTAGCTTAGTCTTTTTGCATCTTTTGGGCCTATATAAACTCTTGTATCCCTCTCATGTAACTAAGGACAATTCATTTGCATCAATACACAAAAATGAATAGGCGTGCTTGGGAGCACTCTCCCCATGAGAGAACTCCCCTAACCAACCCTTGTTGGGAGCACGTCGACAGTACTAGGGTCTCCACTGAGACCTGAACCTGTATAAATCCTTGTGTCACTTGCTGTGTTTGCCCGACAGGAGAGGACCGGTCGCACGGTCAGCTCGCGTTGTCTTTGCTTAGCTAGGAACCTCCACAAAACCTGCCGGGGTATTCGCAATACCACGACAAGTACCGTTAGAAGAAGCTGTTCGGGTTTTTCTAACAGTAAGGAGTATATATACCGTTAGAAGAGAATCACAATTACTAACGGTAGTATTATTTCTACTGTTAGAAAAAGTGGAGTGATTTATTCTAGCGTTACTGAACATATTTACCGTTAGAAGAGATAAAGAAGTGTTGACGGTAGTCTGTTGGGTACCGTTAGAACCGTCGACTTCTAGAAATAGTTTTATTCTAACGGTAAAGAATATATATACCGTTAGAAGAGGAACACAATTACTAACGGAACTGAATGTTTATACCATCAGAAAAAGCAGAGTGATTTACTAACAGAACTAAAGATTGATACTGTTAGAAGAGATCGCTAATTACTAATGGGTATGCTGTTGTGTTCCGTTAGAACTGTTCGACTTCTACAAATACCCGGGTATGTCTCTTCCATTCGAACAGTTCCTCGGGCGCGACTAGCCCTAACCCGTAACCTCCATGGACGGCCACCGCACCTCCACCGATGACCGCCGCACCTCCGCACCTCCATCGACGGCCACTTTGACTGGATTTCGGCATGGCAAGCAAGGCAAGTAAAATTTCGGCAATATTAGATTATTCTAAACCTATGATGGAAATTATACTGCAATATTTTTATCCTTCATTTTAATTGAAGTGTCTTCTTTTCAATATGATTATGTACGGTGTCTTGTTCCTGCTTTTTACTAAAACAACTAAATAATATCGTTGTGGGGCAGATAATGTTCAATTGTTTGAAATTCAAATGAAGAAAATGATCAGGATATTTGTAAGACAAACACTAACTAGCTAACTTGAAAAAAATGACAATAAGAGTAGAAATATAATATCTTGATCTCTCAGTAGGTTGCAGGTTGCTCAATGCCAACTTGGACTTACAAACAATTGAAATTGAAAGATCATAAGATTTAGTAGCTAGTGCAATATCTTGATCATGAAATTGAAATTGAAATTGAAAGATCATTGATGAGGATTATCACCCGAGCTAGTTAGATTAACACCTGTCGAATGCAAGCCAAGTTCAGATTCGCTGTGTGCCAATGTGTAGCCACTATGGTTGTGTAACACCCTAGTTTTGGGGGTGAAAAGTTTTTGCATAAAAATCCTGCATGCATGTATCTCTGTAGTGATAGCCAGATCAGCTGAACTCTAATCTCTCCCAAACCCTAAAAATCTCCAAATCTATCCTTTAGATCCAGATTAAGATCTGCCCATCCAGATTTAACCTACCAGTTACCCTGAAGATAAAAGTCTTCAGGAGCCAGATCAAATTCTGACCCTAACTCCCAGTACCTAAGCTTCCTTCTGTTTTTGAAAATAGGAAATTCAGATTTACCCAAAGTACCCCAGTTTCTAGATAACTGAGTTATCTTGATTTAACCCTATCCAGACTCAAGTATCTTTTGGAATATGTTCCATGATACATTCTCAACTTACCCCAAAAGGTTGGGAGCCAGATTGTCTCATCTAAGCACTTTTCGCAAATTAGTCCAAATTTTACTGCGAATAAGTCCTTTCTGTTTACCTGGAAGCCTGAAAAGGCTAAAATCTACAAATCGACTCCAACTAGAGAATTTCTTTAGGGAACACCTCCCAAATGCTATTTGATACAGATTTCCCTTCTGATCAGACTTCAAAATCTCATTTCAATTACCAGAATTCGAGATCGACAAAATCCAGATCTATTTTACCCTATTTTCGAAAATAGGTGAAATCCCTCAAATTTTATCAAACTTTCTCCAAATTTGAGCTAAATGAGTATTAATAGAAATATTATACTCATCCATGAAATCAAATCCCAAACTAAACCTCTCTAAGACCAGATTTACAATTCAGTCCAAAACTAATCAAAAACCATTACAATTATGCCCCTGCTTCGACCACCTCAGCCAAATCGACCACAACTGGTGCAACCCACCAGAGCTAGTGCAATCGACCAGACTTCAGTTTCGACCGGTTCTGCTGTCTTCGACCACTGCTGTGTCTTCGACCACCTCGACCACAAACTGCTGCCTTCGTCTACGACCGCAGCTCACGAATAAGAGCACTCGACCGCGACCCTGGCTTCAAACGCTGCTGCTACTGCCGCTGTAACTTCGTCGCCATTGATCACTAGCACTGCCACCTTCGCCGTTGCTTCAATGCCACGTGTGTGCATCTTGTTCGCCACCGTGGAACAGCCGCACCTCGCCAGCATTGCCTTCGTTCTCCCGCGCGCGCGCCCGACAACAGCAGCACAGTTGCGCCATGTTGCAAGCATGCAAAAGGGGACCATCAGCTCGCCGTTGCATCAACCAGGACTGCGCGCCAGTCTGCAAAAGCCGGCACGGCCGCTGGAGCGCGTCACTTCGCTGCTGTCCCTTCCGGCCAGTCAATTCGCCGTCGATTCACAACTTCAATTCTCCAGGCACTTTCAACCGTTGCTGCTCACTTCGCCTATTTAAGCTTGCTCTGACCATTTCCTTCACTCACACACGCCAGAACCACTCAAGTCCCTAACCTCGCCATCTTCGTCGTCTTCTTCGGCAAGCTCGAAGAGAGGCTCACGGTGCCAGGCCAATCTACTGAACCGAACTCCAAATTAACACCCCCAGTGAGTTCCTCCCATCTCTCTTATCGTTCTGTAGCAATGAATTAAACTATTATGCACCATGTCGCCGGAAATCGCTGATTGTCTCCAGTAGCTCCAGTGAGCAATTAGTCCCTAACTAAACTGATTTAGCTCTCGAGCCAGTAATCAAATATGATCAATGCACTTATCTAAGCATCTCTATGCAACCAGAATCGAAGATTTTGCTAAAATCTGGAAAACCCCAACTTTGCACCTTGCATGTGAACTGGAGCTTGCCGTTAAGCTTCTCTGGTGCTTCCCCAGTTAATTTAACTTCACACCTAGCTGTCTTATGCCCCAGAGACCCTCCTCAAGCAAGGAATTGAGTTCATTTGCCCTAGAACAGAAATGCCCAATTTTTGTGGTTTCTTCTCTAGCGCCGGTCGCCGGATTTTGTTTCCGGCCGTTTCAACCCTAACCACCTTGTCTAGTACTTGTGCCTTGACCCCATGAGTATTTTTGACTTCTAGCTCGACACCTGGATCGGCCCAGGTGAAGAGGTATTGCCATGCCAAACTTTTGTCCAGAGACTGTTTAGAACAGTTCGGCCACCGTGTTCTTCGCCCGATTTCCTTGCCTTCCGGCCATCTTCTGCCAAGGCCCTGTTGAATAAATTGTTCCTGTTGCAAATGCCTAACCACCAGACAAAGTGGTGCATCATTTGGAGCCTTGAATCAAAATATATGGCTAACCCTAGTTTCTGGCCATGTTAACCCTATGCCAGGCTGTGTCAGCCAGTGGCATTAGCCCTGTTCACCCACCTCTGGTCATGTAAAACAGAAACTACCTTGTCAAATAGTTGTCTCACTACCTTGTGCACCATATGCTTGAATCAAAAACTACTTTGGCCACTGGGAACTGTTCAAACCCTGTCAATGCCATTCTTGGGCACTGTCAGCCTATGTTAGCCAGTGGCATTGAGCCTTTCCACCTACTTCCAGCCATGAACTTTGAAAATAACTTTGTCCCTTAGACTCCTGACGTTGTGACCTACATTTTTCCCTACTGTCCCAACTTGAGTTGAGCCCTCTATCATCCATCGACCTTATGTCGATGCCTTGAACCGAATGCCAACCTAAAGACGTTCGCTGTTTTTGGGCGAACCAGTCACAACCTTGATATTACCCTGATATTTTGGAACCTTGTAAACCTTGACAACTAATCTTAACCATGGTTTCCATAGTTTAACTCAAATCGCTTCCAAATCTTGTATCACCAAAGTGTTTTCACCTTGCATTATTGCATGTAGTGGATTAGTAAGAATAGGATTGATTGTAATGCCTATTTTCTTGTTTGATCTTGTTCAGAGCAAGAGCCCGAGGTTGAAGACCTTGTCACTGAACCATCATCAACTGCTGATACTTACGACGCGGAAGGCAAGTCATACTTTGATCATATTGAACCTATATTTTATGAATTGCTATGCTATTCCATGAGTAGATATCTCATTAATATTGCATGTGCTGAGATCAATGATATTATGGCAGTGATAGATTGAATACTTGAGAAATGTGAACTTGTTAAGATAGCAAGCCATGAACTAACAAATATATATATATATATATACATCTATATTCATGAAATAGAACCCCTAGCCGTGACCAGTATTTTGGTATGGGATGGTGGTAGCACTGGAGGTGCTTAACTGCAAAGGATGTGCATGCACTGAAGGTGCATGGTTTGTGGTATGATCTGGTCACTGGCATATAAGGACTGGAACCTTGTGTTGTGCGTCTAGTGGCATGAAAAACGTACCAACCACTTACCTGGTATGGGACAGGCACAATCTAGTAGCTTTCTTGGTATTAGCAGTTCCCTGCATGGCTTGTCGATCCGGTTTCTCGCGTGGAAACTGGTGGGACGCAGTTCGTCCATGAGTGATGTGAGATCAGAAAAATTATGAGAGGATAAGGTGTCAAGAAGGAAGACGCCCTACGCCAGATTAAGTCGTGCGCGACTGTAATCAAGAAAGGCTATGTGTCCTGCGGGAACATAGGCCAAGGCTAGGAAGGAAGGCAGTGGGGAGGACCCACAATGGTACTTGGGACTGGACTGTCCATTTACCGGGCAGGGATACTGTTAATACTAGACTGCGAAAACATTGTGTGAGCTCGGCCTTGTCACATGCGTAAGTCGCATGAAGCTGGCCCGACTTGAAAGTCGAGTGAAGAAGTGGATTTAAAAAGAGGTACACCTCTGCAGAGTTTAAAAATGTATTCGAATACTTCGTGCTCCCGAGTTTTAGGAGTATGCCGCGGCGGATTAAATCCACAGGGTGTGACACAAGTATTGTTTTATAAACTAAAATTTGTTAGTTCAAGATTACCCAAGTGGCATGTGTTGTCACGATAAGGGGCATTGCCGTGGACTGTCATGTGTTGACGTGTCGCGGTAATACCATAATATAGAGATCATGTGATAACTAAGAGGCATGTGGATTTTGCCTTAAGCATGTGATAACTAAGAGGCATGTGGATTTTGCCTTAAGCATATGATAGCTAAGAGGCATGTGGATTTTGCCCTAAGCATGTGATAACTAAGAGGCATGTGGATTTTGCCCTAAGTATATGAAATACTGTCATGAGTATAAGATTGAAAGGCTTGAATAAAAATAATGTGATATGAGGATATATCGCCTTGGATATGGGATATATATATATTGCCATCATTATGATTTATATACTGCCATGAGTATGATCAGAAGTTGAGTAAGAAATGAGAAAGAAATGTATTTTGAAAAACCCTTCACTCTTTCCCCAATAGCATAGGTTCATGTCATTTATACTATATGTATCTCTACCTTCCCTATGACTTGCGGAGTACGTAAGTACTCACCCTTGCAACAACTCATCAATAGATGGAGCGCTCTACGACCTTGGTGAATACCCTGAAGATGTTGCGGATCCAGGAGAAGACGAGCAGTTTCCTCTGGAGCCCTGATGTGGTGCTGTCTTGCTGTCAACCTCTGTTTCCTGTGGGATTGCTTTTGGCCCTAGCTTCCGCCGACTAGATGTTTTATTTTGTTGTACCTTTGTGCCTTGTAAGGCACTGTACCCCGTGTTGTACTAAGGCCTGATGGCCATACAATTATGACTACTGTAATATTTTGCTGCTTCAATATATTCCTGTGTTTGACTCATCCTGGGAAGTCAAGTGGTTTATAGGACCAGCTGCACCCACTAGTACAGAAATGCAGTCTTCTATCGGTAAAAAAAACCCTTCTACTATCGGTTTTTGTACCGATAGAGATAGACACGATAGAACAAGACTGGACATTTTCTATCGGTAAATAACCGACAGAAGAAGTTCACTATTCTATCGGCATATTATGAATCTACCGATAGAAAACCCGTCGTATTCTTACGTCCAGCAGTTCGAAAAGTACCACTATTCTAACGGTTAACTACAAGATTACCGACAGAAAAAAGCTTAGTACTCTATCGGCATATTAGGAGTGTACCGATAGAAAACTCGTCGCTAGCGGATTGAAAAGTACCACTATTCTAACGGTTAACTACAAGATTACCGACAGAAAAAAGCTTAGTACTCTATCGGCATATTAGGAGTATACCGATAGAAAACTCGTCGCTAGCGGATTGAAAAGTACCACTATTCTAACGGCTAATTATAAGTTTACCGACAGGAAAACTCACACTATTCTATCAGCATATTACAAGTTTACCGATAGAAAACTCGTCAATAGCGATTGAAAAGTACCACTATTCTAACGGTTAACTACAAGATTACCGACAGAAAAAAGCTTAGTACTCTATCGGATATGTATGAGTTCACCGGCAGGAAAGGTCAAACTCTTCTAACGGTTAATTTTGATTGTACCGATAGAAAAAAGGACAGTAGTCTCTCGGTTGTTGATGAATTTACCGATAGAGCAATCACATATACAGTACTTTATTTGCATCACAATACAGTACATTCACATATACAGTACAGATGCAATACAGTATAGATTGGATACACAATACAGTACAGATGCAAGGTAAATTCACAGAACAAATTCACACATTAGGCAGTTATTCACATTTATTCACATATGTATGGACAAATACAGATTGCAATCCAATGTGGACATTTATTCACATATATATATTTATTCACATGTATATGAACAGTCTATGCAGAGTACACCAAAAGGAGAAAATTGTCATGCTGGATGGTTGGGTGCTACTTCCTCCATGACATATTGTGCCCAGATTTGTCGAAGATATATAATCTTTGCATTTTCATATTGGTCTTTCGACATGGCGATCTGCAAGCATGTGTGCATACTGAGTAACTAACTTCGATCCTAATTTAGAACGTGACACCCATTTTTGAAATTTGAGTTAGCTATCGATGCTTACCTGGGGGAATCGAGAAAAGTTTGTCTGCACTAGGTCGTACATGTAGCGCAGCACATAAAACCCGCATTCCCACGATTGCGGCTGCTGATGGCACTGAGATAATTGCATATGCGAATACATGTTAGCTATATATTGTTTCCATAAACTAATTAAGCATAAACAAAAAGTCTCGTGAGTACCTCATATTCTTTCCAAGCTAGTAGGGAGCCCTGCGGTGCGGCATGCCTCCCTCCAGCGGACACATATTTATCAAAAGCCCTGCATTTCAGTTAGTATTGCCGGTTAATGTATTATCATTAGCTAGTGAGGTCAAAATTTAAATCAAACATATAAGTTACTTACGCCCCCATATTCCCCTTGAGCACATATTCCATCGATAATCTGTCACGCATCGAATCGAGGTAGTACACCTCGTTCCTCGGCGGACAGATCACGATGAGGATCCAGTGGCCCCTGCATTGTACGTAAAAGAGGACCGCTAGCTCAAAGTACATCTCAGGTGTAACATACAAGATTGAGTTAAATTAGTACGAAATGCACTAACCTTTGGTGGTACGGCACCAGAATGAAGTCCCTGTCCTGCTGCGCCATCAGCGCGCTGGATATGTACTGCTCAGCGTGCGCGGCGTCCTGCTCTAGCATCGTGAGGCTTATTTTCTCTGGGTCGAGGAAACCCACCTTGTCACACGCAGCCTCCGATGCTAGCCTGTACATGCACCTGCATGCGAAGGACGAGATTAATATTAATTTCACAGAAAGTTACTCAGTATTCAAATGAACTGCAACATTAATGCAGAGTTAGCAAACAGAGTTAGAAAACAGCAATACATAGCATCAGCAAACTCACAGGACTCCAGTCCGTATGATGGACATATCGAGCTCCCGCCAGTTGTAGAGGTCGAACAGATCCTCGTGTGCCACGGATATAGTCCCGGGCTCACGGTGGAACTGCCCAGGCCTGTAGGGAACTAAGAAGTTCAGGCTGCGCCGAGCTCGATGTAGGTACCAGTCGTGGAGGTCTCTGGTTGATCGATCCAATTTCCGCAAAGATGCCTCCGACAGGAGTGGGAGCGTGTTCGTGAACGTCCGCGGCAGTCCCTGTCGCCCTTTGCCCTTGCCTTTGCCGCCCTTGCCTTTTGCCGGGGACTGAGCGCGTACCTTCGAAGGCAAGGGCGAGGTGATGGCGGCTTTCTTCTGAGGTGGAGGCGTGGATGCGCTGGGTGGGGTCGAGGCCGTCTTTGATGTGTCCAGGTTCGCACGAGATCGGCCCTCATGCCCTGAGCTGGGGGCGCAGTCCCCTGGTAGCCCCGCGACAGGCCACTTCAATTAATGAGCACGTATGTTAGATTATGCAAGTTGAGTGTACTGAGTAGGATGTAATCTAAAATGTGTAGGATTTACCGGTTGTATTACAAGACACTTCTTGGGCCACTGTACGTAGGAGCCCACTGCCTCGGCAAGTGTCTGCAGTTCCTCTGTTGGGACTGGCAACGGAGAATCGTTGTAGCCCGGCATGGCCATGTCCACCTGTACCTTTGCGAAACCCAACCGCAGAGGTACACAGTGGACCCGGACATCCGGCCCAGACGGATATACGAAGCCGTGTCCAACCACTTCCTGCCCGGCGCCTACGTGATTCTGTAGGATGCAGCCCTCCGGCCCCTGCAAATTTGTAACAATTAAAATAGGTTAGCGAAACAACTCTAACAGAATGGGAGTGGCATCAACTTAAGTGCACAGATGAAGGCTTGCAGTACCTCAAGTAGATCCACTGGATCCGCGAGTACCTTCGAAGCGCAACTGCTTATCCGACCCCGCGGGGTACCGTCGTCCTGGGGATCCGCATCTAAACTCTTGGCCAGCAATGTTTCTCTCAACCGTGCAAACTCTTCCCTCATTTGTGCGACCTCGGTCTGCACCTCAGACTGTACCTCAGCCCGTATCTCAGCCCGCATCTCCGCCCGTATCTCCTCCCGTACCTCAGCCCGTATCTTATCGGAGAGGTCAGCTTCCTTTTCCTTCCAGGTGCGGGCCTTCTTCCTCGGTGGAGCCGGATCTACGAAACCGGCCTTCCACGACACAATGGCTCCCACGGCCCGTGTCCGCCCGGGATGCTCCTTATTTCCTAGAGCTCGGGTGAGGATGTCGTTCTCCCTCTGCGGGGTAAACAATCCCTCCGCTGCGTCCTTCTCAAAAGAGATCTGTTACATTTGAAGGTACCTTGTGAGACAAATTGCCTTATATACACTTGTGCGCACACAGTTTACGAGGTTAGCCAACTTACCATTCGCCTCACAACATCGGCGTCCCCAGGGGTTGCGAACTGCACAGACCCCGTGGACGACACGGACCACCTCCCCCTCCACCATCGCTTGCACCTCTCATCCCTGATCTCGGAGAGCGGCAACTCAGGGGTGTCCATGACAGGATTTTGTTCGTCTTCCTTCTTCCACTGTTCCTCCTTCCCCGCATAGCCCCGGGATCCGAGCCGATGCGGGTGGTCGTTCCTCTTCTGGATCGCCCTATTCTTCTCGCTAAGGGCCTTGAACTCCTCAGTCCCCTTCTGCTTGGTGAATTCCTCCCATACCTCCTCCGATATGAAGGGGTACTTCTCGCAAGGAGATTTCCCCGCAGCTAGGAAGTTACTGACGAGCCAGCTCTTAAAGGTTTTCCATGTTCCGTTCATGTCCTTCAAGCAGGCAGTCCTAGGTGTATCGTCGGGGATGTTCCACTTAGCCTGTTTCCGAAAAATGCATACAATTAATCACGAGTTAGTTAAACTTTAGTATAAGCCAAGAGAACGTGATTACGAAAGAGTTCAGCGATTTCAGTTCATTTAACCTTCACTTCCGCCCACAACCTATCCCTCTCGTCCGCCGTCACGTCCTTCCAGCTCTGGACGGTGATCTTCACCCTTTCTTTCGCCAACAGCCCAACGTAGGCCGCGTACCTCCCAGCATTCTTTCCAATCGGCCTCCCAAATTGGTTGAACTCACAAGAAAGATCAGTGCGTTTGGCCAAACGCCCCAACGTCGTCGCGCCTCGCCCCACCCTCTTGCGCTGGGATGTAACAGCCCCATCTTCAGTAGTTACGATGGGGTTGGCCCTAGTCGAACCACTAGTACCATCCGATGAAGACGACGACATGTCTTCCCCTACAAAACCTTCAACAAACCATATATATGGCAATTAATTCGCCTTGGACTTCCATAACTCAGCCCAGGACTGGAGACTAACTAGGGCGGCAAAAGGGAAAATAATACAAAAAGAAAGACATGCATAAATTACTTACTGAACTCTTCAGAAATATTTTCTATCGGTAAACACATGAGCTGCCGATAGACCATAACAATTACCTCCACACAAGACAATTTTTCTATCGGCAAACACGTGAGATACCGATAGAACATAACAATGTTCTCTACATATGGAATTTTGTTGACAAGCCACCATTCACTGTCATCACATAACATTCTCGATGATTTGCTACACTAATTAATATTCATGGGCCAGCATTATTATTTCACACGTAAATATGCACACAAGCATCTAAGTGCTACTGTGCATAATCTTTAGCCTAGCCTGTATGTGAGTCATCAGGACTTCACAGCTATTAGGTTGGGAAAAGTCATGTATATAGGCATTTGAAACATATACATCGAAGACCCATCCACATTGCCATATATTCATACGAAGTGAGTAAAAATTCCCAACCAAACTAGTACATTGCATGGCTCATGTCCTTCCAGATCCAAATTAAGTTTTACTACTTGTGCAGAAAATTTTCTATCGGTAAACACATGAGCTGCCGATAGAATATGTGTAAGAACACCTCCAACATATAATCTGCATTACATGGCAGTTGGATACAATTGATCACACATACAGCAGTATAGAGAAGTTAAAATCTCAAAACAGGTTCATTACAGCACTGGAACATATTATGTAAACCCTAATTAAAATCAACATTGCCTGCGGAATGTACATAAGCCAACACAATAGGGAACCCTAGTGTAATTGCAAAACTCCAAGAATTAGTACGTGCAAAACACTAGGATCAAATAAAGAAGATGCTGGAAATAGAACGACGAATTAGGGTATTTACGGCGGCGATCAGTTCTGGTGATGCAGAGGCGGTGTAGAACGCAGCAGCGGCGGGCGAAGGACGAAAATAAGAACCGGTGGCAGTGACGAACCAGTGTCCAGCCGGCGATCGTCGTGTGGGAGAGAGGAAGTGAGTGCTCACGGCGGAGGTTGGGGTTTTCTTCGCTCTCAAAGAGACGCAGTGCTCTAAGGTGGAACTGTTCGAGTGGAGGGAAACTAAAGGGCCGTGTACGAGAAATAAAGTAGCGGAGGAACTTTTCTATCGGTATAACAAAATGATACCGATAGACTTATGTAATTTTCTATCGAAACAACAAAATAATACCGATAGAAAAAGTAAATTTCCCGGAAAAATATTCGAATTAGTGATTGCATTTTTCTATCGGTATAAACAATAAAATCCCGTGAGACCAATTTTCCACAGAAAATTTTTTTAAAGTGCTTGAGATTGGGTGCCATTTTTCTATCGGTAAAAACAACAAAATACCGTGAGAGTAATGAAAAGGTGCCCTTTTCTATTGGTATAAACAAAAAAATCCCGTGAGCCCAATTTTCCCCAGAAAATTTTTTTGATTAAGTGCTTGAGATTTGTGTGCCCTTTTTCTATCGGTAAAAACAACAAAATACCGTCAGAGTTATGAAAAGGTACACAATTTAACATCAAACAGACCGTGGTTGAAAGCTGCAGAATGTTAAAGAAAGAGGGAAGATAGCCGGAAAATTGGAAAATTGACATAAAAAGAAATTGTTCATTCATTGTTGTTTTATCACTTACATAAAAAATAAAACCCAAAATGCTAGGTCAAGGGGTGGTCTTAGCCCTGGCTGCATGTAGAATAGAGTCAGTTAGACTTGCAGCCAGGACGCAGGACTCCTCTAGCGACAAGTTGTCCCTAGGATCAACTACTACCGCGTCAAGAAGGCCTGCGACCTCCGTCAGCTTCGCTATGGTATCCTTCATAGTCAAACCGCAGCCAGCGATGGTCATATCCGCGGCTTTCTTCTCCTCGCGAAGACGCCTCGTCCTCGCCCTAGCATTGTCACCATCCGTCTTCATGCGCTTAATGCGCTGGAAGAGATCGTCAAGGTCAAGCCGTAGCTGAGTGTGCTTGTCTGTAAGGAGCTTGTGCTCCTCCTGGAGGGCCCTCAGGTCAGCCTTCACTTTGGCAGTGTCTTCCACGGCTACCATTCCCTGTGCAAATCAACAGGTCAAGAATGAACTGAACATGGATTAACAATACAGGGGTAAACCGAGGAGATTTAGAGTTCTTACCGGGGAGGCCGTGGATGACGATCCCATGGAGGTTGCCATTGTGAAAGAGAAGATGAGGAGTCCAACCGTTCGAGAATTAGAAAAACAACAAAATACCGCGACGCATGGCGAGGTACTTATAGAGTTTCCAAGGCGACGCATGGCGACACGGTTGAGAATTCGAAGCGGTAGAGTATTCTTCTATCGGTAAAAACAGGAAAAAACCGTCAGACAACAAATACCGTGAGACAAATGAATTTATTCTAACGGTAAAATAGAACAATACCGATAGAAAACGTTTTGAAGTGCCTGAGAGAAGATGTCCTTCTCTATCGGTATAAATAACAAAATACCGTCAGAAAAAAGGGATTTTTGAAGAGGCTGCGATGAGATTTTTGCAAGTGCTATTTGAAGGGAAGAATTAAATATTTACAGGATAAAGGTACTGTACATGTTAGAACTCATGCTGTGGAGTAAAATTGAGATGTATTAATGCTGTGAACTAGCTTATCATTAAATTCTAAAGAAAAATGTACTGCCTGATGTATTAATGATAAGTTCCTCACCTTGCTGCAGAACTTGTGGGCTGTTTGCTTGGCATTTATCCCTGAAATAGAAATTAATCATCAATGGTTCTCAACCCATAATCCTTCTTCGTGGTCATCTCGCAGATACGTTGTTTCGTCGATATCTTCAGTACGGATAGATTGAATGTCCTCTAAAAATGGAGGTATTTCATCGAATTGGTTATACTCCTCTTCGTCGACAACATCTTCGACCCCAACAATACGTCTCTTGCTGTGGAGGACAACATGCAAGTTTGGATTGGCCGGGTCAACGATGTAGAATACCTGTGTGGCTTGCTTTGCAAGTATGAATGGATCGTCTTGGTGTCCGACTCTACCAAGATTGACGAGAGTAAACCCGTAACTGTCAACTTGAACACCTCGAGGGATTTCGACCCATTGGCATCGAAACAGGGGAATCTTAAGTAATCCGTAATCGAGCTCCCATATTTCGTCAATAACACCGTAATATGAGTTCAGCGCCCTTACTGACCTGGCATCCTCGGAAATAGCAAACAGTGTCACTCCGCTACATTGCGTGCTACTCTTGGCGTCTTGAGCTCTTGTGTAAAATGAATACCCATTGATGTCGTACCCCTGCCAAGTCCCTACAGTGAATCTTGGGCCTCTAGCCAACCATGTCACAGTTTCACTTACGGAGCCCTCGGCAGCTCGCGTGACTCTTTCTTGGATCCACTCAGCAAATTTCCTGTTATGTTCTCTGCTTACCCAAACGTCTGACTTCGAAGGATTCTGTGACCGTAACATTACCTTGTGCTCGTGTATGTATGGCTCGACCTCCGTCATGTGTTGTAAGACCCAAAAATGTGATTTTGCGTACACATCACGAGCGGGGACGATAGCTTTGAATCCAATCGTTCCAATTCCCTCAAGCCTACCCTCGTGTCGGGACCTAGGAACACCAATTGGGTCAACCCCGGCCATATAATCTGTGCAAAATTCAATCACCTCCTCGGCGGCATAACCTTCCATGATACTCCCCTCGGGTCGACGACGAGTCCTTACGTATCCCTTCAATACACCCATAAATCTCTCAAATGGATACATGTAGCGCAGGCACACAGGTCCACAAAACTTAATTTCTCTGATAAGGTGAACAATCAGATGGACCATAACATCAAAAAAGGATGGAGGGAAATACATCTCGAGCTGACAAAGAGTTGTAACCACGTCGCGTTGCAAAGCGTCCAATCCATCGGGATCAATTACCTACGAGGACACAGTTGCGCCAAATATTCATATCAGAAAAATCTTCTCATTAAGCTCCACAAATGGAGGTAGTGAACTTATAGTACGAGTGCACGTACTTACCTTGGAAGATATTGCGTTGAAGAAATAACATAGGTTTGTGATTGTCTCTCTGACTTTAACTGGGAGAATGCCTCTGATAGCAATGGGAAGCATCTGTGACATCAAGACATGACAGTCGTGGGACTTCATGCCAACCAGTCTTAGGTCCTTCATAGACACAAGTTTTTTCAAGTTCGCGGAGTACCCACATGGAACTTTAACACCGTGCAGGCACCGACAGAGTTCTGTTTTTTCGCTCTTGGACAACGTGTAGCAGGCCGGGGGGAGGTATGTACGCTTTCCATTCTCTAAAGGTGCAAGCTCAGTCCTTATCCCCATTTCCACCATGTCACGACGAGCTTTCACACCATCCTTTGTCTTTCCCGGAATGTTCAACAACAAACCAATCAAACTGTCACAGACATTTTTCTCTACATGCATGACGTCAATGCAATGTCGAACTTGTAAGTGCTCCCAGTACGGTAGATCCCAGAGAATCGATCTCTTCTTCCAAACATTTTTTTCTCGAGGTTTAGAATGCTTACCGAACTCAACTTTGATGTCGTTCACGCGTGAGTAAATCTCCTTACCGGTCAGAAACACTGGAGCTGATCCCTTCTCAGGCTTCCCGTTAAATGATTTCCTCTTCTTACGGTACGTGTGATGCACCGGAAGAAACCTGCGGTGACCCATGTACACTGTTTTCCGGCAGTTTCGCAGCCAGATGCTCTCAGTTTCATCTAGGCAAATAGGGCAAGCCTTGGCTCCTTTCGTACTATACCCCGACAAATTGCCGTAGGCAGGAAAATCATTTATGGTGCAAAATATCAGGGCCCGCAAGATGAAATTCTCTTTCTTGTATGCATCCCACACCTGCACACCCTCGCTCCACAATTTCTGTAAGTCCTCGATTAAAGGTGCTAGAAACACGTCAATATCATTTCCGGGTTGTCTGGGTCCTGAGATTAGTAACGCCATCATGATGTACTTGCGCTTCATGCATAACCAAGGAGGAAGATTGTAGATGCATAAAAGAACCGGCCAAGTGCTGTGCCGGCTGCTCATATTACCATGTGGGTTCATACCATCTGTACTCAGCCCGAACCTTACATTCCTAAGTTCACCGCCGAACTCAGCAAATGTTCTGTTGATGTTTCTCCATTGAATAGAATCAGCTGGGTGTCTCAGTTTTCCGTCTTGTTTCCGGGCTTCAGCATGCCAACGCAAGTGCTTCGCGACTTTCGGATTTGCAAACAGCCGCTTCAATCTAGGTATCACAGGCAAGTACCACACAGTTTTTGCCGGGGGCCCTTTCCTTACCTCGTGACGTTCACTGTCAATCCGGTCCCTACGCGTATACCTCGATGCGCCGCATCTTGGACAAACATGCAAACTGGAGTACTCGTTACGGTACAACACACAATCATTTGGGCATGCGTGTATTCTTTCGATTTCCATTCCCAACGGACACAACAGTTTTTTGGCTTGGTAAGTAGATCTTGGCAACTCATTTCCCTCTGGAAGCATGTCCGCTAGAAGATCTAATAGTGCCGTGAAACTCTTATCACTCCAACCGTTTCCTGCCTTCAAGTTATATAATCTCAGCACAGAAGACAGTTTTGTAAATGTTGCACATCCAGGGAACAGAGGCTTCTCAGAGTCAGCAATCAGTTTCTCAAATTCACAGAAGTCATTTTCGTTGTAATCTTCCTCTACATCACGTAACATCTCATCTAGATTGTCATCATCATCATCTACGTGCACATCGGAATTAACATTACCAAAATTGGGATGATCATCGATATTATTGCAATCCACATCCGAGTCGTGCTGATTGGTAGTAGTGGTGCTTGTTTCCTCAAGATCTTCGCCATGCCATATCCAACGGGTGTATCGCGCGTTAAAACCACGACGAATCAAATGACTCTTAATTTGATCAGAGTTGCTAAACCTCTTCAAGTTCATACAATCTGTACAAGGACAGAGCATATTTTTCTCTCCCTTCCTCTCCTTTTGTTGCTCAGCAAATTTAATAAACTCATTCACACCATCCAAATATTCAAGAGTAGTACGTTTTATTCCATACATCCAATATTTCCTGTCCATCTACAATTAACAAAATTTAACGAGTAAGCCATGCATGAAACCTGCCCGATTAAGTTATGTATATGTACATGTACAGCCTCTTACAACAGATACATGTGTTGAACCCTAGCCTGACGAAATTAACACTAATTAACCTAGCTAACTACACAATACAAGCTAGTTAGCTCCTAAAACATGACGCATTTCCAGCTACCAAGCTCCCAAGCTTAGAGCTACAAACTTGGAACTACACAATACAGCTAGCTTGCAAGTAGAGAGGAAGGGAGATCTAGAGGGAGAGAGAGATAGGTGTCGACGATTAAGCATACCTTAAAGAGAGGGGCGCAATCAACTTCCCTCCAGCCTGCGCTGATCACCCTAGCAGTGTAGCTGGAACTTTCGTCACAAACAGAGGGACACAGAGTGCAACAGAACAAATTAAAGAGCAGCTCCGCAATGGTCGACTGGGGTTTTCCTTATAATGGACATTTTTCTAACGGTAAATACATGAAATAACCGTCAGACTAACTTAGGTAATTTGCCGCTCACATATTCTATCGGTAAAAACACACACATACCGTTAGAGAATATACATTACTAAGCAAATATATGTATTTTTCTATCGGTAAATATGTGCATTTACCGTTAGAATATGCATGACTAAACAAATATATGTGCTTCCTATCGGTAAATATGTGTATTTACCGTTAGAATATGCATGACTGAACAAATATATGTATTTTTCTATCGGTAAATATGTACATTTACCGTTAGAATATGCATGACTAAACAAATATATGTGTTTCCTATCGGTAAATATGTGTATTTACCGTTAGAATATGCATGACTGAACAAATATATGTATTTTTCTATCGGTAAATATGTGCATTTCCGTTAGAATATGCGTGACTGAACAAATATATGTGCTTCCTATCGGTAAATATGTGTATTTACCGTTAGAATATGCATGACTGAACAAATATATATGTTTTCCTATCGGTAAATATGTGTACTTACCGTTAGAGGAGGTACTGTCACCAAACTGGGACAAACATGCACATGCCATTTCTCACATTCAAGGAATCATATCAATGTAACATCAAACAGATCTTACATCAAACGGATCTTAACTAGAAGATAAAGCAATATATTTCAAGAAATGCTAATTTGTGGATTAACTAGGAGACACAAAAATACTTTTCGTAGGTAGTTGGGACTTCATCTTGCCAAAGAAATTACACATGCCAGTTCACAAATTCAGGTACAAACATACACATGCCAGTTCACCAATACAAATTCAGGTACAAACATACACATGCCAGTTCACAAATTGAAGTGCATGTCTGAAACAGCAGTACAAATACACACCTACCTACCAATACAATTAAATACACAAATGCTCCCTGCACATTCAAGTTCATGTCCCAATTAGCAATACATGATACACAAATATACAACAATATACAAATACAACAATTCACACATTCGATGTATATTACAAAAGCCACGTCTGAAATTAACAACAGATCACGACGAGGACCCAGTGGCCCATACATGCATTTTACATAAAAGGGAACCTTTGCAGGTTGCCACAATGCAACTACCGACTACAAGTTAGACCTGATACATCACAAATCCATTCATCCAAAACAGCAAATGTCTGAACCACATTGGACTTAACCATAGGAGTTCAGTTCGAAGACGCCCGAGGAGCTGGAACTGCCGTCGACATACATTTGTACGTAATGGTGATTTCCTCGGACTCAAACTCGATCAACTCAACTCAACTCAACTCAACTCCATTAACAAAAAGAACCTACCTTCCAAGATGTTGTTCTGTGTAGTGATGGTGTAGAATGGCTGTGCAAATAACAACAATTCTTCTTCTCCAAGCAGGTAAGCATCTGGCCACAAGCTGGTGCATGCAAAAACATGTAAGATGCTTTCTATAGGTCCTGATTTGAGAAACACGCCGGGCTTAAGCATCTTCTCGACCGAGCCAACCAAGATCTCGCCCTTCACGTCCTTCCAGCTCTCGACGGTGATCTTCACCTTTTCTTTCGCCAACAAGCCAACATAGGCAGCGTACTGCGATGAAGAACCGTGAAATACGTTGCCCCCCACGAGCATCATCCAAGGACCTGAACAGATCATAATCATATTGAAAAGAAGACACATCAAAATGAAGGATACAAAAAAAGCAGAATTATTGCCATAATCGGATTAGAATAATCTAACAATATTGCAGAAATTTTACGTACCTTCCTTGGGATGCCGACGTCTAGAGGGCGTCGATGGAGGTGCGGAGGTGCAGCGGTCCCCTGTTGAGGTGCGCCGGCCGTCCATGGAGCTTACGGGTTAGGACTACGAGCCCAGATGAACTGTGAGAATGAAAGAGACATACCCGTGTATTTATACAATTATATATTTTCTATCGGTAAGAAAACAGAATACCGTTAGTAATAAAAACATCTGTAGAAGCCGAATGGTTCTATCGGCAAAACAAATATTACCGATAGGAATTTTTGTACATACTCTATCGGTCTGTACGTACATTGCCGATAGAATATTACTAGTTGTAGAAGGCCAACAGTTCTAAGATATTTTGTGCAATATTCTACCGGTATAAACATGCATTACCGATAGAATAAAACTATTAGAAGACGAACAGTTCTAAGCAATTTTCTATATATTCTAACGGTAAAAGAATCCATTACCGATAGAATAAAAATATTTGTAGAAGGTCAACTATTCTATCGGCGAACTACATATTGCCGATAGGAACTTTTAATATATTCTGTCGGTATATTCATATAGTAGCGATAGAATAAGTCTAGTTGTTGAAGTCGACCAGTCCTATCGGCGCACAACATTCTTCCGTCAGTACTTATGCATCTCTTCTAACGGCAAATATGTTCATCACCGCTAGAGTAAATCATACTATTTATTCTATCGGTAAGTTTCTTAGAAACCGATAGGGAAAATACATCCGTCGGGCTTTTTTGCCCACGAGGCACATTTTCTATCGGTTTTGTGCTGTTTCGCTAATAACCGATAGAAGATAGGGGTTAGTAGACTGCATTTCTGTACTAGTGACCGAGCTGGGCTCCTCACAGGTGATGTCACAGTTGTGGCAGACACGACAGGTTGCCTGGGGATGTAGTGCTAGTTTGTGATCACAGCCTTTGCGCGATCATGAGGCCGCAGACAGTGCACGGTCAAGAGGTTGTTGACTATTTGCGACCAGGATAATTCGATGGTGTTTTAGTCTTTATAAAACACATTCTCGGGATAACTTCTCCCACATTCGAAGACAACTGCCAGGAGGTTAGTATGTGCGGTTACCTACTAACTGCACGTGTTAAACCTACGTAGGAGAGGAGTGCGGTTATACAAACTGCACTGGAGCAACTGTCCATAGCCGCTTCGCTTTGGCGCCCTTTTATTCAGTATAAAAGGGTGATCAATGCACGATCTAAAGGGCAGTTAAGTCAACCAACAAGCATGAATCTACAGAACTTGAAGACTTAGGCATAGATTAGATAGACAAAGATACAAAAGAGATCATCATCTGTGATAATCTCTTTTCCTTGTAAACACTTTTACCTTAATAGTGGAATCACAATAGGACATAGGGCTATTACCCCACCATCGAGGGCCCGAACCTGTATAAATCTTTGCGTCCCTCATGATATTGCTTATCCTATCTTACCTGAGGAATACCCTAAAAGGTCTTACATACAACTCACAAATCTGCATAAGATCGACAGGGGACCCCGAGTCTGAATCGTCAACAGCTGGCACCCACCGTGGGGCCTTTCTCAAGGTGTTCTTCTTTCATCAGGAGATTTGGTAAGCCATGTATGGGGCGTATAATTCCGAGAACGATTTCGATCTCGATGATTACGCCCACATAGAGATGCCCTCACCCAGCGATCCCGTTCCCATGGAGGAAGTGGATCACGAAGTTGTTCCTCAGGAACATCATGAGGATGAGTCTTCTCCTACCCAGGTAATGTCCATCGACTAGGGGATAGAGAGGATAGATCAGGAATTTCATCCGAGTCCTGCCACTTTGGAGGCCGAGTCTGTACCATGACACGTTGTTGTCGAGGACATAGATGATGCTAATCAAAGGCTCAGTCCTGTGAGGTTTGACCCAGACAACCTCCAATCTCTCTTTGATTTTGAATCTGATTCGGAACAAACAGAGATGTTTTCTCCATCTACGACCTCGCTTCCCCGAGAGTTTGCTGCTTTATCAAAGGAGACTCCCAAGCAGCAAGCGGCTAGGGAGGAATTGGAACGTAAGCAGAAGGAGGAACAGGAAATGAGGCAAAAGGAGGATGAGGAACGTGAACGACAGGATAACGAGCTCCGCACAACTACACTGGAAGCTCCGCAAAATGCGCAGTCTCATTATGATGCCGCTCTAGGTTCTTCCCGTCGTCCACATGGTCGTAGGCGCGACCAGACATCTTCTTTACCCCAGACTATGCGCCGGTGGATGAAGAAACAGTGACGCCTGGCGTGCCCAGGAGGAGTATGCATGGATGACTTCGCTCTATTGCGGAAGTCCTGCGTAACTTTCCTCCCAATATTGAACACGCGCAAAGACCGGCTTTTGCTAGAATCCTGGCGGATAAGCTGGACGAGGTTGCATCCGAGGCAACCCCAACGGCTTCATCCCGGTCTACGATTCACTCCCATGAAAGGGAGTATTCTTACTCCAGTCAGGGAAGACATAATCGATAACCACCAGGATCATTTCAGCACGACCAGGCCTGGCAAGTTGGGAATTCCCGCGATCGAGATCGCATTCGTGTCCACTCTCACCTGGGACCGCGAGGTGTATCACCACGGCGCGAGGTCGCCCACGATCATGTCGAAAGCCGCAGAACTCTCCAAAGTTCCTATGTCAGCTGGAAGGCTTTCTCGCCAGACCTCCGCACGGTGGTCTGGCCGGACAAGTTCAAGCCCGGAACAATTGAAAGATTTGATGGAACTCAGAATCCGTCAGAATTCCTTCAGATTTACATCACCGCTATTCAAGCGGTAGGTGGGGATGATCGTGTCATGGCAAATTACTTGCCAACGGTCCTCGAAGGACCGGTGAGAACCTGGTTGTTCAATCATCCAGAAGGCTCAATTTATAACTGGGAGATGCTGTGTGACGCTATACTCAACAACTTCCAGAATTGCTATCAGAAGCCTGGAAAAGAGGATGACCTCCATCGTCTTCACCAGACTTCCACTGAGACTCTTCGGTAGTTTGTCAAAAGGTTTGTTGGGGTCAGGAATACCATCCCGAACATATCCGACAATTCCGTGATTAGGGAATTCAAACATGCCATCCGATACTGGAGATTTATCGAAGATCTACTTATCCACCCCCTCCGATGCGGCTAAGGCCGTGCAATGGAATAGGATGGTGGATAAGGGAAACTTACCGCCTTAGCTAGGTCTGAAAGACGTCAAGAAGGAAGATTCAAGCAAGAAGCTAGAATCATCATCAGGCGGGAAATCCAAGAAGTCCAAGAAAAATCAATCGAGACAATACAGGGAGGTCGCAGTTGCCGAGAAGCTGCCGCGGGAAAAGGTAACAAGCCTCCATTTAAGAATAAAACTTCTTCTGGTGGCCGTGATAGCGACCAGCCGGGAAAACAAACTAATTCGCAGGGAAGCAAGAAGTGGTGTCAACTCCACAACTCCTCAGGACACAATCTCAAGAACTGCAGGAACTGGTTGAAGCGATTGGACGACTTTTACCATGGGATTGGACTGATGCCAACTTTACCTCCAAAAGAGCAGACCTGCAAGATTAGAGACGCCAACGGAGACGAAGAGATGTCCTACCAGGTACCGCAAAATCATGTTAATGTTATTTTTGGAGGTTCCTCCTCTTTTGTTTCTAAGCGTCAATTGAAGACGTTTTACCACGAGGTAAATCAAGCAGAGGCCCCCCTTTGCGAGCCTCAGTACCCACGTTGGTCGGAAACTCCTTTAACTTTCACTCGAGTAGATTGTCCTATTGGGCTTACACGGCCATTGAGATTGCCTTTGGTCATCACCCCAATTATCAGCAATGCTCGAGTCAAACGAGTTCTAATCGACAGAGGTAGCTCCTTGGATATTTTACTAGTCAAGGCGTTGGATGAGATGCAGATCCCTCATTCAAAAATTAAACCCATAATTCACCCGTTTTATGGGATAATTCCTGGTCCCTCGATGATGCCGATGGGACAGGTGGTGCTCCCAATAACGCTGGAGGAGCCAGATAATTTCCGAACAGAATTGGTTACCTTCGATGTAATTGATTGTGATTCGGCTTACAACGCTATTTTTGGCAGGCCAACTCTCACTAAATTCATGATGGCGACATACTATGCTTATCAGTGCGGCAAGTTGCCGGGCCCCAAAGGCGTTATTTTGGTTCGAGGCAGCCGGAATGTGGCATTAACTTGTGATCAGCTATCATTGGAATTAGTGGATCAACTTCCCCTTCGGGACATCAAGATTGTGACCACAAATTCGGATATGATCAAAGTTGCCCCAAGACCTGACGAAAAGTTAAAACTAGTTCCATTATACCCAAATGATCCTTCTAGAACAATTCAGATTGGGTCAGGTCTGGATGACAAATAGGAACTCGAGCTCGTTACTTTCCTCCGGGCAAACGCAGATGTATTTGCATGGAAACCATCCGACATGCCCGGAGTCCCAAGCGAGGTAATTGAGCACAGGTTAGCGATCCGACCTACACAACGACCAGTAAAGCAAAAGCTCAGAAGCTTTGTTGTTGATCGGCAGGAAGCCATCCGAGTGGAGTTAGATAAACTCCAAAAGGCAAGATTTATTTGTGAAGTCGATCATCCTGAGTGGCTTGCAAATCTGGTCATGGTCCGAAAGTCAAATGGTAAGTGGCGCATGTGCGTCGATGACACCAGCCTAAACAGTGCCTGTCCAAAGGATGATTTTCCCCTTCCCCGCATCGACCAATTGGTCGACTCTACAGTGGGTTGCGAATTGATGAGTTTCCTGGATGCTTACTCGGGGTACCATCAAATTAGTATGGCAAAAGAAGATGAGGAGAAAACTGCCTTCATCACACCATTTGGCACCTACTGCTACGTCAGAATGTCGTTTGGTCTCAAGAACGCCGGTTCCACATACCAGTGCTTGACGTAATCTCAAAGCTTACATCGATGATTTGGTTGTAAAAAGCTTGAAAAGCTTGAATCATATAGATGATCTCGCTGAAACCTTTTGTAATTTGAACAAGCATGGAAAAAAACTAAACCCGGAGAAATGTTCCTTCGGAGTTGCTTTCGGTAAACTTTTGGGTTTCCTCGTTTGTTCAAGGGGCATAAAGGTCAATCCCAAGAAGATCAAGGCCATAGAGCAAATGAGATCTCCTTCGACCATGAAGGACATCCAGAGTCTAACAGGTCGCATGGTAGCCCTCAGCCGTTTCATATCAAGGCTAGGCGAGTGCGGTCTGCCATTTTTTAAGGCTCTTCGAAAACATAATGGTTTTACCTGGTGGGATGAGGTTGAAAAAGCTTGTCAAGAAGTTAAGAAATATCTGTCCAGTCCGCCGATATTAGTCTCTCCGAACTTAGGGGAACTGCTACTTCTTTACCTGGCGGCCACCCCTCACGCGGTCAGCGTGGTGCTGATCACAGAAAGAGAGGGTGTTCAGCAACCAATCTATTATGTAAGCGAGGTACTTCATGGACCAAAGGAATGCTACCCTGAAGTCTAGAAAATACTCTACACACTTCTGATGGCTTCTCGTAAGCTACGACATTACTTTCAATCATACAAAATTATTGTGCCCTCGTCCTTCCCATTGGGAGATATAATCCGCAATCCGGAGAAATCTGGTCGTATTGCGAAGTGGATAGTGGAACTTGGTGAGTTCGACATCAGTTTCACCCCTCGCACCGCAGTTAAATCTCAAATCCTTGCAGATTTTGGGGCCGAATGGACTAATCCTGACCGTCCCGTGCAAGAATCTAAAGATTTAACGTGCACTGACCATTGGACAATGTATTTTGATGGTTCTCACAGTTTTCAATACTCGGGGGCTGGAGTGGTCTTAATTACGCCCCAGGGTGACCAACTCAAGTATGTCATTCAATTACACTTTGTTGCAACCAACAACGCAGTAGAGTATGAAGGTCTTATTGCAGGGCTCCGGGCAGCTAAGTTCCTCGGAGTCCATCGGTTAGTAGTGAGGGGAGACTCACAGCTAGTCATAAACCAGGTAAACAAAGAGTACAACACTTCCGATGAGACAATGGCTCATTACCTGGGGGAAGTGAGGAGATTGGAAAAACACTTCAGTCATTTCGAAGTCCAATATATCCCGTGAAAGGAAAATATTCTCACAGACCAATTATCTAAAATTGGGTCCTCATGCACCTCCGCTTCGGTGGGAGTGTTTGTTGAACATTTGGAACATCCTTCGATCATGACTACGGCCGAAGATGAACCGGTGATAGCCTACGTCGCCAACCTTGGACACGAAGGAGATTGAACTCAACCATTGAGGGTCTATCTTGAACATGGGACCTTGCCCAAGGATGAAACCAAGAGTGATCGGTTAGTCAGGAAAGCGTGCTTGTATAAACTCATAGAAGGGGTTTTGTACAGAAAAGGTACTCAAGGAGTGCTCATGCGTTGCATATCTCAAGAGGAAGGCAAGTCCCTCTTGAAATAAATTCACGACGGTGTATGTGGTGCGCATGTGTCATTTCAAACACTGGTTGGAAAAGCTTTTCAACAAGGGTTTTACTGGCCTTCGGCACTTGATGATGCCAAGCGTTTGGTAAAAACATGCCCACAGTGTCAGTTTCACGCGAGACAAGTTCACCAGCCCACGTATACCTTACAAACTATCCCGTATACGTGGCCCTTCGCAGTCTGGGGGATAGATATTTTGGGTCCTATGCCCCAAGCGGTCAATGGGTACAAGTTTCTGTTCGTACCCATTGGTACGTTTACAAAGTGGATTGAGGCTGAACCAGTCCGCAACGTAACCACTGTGGTGGCAAAAAAGTTCTTCCATAAGAACATCGTCACTCGATTTGGTGTTCCAAGTCATCTCATTACCGACAACGGTTCCCAATTCGTTAGTGGTCTCTTTTTGGACTATTACGACGACATTGGAACCAAAGTATGCTTTGCTTCTGTAGGCCATCCGCAGAGCAATAGTGCTGTTGAGCGCGCCAATGGCCAAATATTACAAGGCATAAAAAAGTGTCTTCGATTACCTTAAGGTACGCTCGGGGGCTTGGGTAGACGAGCTCTACTCCGTCCTATGGTAGTCGGGCAACGGGTGAGGCACCTTTCCAACTGGTATGTGGCGCTAAGACCATATTACCAATGAAAATTCGTATTGGCTCTGTCCGGGTGGATCAATTCGATCAGACCGATCAACTCAAATAGCGTACCCAAGATATAACCCTCCTTGAAAGAAAATGTGATCGGGCGCTGATCAAGTCAGCAGTATATTTACAAGCCTTGTGTAAATATCACAACAAAAGGGTGTGACCGCGTAGTCTTCATGTGGGTGAATTAGTTTTATGAAAAATACAAAACCAGTCTAATCGAAACAAGTTTCTCCTCAGTGGGAAGGCCCCTATAATGTATTATTAGTGCTGCGGCCAGGATCGACCCGATTAGCCATGGAGGATGGGAGAATCTTGAACAATACTTGGAACATAGATCAATTACGCAAGTTCTACATGTAAGTTCTTTATTTCTTTTATCCTTTTAAATTAGCATGATTTGTTAAAAAATTGCATGTACTTCTCTTTAAAATTATGTTATCATCCTCTTTCTCTTTTATCCTACCCATAACCGAGCTACGCTCGGGGGTTGATCGCCGGTGACCATCTCACTATGATAACTTGGTCGGATTCATAGGCCGATCTCATGGTCGTATCCAGATAAGACATCCCTATGTAAGCCATTTCTAAACGCACACGGGACTTACCGGCATGTTCCTGGCCATTTGGGTGGCTGCCTGTTCGTAATAAGATCCGATGTCATAGGGAAATCAGTGTCGGTATGGTCAGATGATTGTATCTATGCCAAGACATTTCTTTGTAAACCGTTTCTAAACGTATAAGGAACTCACTGGATATTTCTGATCGTCAACAACCCATATTCTCCCTGAGATTGTAATACTGCGTCTTCAGTACTTATAATCACAGGGGGGAAGGGCTATGAGAATATGGTCATAACATAAATAGAAGTTAAGTACATTCCTTTCAAATGAAAACCTAAGGCGTGCATTTTTGCATAGTATAAATTGTATATTTACAGGTATCAGTAAAAAAAAAAGAGGAGTATTGTTTATTATAATAATTCAAGGTAAGCCTAATTCCTTCAAGAGGTCTTCGATTAGAGGTTTGGTTTCTTCTGATATGGCTTTGAACTTGTCGTGGTATTGCGAATACCCCGGCAGGTTCTACAAAGGTTCCTAGCGAATGAAAAGCAACGCGAGCTGACCGCGTGACCTGTCCCCTCCCATCGCACCAACACAGAGAGTGACACAAGGGTTTATACAGGTTCGGGCCTCAGTGGAGACCCTAGTCCTGTCGATGTGCCCCCAACAAGGGTCGACTGAGGGAGCTCTCTAGCAGGGAGAGTGCTCCTAAGCACGCTTATTCGTTTTTGTGTATTGATGATAATGAATTGTCCTCTATTACAAGAGAGGGGTACAAGGGCATATATAGGCCCAAAAGATGCAAATGACAAGACTACCTCGGCTGCAACCGTCGGATCAAGGGGCACCGACGTCCTTCTGCTGACCAGGGGGCTCGGATGGTGGACAAGTGTCTTCGCCGATTCCCAAGGCGCTCCTCACATGATCCCCACGTGACCGTGCGCATGAGGTCCCCACGGCTGCTGGGGGCCTGTGACGTGAACCCCGTAGCAACAAAGTGGTGCGTAACTCAACGACCAAGACGGGGAATCCCAAGACTTCACGAACAAGTTCAAACGGGTAGAATGGCACCACACAAAGACACCTGCGAGCCAAAGTGATAAGCCAGTTGAACGCCACAAGATCAAATCTTGATAAGTTCAGAGAATCCTTTCAAGAAGGAAAGAAACACGGGGTTTCAAATGATTCAAATCATCAAAATCTGCCTACAAAACAACCTATAGATAGGTATTTATAAGCTAGGAACAACCCTCCTAGTTAGGTATGAAAAGAAAAGAGTTGTACCCTTTGGTAGGTATTAAAAGAAAAGAAAAGAGTTGCATCCTTTGGTAGGTATGAAAAGAAAGGAGTTGCACCCTTTGGTAAAGATATCATTATGGTTGCATGGCTGCAAGTGTGAACTATAAATGGATGCATCTTTTGGTTCATTTGGTCCTTCTAGCTTTCAAATTTCGTCACTCCTCATGGCAGCCCACAAAAGAAGTGATTAACTCTTTATTCCACACATGCAATATCATATCTAGGGGCTGGTTATGATGTATAATGATAGTAGCCTTCATTCTAACTCGTTTGACTCAGCATAGTGACTAGAATTAAGCTGGACGCCACGTCACTCATTGACATGTTACTGGTTTGCTGAATCACCACATATATGGCAGTTCTGAGTTGGTTTGCTCTTGCTCTTGTTATTGGTCCAGGTGGTAGCTGAAGTGGATCAGTTGTTAGATGTTCTGCATCATGCTCCTCCTCTTGAAAATGATTTGTCCTCAAATCTTCATTCGTCTAATCACCTACATCAAACAAAGTTAAGTCAGAAACATTGAATGTATCACTGACTTCATACTCACTTGGTAGATCAAGTTTGTAGGCGTTGTCATTGATGCGTTGCAACACTTGAAATGGTCCATCTCCTCTCGGACTGAGCTTGGAGCTTCTCTTCTTAGGAAATCTCTCTTTTCGCAGATGTAACCAAACTCAATCTCCTGGCTGGAAAACAACTTTCTTGCGCCCTTTATTTGCTTGCTTAACATATTGCTCAGTTTTGGGCTTGATATTGTCCTCGGCCTTCGCATGAATCTCTTTAACAAAATTAGCTTTCTCTTGTTCTTCTCCCCATTTGAATGCAATGTTCTTCTTAAGCACATTAGTCAATGGAGCTGCACTTCGCTGAAGTTGTGAACAAAACTCCGGTAGAAACTTGCCAAACCATGGAAGCTTCTAACTTGAGTCACTGAAGTAGGCGTAGGCCACTCTCTGATTGCCTTGACTTTTTCTTCATCCACCGCAATACCTGCTGCACTTACAACAAGTCCAGGAAACACAACCTTATCTGTGCAAAATGTACATTTCTTAAGATTAGCAAACAATTTTTCTTTTTGTAACACTGCTAAGACTTGCTTTAGGTGTGCTACATGCTCATTCATGGATTTGCTATAAATCAGTATGTCATCAAAGTAGACAACCACAAATTTTCCAATAAAAGATCTCAAAACATGATTCATAAGTCGCATGAAAGTGCTCGGTGCATTGGTTAGGCCAAAGGGCATAACTAACCATTCATATAAACCTTGTTTTGTCTTAAATGCAGTTTTCCATTCATCACCTTCTTTCATTCTAATTTGATGGTAACCACTTTTAAGATCAATTTTTGAAAACACACATGAACCATGTAACTCGTCTAGCATATCATCGAGTCGTGGGATGGGGTGTCAATACTTTACTGTGATGCTGTTGACAGCTCGACAATCAACACACATTCTGAAAGTTCCATCCTTCTTTGGCACTAGTAGCACTGGTACAACACATGAACTTATGCTTTCTTGAACATACCCTTTTGCCATCAACTCTTCAACTTGTCTTTGTATCTCCTTAGTCTCCTAGGGGTTGCATCTGTATGCTGGCCTGTTTGGTATGGTGGCACCCGGAAAAAAGTCAATTTTATGTTCAATTCCGCAAATTGGAGGTAGTCCAGGGGGTACATCTTCAGGAAAAACATCTTCAAATTCCTGCAAAATAGATTTGACATTTCTTGGAATAGAATGGATTAACTCGATCATTAGTGATTTTAAGCACCTCCTTGTATACAAGAAGTATAAGGGGCTTCTTGCTTGAGATTGCTCTTTTCATCTCTCTCTTTCCGGCAAGGAGACATTTTCCTTCTCTCTCAGATTTATTTGTGGCACTCAAACTCACTTTTTCATTTGTGGCACTCACTCCCTTATTTTGTTTGGTGGCACTCATTCTCTCTTTTTCTTTCAACTCAGCCTTTCTCTCTTCTCTTTTGATATGATCTTCAAGGACTTCTTTATCAGTATATTTGCCGATGGTAAATGTCACAAGTACTTGCTTGGTTACCTTCTTCTCTTCACAATCATCCAACCGTTTCAGCCTATATGGTTGTGGGTGCTTCAGAGTTGGTAATGACAACTTCTTTACCATCTCCAAACTAGCAACATTTGTGAAACTTCCTCCATCGATAATGACACTGCAAACCTTATTACTCACAAAGCAGCGAGTATGGAACAAGTTTGTTCGCTGATTACCTTCAGTGGTGTGCAATTGCATGCTAAGGACTCGTCGCAACATCAAAGTATCACCTTCTGCAGCAAACTCACCATCAATCTCAGCATCTTCAAGAGGTGGCATGTCATCATCTCTCAACTCCTCTTCTGATTCAACGTCTCCATCCGCATTGAGTATCATCACTCTCTTGTTTGGGCATTCATTAGCCTTATGACCCCTGCCAAGACATTTGAAGCATTGAATCTGACGAGTTTTTGAGCTAGATTCAGCCGTATTGAAGAAGCTGGTGGCATTCCGGGTAGCGTGGGTATTGGACTTGTGGAAGGTGCACCACAAGCCAGTCGCACCCTCCTTGCCTCCCGTCGTGGGGACTTCCCAGCCGGGGACGGCTGTCCCCCCCCCCCCCCCCCACGGCCATTCGGCTTGGGGAAGGGGTGATTGCCCTTGGGGACGAACGTGTCCCGAGGCCGTGGCTCGTTGCAATTGCCTCTCTTGAGACGCTTGAGGGGGTCCCTAGCCTCTCGGTCGGCGGGGGCAGGGGCTCCCTGGTTCTTCTTCCAAAGGTCGTCCTCCTCTGCCCAGGCATATTTTTCAAGCTTAGTGAAGTGCTCATCAGCAGAGGAGGGGCAGCTCTGGGAGAGTCTCTGATGGAGCTCCCCGGGGAGGATGCCGCTCTTGCATGCCTCGATGACTGTGGAGTCGGGGACGTGAGCCACTTTGCTCTTCACCTGAGCGAAGCGCTTGATGAAGCTGCGGATTTTCTACCCCGTCCACTGTCGGACAGTGTAGAGCTGGGACAAGTCCAGGGGATGCACGTAGTTCCCCTGGAAGTTTGCACAGAATTCACGCTTGAGCTACACGAAGGACTTGACGGAACCGGCCTTCAGGTTGTAAAACCATGAATGGGTGATCCTAGTGAGGTAGAGGGGGGAGACGGTCCACTACACCATCTCATCCCCCCCGGCCACTGAAATGGCCGTGGAGTACACATGCACAAACTCATAAGGATCGGCCTCACCATTGTAGTGCTCGATGTGTGGCGGGCGGTAGGGTCACGGCCATCGGATGCATCAAAGTTGGCGGCGCAGCAGTTGGTTGGCCCCCACCAACTCCCGGGGGGAGTCCCGATCACTGTCCCCTTTCATAGGGGACTCGCGCTTGTTGTCAGAGTCAGGGAGGGGTCCAAGCGATCCGCCAGTGCGATGATAGCTCCTCTTTACCTCCGGGTTGGTCGAACTAACCTCCTGGACGTCTGGGTACCCCCCAGAGGTAGCTGTCGCTTCTTCGGCAGGTCTCTTCCCCCGGTTAGGACGGGAGCGTGGCTCCCCGCGACTGCGGGCCGGGCGGAGCTCCGATCGGTAGCGAGAGGGAGCCTACCCAGATTTCGTGGTACGCATTCGCTCGACCTCCTCCTGGGTAAAACGGACCTGATCCGCCGGGGGAGCCCTCGAGGTCGGCCCCGGGGGAGGAGGGAGCTCATGCACAATGATCGCTAGCCCAGAGGGTGCTGCTAGGGCACGGGCGGGACCTGTCACCAGACAGGCCCCCGAAGCGACTTCCGAAATCGGTGAGGGGGATCCCTCATGGGAGAGATCCCGCGGTGGCGTGGCTACCATCCCGGGCGTAATGGGTCCCATCCGCTCAGGGACCGCCTCTACCGTGTTGGACGGGGCTGGCGGGGCGGGGCCGGCCCACGGCGCGAGGAAAGCTCCCGTAGCGGGTGTGCCCCCGGTCCTGGGAAGGTTCCCGGCGTGAGATAAGGCCCGGCACCGAGAAGGCTCTAGGCACGGGGTAAGCCCCCGGTGTGGGGAAGGCTCCCGGCGCAGGGAAGGCTCCCGGCACGGGGAACACTTGGGATGATGGGCCCGCCGGGGGGACGTAGCCCCCGGCGGGGTCATAGGTCCCGGTGACGACCGGGCCCCTGGGAATCGGGGGGGCTACCGGGTGCCCCATAAACGGGGCCAGGACCCCCATGAACGGGAACTGTGGCGGATAGGCCAGGACCCCCATGAACGGGAACTGTGGCGTAGTTGGGGGGACGCTAGTCCCCGCTGAGGCAGCCGTGGTTACCGGATCGGGTCTAAAAGCCTGTCCACCGAAAGTAATCGGGAGGGTAAGAGGTGATACCTCAATGTGGCCACGTCTGGTCGAAAGCGCCGGGGCGACCGTGTCTCGAGGGGGTGGAGCCGGGTCATTGGGAGCGGCATCACCGGGTAGGGCGCGAGCCCTCGTTCTTGGGGGAGCCATGGCGATTCGTCATGAATCCCCACGGATGGCACCGACTGTCGTGGTATTACAATTACCCTGGCAGGATCTTCAGAGGTTCGTAGCAAATGAAAAGCAATGCGAGCTGACTGCATGACCGGTTCCCTCCCATCGCACCAATATAGAGAGTGACACAAGGGTTTATACAGGTTCGGGCCTCAGTGGAGACCCTAGTCCTGTCGACGTGCCCCCAACAATGGTCTGCTGAGGGAGCTCCCTAGCCAGGAGAGTGCTCCTAAGCACGCCTATTCGTTTTTGTGTATTGATGATAATGAATTGTCCTCTGTTACAAGAGAGGGGTAAAAGGGCATGTATAGGCCCAAAAGATGCAAATTATAAGACTACCCTGGCTACAATCGTCGGATCAAGGGGCATCGAAGTCCTTCTGCTGACCAGGGGGCTCGGATGCTGGACAAGTGTCTTCACCGATTCCCGAGGCGGTCCTCACATGATCCCCATGTGACCCTACGCAGGAGGCCCCCACGGCTGCCGGGGGCCCCTGTCACCGCACAAACGGTGGCGCCGGGGATGGGATAGGGTCACCGGGGACCCTGTCCACCAGCAAAAGGCGACGCCCGAGACGGGTCACCGGAGGCCCGTGTCACTGGGTAAAAGGCGGCGCCTGGGACAGGTCACCGGAGGCCCCTGTCACCGTGCAAATGGCAGCGGTGCTCGGGACGGGTCACCGGGGGGCCCTGTCCCCGGGCAAAAGGCGGCGCCCGGGACGGGTCACCGGGCAAACGGCATCGCCCGTGACGGGTCACCGGAGGCCCCTGTCACCGGGCAAAAGGCGGCACCCGGGACGGGTCACCGGGCAAACGGCATCGCCCGTGACGGGTCACCGGAGGCCCCTATCACCGGGCAAAGGGCAGCGCCCGGGACGGGTCACCGGGACGTATCACCGGGATTGATCGGGCGAAGATTTCCCCCGACAGAACTGATCATCACTTTCGAACTCAGCATCTCCCACCACTGGACCCAAGTTCAGATCTGGGCCATGGTAAAGTCTTAACTTGCATAGATTGGCAGAGGCAACAGATCTTACGTTGGTCTTCATTGCCTCTTGTTGCCGTCTTCTGTCATCAGGGAGATACTCGAGAAGTGATTCAGTCTGCGCCACGACCAAGGAAGCTAACTCGCTGAAACTAGGGTTGTCCTTTTGGGATTCAACCACATCGGCTTTGAGCAAAGTAGCCACCATCTTTAGCCTTTCGAAGATGTTTAATGCGCACTACTGCAAGATAACATCATTGCCTTTAGGGCTTCATTCTCTTTGCAAGCAGTGTCAATTTTTGAACTTTGACACTTGACGGTCGCCCGAAGATCATCTCTCTCTTGGGAATGACTGGGGTTTCTCTAGGGCTATCAGGCTCTCTTCGTTGTGATGGATCGATCGGCTCTAGGATGCCATTGCCATTGAGATTGCAAGAAAGGCGACGGCTTTTTGGACGCAATCGAAGCAAGGAATGAAAAGAGGGTTTTGTGCGGCGAAGATGTCTAAGGCAAACAAGGGTTTTTGCTGTAAAACTTCTCCAGTAAGCTACCTTTTCCTTTTATATGCCCAAGACAACCCTTCGCCAGGTGCATTATTTGATTAATTCCCCATAACGGGTGTCTTGCCTATTGGAACCCATTATCTTTACCCTATTATGAATTTGAAGCAAGATGTATCTGTTATACCATTATTAAATATCATCTTACTTCATATTTAGGGGCTATGGTACAAGGGAATTATCTTAGTACTATCACGATCCTAAAGATGAAAATTCTTTTTCGCAATATCTAATATCATCTAAGTATTGACCTAAGACTAGATGCTTTGCAACGCGGCGTGGTTACAACTCTTTGTCAACTCGAGATGTGTTTCCCTCCATCCTTTTTTAATGTTATGGTCCATCTGATTGTTCACCTTATCAGAGAAATTAAGTTTTGTGGACCCGTGTGCCTGCGCTATATGTATCCATTTGAGAGATTTAGGGGTGTATTGAAGGGATACGTAAGGACTTGTGATACCCCCTAAAACGGGGCCTCGCAAGCGGACGAGGTCACAGTAGAAGGTGAGTATGTCGTTCTCTCCCAAAGGACTAGATGAGAGCAAAATATGTCTAACTAAATCCAAATCAGAAAATCAAACAAAACCACCAAGAGGGATGTGGGTTGGTTCACCTCGACTCGTCTCACCGACTAGAATGCGACTATCAGAAATCAAACTCTGAACTCATACCCTAGGCCAGCGGTGAACAAAATTTGTAAGCCGAGTGAACACTATCGTGTGAAAGCAATTTAGCCGGAAAAGATTAACAGAAACAGATTCTCAAGGGACTACACACAGCAATCCAAACCTAACCCAACAAAATATCAGTGATCACTGAAGAAGTTGTCATGCAGCAAATTGGGTTTAATGTGAATCAAATGCAGAGATCAAAAATCACAGGCTGTAGCATAAGAACTCGAGAAATATGATCAATACAGTTCAACAGCCAATCATAACAATGGACTTCAGTTTTCAGTACTTTATTGTCTTATTCGCTGCTTCTCTTCATGAATTGTAATTAAGATGAAGGGGATTAAAATCAAAATCAGGCTGCCACTCAATTACAATTAGCTCTTATTCCTATCAACTATCACAGTTCAACATCAGTAGTAACACAAACAGAATTCTTAATTGAAGACAAACAAACATGAACAGAGAAAGCAGCCAGAACTACGACTCAGTGATTAAAATGCGATTAAGATGAATTCTTCTCGAGTATGAAATTGATCATTCACAGTCAAAATTATGTTTATATACAAGCATCACAGGAAATAGATTAGGGTGAGAAGACAAGGGGATTTGGGAGGAGAAATCGATCACTGAAGGTGTGTTGATGAAGCTGTTGATGGAGAATTCGTGGCTGTAGACTACAGAGAAGTCGAGGAAGTCATCGGTCGATGAGGTCGCCGACGTAGTGAAGAAGACGGCCGGGGACGATGAAGACGCGGTCGTCGTCGAAGCTGCAGCGACTCGGGATGAAGAAGAGGACGCCGGCTCGGTGAAGCACGGCGGTGGCAGCGCCGAATCAGGGAAGGAGGCTGCGATGAGGCACAGAGAAGGTGAGGAGGGGGCGGATCGGCGCTGGCTCGGGACAGCGATGAAGCGAGATCGGCACAGGAGTGGTCAGGTGCACCGGCGTTGGGCAGATCTGCGCAGCGGCACGGTGTGCAACCGAGGACGGATCGGCGTATGGCCCGGCCGCCGGCGTCGAGGTGGAGGGAGGTGTGGAGGAGTCTTGAGGGAGGAAGAAGGAGAAGCAAAAAGAAAATAAAAACCGGGCTCAGCTTCCTCTGTGGCCAACGGCAGGAGATAAAGCCCAAATTGGCATTTTTACACTTAGGTCCTGGATTTTCAGAAATTGCAGAATGGACCTGGTGGCTAGGATTTTGGGATTCTGGACCCCAGAGACTCCGATTTCAACGCGGTTGGTTCCTACGCGACCGCGGGAACACGCACTTCCATCAAGAATCGATCGGGAGTCGGAATGAGTCGATGAAGAGCATCCGTTAGCCAAAAATCCATCCAATCATCGCCGACCTGCGATAAAAATTGTAAAACGAGTAATCTGCTCGATTTGGCGACAAATCTAGAATAATCTAGGCATATGCTGAGGTAAATGACTGATATGTGCAAAAGCATGGGGAAAATGTACAGAAAAATAAGGCGAATCAAGTAATTATCAACTTGTCGTCGGCCCGAGGGGAGTATCATGGAAGGTTATGCTGCCGAGGAGGTGATTGAATTTTGCACATATTATATGGCTGGGGTTGACCCAATTGGCGCTCCTAAGTCCCAACACGAGGGCAGGCTTCAGGGCATCGGAACGATTGGATTTAAAGCTATCGTCCCCGCCCGTGATGTGTGCGGGAAATCACATTTTTGGGTCTTACAACACATGACAGAGGTCGAGCAATACATACACGAGCACAAGGCAATGTTACGGTCACAGAATCCTTCGAAGCCACAGATTTGGGTCACTAGAGAACATAACAGGAAATTTGCTGGGTGGATCCAAGAAAGAGTCATGCGAGCTGCCGAGGGCTCCATAAGTGAAACTGTGACATGGTTGGCTAGAGGCCCAAGATTCACTGTAGGGACTTGGCAGGGGTACGACATCAACAGGTATTCATTTTACACAAGAGCTCAAGATGCTGAGAGCAGTACGCAATGTAGCGGAGTGACACTGTTTGCTATTTTTGAGGATGCCAGGGCAATAAGGGCGTTGAACTCATATTACGGTGTTATTGACGAAATATGGGAGCTCGATTACGGATTATTTAAGATTCTCTTGTTTCGATGCCAATGGGTCGAAATCCCTCGAGGTTTTAAAGTTGAAAATTACGAGTTTACTCTCGTCAATCTTGATAGAGTCGGACACCAAGACGATCCATTCATACTTGCAAAGCGAGCCACACAGGTATTCTACATCATTGACCCGACCAATCCAAAGTTACACGTTGCCCTCCACAGCAAGAGACGTATTGTTGAAGACATTGTCGACGAAGAGGAGTATAACCAGTTCGACGAAATACCTTCATTTTTAGAGGACATTCAATCTATCCCTACTGAAGATATCGACGAAACAACGTACTTGCGAGATGATCACGAAGAAGGATTATGGGTTGAGAACCATTGATGACTATTTTCTATTTGAAGGAAAAATGCCAGGCAAACAGCCCACAAGTTGTGCATCAAGGTGAGGAACTTATCATTAATACATCAGGAAATACATTTTTGTTTAGAACTTAATGATAAGCTAGTTCACAACATTAATATATCTCAATTTTAAACCACATCATGAATTCTAACATGTACAGTACCCTTATATTCTAAGAACTTAATTCTTCCCTTCAAATTTTCTTGCCAAAATCCCATTGCAGCCTCTTGCTTCTTTAACAGGCCTGAAACATCATTTTCCAATGACCTGCCCACTTCAAAAATTAAGATCTGGAAAAAATTTACTTTTTCTAACGGTATTTTGTTCTCATACTGTTAGACCAAGTTGGAAACTCTGACGGAATTTTCTCAAACTACTGTGAGAAAAGTGCACATACATGGTCTGACGATATTATTGGGTTGTACCACTAGAAGAAAATAATTAGTCTGACGGTATTTCTTGTTTGTACCTTTAGAAAAGGTCCTCACTACTTTATTAAACTTCGCCCGAGAGTTTCCCTCTAGTCGAACCGTTCCAACTTATAGCACTGTGTCTCTTCGAGCCCGAAAACCCCTACCCTCGCCGGCGACCACTTCCTCACTGCCGCACCACGATCGCCACCTGGATTACGGTTCACCACTGCCGCCGGTCCTTATTTTTGTCCTTCGCCGACCGCCGCTGCATTCTACACCACCTCTCCATCGCCACAACTGATCGCCGTAAAATACCTTAGTTCGTCGTTCTTTTTCCAGCATCTTCCTTATTTGACCTTTGTATTTTTTACACTATGGTTGGCTATTTTTCTCCGCTCATGTTTTGGATTTAAACTAGGGTTCCCTATTGTGTAGGATTTAGAAAATTTCTCAGGCATTGTTGATTTAAACTAGGGTTGACATAATATGTTTCAGTGCTGTTATGAACCTATTTTGAGATTTGAAATTATCTATACTATTGTATGTGTGATCAATTGTATCCAATTGCCATATAATGTGCTTCATATGTTGGAGGTGTTCATCAACTTCTTCTATCGGTATCTCATGTATTTGCTGATAGAAAAAATTGTTATGTTCTATCGGTAGCTCATGTGTTTACCGATAGAAAAAAATTCTAAACACTTCAACAATTTTTGGCCTTTTAGTACTATTTTTTTTTGTTATGTTTCATATCTTCTTGTTCCATGCCATCTAAACCACCTATTTTAGTTCCCTGCTGTGACTTGCACTACAACTGAATCATATTATGATCAGGTCAGTTGTTACATTATACTTCCTTCTAATTGTGTCAATCTGGCTTGGTATATTACATAGGCCATGAAACAACCATGTAATGAGAAATAGAGAGAATACTTTCAGTTTTTTACACTCTCATTGAAACCAAGAAGAATTAGTCTCCAATTAATCCTCAACTGAGTTATGGAACTCCAAGAAGAATTAATTGCCATATGAACCTATTTTGAGATTTGAAATTATCTATACTGTTGTATGTGTGATCAATTGCATCTATTGCCATATAATGTACTTTATATGTTGGTGATGTTCATAAACATCTTCTATTGGTATCTCATGTCTTTGCCGATAGAAAAAATTGTTATGTTCTATCGGTAGCTCATGTGTTTACCGATAGAAAAAATTGCTGAACACTTCAACAATTTTTGCCTTTTAGTACTATTGTCTTCTGACATCCCTTTAGCAACCCTAATTAGTCTCCAATCCTCAACTGAGTTATGGAACTCCAAGAAGAATTAATTGTCATATGTTGCCTGCTTCCTATGAAAATATATAGATGAAAATGCTCAAAAATATGTTCTAACGGTAGTCCATGTTTGTATCGTTAGAAGAAAGCTTATCTTCTATCGGTAGTTGATGTGTTTACTGATAGAACAAATTTAAAATAGGTCCTTTTGCTTTGTAATACTATTTGGTTTATGTTTCCATTAAATTTTTGATGGTTTGTTGATGGAATTTTAGGGAAAGCCATGTCGTCGTCTTCATCGGATGATAGTAGTGCTTCAACGAGGGACAACGTAACTGAAGATGCTGGTTCATCCCAGCGCAAGAGGGTGGGGCGAGGCGTGACGACATTGGGCCGTTTGGCCAAACGCACCGACCTTTCTTGTGAGTTCAACCAATTTGGGAGGCCAATCGGAAAGAATGCTGGGAAGTACGCGGCCTACGTTGGGCTGTTGGCGAAAGAAAGGGTGAAGATCACTGTCCAGAGCTGGAAGGACGTGACGGAAAATGAGAGGGATAGGTTGTGGGTGGAAGTGAAGGTAAAATTAACCGAAATCGCTGAACTCTTTCGTAATTACGTTCTCTTGGCTTATCCTAAAGTTTAACTAACTCGTGCTTGTATGCATTGTTTGAAAACAGACTAAGTGTGTCGTGGTATTGCGAATACCCCGGTAGGTTCTACAGAGGTTCCTAGAGAATAAAAAGCAGTGCGAGCTGACCGCGTGACCGATCCTCTCCCGTCGCGCCAACACAGAGAATGACACAAGGGTTTATACAGGTTCGGGCCTCAATGGAGAACCTAGTCCTGTCGATGTGCTCCCAACAAGGGTCGGCTAGGGGAGCTCTCTCGCGGGGAGAGTGCTCCTAAGCACGCCTATTCATTTTTGTGTATTGATGATAATGAATTGTCCTTAGTTACAAGAGAGGGGTACAAGGGCATATATAGGCCCAAAAGACGCAAATTACAAGACTAACCCGGCTGCGGCCGTCGGATCGAGGGGCATCAACTTCCTTCTGCTGGCCGAGGGCTCGTATGCTTGACAAGTGTCCTTGCTGATTCCCGAGGCGCTCCTCACGTGACCCCCACATGACCCTACGCAGGGGGCCCCCGCGGCCTTCGCCCGGGACGGGGTCACCGGGGGCCCATGTCGTCGGGCAAATGGCGGCGCCCAGGATGGGGTCACCGAGGGCCCGTGTCCCCGAGCAAACGGCGCTTCTCACTGGGCTCGATAGGGCAGAGATTTCCCCCAACAGCAGCCCCCCATGCTCTCCGGGGACATGTCCTTAGTTCCCGGAGGGGATGGCTTACGTCATCGGGGACATTTCCCTTGGAGTGAGCCTCCGGATCTCAGCGACGGTTTGATTTCTATGCCCCACCTTTATGGCGGCACCATCGATAATTACAATGTTGCCTCGATTTGCGTGCGCCACTGGCCATCACGGCCTCGCGCGGTTCGAACTTCGATGCGCCGTTTCCCACACGCCCCTTCAATTTGCGCGCGGTGTTTGAAACAAGTGGCTTGAATTGATCCCGAGGGGCCATGTGTCGCCCATCGGGGCCATGTGGGGGCTCTATAAATAGGGCCTCGAGGGGCCCGGAGAGTTCACATCGAAACCTTAGCCTCTAACTTTCCACCGGCGCTCCGAGCCTCTCCTGGAGATCTAGCCTCCGGAAACTTAGCTTCCCGGCAACCTAGCCCCCGGGAACTTAGCTCCTGGAAACCTAGCCCCCAGAAACATCGCTCCCGGAAACCTAGCCACCGACAAACTATATGGTGCCAAAAGGTCGTGCCAAAACCACCGACGTACCCCCGGAGGAAGTCACCGCGGACTTCCTCTGGGCTTCGGAGTTTACTTCGGGGGACTTGGAGTCCCTGGTGGAGCAGGGGGTCTTCGTGGACGGGGACGTCAGATCCCCCCGAAGAAGGAGATAGTGCCTCACCCCCGGGCCGGAGAGGTGGTCGTCTTCGAGACCTTCGCCGAGGCCGGTCTCCGGCTCCCAGTGCATCTGCTGCTCCGGGAGTTCCTCCGGGAATACGGGGTGGCGCTCAACCACCTGAAGCCCAACGCCCTCGTCCGGATGGGCCTCTTCATCTCGTTGTGCGAGACAGCCACCGGAAGGGAGCCAACGCTCCGGCAACTCTGGTATTTCTACGAGCCCTCAGCAAGGGGCTCGTACATGGTGAAGGTGTTGCATCTAGGCCATCATGCCTAACCCTAATTTTGATGATTAATGAAAACAAAGTGTTCTGGACTAATCGTATTTTTGAGATTGTTTGATACAGGGATCAGTTGGGAAGAAATGCAAGAAGATCAAGATGAACCCAACGTGAAGTGAAGCACAAGATGCAGAAGAGAAAAATACAAGACGCAAATCATGAAGATGCGAAAGACCTAAGGTATTACGAGTTTTTATTTTTTACCGATCTCGGCGTTTGGAGATGATCGGTTAGGGAAATTATTTTTTAGTTTTAACCGTACTATAAAGAGGGGTGGCGAAAGTCCTCTCTTTATCTCCAACGCAAACTGAGAAAACTAGGTCATTGCATTGCATCGTTTTCATTGGATTTGAGTTGGTTTTGTTTTGAACTTAATTTGAAAATCTGGTTTTTTCAGTTCAGTTTTGACAGCAGAAGAGTATTTGCAATTTTCAGAAAGATCTAGGCAGATCTGGCTTTTGCTTCTGTTGACAAAAATGTAGCCCTTGAAATTATATTTCCAACGAGCTATTAAACACCTCTTTTGGATTTCTGGATTTAATGTTATCTCTGTTTTTGTTCAAGCTGACTGTCAGTTTGCTAAACTGACTGTCAGTTTGAATGTCAGTTCGTGTTAACTGACAATTGTCCAGAGAGGGTGTATTTTGGGCTCAAATTTTTTGTACTAAACTGACTGTCAGTTGGGGTTTCGACCACAGTGCTTTTACCTGAGTTTCTATTTGATTTTGGTCGAGTTAGTGGTCGAACTGACTGTCAGTTTGCATAACTGACTGTCAGTTGTGGGTTTCAGCTTTCCTTTTTCGACCACGAACAGCTAGCAAAGTTTATTCCGTAAATTTTGTTGGCCGTTGTGCACTGAACTGACTGTCAGTTAGGCAAACTGACTGTCAGTTTGGGTTGCTGATTTTCAGCCCTAGCTCCAACGGTTCATTTGCTTCTTAAGGCTATAAATAGGGGCTTTGGGCATAAGTTTTCAACAACAAGCAGCAGCATTTCATATACACTTTTGAGCATTAGTTTCTTATATAAAATCTTGGTCTTTTGATCAAGTCGAGTGCTTTCCGATCCACCGAGAGTTTCAGTTCTTTTGCATTTGCATTCACTTAGCTTCTCGGTGCGTGTTTGGAGGTCTAGAGAAGACCTCGCTGCCTGTTACTCTTGGTGAGCGCCCTCACCTAGATGGTTCGGAGGCGTGGCCGTTGACCTCTCCAGAACGAAGATTGTTGGAGAGGCTCGGCAAGTGTGTACAAGGCATCGGTGCTCGCCTTTCCGGAGTGGACAAGGAGTAACCACTCGTGATAATATCCTTTGTGGATATTGAGGCAAGACTCAAGTGATTTGAGTGCTTCAACGAGGATTAGTGGAGACTGGGCGAGTCTCCGATACCTCGGTAAAAATCGTTGTGTTCGTTCTCTTTCCCTTGCTTATATTATTTGTTCTTGATTTGTTCTTTATTTGCTTTAAGTTTTAAAGTTTTTAAAAGCCTCCTATTCACCCCCCCCTCTAGTCGGCATCCTTTGATCCAACAGAAGGGAGGGCCGAAGTCTGCGCATGGCTCCATCATGATGCAACTCCTTCCCGCCCGGGTGGAGGAGTATCCGGTGGCGGCCTCCTGGGACCGTTGGGGGGACTGGCTCTGGAGATGGTTCTATCTCCAGTTCCAGGACTCCGGAGTCACCTACTCCCCGGAGCCCCCCTCCTACTGCTACTCGTCCACCCCCAAGCCCCCGGTGTGGACCCCCGAGGAGTTGAAGCTCCTCAGCAAAATGGTGGGCGTTTGGGGCCTGAGGTCCATGAGGGACACCGCGGAGGAGCTAGCGCTCCTCAAGCTCTCCCCCTTCTCATACGGGAGGAGGGGGATCGGGGTGTGCCCGGCACAGCAGCCCCCACAGAGGCCGGTGAACCGACGTAAGTGTCCGATGGCCCATTCCTTAGTCTGAGATTTTGGCTAACACTTTTGTCTTTGTAGTCCAGACATATCCGGCAGCCCGGGAGAAAGCAGAAAACCTCCTCGGGAGGTACTACGCCAACGAGCACGAGCGCATCGTGCGCATCATCTGGGAGGGTCCTCCCCATAACTTGGTGGCGGAAACCTTAGGGCTGAAGCTACCGATGAGGGAGCCTCTCCCCACCCCCGGCTCTCACAAGCGGGG
Source organism: Pharus latifolius (assembly GCA_019359835.1). NCBI lineage: Eukaryota > Viridiplantae > Streptophyta > Magnoliopsida > Poales > Poaceae > Pharus > Pharus latifolius. The sequence goes on along the minus strand of CM033323.1, from coordinate 26,812,938 downwards.
GAAGGAGGCCGCCGGAGGCCCTGAGCCAAAGCGCGCCAAGGCGCGGAAGGCCCATGGCCTGGCAACGGCGCCGGACGCTACGCCCGGCAAGACCCGTGAGGCAACCCCCAAGGCCTAGGGCGACGGCACCCCTCCCAGACGTGAAGCCCTCCCCTGGCCCGGGGATGATGGGGGAGATCATGCACCTCCTCGACGTGCCCACTGGATCAGGCGAGAAGGGGAAGGTGATGAATGATGGGGCCGACTCCGACTCGGCGAACTACAACCCCTCGCCCTCTCCGGTGGCCATGCCTCCGGCGGTCCCGGAGCCAGCGAGCGTGGAGCGCCCAAAGGTGCGGTTCGCGGAGACGTCTCCTCCGCGCTTCGACTGGCCAGTGGACGAGGGGGCGAGCCCTTCGGCCTGTCCATTCTACGGGGCCTTGGGAGCTCCGCAGCCCGGGAGGGGCAAAGGGCTCCTTGTCCCCCCCAAGGGCCATGTTCCCTTCGGGAGCTCGTCCTCCCGCTCCTCGGAGACCGAGTCCTCAGTGCTCAGGGTTGCAGCCGAGACCAGCCCAGTCCACATCACCCTCGGGGACGGCTGGAGGGGGCCCGCCAACGGAGACGGGTCCGGTACCATTGGGAGGGAGACCCCCATGCTGTCCCCAGGTGAGGCCCAGAGGTTCGCTGCGGGCCTCCAGACCCAGAAAGTCCGGGCCTACGTCCAGCAGGGGACCATCCGTGAGCGTAGCTCTGAGTTGGTCTCGCTCCATCTTCAGGTAAGTTTGCTTTCAAGTCGCCCAGTTACTTTTCCCGGGAGGTCGTCTAACCCTTGGGTTCATAGGGGGTGGCCCTTGCTCAATGCGTCGAGGACCGCTACGAGTTAGCCTTGAAGGAGGCGGAGGACAAGGTCGCCGCCTTTTACACCGAGAGGGACGAAGCCCTCGGGGAGCTGGCTGGGATCCGAGCCCAGCTCCTCGCCTCAGAGGATGCCAACGCCCGTGTCCAGAGGGAGGCGAAGGCGAGGGAGAGCGCCCACCGGGAGCTCAAGGACTCCCACTCCTGATCACAGAGGTGGGCCGCTCCATCCGCTCGGCCCTCGAAGGGCTCGGGCTTAGCCTCGGCCTGGGGGGTGGCTCCGGCGTAGTGCCGGCTACATTCACGGAGGCTATGTGTTTTCTCAACGAGCAAGTCTCCGTGATCCCAGAGGCCGCCGATGCACGGGCCCAGGGCCGAGCAGTCCCAGTGGTGGCCGCAGTTGCGGCCCTCGTTGAGCATCGGGGGGCCGGCGCCCGGGCAGTCGGAGGTCGGCTCCCCCGAAGCTTCCCCAGCTTCTTCGAGCCGCAACGGCGGGAGCTGGAGGAGCTGGCGGGGGGCTTCTATGATCTGATCATTCGGGCTCGATTCCCAGCTTCGGCGCCCCTAAGGGCAGATGCCCCAGTGACAGAGGAGGCTCCCGGGGGGGGGGGGACGGCAACGGGCAAGTATGAATCCCCCCGCCCCCCGCCCCGAGCCTTTAGATAGGTCCTTTTTGTTTTGCTAGGATTTTTCTCCCTGTCCTAGAGACTTGTAAAAAACTTTTTGCTCAATCAATGAAATGAAGATTATTTTGCTAAGTCTTGATTTGTCGTGAGTAGGTCCCCCGGGAGCTTGCTCCGGGGGAGGGTTTCCGAGACTTGAACGCCTTAACTCGGGGGGCTCCCCAGTGGCACGGCGGCTCGCTCCCGAGGTAGAACTTTCGGGTCCCAGGGGAGATAACATGGGCGATGCCCAAGTGGCCTTAGCTTTGCTAAGTCTCGCCACCGGGTGGCGTGGTGAGGGTGCTTCCCGGGAGCCGATCCGGTTGCGCTGGTTCCCGGAGTTGCACCTGGACAACTTCGACAATAGCCGAGCTGAGTTGTCCCCTCTGAGACAGGGGTCCCAAGGGGTCCCCCCGCTTAGGATACGCCCTCCAGCCGGCTACAAGTATTGGCCCGAGGGCTTGCTTCGAGAAGCCTAGAGGCGCATAAGGAGCTTGTATCGGGAGCTTTCCCGGGAACTATCACAAGGCCTCCGAGAGTACTAGGTGTAGCCACCTCCCGAAGGGGTTTGTCCTCCGGAGTACTTTCCCGCGGGAGCTTAACTCCCCGGATTGTATCTTGTATTTGCCGTGAGAACGGGGAGTCGGTAAGGGAGTTCCCGATCGAAATATTTCCGGATAGCGGTGAGAAATTCCTCCAGTCACCGTGAGGACGGGGAGCCAGTAAGGAAGTTCCCGATCGAAAAAATTCTGGAGACCGGTATGAAATTCCTCCGATCGTTGTGAGAACGGGGAGCCAGTAAGGAAGTTCTCGGTCGAAAAAATTCTGGAGACCCCCCAAGGGTATCGCCAACTGAGAATTCCAAGGCCCTCAAAGGGGAAGTTCGCTCCCAGAGGAGGACGGGCTTAATAACCCACGGGGGGGGGGGGGGAGCTCCCGAAGGATGATGAGCCTGATGACGGGCTTGAGTGTTTGAGAGGGGACTAGTCTTTCAAATTGACTCGTTACCGCAGTCCATGAGGACTGGGTTTCCGCTTACCCCGTCAATCCACGAGGGGTGAGTGTAAGCCACCCTACGGGAGCGGGGCTCCCGTTTTAGGGAGTTTTAAGCTGCGATAACCTACGTCCTCATGGAGAGGGCATCCTCGCAAGGAGGGCACCATCTTTTGAGACGGTAAAATCAAGAACCTGTGAAAAATTCCAGTTGACCAAAAAGTCATTTGTATTGATAGAAATTAAAATACAACGGCTTCCCCCGCAACACTGCGGTGGGGGAGGGAATAGTGAGTACAACGCCTCCCCCGCGTAACCACGGCGGGGAAGGGGATGGTGAATGCAGGGCCTCCCCCTGTGAAGTCGCGACGGGGGAGGGAGTAAGCCCAGAGGCTAGATGTAGAACTTGCGAAGCAAGCCTATATTCCATGTATGCTTCAACTCCTGATCTTTGAGGTTGGAGAGCTTATAAGCCCTCAAGCCCAGGACCGTGGAGATCCTGTAGGGGCCCTCCCACTTGGGGGAAAGTTTGCCCTGGTCTTGGCATCACGCTCTTGAGGACAGGGCCCCAAGGGGGAAAGCCCTCGCGCGGACGCGCTGGTTGTATGCGCGCGCTATTTCACACTCGTAGATGGCGTGGCGAAGGAGCGCTCGGTCGCACTCTTCTTCGATGAGGTCGACTTCCAGCCGCTGATGTACTTCGTTGGTTTGGTACTCTACGGTCGTAGCTCCGTCTAACAGCTCAACCCGCAGCGACCGGAAACCAATCTCTGGGGCGAGAACTGCTTCAGCCCCGTATACGAGTGAGAAAGGCGTGTGCCCTGTTGCCCGGCTCGAGGTCGTGCGCATAGAACAGAGGATGCTTGGGAGCTCCTCTACCCACGCGCCTCGTCCAGAGGCGACATGCTCGAGTCGTTGGCGTAGCCCCTTGTAGGATCACACCGTTGACCCTCTCAACGGCTCCGTTGCTCTGGGGGTGAGCTACAGAGGCGAAGTGGAGGGTAGCCCCCAAGCCTTCACAGAATTTCCAGAAGTACGCTGAGTGGAATTGGGTCCCGTTGTCGACAGTGATCTATCAGGGGACTCAAAAGCGACACATGATATTTTTCCAGAAAAACTGCTGTACTGCTCGGGAGGTGATGCTGGCCAAGGGCTCGGCCTCCACCCACATGGAAAAGTAGTCTACTGCGACCACTGCATACTTGTAGCCCCGGGGCGCTAGGGGGAAGGAACTAGGAGGTCCATCCCCCAGCGCGTGAAGGGCCAAGTGATGGGGATGGTTTGTGTAGGCTCAAGGATGCCGACTAGAGGGGGGTGAATAGGAGGCTTTAAAAAACTTCAAATTTAAAACAACTTTTGCAAAGAAAGAACAAATGAATATATATTGCAAAATAAAAGAGAGTAGAAGACAAACACAAGATTTTTCCCGAGGTCTCGAAGACTCGCCCGGTCTCCCCTAATCCTCGTTGAAGCACTCAAAAGAATGAGTTTTGCTTCAATATCCACAAAGGATATTACTCACTAGTGGTTGCTTCTTGTCTACTCCAAAAAGGTGAGCATCGATGCCTTTTACAAACACGCCGAGCCTCTCCAACAGTCTCCAAACTGGAGATTCAACAGCCACGCCACCAAACCGTCTAGGTGAGGGAGTTCACCAAGAGTAACAAGCAGCAAGGTCTCTTCTAAACCTCCAACAATCACCGAGAAACTAAAAGTATGCAGATGATGCGAACAGAACACTTGGTGGATCACAAAACTCAGCTAGCCGTTTGAGGTCGTATATGGAAATAAAACTGTGCAAACTGACAGTCGGTTTGAGATACTGACAATCAGTTTCAGACTCAACGGATGACAAAATTTACAAATAAAAACTTTGTTGATCATAAAAGGAAACTGACACCTCATGCTGATAGCCAGTATCAAAAACTGACAGTCAGTATGGACCACAAATCGACCATATAAAACAAAGAACTCAAACAAATCAGCTCGTGGTCGAAATGAAAACTAACAGTCAGTTTGGCATACTGACAGTCAGTTTAGGTCAAAAAATTTTGGCTCAAAAAATAACCTCTCTGGACAACTGTCAGTTAACAAAACTGACAATTCAAACTGACAGTCAGCTTCACAAACTAACAGTCACAATGGATAAAACAAGTTATAACTTTTGATCCAAAAATCCGATTTAAGTGTTTGATAGCTCATTAGAAAGATATTTTAAAGGGCTATCTTTTTATCAACCAAAGCAAATTCCAGATATGCCTAGATCTTTTTAAAAAAAAGAAAAAACTCTTCTGCTGTCAAAAATTCAACTGAAAAACCAAATCTTTTGAAAACAGCTCCGACCGAAATGAATGCAATGCAGTGATCTAGCAGTTTCTATGTAGAAATAATTTGCAACCCCTCTTTATAGTACAGTTAAAACTAAAAAATAATTTCCTAAACCGATCAAACTCCAAAACACCGAGATCGGTAATAAAACAAATTTTATCTCAGGTCCTTTGCATCTTTAATCTTGCGATTTGCGTCTCATCTATGTACCTTGCGACTTGTGCTTTTTGCTTTTACGTTTGATTCTCCTTGATCATCTTGCATGTCTTGTCAACTAGACTCTGTATCAAATATCTCAAAAGCACAGTTAATCTAAAACACTTGTTTTCATTGATCATCAAAATCAGGCATAACAGCCTAGATGCAACAGTTTGCAGTGCTGTGGAGGGCAGATTAAAACCCTCGGCCATCTTCTGGCTTGCCCGCACACGGAGACAAGGTTTCGCGCGTCGCGGACCTCTATGGGCCAATAAAAGCCCTGGCGAAGAACTTTTGCCGCGACAGCGCATGGGGCCAGGTGAGACCTACAGCTCCCCGAGTGGATGTCCTCGAGGAGTTGAAGTCCCTCCGCCCGCGGAAGGCAATGGAGCAAGGCGAAGGCCCCCCGCTTGTAGAGTTTTCCCTCTACCAAAAGGTATGCCCGTGCCTTGGCACGGAGGTGTTTTTCCTCGGTCTCGTTGGGAGGGTCTCCTTCCCCCCTTATGAAGGAGACGAGGGGATCCATCCAGGACACTGCTTGGGCGATTTCGGAGACTTTCGGGACATGGGACTCAGGTTCCGCGTCTGAAGGGGTCACCGAGGGCTTTATGATGATCTCTAGGAAGGCACCACCGGGGAGAGGTTCCCGGGCGCTGGCTACCAGGGCTAGGGCGTGGGCCCGGTCGTTATCCCTCCGGGGGATGTGCCGGGCCTCCAGGCCCTCGAAGTGTTTCTCCATCTTGCGCACCTCCCCCAGATATAGGCTCAGGTTCGCGTCATGGCACAAGTAAGACTTATCCATTTGGCAAACCACAAGCTGGGAGTCCCCTTTGACGAGGAGGCGATGGATCCTTAGGGAGCATGCGAGGCGCAGCCCTAGGAGCAGGGCCTCGTACTTGGCGACATTGTTCGTAGCGGGGAACTCGAGTCTCGCCGCGTACTCCAGCGCCCTTCCCTCGGGGCTTTGGAGGACTACCCCCGCTCCAGCCCCAGCGAGACACAACGAACCATCGAACATGAGTGTCCAATGGTCGTCTCGCCGGGGCGACTCAAGGGAAGTCTCCCCCTCCGTCTCAGAGGCGGGGGTCCATTCCGCCACAAAGTCAGCAAGGACTTGTGATTTGATGGCCGAACGACCTGTAAGGGAGAGGGAGAAAGGAGCGAGCTCGGCTCCGCACTTCCCGATCCTACCGGTGGCCTCTTTGTTCCGTAGCACCTACCCCAAGGGGAGAGATGACGGGACCGTGATTGGGTGTCCCAGGAAGTAGTGACGGAGCTTCCGGGACACCACAAGAAGGGCGTAGAAAATCTTCTCCATCTCTATGTACCGAGTCTTAGCCCCCTGAAGGGCTTCTCTCACATAGTACACAAGGCACTGCTTCCCATCCTGCTCCTTTACCAGCACCGCGCTTACAGCGATTGGGGTTGCAGTGAGGTAAAGTAGTAGGGGTTCTTCTAGAGATGGGCTCATGAGCATTGGAGAGCTCGTGAGGTACTTGTTCAGGTCGTCGAAGGCCACCTGGGCCTCGGGAGTCCACCTGAACCCCTCGAGACCCTGGAGGATCTTGAAGAACTGGAGGCCACGTTCCCTTGTCCGTGAGATGAAGCGGCTTAACACGGCCAGGCGGCCAGTAAGCTGCTGTACGTCTTTAACAAGGCCCGGATTTTTTCGGATTTGGCCTCTATGCCCCATTGGGACACAAGGAAGCCCAGCAGATTCCCCCCGCGTACGCCGAATGCGCATTTTTCCAGGATGAGCTTCAACCCGTACTCACAGAGGTTGCAGAAGGTCTCCACTAAGTCGTCGATATGCGCAGGCGCTCGGAAGCTTTTGACAACCGCGTCGTTGATGTAGACTTTGACGTTGTGGCCGATTTCATCCTTAAAGACCAACGACATAAGTCGCTGGAATGTTGCTCCAGCATTCTTTAGCCCGAAGGGCATATGGACGTAGCAGAAGGTACCAAGGGAGTTATAAAACTCGTCTTTTCCTCGTCCCCTTCTACCATTCGGACCTGATGATAGCCCGAATACGCGTCCAAGAAACTCATAAGCTTGCACCCCGCGGTCGAATCAACCAGCTGGTCGATCCGCAGGAGTGGGAAGTTGTCTTTCAGGCAAGCCTTGTTGATGTCGGTGAAGTCAACACACATCCTCCACTTGCCGTTCGACTTCTTCACGAGGATAGGATTTGCCAGCCATTCGGGGTGCAAGACCCCCCGAATGAACCCCACCTCTCGGAGCTTGATGATATCCGCCTTGATGGCCTCTTGGCGCTCAAGGGAGAGCTTCCTTAGCTTTTTCTTGACCGGGGGGTGGTGGGGCATCACAGCGAGCTTATGCTCGATAACGTCCCGGGCGATGCCCCTCATGTCGGCGGGCTTCCACGCAAAGACGTCAGCGTTTTTGTGGAGAAAGGCTGCGAGTTGCTCCGCGTGCTCTTCGGGGAGATCCGTCCCGATCTTGACTATCCTGCCTCCGTCCTCTGGGGATAGCGGGATCTTCCGGAGGTCCCCCTCTGGGCGCAGTTTGGGGGAAGACCTCCCAGAAGGGACAGTCGGAGCGTCCGGCGCTGGGGGAGAACTCTCGCCCCACAGGGCCTTGATCAGGTTGACGCTCCCGATCATTGCTATGGTGCGCTCGTAGAGAGTGTGGGCCACGTCCTAGTCACCTCGGGCAGTGATCACGCCGCAAGGCCCAGGGATCTTCACACAGAGGTAGCTTTGATGGATTGCCACCCCAAACGGTTGATTGTAGTCCTCCCCATAATCGCGTTGTATGAAGAGGTGAGGTCCACTATGTCAAACTGGACTAACTCTGTCCGGTAGTTGTCCGGGGAGCCGAAAGTCATGGGGAGATCGACCTTCCCCACTGAGTGGATGGTCTTGCACTTGCACTCCTCGATGACTGTGGAGTCGAGGACGTGAGCCACTTTGCTCTTGACCTGAGCGAAGCACCTGAAGAAGCTACAGATGGTCTCCGCCGTCCTCTGTAGGACGGTGTAGAGTTGGGATGAGTCCAGGGGACGCACGTAGTTCCCGTAGAAGTTTGCGCAGAATTCACGCTTGAGTTGCGTGAAGGACTTGATGGAACCGGCCTTCAGGTTGTAAAACCATGAGTGGGCAACTCCAGTGAGGTAGAGGGGGAAGACGTTGCACTGCACTGTCTCATCCCCCCAGCCGCTGAGATGGCCGTGGAGTACACCTACACGAACTCATAAGGATCGGCCTCACCGTTGTAGTGCTCGATGTGTGGTGGGCGGTAGGGTCGTGGCCAACGAATGCATCAAAGTTGATGGCACAGTGGTTGGTTGGCCCCCTCCACCTCCTGGGGGGAGTCCCGGTCACTGTCCCCTTTAACGGGGGATGCGCATTCATTGTCGGAGTCGGGGAGTGGTCGAAGCGGTCTGCCAGTGCGACGATAGCACCTTTTCTCCTCCGGGTTGGTCGAACTAACCTCCTGGACGTCTGGGTACCCCGGAGGTAGCGATTGCTTCTTCGGCGGGCCTCTTCCCCCGGTCAGAACGGGAGCGTGGCTCCCCGCGGCCGCGAACCGGGGGGAGCTCCGATCGGTAGAGAGAGGGAGCCTCCCCGGATTTTGTGGCACACATTCGCTCGGCCTCCTCCCGGGTAAAGTGGACTTGATCCGCCGGGGGAGCCCTCGGGGGCGGCCCCGGCGGACGAGGGAGGTCATGCGCGACGATCGCTGGCCCGGAGGGTGCTGCCGGGGCACGGGCGGGATCCGTCGCCGGGCATGCCCCTGGAGCGACTTCCGGAACCGGTGAGGGGGGTCCCTCATAGGGGAGATCCCGCGGTGGCATGGAGGTCGTCCCAGGTGTAATGGGTCCCATTCACCCGGGGACCGCCTCTGGTGCGGTGGATGCGACGGCGGGGCGAGGCCGGCTCACGGGGCGAGGCCTGCTCCTGGCGCAAGGAAAGCTCCCGACGCGGGATGTGCCCCCGGTCCCGGGAAGGTTCCCAGCGCGAGATAAGACCTCGGCAACGAGAAAGCTCCGGGCGCAGGGTAAGCCCCCTATGCGGGGAATGCTCCAGGCGCGGGCAAGGCTCCCGGCGCGGGAAACACTTGGATGACGGGCCTGCCGGGGGGACGTAGCCCCCGGCAGTGTCATAGGTTCTGGTGACGGCCGGGCCTCCGGGAATCGGGGGGGCTACCGGGTGCCCCATAAACGGGGGCAAGGCCCCCATGAGTGGGAACTTTGGAAGATATACTGGGGCCAGCGGCCGCGCCAAGACGCGGAGCAGCTCCTCCATGGTGCGTTGGGCGCAGAGTTGGTCCTCGACAAGAGCTTCGAGCAACGTGTCCCTCAGAACCGGGGGCGCAGTCGGAGGGATGCTAGTCCCCGCCGAGGCAGCCGCAGTCACTGGTCCGGGCCCAGAGGCCTATCACCGAAAGCAACCGGGAGTATAAGAGGTGATACCTCGGTTTGGCCGCGTCTGGTCGAAGGTGTCGGGGCGGCACTGTCTCGAGGGGGTGGCGCCGGGTCACTGGGACTGGCGTCACCGGGTAGGACGTGAGCCCTCGTTCTTGGGGAGCCATGGCGATTCGTCACGAGTCCGCACGGTCAGCACCAACTGTCGTGGTTTTGCGAATACCCCGGCAGGTTCTGCAGAGGTTCCTAGCGAATGAAAAGCGGTGCGACCTGACCGCATGACCGGTCCTCTCCCGTCGCGCCAACACAGAGAATGACACACGGGCTTATACAGGTTCGGGCCTCAGTAGAGACCCTAGTCTTGTCGACATGCTCCCAACAAGGGTCGGCTAGGGGAGCTCTCTCGCGGGGAGAGTGCTCCTAAGCACGCCTATTCATTTTTGTGTATTGATGATAATGAATTGTCCTTAGTTACAAGAGAGGGGTACAAGGGCATACATAGGCCCAAAAGACGCAAATTACAAGACTACCCCGGCTGCAGCTGTCGGATCGAGGGGCATCAACGTCCTTCTGCTGGCCAAGGGGCCCGGATGCTTGACAAGTGTCCTTGCCGATTCCCGAGGCGCTCCTCACGTGACCCCCACGTGACCCTACACAGGGGGCCCCTGCAGCCTTCGCCTAGGACAGGGTCACCGGGGGCCCCTGTCGCCGGGCAAATGGCGGCGCCCAGGACAGGGTCATCGGGGGCCCTTGTGGCCAGGCAAATGGCGGCGCCCAGGATGGGTCATTGGGGGCCCTTGTGGCCAGGAAAATGGCGGCGCCCAGGACGGGGTCATCGGGGGCTGGCAAACGGCAGCGCCCGGGACAGGTCACCGGGGGCCCTTGTCCCCGGGCAAAAGGGGGCGCCCGGGACGGGGTCGCCGGGGCGCTTCTCACCGGGCTCGATCGGGCGGAGATTTCCCCCAACAAAGTGGAACATCCCTGACGATAAACCTAGGACAGCCTGCTTGAAAGACATGAGCAGAACATGGAAACCTTCAAAGAGCTGGCTCGTCAGTACCTTCCTCGCTATGGGGAAATATCTTTGCGAGAAGTACCCCTTCATATCGGAGGAGGTATGGGAGGAATTCACCAAGCAGAAGGGGACCGACGAGTTCAAGGCCCTTAGCGAGAAGAATAAGGTGATCCAGAAGAGGAACGACCACCCGCATCAGCTCAGATCCCGGGCTATGCGGGGAAGGAGGAGCAGTGGAGGAAGGAAGACGAGTAAAATTCTGTAGTCGACTCCCCTGAGTTGCCGCTCTCCGAGATCCGGGATGCGAGGTGAAAGCGGTTGTGGAGGGGGAGAGGGTTCGTGTCATCCACGGGGTCTGTGGAGTTCCCAAACCCTAGGGACGCCGAGGTTGTGAAGCAAATGGTAAGTTTGCTAACCTCGTAAACTATGTATGCACAAGTATATATATCTATTTGTCTCACACGGTAGCTTTAAATGTAACAGATCTCTTTTGAGAAGGAGGCAATGGAGGGATTGTTTACCTCGGAGAGGGAGAACGACATCCTCACCCGGGCTCTTGGAAATAAGGAGCATCCCGGGCGGACACAGATCGTTGGAGTCATAGTGTCGTGGAAGGCCAGTTTCGGAGATCCGACTCCACCGAGGAAGAAGGCCCGCTCCTGGAAGGAGAAGGAAGTGGAGCTCTTCGAGAAGATACGGGCTAAGGTACGGGCGGAGATACGGGCTGAGGTGCAGGCTGAGGTCGAGTCCACGTTCGCACATATGAAGGAAGAGTTTGCACAGCTGAAACATGCATTGATGGCCAAGAGTGCAGATGCAGATCCCCAGGGTGATGGTACCCCGGGGGGTCGGATGAGCAGTTGCTCTTCGAAGGTACTCACGGATCCAGTTGATCTACTTGAGGTATTGCAAGCCTTCAACTATGCACTCAAGTTGATGCCACTCCCGTTCTATTAGAGTTGTTTCGCTAACCTGTTTTAATTGTTACAAATTTGTAGAAGCCAGTGAGCTGCAGCCTACTGACTCACCTAGGTGACCGGCAGGCAGTGGTTGCCCACGGGTTCGTATATCCGTCTGGGGAGGATGTCCGGATCCATTGCGTACATCTGGGGTTGGGGTTCGCAAAGGTACAGGTGGACATGGCCATGCTGGGCTACAACGCTTCTCCGTTGCCAATCCCAATGGAGTAAATGTAGACACTTGCTGAGGCAGTGTGCTCCTACATACAGTGGCCCAAGAAGTATGTTGTAATACAGCAAGTAAATCCTACACATTTTAGATTACATTATACTCAGTACACTCAACTCTCAAAATCTAATATACGTGTTCATTAATTGAAGTGGCCTGTCGGCGTATTACCAGGGGACCTGAACACAGCAAAGACGGCCTCGACCCCATCCAGCAGATCCACGCCTCCCAACAAAGCCCTTCACCTCTGAAGAAAGCCGCCATCACCCCTCCCTTGCCTTCGAAGGTACGCGCTCAATTCTCAGCAAAAGGCAAGAGCAAAGGGAGAAAGGGACAGCCAGAGAGGTTCAGGAACGGGTTCCCACTCGTGTCGGAGGCAGCTTTGCGCAAATTGGATCAATCAACCAGAGACCTCCACAAGTGGTACCTACACCGAGCTCGCGGCAACCTGAACTTCTTAGTTCCCTTCAGGCTTGGGCAATTCCACCATGAGCCTGGGACCATATCCGTGGCACACGAGGATCTGTTCGACCTCTTCAACTGGCGGGAGCTCGATATGTCCATCATACGGACTGGAGTCCTATAAGTTTGCTGATCCTATATATTGTTGTAGTTCATTTGAAATGTAGTAACTTTCTGTGCAATACTAATGCCGTCCTTTGCATGCAGGTGCATGTACAAGCTAGCATCGGAGGCTGCGTGTGACAAGGTGGGTTTTCTCAACCTAGAGAAAATAATCCTCACGATGCTAGAGCACGACGCCGCGCATGCTAAGCACTACATATCTAGGGCGTTGATGGCGCAACAGGACAGGGAGTTAATTTTGGTGCCGTACCACCAAAGGTTAGTGCATTTCGTACTAATTTAACTCAATCTTGTATGTTACACCTGAGATATATTTTGAGCTAGCGGTTCTCTTGTACGTACAATGTAGGGGCCACTGGGTCCTCCTCGTGATCTGTCCATGGAGGAATGAGGTGTACTACCTCGATTCAATGCGCGACAGGTTACCGAACGAATATGTCATCAAGGGGAATATGGACACGTAAGTAACATGTTTGATTTAAATTTTGACCTCACTAGCTAATGATAACACATTAACCGGCAATGCTAACTGAAATGCAGGGCTTTCGAAAATTATGTGTCCACTGGAGGGAGGCATGCCGCACCGCAGGGCTCCCGAATTTTTTGGAAAGAATATGAGGTACCCACGAGTCTTTTAGTTTATGATTAATTAGTTTATGGACAGAATAGCTAACATGTCTTCGCATATGCAATTATCTCAGTGCCATCAGTAGCTAGACTCGTGGGAATGCGGGTTTTATGTGCTGTGCTACATGTACGACCTAGTGCGGACAAACTTTTCCCAATTCCCCGAGGTAAGCATCTTAGCTAACTCAAATTTGAAAATTGGGTGTCACATTCAAAACTAGGAAGTTAATTAATTACTGAGTATTCACACATGCTTGCAGATCGCCATGTCCTAAGACAAATGTGACAATGCAAAGATTAGAGAGCTCCGACAAATCTGGGCACAATATGTTATGGACGAAGTTGCGCCCAACCAACAGTCATGACAAGCTTTTGGCTCACTTGTTGTAATTTTCCTCTTTTGCTTGTACTCTCTGTGCATAGATTGTTTATAGTCTTATTGGTTAGTATTTGTATACAATAACTGTGAATAACTGTCCATATTGGTTAGTATTTGTATTGGTTCGTATATATGTGAATAAATTGAATGTGAATAAATGTGAACAACTGTGTAATGTGTCATCTGTTCAATGTATATGTGAATGTACCCTTTTTTGCATCTGTACTGTATTGTGTATCCAGCCTTTTCTAACGGCTAAAAATAGTAAGCAGAGTTAGAAAACAACAACATTTTCTAACGGTAAACTACTAAAAATCCATGAGAACACTACTTTTTGTTCTAACGGTATACTCTTAGTTACCCGTTAGAAGAGTGTATGTTTTTCTGACGGTAAACTACCAAACAACCGTGAGAACACTACTATTTGTTCTAATGATATACTCTTAGTTACCCGTTAGAAGAGTGTGCGTTTTTCTCACGGTATACACCAAATTAACCGTTAGAAGAGTTCAAGTTTTTTTGACGATAAACTTGCATGTAACCGTGAGAATACTGTTCGTTTTTCTTACGGTATACTACTAATTAACCGTTAGAATAGTGTACGTTTTTCTGACAATAAACTTGCATGCAACCGTGAGAATACTATTATTTTCTAACAGATAGTGCTAGTTAACCGTTAGACTAGAATGGTTTTTCTGACGGTTATCTACGAAAATGCCGTTAAAATAGTCGACTTTTTCTAACGGTTATTTACCATTAGAAATTTTCTTGTCTTGTTCTATCGTGTCTATCTCTAACGGTACAAAAACCGTTAGTAGAAGTGTGTTTTTTACCGTTAGAAGAAAACTTTTCTGTACTAGTGTTTGAAAATTGTTGAGTATTGTATCACACAACATTTGCCAATTGTAAATTGACCCTTCTGGTTGATTAAACAACCAGGTTCTCGCTGGTCCTTCGAGAACTGTTGGCAAATAATTTGCCATGACGCGGTCATCTCCCCCTGCCGCTTGAATGGCAGTGATATAGATTTGAAGAAACACAGATGGGTTCTGAGTTCCATCAAACCTCTCGATCGTTCCTGGTATAAATTATCTGGCCAGACCACAGCACGGAGGCCCGGCGAGAAAGCTTTACAACCGACATAGGAACTGCGGAGATGTACGAGACCTTCGACATGGTCGTGGGTGATATCACCTTGAGGAGAGGCACCTTGCGGCCCTAGGAGAGAATGGACTGGTACGCGATCTCGATCATGGGAACTTCCAACCCGCTTGACTTTATCATGCCGAAATGGTCCTGATGGCAATCGATTGTGCTCGCCATGACTAGAGTGAGAGTAATCTCTCTCATGGGAGTGAATCTGTAACACCCTGGTTTTGGGGGTGAAAAATTTTTGCATAAAAATCCTGCATGCATGTATCTCTATAGCAGTAGCCAAATCAGCTGAACCCTAATCTCTCTCAAACCCTAAAAATCTCCAAATCTATTCTCTAGATCCAGATTAAGATCTGACCATCCAGATTTGACCTACCAGTTACCTTGAAGATAAAAGTCTTCAGGAGCCAGATCGAATTCTGACCCTAATTCCCAGTATCTAAAACTCTTTCTGTTTTCGAAAACAGGAATCCAGATTTACCCTAAGTACTCCAGTTTTCAGATAACTGAGTTATCATGATCTAACCCTACCCAGACTCAAGTATCTTTTGGAATATGTTCCTAGGTATATCCTCAACTTACTCCAAAAAGTTGGGAACCAGATTGTTTCATCTAAACACTTTTCGCAGTTTAGTCCAAATGTTACTGCGAATAAGTCCTTTTCTGTTTACCTGGAAGCCTGAAAAGGCTAAAATCCACAAATCAACTCCAAATCCAGAATTCTTCAGGGAACACCTCCCAAATGCTATTTGCTACAGATTTTCCTTCTGATCAGACTTCAAAATCTCACTCCAATTACCAGAATTCGAGATCGACAAAATCCAGACCTATTTAACCCTAATTTTACCCTATTTTCGAAAATAGGTGCAATCCCTCAAATCTTATCAAACTTTCTCCAAATTTGAGCTAAATGAGTATTAATAGAAATATTATACTCAGCCATGAAATTAAATCCCAAATTAAACCTCTCTAAGATCAGAATTACAAATCAGTCCAGACTTCAACTAAACTCTCACAATTATACCCCTGGTTCGACCTCACCTCTGTTCACGACCAGAGCCAGTGCAACCGACCAGCTGCTGTTTTCGACCGCACCTGTTGCATTCGACCACGACCTGGAACAAGCGCACGAGCACGGGAGCTTCGACCTCGAGCGCGCTGCTACTGTGTTTGCCTCGACCTCGAGCACGCGCTGTTGCTTCAAGCTTCGATCACTTCACCTGCTGCCACGTGTGTGCTCGGCGTTGGCCACTGTGGATCTTCTCCAGCGAGGACTGCAACCAGCTGGTTCTCCCGTTTGCACGCCACCGGCAACGGCTCCAGCAGCAAAATGGCACCACGTGGAGGACTCGCCGCGCCCAACCATCAGTTCACCTTCACATCGCAGCAGCTCCAGCTGCAAAAGCCCTCACGGCCGCTGAACCGAGTCACCTCGACGCCAGCTCGCCGTGAAGTCTAATCCAGTCACTTCCTTGCCAGCTTCAACTCCCCAAGCATTTCCAACCGTTGAGAGCCTCCAGCCACGCCTATATAAACCCACCAGAGCTTAGCCTTACTTCTTACACTCCAGAGCACTAGAAATCGCCAGACTTCACTGTGTCTTCTTCTTCTCCGGTGAGCAGCAAAGAGGGAGCACGGTGCCAAGCTTCTCCACTGCCCCCTTCTTCAATCCAACACCCCCAGTGAGCTTCCCTCATCTCCCTCATACTTCTCGAGCTTGGAATTTAGTTTAAATGTTTTCTGTCACCGGCAATCGCCGTGTTTCATCTAGAACTCCGGTGAGCAATTAAACTCTAACTAAATCGAATTAGCTCTCGAGACAGTGATCAAACATGCTCAATAGATCATTCTTATCATCCCTAAGCAACCAGAATCATCAATTTTGCTAAAATCTGGAAAACCCCCAAATTGGAACTTTGCTTGTGAACTGAGCTTACTGTTTAAGCTTTTCTGGTGCATCTCTAGCCAATCTAACTTCACCAGTGCATTTCTAGTACCCTGAGTACCATATACAAGCAAGGAATTAAGCTCAATCACTTTAAATCAGAAATGCCCAAATCAGATTTGAGTTCATCTTTTCTCCAGCCAGTATCTTCCAAATCCAACCACTCCAGCTCAAACCACTTTGCCATCTAGATGTTTCTCACCCTCCTAAACATTTTTGTCTACTATCACGACTTCTAATTTGCCCTAGATTGTGAGATATAGCTATGCCCTAATTGTTGTACTGTTTATGTTGCATGTGCTCCAGACCAGGCAACTTCTTCACTGGTTTTCATCACTTTCCGGCCATCTCCTGCCCTAGATCCTGTTGAGACATTTGTTCCTGTTACAAATGCCTAACTACCAGACAAAGTGGTGCATCATTTGGAGCCCTAGATCAAAAGTTATGGCAAACCCTAGTTTCTGGCCATGTCAACTCTATGTCAAACTATGCCAGCCAGTGGCATTAGCCCTGTTCACCCACCTCTGGTCATGCAAACCAAAAACTACCTTGTCAAACAGTTGCCTCACTACCTTTTGCATCATATGAATCAAAACTCATTTTGGCCACTGGGAACTATTCAAACCATGTCAATGCCATTCTTGGGCATTGTCAGCCCTTGTCAGCCTATGTCAGCCAATGGCATTGGGCCAGTTTGACCCCTTCTGGGTATGCAAACTGAACATAACCTTGTCCCTTAGACTAATGATGTTGTGATCTACATTTTATCCTACTGTCACAACTTGAGTTGAGCCCTCTATCATCCATTGACCCTATGTCGATGCCTTGAACCGAATGTCGACCTAAAGACGTTCGCTGTTTTTGAGCGAACCAGTCACAACCTTGATATCATTCTGATATTTTGGAACATTTGGAACCTTGTAAAACCTTGACAACTAATCTTAACCCTGGTTTCCATAGTTTAACCCTAATCGCTTCCCAGAACTCTCGAATCTTGTATCGCCTAAGTGTTTCTCCTTGCATTATCGCATATAGTGGATTAGTAAGAGTAGGATTGATTGCAATGCCTGTTTGCTTGTTTGATCCTTGTTCAGAGCAAGAGTCTGAGTTCGAAGACTTCGTCGCAAACCCGACATCAACTGCTGTTTCTTACGACGCGGAAGGCAAGTCATATTCTTGAACATCTTGAACCTATATTTTATGAGTTGCTATAACATATCCTTGAATATAAATAATATTGCATGTGAAAGATTGAGAATGGTTGAATTATGAAATGGCAGCATCAAGCTGTTTGCCTGTGGAAAAATGAATTGTTTAGTAGTGAGCCATGAATTGATAAATATATATATATATATATATATATATATATATATATATATATATATATATATATATATATATATATATATAAATTTATATTCATGAAATAAAACCCCTAGCCGTGACCAGTATTTTGGTATGGAATGGTGAAAGCACTGGAGGTGCTTGGTCGCACAGGATGTGCCAGCACTGGAAGTGCATGGATTGTGGTATGATCTGGTCACTGGCATATAAGGACCTAGAACCTTGTGTTGTGCGTCTAGTGGCATGATTAACGTGCCGACCGCAAGCCTGGTATGGGACAGGCCTGAACAAGTAGTATGTGGATCACACATGGAACCCCTATATGACAAAATCACGATTTACACGGGGTGCGCTCCAACACATATCACAGGATGTGATCATGCACGCTGACCCTGAGGGTAAGATGCCAATTTAGTGGGGGTTGTGTAACCCTGCCACAACTGTGGTTTGCGTGAAGAAAACCATGGGGTCTGGGGTGAATTGTGTGTGAAACATGGCAAAAATTCTTGTTATCTCCATCTTGCCACTCACAGTATGAAGTGAGTCAGGGGTCCAATCCTTGTGATAGGAAGGGCATGAAAGTGGATATATCTTGCGGGTAAATTGGTACCCCTCTGCAAAGTTAAAAATGTATTCGAATACTTCGTGCTCCCGAGTTTTAGGAGTATGCCGCGGTGGATTAAACCCACGGGGTGTGACACAAGTATTGTTTTATAAATTAAAATTTGTTAAGACAAGATTACCCAAATGACATGTGTTGTCATGATAAGGGGTGCTGCCGTGGGCTGTCATGTGTTGACGTGTCGCGGTAGTACCATAATTTAGCAATCATATAATAGCTAAGAGGCACGTGGATTGTGCCCTAAGTACATGAAATGCTGCCATGAGCTTGAGATTTGAAAAGCTTGGAAGAAAAGTATTTTTGGAAAAACCCTCTCACCTCTTTTCCCTCAATAGCATAGGATCATGTCATCTCTACTATACGTATCTCTACTCTTACCTATGACTTGTTGAGTACGTAAGTGCTCACCCTTGCAACTTATCAACATTAGATGGAGTGCTTCATGACCAAGATGAAGGCTTGGAAGATTTCGTGGATCCAGAAGGAAGACAGCCAATTCTGCCAGAGCCCTGAAGTGTGCTGTTCTGCTGTCAACTTCTTATGACTGTGGGGATTTCGCCTAGCTTCCGCCGAGTAGTTGTTTTTTTGTTTTATTTAGACCATTTGTGCCGTGAAGGCATTGTATTACTCTTTTATTGTACCAGGCCAGCAGGCCATACTATTTATGAATGATATTTTGTAAGTTACTCTGCTGCAATGAACTCCTGTGCTTGACTTATCCTGGGAAGTCAGTGGTATGTATGTATGAGGCCAGCTGCAGCGAGCTAGGTCTCCACAGGAGTAGTCATGGTACCTTGCTCGGGGCGCGACAGAATCGTAGAGCGGGATGACGCTGTTGGAGTTGCATCAGATGCAACTTCATCAAGCATGTCCTCCAAGACTCTGGCAAAGGTCGGCCTATCCGCATCTTCGAGATCAGGAGGAGAATTATGCAGGATATCTGCGATAACAAGAATTCGATCTTGTGTACTCCTCCTAGGCACCGCAGGTGTCACCGTTTCTTCAATCGTCGGAGGATAATCTGGGGCCAAAGAAGGTGTTTGGTCGTGCCTGCGACCATGCGGACGACGGGAGGTACTAGGAGCGGCATCATAACGAGATTGCGCGAGGTGCAAGGCTTCCTTGGTAGCCCTGTGAATCTCGTCTTCTCGTTGCTCGCGATTCTGATCCTCTTTTTGTTTGCGTTCCTATTCTTCCCTAGAAATTCGCTACTCAGGAGTTTCCTCTTACCATGCAGCAAATTCTCGAGGAACCTATTGCATCTAGGCCGTTATGCCTGACCTAATTTTGATTATTAATGAAAACAAAGTGTTTCAGACTAATTGTGCTGTTGAGATATTTGATACAGAGTGTTGTTGGGAAAACATACAAAGACGATCAAGATGACCCCAATGTATGAAGCACAATTTGTAAGACAAGACGTAAATCGCAAACATGAAGATGCAAAGAACCTGAGGTAATCTGTATTTATTTTTACCGATCTCGGTGTTTGGAGGTTGATCGGTTTAGGAATTTGTTTTTAGATTTAACCGTACTATAAAGAGGGGTTGCAAAGTCCTCTCTACATTTCCAGCATAAACTGAGAAACCTAAGTCACTACATTGCATCTATTTCGGATGCATTTGGTTTTGAAAGATTTGGATTTTCAGTTGCGCTTTTTGACAACAGAAAGGTTTTTGCATTTTCTAGAAAGATCTAAGTAGATCTAGCTTTTGCTTCTGTTGGAAAAAACATAGCCCTTTAAATTATCTTTCAAATGAGCTATTAAACATTAAATTTGGATTTCTGGATTTAAAGTTATGACTATTTTTATCCAAGCTGACTGTCAGTTTGAATGTTAGTCTAGTTAAACTGACAGTTGTCCAGAGAGATTGTTTTTTTGAGCTAAAATTTTTTTAAGTAAATTGACTGTCAATTTGCATTTCGAACTTAGCTGAGTTTATTTGAGTTTCTATTTGATCTGGTCGCTTTTGTGGTCGAACTGACTGTCAGTTTGTATTATCAGTTTCCATATATGACCACAAACGACTAGCAAAGTTTTTTCCGTGATTTTTGTCAGCCGTTGAGTTTGGAACTGACTGTCAGTTCCTCATACTGACTATCAATTTGCACTGATTTTTTTCCATTTTCGACCTCAAATGGTTAGCTGTGTTTTCTCCAGATTTTACTTCTTTCTGGTCGTGACCTAAACTGACTGTTAGTTTGTATAACTGACTGTCAGTTTGAGCTGCTGATTTTCAACTCGATCTCCAACGGTTCTTTTGAGTGTTGAGGCTATAAATAGAGGCCTTGAGCATTTGTTTTGTATAACAAGCAGCCCAGCATTCTTATACACTCTTGATCTTTAGTCTTCTACACAAAATCTTGATCTTTTGATCAAGTCAAGTGTTTCTGAGATCCACCAAGCATTTCAATTCATAGCATTTGCATACTCATAGTTTCTTGGTGCGTGTTTGGAGGTCTAGAGAAGACCTTGCTGCTTATTACTCTTAGTGAGCGCCCTCACCTAGATGGTTTGGAGGCGTGGCCATTGATCTCTGCAGTTCGGAGATTGTCGGAGAGACTCGGTGTATTTGTATAAGGCATCGGTACTCGCCTTTCCGGAGTAGACAAGGAGCAACCACTAGTGGATAATATCCTTCATGGATATTGGAGCAAGACTCAATTTACTTTAGTGCTTCAATGAGAATTAGGGGAGACTGGGCGAGTCTCCGAGAGCTCGGTAAAAATTGTTGTGTTTGTATTCTTTTCTTCTTTCTATTATTATTATTATTTGTTACTGATTTCTTCGTTTGCCAAACTTTGTTTTAATTTAAAGTTTTTTTTAAAGCCTCCTATTCACCCCCTCTAGTCGGCATCCTTGATCCTACAAAACCAAGGTCGCAGATGGGGAGAACATCCCTCCTTGTTCCGAATCAAATTCGAAGTCAAAGAGAGATTGGAGATTATCCGGGTCAAACTTCCCGGGGCTAAGCTCCAAGTTACCATCATCCACATCTTCTAAAGCAATGTGTTGTGGCGCATATTCAACCTCTGATGTGGTAAGACTCACATGAGGTGTCTGTTCTATCTTCCCTGGCTCTTGGTCAATAGACATGACCAAAGTTGGAGAAGATGCATCCTCAGGATGTTCTTCAAGGACATCCTCATGATCAACCTCTTCCATAGGAATGAGATCGTCAGGTGAGGGCATCTCAACATGGGCAAAATCGTCGAGATCGAAGTTGTTCTCGGAATCATATGCTCCTAACATAGCTTATCAAAACTCCTGATGAAAGAAAACACCTTGAGAAAAGGCCCCACGATAGATGCCAATTGTTGATGATTCGGACTCGGGGTCCTTCGTTGATCTTACGCAGATTTGTGAGTTAGATGTGAGACCTTTCAGGGTGTTTATCAGATAAGTTAAAATAAGGACAAGTCAAGGACACGAAGAATTATACAGGTTCAGGCCCTCAAGAGTTTGAGTAACAGCCCTACGTCCTGTGGTGGTTTCACTATGTATGAGAGGATTTACAGGGAAGAGAGATTGTTACAAAGGCCAATCAATCTCTCTTAGTACTTCTGTCTAATGTCTACTGCTTCAAGTCTTCGATCTCTCTTGTCTTGTCTATCTCTGGGATGTGTCCCCTTGTCCGTACAATTTTTATCCTTTTATACTGTCGTGGTATTACGGATACCCCGGCAGGTTCGGACGTGCGTAGCACGAGTACAGCGGCGCGAGCAGACCGAGTTACTGGTCTCCTCCCGCCGGGCAACACAGAAAGTGACACAGAGGTTTATACAGGTTCGGGTCCCAGTGGGGGCCCTAGTCCTGTTGGCTCTCTCCGGACGCGAGTCCGCTGGGGAGGTGAGCTCTCGGGGAGAGGTCTCCAAGAGAGCCGGGAATTGCGTTTATATGAAATGAATTGGAATCCCTGAAAAAGGGTACAAGAGGGGTATATATAGCCCCCAAGAAATACAAAAGACAAAAATGCCCTCGCTGCAACCGTCGGATGGAAGGGCGAAGACGTCCTTTGGCCTGATGGACGGCCTGGATGCTCGACACGTGGCGCCACAAGCTTCCTAGGGTCTCCGGAACCCCGTGTATCTCACCGGGTGCCACCGGGGTCCCGGAGACCCTCCGTATCTCACCGGGTGCCACCGGGGTCCCGGAGACCCTCCGGATCTTACCGGGTGTCACCGGGGTCCCGGAGACCCTCCGGATCTCACCGGGTGCCCGGAGACCCTCCGGATCTCACCGGGTGTCACCGGGGTCCCGGAGACCCTCCGGGTCTCACCGGGTGTCACCGGGTTCCCGGAGACCCTCCGGATCTCACCGGGTGCTTCTTAGGACTTCGTGGGACCGCTGGGGATTCCCCCAACATATACTGAGTGAAAGGATGCCAATGTGAAGCAGTTTTGGACGATTGCTGCTATGCAGTTGCATAACCGTGCTAATCTCTTCGCCGGTTAACACATGCAGTTATAGATAACCGCATAACTTAACCTCTTGGCGGTTGTACAAAAACATGGGAGAAGAAGTTATCTTCAGACTTGGGAACGTGTCTGGTAAAACTCAAACACACTTAGGTCATCTTGGTCGCGCATAGCCTACGACCTTATGGTCTCGCAAGGTCTGTGACCATAGACTGGTTCTGTCGCCTGCGACCTTCTGGTATATAGAAAGCTGCTGTCTGCGACCATAATGGTTGCTAGGGCACAAGTTTATATATCATATCCGAATTATCTTAAATACGATTTAAATAAATAACTAACTCGAGTGATAATCTTCGTCAAGAGGCTCTCACCAAACGTAACAGTAGAAACGATCTTCTGACCAATGTACCAGCGACCGTACTACCAACTTAATCTGTCTTGGAAAAAGATTGAAATTAACTTACAATCCTTAGATCTTGGATAGAATTACGCCGGATTGTTACGGAACTCTCGAATCCCTAGATTTTAATTCCTGCTTACAAATTCTAGATTTCATATTTACTTTTTACTATTTTAAAATCCTAGATTGATAGCTTTAGCAATAGAATTAGTTGTAGAAATACAAACCCCCAACTCGTTTAGACTTAATCAGTGATCCATTAAGCTAAAAAGACGAATACGCTTGTTCTTTGTGGAATTTGACCCTCAAGTACTCAATGTTCAACTGTTCACTTACAGTTATTACATAATCACACCATTTTAGGTGTGATCAGTTCTATTCTTACAGTGATATTCTTGGTAATTGATTAATACTGTCCCCCTACTAAATAAATTAAATTCATATAAGTTCGGCTTGGGATATTGTCCCAATCATCAACAAATATTCTAATGTATTTGAAGAATAAAAAAGGCTACCCTCTCATGTAAGTCGAAAGTTCAAGTTAAATTTACTTGAACTACATAATTGAATTACTCAAAACCACGAGTTGGAAAATTTTCTAGAACAAGTAATAATAGTTATGTTTATCCCTTTAGCTATCGAAACATTAGTTTATAGGAATTGAATTAAAGATGTTGATTTAAAAACAAGACTAATTTACTGTTAAATTAATCTAATTTGAATCGGCTATTTGAAATAAAAAAGATAAATAAATTATAGTTTTGAAAATTCTCTTATATAAACAGGAGGATTATTATATTAGAAAATAAATGGTGTTTTTTAGAAAGCAAAGAGCAAGGTGTGCTAAAGAGCACTGTAGAAGAAAATAGGAATACATGGGGCACAAGGGGCATTGGTTCAGCCACTGGGAACGAGTTGTTTTTTTTTTCTTTTAAAAAAACTGTCTAAAAGGGAAGAGAAGTGATAATTCTCATAATTGTGCATATTTTTCAAATATTTTTTCTCTTATTTATACTTGATTCAGTCATAAAAGTCAACGTATATTTAAATATAGTTGCATTTGCTATCGTTCAACCTCAACTGTTCATTTTGTTTATTTTTATCGCAGATTAATGAAAGTCGGGTGATTTTTGGTTGTTTGACGCACTTCAACAACTGTATTTGACCCACAGGCAATTTTGTACAAAAGTACGCATCGCTACGGATGTGCAGGAACGGATAACATCAAAATCAGAGTTCTCGGTAGGTTAAAATTTTTAAACTTAACAGCCCTGGACTTATCTACAAAGCCCAGAAAACCGAGTACCAAAATGCAAAAAAGAGCATGACTCATAAAGCGAAAACCCTAACTGCCAGGATCTCGTTGAAATTACCCAAAACCTTAAGGGATGTTCTACAAAATTCTCAAGAGTTGACCAAACCAGATCTGGCACCCAGATTTTTGCTCAGCCGATCCAATTCCTAAAACCCTTTCTCTTCCTCTCATCCCATTTCATTCTCTTCTCATTCCCATTCGTCACCTCGCGGCAGGCGACCGGCCTTGGCCGACGGCGAGCTCCGGTTCCCCTCTTTTCCTTCTTCTCTCCCCCATTTTTTCTCTCCTTCTCCCAAGCCCCATCTTTTTCTTCCTTCACTCTTCCTTTTCTTTTCCACCTTCTCTCTTTTTCTTCTTCCCTTTTTTTTCCTTGCTTCCTCCTCCAGCCGCTGCTACTCTCCTCCACCGCGCCCACGCTACACCGCCTCCATAGCTCGCGCCGTCGCTTCCCTCGTGCCCTCACACGCGCGGCCTCTCTCTCTCTCTCTCTCCCCTAATTCCTCCCCGCCGCCACTGTTCCTACACGCCGCTTATTGCCACCGGCGTCTCCAATTTCTCCCGAGCCCCCAATTTCATTCACTGCGCCGCAGCACCATGACCTCGCTTCATCGCCAGCTACCTCATCGTCGACAGTGTGCCGGCAACGCCTCCCCTGTTCACATCTAGCATTGGCCGAGCTCCAGGGAATCACTTCATCAACTCGAACCGCTATGACATCTCTACGGTCATCTTCCTCGACCTCAGCAGCGAGCACCGACCACGGGTTCATCTTCATCGACAACATCACCTCTACGTCGAGCTGTCTCAGTGATCAAACTCCTCTCCCTCTCTCTCTTCCTCCCTCATCCTTGTTTTCCTGTGCTGCATGTATGAGATGAATGGACATCTGTAAACTTTAGATTGAAACTTAATCTGTTAAACAAAATGTGATTCTGCAGTACCTTCTGGACGCTTTCTATCTGTGTGTTGATTTGTTGAAAACCTATTGAGTCGCTGTGAACTAAATTGTCATTTTTAATAAATTTGGAAGCTGAGGAACAACCATTTAGCTGATAAACTGGAAACCTTTGTTTGAATTGAATGGATGCATGTCTGTGATGCAAGTCTATTTTCTTTGATACCTTGAATTGATTTTTTATGAGGTTTGTTGTCGTAATGTGGGTGCATGAAAAGTAATTGTCTCCTTGCTGTTTCTAAGTATTATCTCTGTGTTTTGTTTAGTAAGCAACTAGGAGCTTTTGCTGCCTCTATGTTATTGGATAAACAAACTCCAAGTTAGTTTTTTTTTCTCCGAGTGATCCGTTTGAGACCTAGTCTTGGTTTTCGCATTAGATTCGTCCAGATTCTAATATGCGGAATAACGGGATCTTACTCAGAAATATCGAAACCCAAAGGTTAAACCAAAACACAGTTCAAAATAATTGCACAACTTTATTTAAAGAGGGCTTCACACGTCGAACGTTAGGACGCACTCATCTACGTCGATCAATGAACTATAAGTGTCTAAGACTTAAAATAAGTTCAACCTAGACTCGATGATCTAAACTAGAACTATTACAAAGTATTTATAGTTCAATCGTATGAATACGTATCAGACTCAATAATCTAAACGTATTAGACTTGGAAACTAACTAAACCTAATAGATAAGACTTAGTTATATATATTTGGATCGGACTACAATTCCGACCAGAGATCGAATCCTTCCCAAGGTCACAAACCTTTCCAAAGTAGCAAACCTTTTCGTGGTCGCAAATCCGTTTCGAACTCGACCTGAGATCCTCCCGGATCATGACTTCCCTGTTGAGAAGGAGCCAACTCCCGTTGGTGACCAACTGTGAAGATGTAGAGAACGACTGGGAGCCTTGGAACGAACACACGATGAGCAATACTACAATCGTCTAATCGAATGTACGGATAGGTGCTCATGGAGCTTGGCACCTCCGTCATGGATTGTGGCCTTGGCCACTCGCGGATAGCCTTCTCCTTGTCGAGGTTGATACCATCATTGATGCCAAAGTTAGGAGTGCAAACGTTGAACAGTGGCGCCGTAGAGACAAGTTCCATGTCATTTTCGACTAGTCGTGGTGGTGATCGACTATGTACCTCTGCGAACAGCGCGTTGTTTTCTTCGGGCAAGCTCGCCAAACAACCACCACTTTCCATACTTGATGCAGCACAATCCTCTTGTTTAACTGGACGCATCATGCTTAGCACACACTTTGAGCATGCATTGACAATCCGTTTCGCCTGATTTGCTGTCAACAAGTTCTTGGTGTCGACGTGGTCGTTTTTGCTGATGATGAACTTCATCCCATCCTTTGTGAGGTCGTACTCTTGAGCTCTTTGGTGGTAATGGGCATCACGATCGTACAAGAACGGACTTTCAAAAATCACTTGGCAAATATCGATAGGGATGACATCACATTGAATCTCGCCGATGTTACAAGCAGATATTGCAAACTTTAAAGTACATTGACTCTTGATTTGCTGATTCACGTCGGAAGTGAACCATTCCAGAGGATATGGTTGAGGATGATGAGTCGTCTGCAAACCAAGTTGTCGAAACTGCCCGGCGGAGATCAAATTCTTTTGGCTTCCATGGTCAAAGATGGTTGCGACCACCTCGTGCTTCACCTGTATGTTAACAGTGAACAATTCCTCTGTCGGGTTGTGGTCAATTGATGAACCCGAACCTTTCTCTTTCAGCATTGCCATTAGAGATAAGGTCATGTCCGCCTTTTCAACTGAATTCAACTAGATGATTTTCTTTGCGAGGGGAACAGAAGTAACCATAGCTGTTCGTGTGCTTGGTTCATCCCTCCTTGTTCTTTCTGGTCGCAGTTCAGGATGAAGTTTATAACACTTCTCCTTTGTGTGCCCAGCAACATGACAATGCTCAACTGTTACCCTTATCGTGGGTACCCTCTCCGGAATTTGTCGTGGTTGAAATCTCCCTCACGTTCTTGTCGTTACAGGTCTTATTCTTCTCAATCACCAAAGCAGTCGTGCTCGCGGTCGAGATGTCTTGAACTCTGAATAGGCTTAGCTCAGCACTGATCATCTTCTGAAGTCTAGATGTGTATTTTCTGAATGTATGGGTGTCGGAAAGTCAGATGCCAAGGACCATTGCTTGTCTCTGGAACTTCGTCATGTAGTCCTGGACAGATTGCTTGCACCATTAGTACAATCGGTGACAACGATCCCATCTCTCCTCGAGATAACCCATCTGGTAGAATTCTTGTCGTAGGAGTCGCTTGAATTGACCCTACGCAAGGTTGTCAGTTTCACCACTGGCAACAAGGGTCTTTCACCATGTCTTGGTGTGGACCTTCATCTTCAAAGGTGCAAATTTCACCTTTTGAGTGCTATTGAACCCTTTTAGGTCAAAATATGTCTCAAGCTAATCGATCCATGAGTCTAGTTTCTTGGCATCGATCTTCCCATCATATATGGGTATATTAATCTTAGTTTCGATCTTGAAAGATCTGACAGCTAAAGAGACGTTGGTGAGGTCATTGGCCTTATAGTCATCTTCTTCTTCCTTGTAGTCTGGCCTGCGCAAGTCTTCACCAATCTTCATCCTGTAACCTTCCCTACTTCAGGAAGTACGATCATGGCCTGCTGCTTAATCCAAGCAAGCACGATTTTCATGTCGGTGGAGAGTTTAGCCACTTGTTCGGCTAGGTTAGTTTGTACGGAGGTTCCTTCAGACATTGTCGAAGATGCGACTATAGGTACCGTCGATTGTTCGCCTTTAGTTGCAAAATGCTCTTGCAGTATCTCGTAAGAGATTTTGTTGTTGATCGAAGGATGCCGACTAGAGGGGGGTGAATAGGCGGTTTTTAAATTTTTACTTTTAATCTAGCGATTAACAACCTAAGTTCCAATAACAATGCTCAAAAGATATGAATGACAACACAAGACAAGTTTTGCAATTTCTAAAGAATTAAGAGCAACAATTCAATCTCTAGAAATATTAAGCAAGTAAAAGAAATAACCGAAGAGATCGAATTTTTCCTGAGGTATCGAAAATTTGCCGATTTCCACTAATCCTCGTTGAAGCGCTCTTCGCTAGAGCTTATGCTTCGATTTCACTAGGGGTAGCCCTTCTCCTCTCCGGATAGGCGAGCTCCGAGCGTTTACAACCAATCGCCGGGTCTCTCCGACACACACCGTCGATGGAGAGATCGCCGGACCTCCCGAGTCGTCTAGGTGACGGCAATCACCAAGAGTAACAAGCCTAGCACCTTGTTTGATCAACCTCAAAGCTTGAAGAACAAATATGCAAATGCAATTGGCTTGAATTCAACTTCTCTCAACTAGCACTCAATGGTTTGCTAAGGTTTTGACTTCAAATGCAAGAGTATAAGTGTGAGAGGCTTTGCAAGCTGTTACACAAGGGTTGAGAGATGATTTTCGTGTGTGTCCAGCTTCTACAAACAGTGGGGTTTATATACTCTCAGCAAAACGGTCGTTTTCAAGAAAATTGGGCGAAAGTTGTACTGGCCGGACATTGTCCGAACACTTCGGACAATGTCCGGTCAGTACAAAAAAATTGACCGTTGCTCACGAGAGTTTCAAGTGTCAATAGCTGTTTGAAGATTTTTGTGAAGGCCGGACGGATGGATTTGTCCGGACAAATGTATATGTCTCTATTAACACTTATGTTTAACAGTACATGTACACGCCGGACAAATACATATGTCTCTGTTGACACCTGGTTTAAACAACACAGCAATTTTATGTGCCGGACGTATGTGATTTGTCCGGACAAATACATATGTCTCTGTTAACACATGTATTTTCATCTTACCAGAAAATGTATTAGCCAGACATTGTCCGGTCACTTCGGACAATATCTGGTGCGTTTCAGACAAATGCCTCCGGACAAATACATTTGTCTCAATTAAACTTGCCCTGAGAATTGTATTGGCCGGACATTGTCTGGTCACTTCGGACAGTGTCCGACCTATATCAGACAGATGCATTGGACAAGTTTATTTGTCTTTGGTTAACGTTTTGCAATTTTCAGAAGATATTTGTATTGGCTGGACATTGTCCGGTCACTTCAGACACTGTCCGGTAAGTACAAAACGAAAACAAAATTGCTGAATTTTACTCAATTTCAATTTGAGGCTAAATGCTTATGCAAATAAGTTTCTAAAGATCTCAAGGTTGATCAAGAGACTTGTGCTAAGACCCCTCTTAATAGTATGACCATCTAACCTAGCAATTTTCAAAAAATAAAAACGCTAGGTTTAGATACTTGTACTTTTGTCGGGGTTTTTGTCATTTTTGCTTCATGGAGTCTTGATAGTCTTGATTTGCACTTTCTTGATGCTTTCTCCTCTGATTAACCTGCGTCTCACACACATAGGTTAGTCGCATATTTCACGGATGTCATTAATCACCAAAACCCTAATTAGGGCTCAGATTCAACATTTGTAACCTTGACGAGTCTTCATCATCCACAGGACAGAAAAGTCACTTTGATACCAACTTGATCCGTTTGAGACCTAGCCTTGGTTTTTGCACATTAGACTCACCCAGATTCTAATATGCGGAATAACGGGATCTTACTCGGAAATACCGAAACCCAAAGGTTGAACCGAAACACAGCTCAAAATAATTGCACAACTTTATTTCAAAGAGGGTTTTACACGTCGAACGTTAGAACACACTTATCTACGTTGATCAATGAACTATATGTGTCTAAGACTTAAAATAAATTCAACCTAGACTCGATGATCTAAACTCGAACTATTACAAATTATTTGTAGTCTAATCGTATGAATACGTATCAGACTCAATAACCTAAATGTATTAGACTTGGAAATTAACTAAACCTAATAAATAAGACTTAGTTATATATATTTGGATCGGACTACAATTCTGACCAGAGATCAAATCCTTCCCAAGATCGCAAACCTTTCCAAAGTCGCAAACTTTTTTGTGGTCGCGAATCCGTTTCGAACTCAACCTGAGATCCTCCCAGATCACTGAAAGAGTATAGATTATTCATTCATTCTGTGAATCTTTCTCTCGCAACTGATTCTTGTTAGTGTCTTACCAAACTGTTTCCCTACTAAATTGAACTGGGGAACTTGAAGTCCATTGGAGTTTGGTTGCTGTTAAAGGGTTTGTAAG
Organism: Pharus latifolius; assembly: GCA_019359835.1. Lineage (NCBI taxonomy): Eukaryota > Viridiplantae > Streptophyta > Magnoliopsida > Poales > Poaceae > Pharus > Pharus latifolius. Next base: position 26,782,391 of record CM033323.1, on the reverse strand, counting down.
TTCTGATCTACTATTTTCTGGAAGACAACTGTTGAGCGCTGTGGTTTATTGATTTTCTATAATAAAAAAAAGGCTTGCATCCGTGCGACATTTTTTGTATAAATAATCCACATAAAATAATTTATTACAAAAATAACTCACAATTCGAAAATTTTATAAAAATAGACTGTCACGTCAGTCTGTCGAGTGCTGTACACTCGACAACCTCTTGTTGAGTGCCTAGGACTCGACAAGTGACCTGTTTTCGTTTTGCATAGGTCGGACATTGTCTATGATGAGCAGACATTGTTCGGCCTATGCAAAACAAAAATGGGTCATTTGTTGAGTGCCCAAACTCGACAAGTGACCCGTTTTCGTTTTGCACAGGTTGTACATTGACTGTGATGAGCAGACATTGTCCGACCAATACAAAATTACTTACGCGTTGTGCAAAATGAAACCAGAGACAAATGGATCCGTTCGGCTATATCTGTTCGGAGTTGAGCGGACTTTGTCTGATGTGAACGAACATTGTCTGCCATGTACAAATCCACGTTTGTAACTGTGTGTAACGGTTACTATGGACTTACACTGTTTGGACATTGTCCGGCATGGGCAGACAAAGTCTGGTTTGACACGTTTGGTCGGCTTGTCGAGTCCTGGTCACTCGACAAGCCAGCTTCGCTCGACAGGTCACTTGTCGAGTACTCAGGACTCGACAGGCTGACGTGGCGGTTCATTTCTATAAAATTTTTGAACTGTAGGTTATTTATAAAAAAACTCATGTTGTTTCGCTGTGTTGGTCGAGGTTGAGAGGCTGAAGGATCACTCTTATTTCTTTGTGTATGATACCGTCGATAAGTTTATGCGTTTTAGCTATTTTCGCTTTCCTCTTTGCGAGATCACTAAACGATACTACTATATCGTTTGTACTCACAATCACATGTACAGATTTAGCATCGATCAGTCATCGACTAACAATCCCTTCTTTCTCTTTCCTTCTGCGGACCATTTCTCGCTCTTGCTTTAGTTTATTTTATTTTTATTTGATCTTAATTTAGTTCTAATTCTATACGCTTACTTTCAATCTAGTCTTAGTAGAAAAATGATATATTCTCTCACTATCGCGCCTCCATTCTCTTGCAGAACTCACTCTAGACTTGTATCAAGAAGGGGAGATGGGTTAGTTATCTATAATTTATTTTGCTTTCTACAATATTATCAGTGGGAAATGGATGGTTAGTTTGATGGAGGTATACCTTCTAAAGGATCGAGTTAGAACTCTTTATCAAAAATAAAAGTACAATAGGAATATGAAAAAGAATTTTTTTAAATAATGAAAAAAAAATTACAAAGATAACTCACACTTACCTTTTTTGTATTTTTAACCTATCATGTATGTATATCACAGTTTGAAACCGCAACAAGCCGAAATGAGGTTGTCATGGGTTAGTAGCTCGACAAGCTGGCTTATCGTGCGTTAGATGCTCAACAAGTCGGCCAACCAAGCAAAGCGGTTCGAATTCTTACTATACATCAAAATTTCAATTCTTACAAAATCGATATCTTTTAGTCTATAACTTTAGTTGACAATCTGTTTAAACCAATGAAATCGTGGGGCCAAAAATGATCAAATTGACGCAAACGAATCATCAACTGATGTATATATTACAAGATATTATATCTTGTTATATCTTCAAATATATAAGTCAGTTAACAAGTTGTTTGTATTGATATGATCGTTTTAGCCTCACGATTCCAATTATTTAAATGGATCGTTAGTCGAAATTATAGATCAAAAGATACTACTATCAAACTAACAAAAAATTTTAGTGCAATTTAATAAAAAAATTATACTCAAACTTTCCAATTGACGATTGATCTGGTCGTTTTGAACTCACAATTTTAGCAATTCAAATAGATCACTAATCAGAATTATAGGTTGAAAGATATCAATTATGGAAGAATTCGAAAGTTTGAATTTAATTTTTTATTAAATTGTATTGAAATTTTGATTTTTCTAGCATCAATATCTTTTAATCTATAACTCCGATTGACGATTTATTTGAACAGCTAAAATCGTGAGGTCAAAAAGATCAGATTAACACAAATAAATCATTAACTGAACTTATATATCTCAATATATAATAAGATATGATATATTATGATATATAACTTTGACTGATAATCTATTTTTGTTGACCTAATCGTTTTAGTCTCACGATTTCCCTAATTCAAATAAATCATCAATGAAAATTATATATTAAAACATATTAATACAAAAAGAATTAAAGTTTTGATGTATAATAAGAATAAGCTCATTTCGACCCGTCGCGACTTTATCTAATATGCACATGTGATAGATTAAAAACAAAAAAATAATAAGTGTGAGTTCTTTTCATAATTTTTTTGTTTTAAAAAAATTTATCTAAAATGTACAGTTGCATTTTTTTTCCTAAAATATTCTAATGTTATCTTCCTCCCCATAAACGGAACATGGAAGCCAGCTGAGTCACATAACCCAAATGGCCCTGAAAGCCCAGTTGCTCTTTTCCTTCACCTCCCCAGTCCTTCGTCTCCGCCTCTGCTACCCCCTCAAATCCTCCTCCAAAGCCTTCCTTCGATCCCAATCCCGATCCCAATCCCCGCAACGCAACCCGCTTGCCCACGGTTCATATCACCCGCACCCCCGTTTCTTGGACCCACAGGGACAAGACGAGGAGGAGGAAGGCGAAGCCGAGTGGGTCCCACCTGCCAGATACGGCAGTGCCTTCGAGGAGGACGGCGACGGCGACTTGAAGGGAGGAGGCGTCGGGTGGAGACCACCTGTCAACGGCGATGCAGATGAGGAAGCAGCGGAACTCCAAGAAGCAGAGGAGGAAGGGGGCGAGCGGGACCCACCTGTCAGCGTCATCCGAGGCCAGGAACAACATCAACCAGAAGAGGAAGAGGATGACGACGAGGAAGAAGGATGCGAGTGGTGGGACCCAGGCTTCTTCTTGCGAAGCCAAGAAGAGAGGAGCCGCACCAATACCACCACCACGGCCATGGAAGAAGTCCTCACCTTTGCGAGGAGCCCCGCATGGGATAACCAGGCATGGGCAGAGTCCTCAGCGGGTTATAACCCCAGAGTCCTCAGCGGGGAGGATTGCGTCGAGCTGCTGAGAAGGATGGGGGAGGAGAGGCTGGCATTGAGGTGCTACCATCTTTTCCGGTGGATGCGGGCGCAGGAGGAGCCACCGGTGCCATTGTCGTCGCCAGCATGGACGGTGGCTCTTGCCGTGCTTGGCCGGGCTGGGATGTCAGATGAGGTGGTGGAGATGTTCCGTAGTTTGCCACCGGAGTGGGTGTTCCGCGAGGCTATTCCTTACAATGCCGCGATATCGGGCCTTGCCTGCTGTGGGAGGTGAGCCTGTTTTGCTTGGTGTGAGAGGGAGTGTGGATTATGATGTCTAAGCATTGATCATACTTCTTGGGTGCAAAATTAATTACATTACGTCATTACATTTGTTTTGTGTATTGGACCTATTTGGGATGGTTATATTATCTAGTACTCCTATGTGCTGTTGAAGCTTGTTTCTGAGAAACAGCATTAAGTAACAAGTGGTTTTTAGTAAGCTATCAACAGACGATGCTAGTGAATTGTATTTAATGCATTATTTCTCAATGGTATCAACAGAGTGCTTGTGAATAATCAAGAATTGACTAAGAAATATTATTAAAAGAAATGACAAGCCATGCGAACACAAACATTTTTTGCTGAAAAATATGAAAGGACATGTATTTGTCCTCTTAAGAGGGAAGCATGCTAACTAAAGATGGACAGCAATGGTGGATACCAATTTGCTACAATGTTTTCGTACATTGTTTTCTTTTCTGTATTATTCATTGTGATGAACATGTATATCCGTTCTTCAGATATGATGATGCCTGGAGAGTATTCGAGCTCATGGAAAAGAACAATATCCAACCTGATCATGTGACATCCTCAATCCTGTTAACAGTAATGAGGAAGAGCAAGAAATCTGCCAAGGATGCATGGAAGTTCTTCCAAAGGATGAACAAAAAAGGAGTCAAATGGAGCTTGGAGGTTGCTGGTTCTCTGATAAAGATCTTTTGTGATGAAGGGCTGAAAAAAGAAGCCCTTATAATCCAATCGGAAATGGAGAAGAGAGTAATTGCATCAAATACGAGTATATATAACACCTTAATGACTGCATACTGCAAATCTAACCAAATTGAAGAAGCTGAGGGGCTTTTACTAGAGATGAAAGAGAAAGGCTTGCAACCAATGACACTGACCTATAATATCTTTATGGATGCTTACAGTACAAGACAGCAGCCAGAAATTGTTGAATCACTACTTGTAGAGATGCAAGGTTTAGGGCTAACACCAAATGCTAGATCATACACTTGTCTCATAAGTGCCTACGGGCGGCAGAAGATGAGTGAAAAAGCCGCAGATGCTTTCCTGAGAATGAAGAAAGATGGGATTAAGCCTTCATCTTCTTCGTATACTGCACTTGTTTGTTCATATGCAGTTAGTGGACTGCATGAAAAAGCTCATATCACATATGAAGACATGAAAAGAGAAGGACTTAGACCTTCGATAAAGACATACACAGCTTTACTTCACACATTTAGGAGAGCTGGTGACACAGAGAAGCTAATGGAGACATGGAAATTAATGTTCAATGAAAAGGTTGGATGCACTCAAGTCACATTCCACATGGTACTTGATGGTTTGGCGAAACATGGTCTGTATGTTCTTGCAAGGGACGTTATATATGAATTTGAAAAAATTGGCATGCGACCTACTGTTATGACTTACAACATTTTGATGAATGCTTATGCACGGGGAGGACAACATTACAAATTGCCCCAGCTCCTGAAAGAGATGGTTGCTCTTGAACTTAAACCAGACTCTGTGACATATTCTACAATTATATATGCATATGTCCGTGCACGTGACTTTTCCAAAGCATTTTATTACCACAAGCAAATGGTTCGAAGTGGGCTAGTGCTTGATGCTAGGTCATATAGAAAGTTGAGGACTGCCATGGATGTGAAAGCTGCAAAAAAGAACCTAAAGGACAGGAGTGCCATAATGGGAATTGCAAATAGCAAGTTGGGCATAGAATCTAAGAAGGGAAAAAGGGATGAGTTCTGGAAGAACAGAAAAAAGCAATCTATGATGGCTCATGTAGATGGTGATGCAGAAAAATATTTTTTATGATGTTTGTATTATGTGAACATTCTATTGTATTCAAGGCATACATCCCTTATGATGTACTATGGCCTCTGAACTGTCATGCTCTAGAAATATTCAGGTCAAGACAAGGTGATAGAACTATTTCTTTTTTTTTTTTTTGGGTACGAATAGAAAAATGGCTTATCTCTGTATGAGTCAGTTTTAAGGTTTGGCATCTGAATTGGGTGGCCTTGAAACATCATTCAGGTAATGAACTTCATTGTTTTTTTTTTTATCATTAGAAGCGAAGATTTCAAATCATTTTCATAGATGCTTGCATCTTCTGACAGGAGGTGATAAGAATACAACACAAATATCATGAGGAAAGGTTTAAATTTTTTTTCATCTAAAGCATCCCATGACATCAGTTAGGAGAGCAACAAAGTAAAATTTTTTGTCCCATCTGCAATACAGTGTCATTTACAGAACTTAAGATTTGTCAGCAACGTGAGATTTGAAGTAGCCAATAAGTCAACAAGTGTTTGATCTGAATATGTACAAGTTTCTACTCTTTAAACTGGAAATGAAGTCTCTGGACGGGTCAAGATGAAGTATTGGTAATAGTTAGGGTTCAGAAAAATGGCATTTGGTTGGTTCACCAGTTGCCGGATTTCCAACTCTAGGATTTTGTAAATTATCAAGTTTAGGTGTTAGGAAAATTTCTGAGTTAAGTTTTCTTTCTTTCTTTTTTTTGGAAACTTAGTTAGGGTTGTTTGTCCCTAGTGTTTCACATTATTATTTCATATTTGTTTCTAGATTTAGAAGAAGTTATGATAACTCACTTACCGTGCTAGATTTTGCCATAAACTAGCTGCTGAAACCTGAAACCAGCGCTGTTGTCCTGACAGTTTTAGCTTCTGGATTGTTTATGGGAAGCATGCAATGGAAAATGAGTCAACTATGCTAGTTAAATTTCAAAAAATTTTACTCGAAAACTGCTAATATTAGACCATATAATATATTGTTACCAGCAGTGGAAGGAGAGTTGGTGAAGCGACCGAATATACATAGCGCTCGCTCGCGGATCGTTCTAATCAACCCACGTAAATGAAAATAATAGCTTGTGGATCATTCTGATCAGTGCAGCAATTGCTGTAGATATTCACACGTTCCAGGATGAAATGTCGTATGTTGGTGTGTTAGCACTGGGGTTGTTGCTCTAGAGGAGGTGAAGATTAGGGTTTTCTTGATCTATGTTAAATCCCACCATATCTTCTTTTATATAGAGTTCTACTACATTAGATTTCCTAACGTGATACAATATCACATAACGAATCATATCCAAATTGCAGGAGTCTTACGTTAGGTCTCCTAGTGATGATAAAACCCAATAAGAAATCCAATCCGAATTGAGTTGTTCCAACCCGTTAAATGTATGACTCTATAAGTTCATGCATGTTTGATCACAATTCAGGAACACTAATCCGAGTTGTGAGTCGATAGTGACACATAGTAGGACATAACAACTATCTAAATATACAAGAAGATCACATCCAACGAACCTATATAATGTACTCATATTGATCCTTTTATCATACGATACCACATTGAATCTAAGATAGGAAATGTGCCACCCTTGCACACTTCAATATTTTCTCAATCTCATAGTGAACTGATAGCCTCATAGTTAACACTCAACCACAAATGACATGGCTAGACACTTCTCAATTCATTCATACTGAGGGGCCTAGAGATATCTCTTTTATTATATAAGAAATGCAAATTTCATCTTAACCATTCATATTCCTCCGTATGGCTCGTAACATACCTGAATATTACTTCTATTACCACTCAATTAAGAGTAACGCTTGGTAGTATCAAAGTATACTCCTACACATGTAGGAAACTATGATGGTATCAGGTCTAAGGATCAATCATAATATTATTTAATATCAACTAGTGACACTTATATGACAAATCTAAACAGTGTCTCAAAGTGAGTCTATTCAACATTATGTTCTCCAATATATGACCATATTATTAATTTTATATTTTATATCCATGGTCCTTGAAATATGATCATTAATCAATAATGTTCTATTTAATCATAGTGGATCAGTGACTTTATAGAATAGCATCACCAAATAAATTAAAAGTTTCACGAATAAGTCATATACTTCTTGATCGAACAAAAATGATAATTTATTCAAAAATATAATAACAAATATGCAAAAGTTCGTAACATAAACATAGCAAAGATAAAAATATCTTCGTGATTTCTTCAGGATATATCACTAACAATCTCCCATTAGGACTAGAGTCAATCAAAAATGTATCTAATACCTATCGCTCTAGTATGCACTTCATGCTTTGGTTGTGGGAGAGGATTTATCAACGGATCAGCAACATCCAAATCTGTGGACACCTTGCAAATCTTCACATCACCTCTATTCACAATTTGTCAGATGAGGTGATAATGCCTGATTATATGTTTGGATTTCTGATGAGACCTTAGTTCCTTCGCTTGCACAATGGCTCCACTATTATCACAATAGAGATCACTAGGCTTGAAATGCTAGGAACCACACCAAGTTCAGAGGTGAACTTTTTAATCCAAATAGCTCTTTAGCAGCTTTGGAAGCAACAATGTACACTGCTTTTGTTGTAGAATTAGTGAGAGTTTCTTGCTTGGGACTCTTCCAACTTACAACTCCTCCATTAAGACAAAACACAAAACTAAATTGCGATTTGAAATCATCTTTGTTGGTTTAGAAGCTACCATCAGTGTAACCAATAACAATGAGCTCTTCCTCACCTCCATAAACCAGGAACACATCCAGTCCTTCTCAAGTACTTAAGGATGTTTTTGACGACAATCTAGTGACTCCTACCTGGATTTGATTAGTATTTTCTCGTAACACTAGAACACAAGAGACATCTAGGCGTATACAAAGCATGAAATACATAATAGACCCAATGGCAGAAACATATGGAATTTTATTCATTCGATCCCGCTCATTAGGTGTCGATGGACACTGAGTCTTGCTAAGACTAATATCATGTGACATGGGCAAAAAACATTTCCTGGAATCCTGCATGTTGAATCAATTCAACACCTTGTCAACATATGTACTTTGGCTTAATCTAATTAGCCTTTTAGATTTATCTTGGTAGATGTTAATACCCAAAATATATGCTGCGCCACCTAAGTCTTTCATAGAAAAGCTATTTTTCAATAAGAACATCACATATTCAAGTATAAATATATCATTTTCAATCAAAAATATGTCATCCACATATAAGACCATAAAAACAAGTGCACTCTCATTAGCCTTCATGTAAACACAAAGGCTCTTCTTCATTTTTTATGAAGCCAAATTGCTTGACTGCTTCATCAAAATGAAGATTCCAACTCTGAGATCCTTGCTTCAACCCATAAATGGATTTATGAAGCTTGCATACTTTCCTAGTATTTTCTGGATCGACAAAACTTTTAGGTTGTGCCATATACACATTCTCACTTAGATATCCCTATGCATATTTTCCATATATTTTCTGTCGCGCCCCGAAACTGGGACAACGACTACTCCTGTAGAGACCTAGCTCGCTGCAGCTAGTCCCAAACCACAAACCTTTGACTTCCCAGGATGAGTCAAACACAGGAGTATATTACATTGCAACAGAGTACTAACAAAATATTAAGCAGTGTGGCCTACTGGCCTTAATATTACATAAAGAGAATTACAATGCCTACCAGGCATTCAGGGTTTAGCAAAATATTTAACTACACAGCAGAAGATAGGTGACCCTCCCACAAAAGAAGTTGACGGCAGAACAACACACTTCAGGGTTCTGGCGGAACTGATTCTCCTCCTTCTGGATCCACGAAGTACTCCATGCCATCATCTTGATCAAGGTAGGCTCCATCTATTGAGTTGAATGTTGCAAGGGTGAGCACTTACGTACTCAGCAAGTCATAGGTAAGAGTAGATACATATAGTAGTGATGATATGAACCTAGACTAGTCAAGAATTATGGATATTTGTAAAATAATCTTTTTCTTTCTTATCTCATCTTATGGCAGCACTTTCATAATATAACATCATCAATCATGTTCACTAGATTATAGCACTACCGCGACACGTCGACACACGACAGCCCACGGCAGCACTCCTTATCATGACAACACATGTCATTTGGGTAATCTTGATTTAACACATTTTATTAAAATAAATAGTACTTGTGTCACACCCCGTGGATTTAATCCACCGCAGCAGACTCCTATAATCTCGGGAGCTCGGAGTATTCGAATACGTTTTTAACTCTGCAGAGAGGTACCAATTTACCCGCAAGATATTCCACTTTCAAGCCCATCCTATCAAAATGATTAGACCCCTCCTCACAACCATGTGTGAGTGGCAAGGTGGAGATAACAAGAACTTTTTGTTATACATCACTTACAATTCACCCCCGACCCTGTGGCTCTCAGCGAGACACAGTTGTGGCAGGTTGTATTCAAACCTCCACCCCTTTGCTTATTCCCATTACTGGGTCAGCGTGCTTGATCACCTTCAGTGATATGTGTGGGAGCCGCGCTCCGTGTTTATCGTGCATCACTACACATCTCATGCAGGGGTTTCATGTGCGATCCACATAATTACTTGTTCTGGCCTGTCCCATAGCAGGCTTGCGGTTAGCACGTTGTTCATGCCACTAGAAGCACAACACAAGGTTCTAGTCCTTATATGCCAGTGACCAGACCATCCACAACCCTGCACCTTCAGTGCCTGCATTCCTTTGCAGTCTAGCACCTCCAGTGCTACAGCCATCCATACCATTTTTCTGGTCACGGCTAGGGGTTTTATTTCATGAATATAAGTACATACATACACATATAATAGTTCATGGCTCAAAACTTGTTTATTTCACATTTCACAGATAACCAGTCTAGTACTGCCAATTCATAAATCAACCATTTTCAATCTTTCTCATGCAATATTATCTATATTCAAGGTTATGTTTTAGCAACATTTAAAATATAGGTTCAAGATGGCCAAGGATATGACTTGCCTTCCGCGTCGTAAGATACAGCAGTCGATGACGGGTCAACAGCAAAATCTTCAAAGTCAGCTTCTGAATCTGCTCGACGACAAACAAACACACAATGATTACTTATAATATTAAAATGTTTTATGACTTATATGCAGAAATGCTCAACAAGAATGATTGAACTAAACTGGAGATAATTTGAACTGTAAACTGAACTGAGTCGAGATTCTAGGGTTTCAAGGAATTTGGGCTAAGGATGGTGATTAGATAATCTTAGGGTTTCAGGATTACAATAGGGATAACAATTTTGTGGCTGGTTTAAACAAAACAGCGAATGTCAACAAATCGACACTCGGATCAAGGCTTGGACATAGCTTTAAGAAAAGCTAGGGTGCTTATCTCAAGTTGTGGTAGTAGAAGAAAATGTAGATCACAACTCTACAAATTCAGTGGAAAAAGTGGTTTTCAAATTATACAACCAGAAGTGGGTAAACAAGGTCAATGCCACTGGCTGACAAGCTCTGGCATAGAGCTGACAATGCCAAAAACTAGGGCTTAGCATAACTTTTGATCTGGAGCTCCAAATGATGCACCACTTTGTCTGGGAGGTAGGCATTGATAACAGGAACAATTAAGTCAACAGGATCTAGGGCAAGAAATGGCTGGAAAGCAAGAAATTTGATGATGAACTGAGATGAACACACTGCACTGGATCATTTCTGGACACAAACTTGGCAAAGCTATAACTTCCAATCTAGGCCGATCTAGGTGTCGGGCTAGAAGACAAAAATGTTCAGGAGGTCAAGGCACACACACTAGACAAGGTTTCGAGGGCTGAAATGGCTGGAACAAGCTTTCCGGTGATCGGCGCCGGAGAAGAAGCACTGGATTTGGGCATTTTCAACACAAGCCGATTTGATCCGGGAGGATCTCCAAGTCCTGATCGCATGCGGCTTCGCGATCAAGTCCTGATCGCATACGGCTTCGCGACCTTAACCGTGTTCGGAAAGGATTCGCGACCTGGATGAGTCCGCGACCATGGATTGGTTCACGACCAGGAAAATGAATTCGTTCCCTGTTCGGAATTGTAATCCTATATATATAACTAAGCTTATCTGTTTAGGATTAGTTAAGTTAGTTATATGAGTCTAATACGTTTAGGATTACTAAGTCTGACACATACTCATACGATTGGACTATAAATACCTTGTAATAGGTCTAGTTTAGATCATCGAATTCAATCGAAGAGTCATAGAACTTATTTGAGTTTTAGACACTTATAGTTCCTTCGACGTAGGCAAGTGTGCCTAACGTTCGACGTGTAAAGCCCTCTTTGAAATAAAGAGTTGTGCAATTACTTTGGGTTTCGGTATTTCCGAGTAAGATCCCGTTATTCCGCATATTAGAATCTGGGCGAGCCTAGTGCGAAAACCAAGACTAGGTCTCAAACGGATCACGATTGAACTCGATTCCTTGCTCTAGGGGTGATAGAAGGGTATGAGTAAGCTACTGGCAACGTCAATTTGGCCGGAGGATCGCCGGTGTGGCTTGGCGACGAGAGCCAGCAACTGATAAATTGCAAAATCAGAAATAGCTTCAAATTGGGATCAATTGATTGTTCTAAGTTCACAGGCATGCTTGATTTAGCTTACTGATCAATTTTGTTTACAGAATCGAAGGCTAATTTGTACTGGATTGAGCCACATTACAGGAACAGGGCAATTGACAATTCCGGTGATCGCTGGCGTTAGGGGTCACCGGTGAGCAATTAAATAGTACTACACAGAGAGAATGAGTAGAGGAACTCACTGATGGCTTTAATTTGGCAGGAGATTAAGTGTAGAGCGCTGGCACCGTGAGCCTCCTCGACGGCTCGCCGGAGAAGATGACTGAAACAGCGAGATTTGGAATTTGGCTGGTTTCTGGTGAAGTGTGGAGAAGCTGCTGCACACAGTGGGGTTTAAATAGACCAGGCGAAGATTGCGAAGAGGGGACAATGAAGTGATTGGCTGCTGTGATGAGATTGCTTGCGTGCTGGAGCAATAGCGGCGAAGAAACAGTAAGGAGTGGTGATGCGACGGCGTATTGGCGAAGCAAAGCTGTTGCTACCTTGGGACTCAATCATGTCGGGCGGTGCAAAGCGGTGGCGACAAGTACTGGCGCGGCGAAGCAACGTGGTGAGGAGTTGCTGACAAAAGCCGTTGATCGCGCGCGGGAGCAAGCGTTGGTCGTCGACGTAGCAGCGACCTTGCCACGGCGCTAGCTGGAGCGAGGACACGTGCGCACCGGCATGCACGGTCACAAGCGCGGCGAAGCCTCACCGGCGACGAACGTGCACGGCGCAAGGAAGCAGAACACTGCGAGCTCTGGTCGTGCGAACAGTAAACGGCCTGGTCGAATGCTTGCTGTTGTCCTGGTCGAAATGGGCTGAGTTGCAATTTCAAATCTTTGAGTCTTGGACTGATCTGTAAATCTGGAATTCTGGAAGGTTTAAACTGAATTTGCTTTCACTAATCTGGCAGATATAATCAACAAAACATTTGGCAAAGATAGTTGATAAGATTTGACACATTTGAATAGTTTTTGATACAAACTGAAAATAGGGTAAATTAGGGTAAAGTAAGATTTGAGTTTTGTCGATTTCGAATTCTGGCATTTAGGGTTTGATTTTGATATCTGCACAGAAGAGAAACTTGTGACAAATAGCATTTAGAAAAGATTTGCTGAAAAGATTTTGAGTTTGGAGTTAATCTGGAGATTTTAGCCTTTTTGGGTTTTCAGATATCAGATAAGGACTAATTTGTAATAACTTTTGGACTGATTTGTGAAAAGAGTCTAGATACTAAAATCTGGCTGCCAACTTTCTGGTTTAAGGTATTGGCATACCCATGATCATATTCCACGAATAATCTGGTCTGAACTTGGTCAAGATTTAGGTTAAATCTGGATTTCTGAAACTTAGGGTATTTAGGTAATATAAGGTAATTCTGTATTCGAAAACAGAATGGAGTTGATAATTCTGGAAGTTAGAGATAGAATTGGATATGGGTTCTGAAGGCTTTTAGATTCAGGATAACTAATAGATCACATCTGAATAATCTGATCTTGATTTGAGGTCACAGGATAGATTTTGGAGATTTTAGGGCTTGAGATAGATACTGATCTGGCTATTACTACAGATACATGCGTGCATGCTATTGATGAAAAAGGAAATTTTCACCCCTAACTCAGGGTGTTACATTTTCCCTCTCGCTCATGCACATTTTAGTCATATAGGAGGCATTTGCGTTAATCATATATATATATTTATCGTCAAATCGACCATATTATTCGTTTTGTGATTTTATTGCAAGTCGATGCGGTTCGAGTGGATTTTGGCTAATGGAACATGTCTTATCAACTAAATCAGACCCTCAGTCGATTCTGAATAGAAGTACGCTTTTCTACAGACGTATAGGAACTGATCGTACCGAAATCAAAGTCTTCTAGGGCCCGAAATCTCAAATCCTTTCATCTGAGGACCTTTTTGTAATTTTTGAAAAGTCCGAGTACCTAATGGAAAAACTACCAAGACTCAGAAAAACCTAACCCTAACTTGAAAGAACATTTTTGCAATTTCATTAAAGTTGGAGGGCTTTTCTATAATTGATACTGACCTAGACCGTCTCGCAAGAGAACGAGGACGGAGCAGTAAGGCGAGTATTCTATATCGTTCTTTCTTCAGGGACTAGAGAAGCAAAACGCGTAGAACTAAACTAAATCAATGGAAAATAAAAATAAATCGGACGAAAGAAAGAGAGAAGATGTCACAAGAATGCAAAAAGAGAGGTGGTCACACCAAGACCATCAAAACCATCGATCGATGCTAAGCCTGTACGCATATCTGTGAGAACGAGCGATGGAATTGTAATCGTTTTGTAGTCTCGCGAGAGGGAGGCAAAAATGACTTAAACCGCTGCTTCCATCGACGATATCAACGAACATGGAACAAACACCAATCATCCGCAACTCCTCTTGACCATACAGAAAAGAATCCAGAGAAACAACCCCACAATCAGCACGCACAAAGACCCAAAGTCTTAGACATTGATGTCAGCCTCAAAATACTAAGATACCAAAGACACAGAAGGCAAAAGCAGTAGCTAAACAGTAGCAATTTGCAACTAACCTACACTAGTGACACAGATAAGGATTTGCATATCAATAAGCTTGACTCACCAGAGACAAATTTTGACAATCACAATCAGTTGGAGGAAAAGAATTAAACATATATCATTCAGAAATCAGTGCAATCAGGGTGTTGATCAATACAAGTCATCGCACAAGACTCTGAACTATGGCATTCAAAACATTACAATCAAACAGAAGATGGAAACTAATACAACACAGTTTCAGTTTATCACTATCAATATCAGTTCAACCTCCAGCTAGCATTCAACAAATAGAATACATAACAGTGCTAATTTTAGTGTATCATCACAGGAACAGAGTAGAGTAAAGGAGAGGAAATCGTTCACTACTTGTTGTTGTTGAAGAGGCAGTAGCTTGTTGGGATTCGCCGGAGGAAACCATGCTTAATGGAGTTGTGTTCGAGGGAGTTGAGGACGAAGCTGTACTGGATCACGATGGCGAGGTCGAAGTCGTTGAATTGGTCAAGGGGAGCTGCCCTAGTGGAGCGGTCATCGAGGCGTGGTTGAAAAGTGTCGAGGATGCTCAAGGTCGTCATGGTCGAGGAGGTTGACACTATGGCCGTAGTCGAAGGGGACGCCGGAAGAAAAGAGAGGGAGGAAACTGAGAGGAAGAAGAGAAGAGAGAAAACTGGAGGAGAAAAAGAGAGGAGAGGCTCGGGAGTGAGGAGATGCGGTGCTGGTGGATGGTGAAGGATCCAATGGCGGGGTGGCACGCCGGCGCTGGATCTACGGTGGCGCGTTGGAACGGCATTGGAGAAGATGAAGGAAATGGGGAGCTCGCCGGCGGTGAAGACGAACGGGAGAGGAGAGGATGAATTGTGGTGAGAGAGAACGAAGGGAGAGAGCACCGGCGGCTCACCAGAGGGGGAGAAGAGGAAGAAAGGGGGAGGTAGAAATGGGGAAGGAGACCGGCGGCTCGCCACCAGCGTGGACCTGGCTGCCGGTGGCAAGCTCGCCGAGGCTAGGAGAGAAGCAGTGGGGGTTTTTTGGGTATGTGCCAGGCCAAGGAAGCTAGGACCGGCCGAAGGGACTTTTGTTGATTTTGGCATTTTTTCATAAAAGCCCTCTACTTTTGTAGAAATTGCGACTAGATCCTTATGTGGTGGCGGCTAGGGTTTATGTGTTTTGGCTGTTTTGCAGAGGGGGTTCTAAGTTTCTAGAAATTGCAAACCAGCCCTTGGCTGCTAGGTTTAGCTGTTCTAGACCTCCAGAGACTCCGACTTCGACGCAGTCAGCTCCTACGCGTCCGTAGCGACGCATACTTCTCTACGGAATCAACCGTTGGCTAGATCCAGTCGGTGAAGCTTATCCATTTAGCCAAAGGTCACCCGAATTGCATCGACTTGTGATTAAAATAAACAAAATGCACAATCGAGGTCGAACGATAGCCAATACAAATATATTTGAGTATTTGATGATTTTTATGACTAAAATGAGCATGAATGAGGGGAAAATATCTAGAAAATAAGCACAAATATGAGAGTTATCATCCCCCAAGCTTGAACTTTTGCTTGTCCTCAAGCAAATAAAATCAGTGAATAAAGAAGGACAGCAAGTAATGTATGAATGCGGCAATCTAGTGTATTATAACTGTTTATTCCACAAGCACAAGAAAACTCAAAGAAAGGTCGCAAATGATTATGAATTATGTACAAATTACGCACGACCAACCATATCGAAATCTAGCAAAGATGAGAGAAAAAATATGCAAACAAGTCATCAATGCATACTTAATTATTTCATATTTCACAGGCATCCAGCCTAATACTGCCATTTCATATCATAACTCAATCATTCTTTCACATGAAAATACTACTTATATTCAAGGTTATATTATAGCAACCTGTGAAATATAGGTTCAATATGCTCAAGAATATGACTTGCCTTCCGCGTCGTAAAAATCAGCAGTTGTGGACGAGTCAACAGCGAAGTTCTCAAACTTAGCTCCTGGATCTGCTCGGCGACAAACAATCACACAATAATTACTAACTATATTAAAAAGTTTTATGATCTAAATGAAGATATGCTTTAAAAAGAATTACTGAATGATACTGAAAATGATTGAGACTGCAAGCTGAACTGAGTCGAGATTCTAGGGTTTCAAGGAATTTGGGCTAAGGATGGGTGTTAGAGGCTCTCAGGGTTTCAAGGTTGCAATAAGGACATAGGGTTCACTGCTGGTTTGATTAAAAACGACGAATGTCAGCCGATTGACATTCGGTTCAGGGCTTTGACGTAGCTTCAAGGAAAACTAGAGAGCTTATCTCAAGGTGTGGTAGTTGAGGAAAAGATAGAACATGGTTCTACAAACTTAGGGGACAAAGTGGATTTTAGTTTGCATAACCATAAATGGTTAAACTGGCCCAATTCCACTGGCTGATATGAACTGACAAGGGCTGACAATGTCCAAGAATGGCATTGACATGTTTTAGGAGGTTACCAGTGGGCAAAATGGGATTTGATTCAAGCATTAGGTGCATAATGCAATAAGGTAGCTATTTGACAAAGTGGTTTTCACAGGAAAGTCCAGGAAGTCAAAGATTTTGCAAAAGCACCCTTGGACACAGTGAACTGAATGTCAGCGCACTGTCAAAAACTAGGGCTTTGGTGATTTAATCGATTTAGGGCTTGATTGCTTTGCCAACTATGTCTAGGATGTAGGTGAAAACATCAGGAATCCAATGGCGATGGTTTTAGATGCTGAGATGGCCGGACGGCGATGAACAGCGATGAGGAAGTACGGTGGCGACACGGCACAGTACAGCTTCTGGATAGATTCTTGGCATGGCTCAAACTTGCGATTTTGTGCAGAACTAAATATCAGGGTAGTAGAGAGATGTGCTTAGGAGATTGAGGCGAAGGTTTTGGACAAGGTGGCGTCGCCGATGGTGGCCGGAGATGAATTCCGGTGAACTGCGCCGCAGAAGAAGACACTGGATTTGGGCAAATTTGATACACAGCTTTAGGGATCAATTGCTCACTGTGAGAGCAGTAGGTTGATGAGGGGAAACTTTTGGTAGGGTCAATTTGGTCGGGGAATCGGTGCTATGCCTTGGCGACGTGAGCCGGTCGCCGGTGGCGTGCAAAAACTGGAAAAGCTTCAATCCATGCTCAAGTTTGAAATCTGAAATCACAGGTTTGCTAGAGAGGTTCCACTGATCAAATAATTCTACTAAGAGGTGAGCTAATTTGGGCTAAATCGAATGGCGTTGCCAAAACAGGGAAATCTCACTCTTCGGCGATCGCCGGCGTTAGGGGTCGCTGGAGTGCAATTAAATGGTACAGCATAGAGAGGGAGGAGGGAGGCACTCACTGATCGAATCAATTTGGGATTCGATGAAGCAGAATGATCTGGCGACGTGCTCCTCCTCAGTGGCTCGCTAGAGAAGAAGACGAAGACGAAGACAAAGAAATCTGGTTTAAAATGGTTAAGGGAGCTTTGGTGTGAAGTGATGGAGATGAAGCTGATCTGAGTCTGCTATTTAAAGGTACGGGACGGAGATGGCGAGGCTGGAGCTATGATAATTGTGCCGGCGACAAGTAATTGATCGAAGCAACAACGGCAACGACGGGACGGTGAGCAGGCGGCTCTGCAACTGCATTTGGTCGGTGCATTGGAACTCGGTGCTGGGCGATGCAAAGCGGTGGCGACAAAATTGGCACGGCGAGGCGATGTGGAGCGAAACCTCTGACAAAAGGGCTGCTTCTGGTGGGCGTGGTCGCTGTTGGTCGCGCGCACGCGCGGTTGCTGGTTGCTGGCACTGCCACGGCGACGGCGTAGGCACGGACACGTGCGCACATGCAGGTGCAAACGAGCACGTGCACGGGCGAAGGCAAAGCTTGGCCAACGACGAGCAAGCACAGTGAAAAGCACGGCGAGGTGAGGCACTGGTCGTGGTCGAGCCGGTTGGGGAGCTCTGGTCGAATTTGGACTGAAATGCAATTACAGGAATTTGGGTTTTGGACTGATTTGTAAAATCTGAGATTTAAGTGATTAGGGCTGATTTTGAATTCAAAACTCTGGCAAACTTTGTTCAGTAAATAATTTGGCAAAGATAGAAGATAAAATTTGGGATATTTGGATAGTTTTTGAATGAAAATGATAATAGGGTAATTTAGGGTATTTGAAATCTGAATTTTGTCAAAATTGAAATTCTGGGATTCAGGATTTGATTTTGAGATACTCATAGAAGAAGATTTTGTGTTGAATAGTATTTTGGAGGTGTTCCCTGAATCATATTTGAATTTGGAGTTGATTTGTGACTTTTAGCCTTTTTAGGCTTGTGGGAAATCTAAAAATGGACTAATCTGCAATACTATTTGGACTGATTTGTGAAAAGGGTCTAGATGATGGAATCTGGTTGCCAACTTTTTGGATTAAGGTATTGGCATACCCATGATCATAATCCAAGAATTATTTGGTCTGGATTAGGTCAAGATTTGATTAAATTAGAGTTCAGAGTATTTAGGGTAATTAACTTAATTCTATTTTCGAAAACAGAAAGGTTTGACAAATCTGAGAGTTAGAGATGGAATTGTGATGGGGACGGCGATCCCGATCTTTCGGTGAGATGATGATACGTTGATTTGGGGGTGTTGATGGCACCGAATTTAGGGCTTCCAACCAGCAAGTCGGGAACTTCACAATCGCAATGCCAATTCCACACAGATACAAGATCCAATGATCGGTAGTTCCTGCAAGAAATCGAGAACCCGCAAGAACAAAGTATGAAGCAATCTGAATAGATAGTATTGAAATCAAAAGGAACAAGTTGAGGTTCTGTTTCTCGGCTCGGGCGGTCTAGTTGACACGCGCAAACACGAGGAGGGACGCACACGGGGTCTACCAAACACAACAAAACCTAAACGTAAAAGAACGGTGGCCGCCATATATATAGCGACGGCCAGGAGGTGTAGGGCAGCCAAAACAGCGTTGGCCACCAAAACCCTAAGATACATGGGCCTTGGGCCCAAAAGAAAGGTGGCGCAGCACCCGGGATTTCTGGCCCGTGAGATTGTTCTGTGTTTTTCCGTCTCTCCAGGAGAAATTTGGCCTTGGGACCAGATCCATTGGAAAGCTTATCTCCTAAGCTTTCAAACGGGTGGTCGCACGCTGAAAACGGAGTCCGGGAGCCCAAGTTATGTCCGTTTGAAGTACTGCTGCTCCTGGATGGCCGAACCGGATTTGTCGACGAATTGGGCTTGATCTTGGGCCTTCCTTGGCGCGTGGGCTGTCCTCGGTGGATGATCTTGACGTGCTGGTCCAGCAAAGGTGGGTGGAAAGGCCTTGCTTCCGGATTAAGCCCTCCAGGCGTCGTAGATGAAGTAGTGGCCGAAACAGCGACGGTCGGGGACGAAGTAGCGGTCGTAGGGGAAGAAGGGGCAGCGGTTGTATCCTTGGGTGTGATGTCCTCATCAAATTGAATCTAGCTTCAGAAGACTTTTATTCTCAGCATAAATGATAAGTCATATATGGAAAGAGAGATCTTGATTTGGGTTCACAAGGAAGATTTTGGGATTTTAGGGCTTAAGATAGAATAAGTCTGGCTCGTATCATTGTGACATCCATTTCCTTGTGGTATTCATCGACACTCTTTGAGCCTTGCTTTAGACGTTGTAGTTTGTTATACAACTCCCGATGGTAGTAGCTTGGCACAAAACATCTTCTCATGATAGTCTTCATCTCATCCCATGTATTAACAGGAGACTCACCATATCTTCTTCTTTCAGTCACTAGTTGATCCCACCAAATGATAGCATAGTTAGTAAACTCAATTGCAGCGAGCTTTACCTTCTTGGCTTCAGAATAGTTATGGCACCCAAAGATCATTTCAATCTTTGTCTCCCATTCCAAGTAAGCTTCAGGATCGCTCTTTCCTTGGAAAGTTGGAATCTTCACCTTCATTTTCCCCAAGCCATCATCTAGCCGTACTCGTCTTGGATGACGTCCACCATGCCGGTTTTGACGTCGTGGAAACATGTTTTCAAATTCAGCTTCATCATCACTTTCTGCCAAGTGTTGTTTTGGCCTTCCATCATTGCTCGGTCTTCAAGATTGTTAACCCTTTCTTGGATTGGCACGATTTCATCCCTCATCATTTGCCTTAGTGGAGCTAACAATGCCTGCACTTGTTCAACTGTAAGTTGTTGTTCATCCGCCATATTGTGTATCTGAAAGTTAGTATTCCTCACAAATAACACTCGGGGTGGAATCTCTGCCTCACAACTCTCTTTTTTTTCACTAATTCTTTCCGCTCAAGGGTAAACCTGTCCCTCTCAAGTGTTTAAACCTTCGTTCTTAATCAGATTCAAGAACAACAAGATTGCTGTAGCAAATCAAACGTGGCAAATCACAAAAACTCGAAAGGGCAATGGTGGTGAATATGAAGAATGGAACAAAAGAAATAGAATATGAAGTGTATGCAAAGGGTGGAAGTAAATCAAGGAACTAGAAACACAAAGTGTAGCAATGGATTGGATGAGAACAAGATGGTTGCAACAACGAGTTTTTTTATCTGTCTCTCTTGTTTTTTTTGGATCTCTCTTTTTTTTTTATCTCTCTCTCTTTTTTAAAAAAAAACAAGGATAACTAGAACTCGTGTGCAACAAGAACTCAAATGACCACAGGATGTGACTCTTGCCGAACTTGTGGCAATAACCAACACCAAGATAGTTATGAACTCTAAGCTAACAATCACAAATTCAAAGGAAACTAGAATTCGTGCACAACAAGAACTCAAAAATCCAAAAGATGTGACTCTTGCCTAACCTATGGCAACAACGAACACCAGTATAGATTTGAACCCAAAGTTGAGAAACACAAATTCAAAGGATAAATAAACTTGCCGTGAAAATTGAGCTCTGATACCAATTTGACGTGAACCCCGCAGCAACAAAGTGGTGCGTAACTCAGAGACCAAGACGGGGGATCCCAAGACTACACGAAACAAGTTCGAACAGGTAGAATGGCACCACACAAATACACCCGCGGGCCAAAGTGATAAACCAGTTGAACGCCACAAGATCAAATCTTGATAAGTTCAGAGAATCCTTTCAAGAAGGAAAGAAACACGGGGTTTCAAATGGTTCAAATTATAATCTAAAATCTGATTACAAAGCAGCCCATAGATAGGTATTTATAAGCTAGGAACAACCCTTATAGTTTGGTATGAAAAGAAAAGAGTTGCACCCTTTGGTAGCTATGAAAAGAAAAGAGTTGCACCCTTTGGTAAGTATGAAAAGAAAAGAGTTGCACCCTTTGGTAAAAGATATCATTATGGCTGCATGGCTGCAATTGTGAACTCTAATGGATGCATATTTTGGTTCTCTTGGTCCTTCCAACTTCAGATTTCGTCACTCCACATGGAAGCCCATAAAAGAAGTGATTAACTCTTTATTCCACACATGCAACATCATATCTAGGGGGCTGGTTATGATGTATAATGATAGTAGCCTTCATTCTGACTTGTTTGACTTAGCATAGTGACTAGGATTTAGTTGGACACCATGACGTCACTCATTGACATGTTACTGATTTCCTGAATCACCATATATATAGCATCTCTGAATTGGTTTGCTCTTGCTCTTGTTATTAGTCCAGGTGGTAGCTGAAGTGGATCAGTTGTTGGATGCTCAGCATCAGGTCCTAGAGTTAAATTCCTACTATTCTTGAGTTGAAGTTCTTTTTGTACTAAACTGTATTGTGCATAATTCAATTGATAGAGAGAGAGATAGGCTAAGGCTTAAATTTTTCCTATGCGATTAACTGCAACATCATTCTCTTTCATCTTTGAGCTCTGTAATCTTGAGAAACAACCTTAATTTAGTTGAGAGCAGACATGATTGAATGATCATTATCTTGTGTTGTTAAAACTCTTTATTTTAATCTATTTTGTTGATTTGGCTGAATTGATAGAGAATTGGGATAATTGAAGACTAATTTCAATTTATCTTCAATTCTTATTCATCTGTTGTGTGCTTTAGGTTGAAGAGCTTGCTTATCTTAAGTGTTGTGTGGTTGATTTGTATCGAGGCTTGTTGAAGCGTTAGTATTTATTTCTATACTATTTTTCGTTGATTTGTGCAGTGATTAGTAATCGATAGACACCTATGCCTTCTTCTTGATTATATTAAACATTGCACATATTTACGTTCATTCTACAATTTTAAACAATAATGGCGAGTCGCGAGATATCCACCTCTTTCTTTCTCTATTTTTCTTCCGACATCTCCTCTCTAGTTCTTTCATCCGATTTATTTGCACTTGCCATCGATTTAGTTTAGTTCTACGCGTTTTGCTTCTCTAGTCCCTATGGAAAGAACGATATAGAATACTCGCCTTTACTGCACCGATCTCGTCCTCTTGCGAGATGGTCTAGGCCGATATTAATTTTCTACAGTATTCTGTAGGCCTTGCTGAGCTTCAATGGGTGTTGAAACAATTTCTAGTGGTTCTCAAATTTCTTCAAGTTGCATTGTGCTCCCATTTGCTCCTTTTGAGAGAAACTCTTTCTCCAAAAAGACACTGTTTTGGGCAACAAAAACTTTGTTTTCTTCTCGATTATAGAAGTAATATCCTTTTGTTTTCTTATGATATCCCACAAAGAAGCATTTAATAGATTTGGGCTTGAGCTTATCATACATTAAACATTTTACATAAGCCTTACAACTGCAAATTTTAAGAAAAGACAATTCGGGACGCCTTCCAATCCATATCTCATATGGTGCCTTTTCTATGACTTTTGATGAAGCCCTATTCAATGTGAACATGGTTTTTTTAGAGCATATCCCCAGGACAATGGAAGATCAGTTTGGCTTATCATTGACCAAACCATGTCCAACAAGGTCTGATTCTGTCGTTCTAACACACCATTCCATTAAGGTGTTCCCGATAGGGTCAGTTGTGGAACAATTCCATACTGCTTTAGATAATCACAAAATTCTTGGCTCAAATACTCCCCTTCATGATTAGACCATAGGGTTTTGATTGTCTTGCCAAGTTGATTTTGTACTTCATTCTAAAAGTCTTTGAATCTATCAAAAGATTTATATTTATGCTTCATTAAGTAGACATAGTCATATTTACTAAAGTCATTGGTAAAAGTTATGAAGTACTAAAAAATCACCTCTAGCTATTGAGCTTAATGGTCTATATAAGTCAGTATGAACAAGAGCTAATAAGTCACTTGCCCTTTTACTTTCATCCGTGAAAGGTGCCTTTGTCATTTTGCCAAGTAAACAAGACTCACACACATCAAATGATTGAAAATCAAATGAGTCTAGAAGACCATCTTTCAGGAATTCCATGATGCGCTTCTCATTTATATGGCCTAAACGACAATGCCAAATAAATGTGAGATTCAAATAATTAGGCATAAACCTCTTAGTACATATGTTATAGACATGTAATTCAAGATTTAGTTGATAAAGCCCATTCTCTAACGAAACATTACCATAAAACATACCATTTAAATAAAAGGACCAATGGTTGTTCTTTATTATAAATTCATAACCCAACGTGTCCAAACATGAAATAGAAACAATGTTTTGCTTATGGCATGAACATAATGACAATTATTAAGTTCTAAAACTAATCCTAACACTACTACAGAAATGCTTTTCACTATCGGTTAAAAATCGACTCTACTATTGGTTCTCTTACCGCTAGTGATCGGCACGATAGAAGAAACGTAGCACACCCATATCGGTTAAAAACCGATAGTAAAATACCTACACCTCCAACGTTTCAGTAATCTCTAACGACAATTCTTCTATCAGCTCAATGATCTCAACCGATAGTGATGTTACATTTCTTGTAATGGTTATTCATTGGAAACCGATAGTAATATATAGTTTTTTTCTATCGGTTAGGTACTCGACACGGTTAGTACTGGAAACTTTCTTCTATCGGTTGTAGGATATGAACCGATAGTATTACAAAGGATCATTAACAGATACAGCAATACAGTGATACACTAATACAACAGATTTAATTTATTCACAAATACACTAATTATTTAGAGATTTAATTTATTCACAAATACACTAATACAAAGATATACACATGCATTGGACAGATTGAATTTATTCACATATTGAGTTTATTCACAAATACACCAATGAATTTACACACATACACCAATCAACACATTCAATATATATTACACAAGTCATTTACGATCGATCGTTGATAGCCACTTCTTCCATCACATATTGAGCCCAAATTGTTCGCAGCTCCTTCAATTGAGGCAACTCATATTGGTCTTTCAACATGGCGCTCTGCATGCGTGTATGAAGTTAGGAACGTACGAGACATCCAATGTTCGACTTTGAGTCAGAAAAAATGGTTACCTTAGGGAATTGGGCAAAGTTTGTTCTGATCAGGTCATACATAATCTCATGACATAGAAGCCACATTCCCTCGATTGTGGCTGCTGATAGCACTGGGATAATTGCATATGCAAAGACATAAACCCACATTAACTCGAAAGAACTAATTAAGCTTAAATTAAAAGACTCATCATGAGTAGTTCTATCCGTATTAATTACCTCATATTCTTTCCAAGAAATTGTTGTGCCCTTCGACGCGTCATGCCTTCCTCCAGCAGTAACATAATTTTTTAAAGCCCTGTATTTAATTTAGCATTGTCGGTTAATATGTTATCATTAATTAGCTAGTCAGAGAAAAATTTAAAACAGCTGTGTTACTTACGCGTCTATGTGCCACGTGAGGGTGAAAACATGCGCCACCCTGTCGCTCATCGAATTGAGGTAATAGACCTCATTCCTCCATGGGCAAATGATGGTGAGGACCCAGTGGTCCCTGCATTGCATATATAAGCAAACCGTTTCATACATATGTTAGGGGTAACATACAAGAATGAGTTAAATTAGTAGGAAATGCACTAACCTTTGGTGGTACTGCGCAAGAATAAACTCTCGGTCCTGCTTTGCTAGTAGTGCCCTTGATATGTATTCCTCCGCATGTGCTTGGTCAGGCTTTAGCATCGTGAGGCTTATTTTGTCTGGTTCGAGGAAACCCACATTGTCACATGCCCTCATCGACACCAGCCTATACATGCACCTGGATGCAAAGTAGACATTAGTAAGTAGTGCATACAAAGTGATTATATTTATGAAATGAACTGTGATAACTTCACACAACAGCAAACTCACAGGACTTCAGTCCGTATGATGGACATATCAAGCTCCCGCTAGTTGAGGAGGTCGAACAAATCCTCGTGGGCCACCGATATGCTCTTGACCTCATGGTGAAAATGACTTGGCCTGAAGTGAACTAACAAGTTGATGTGGCGCCTAGACCGGGTCAGGTACCACTCGTGCAGACTTCTGGTTATTTGATCCATATTGCGCAGAAGGTACTCCGACACGAGTGGGAACCCGTTCTTGAACGTACCCTGCTGGCTTTGTTTCGCCTTGTCTTTGGCCTTGACTTTGGCCTTGCCCTTGCCTTTGGGCGGGGAGCAAGTGTATACCTTCGAATGTTGGGGCGCGGTGTCGCCGGCCTTATTTGATGGCAAAGGGTTTGAGGCTGTCGGAGGAAGCATGGGGGCTGAAGGAGCTCGGTCATGCGTTGTGCTGGGGGTGGTGTCCTCAGGAAGTGAGCTGGCATCCATCGTCCACTTTAAGTTACGAACGCGTAAGTTAGATTCTGCAAATTGAGTATATTAACTGAGTTGTAAGCTAGAATGGTTAGGCTTTACCTCATGTAGTCTAACACCCTTCTTGGGCCACTGTATGTATGAGCCCAATGCCTCGCCAATTGTCCGCATTTCGTCCGTTGGGACGGGCAATGGAAAAGAGCTGTAGCCCGAGAGGGCCATGTCCACCTGTACCTTTGCGAATCCAGGCTCCAGAGGTACGTAGTGGATCCAAACATCCTCCCAAGACTGATATACGACCCCATTGGCAACCACTACAGGTTTGTCGCCTATGTTGATCAATAGGCTACAGCTCTCCGGTTCTGCAATTTGCAACAATTATAACAGGTTAGCGAAACAGTTCTAACGTAATGGGAGTGCCATCAACCGAACTGCATATATAGCTCAAAAGTTGCAATACCTCAATCAGGTCCACTGGATCCACGTGAACCTTCGAGTTGCAACTACTCGGCCTGGCAACGTCGACCTCGGCAGCTGGATCTAAGCCCTTGGACTGCACAACTCGGCTGAGGCGTTCATACTTCTCGTTCATTTGAGCGAACATGTCCGCGAATTGTGCAGTCACATCTGACCGTATCTTCTGAGACAGCTTCGATTCCCTTTCCTTCCAGCTGCGAGCCTTCTTCACTTTTTGCCCGGGCTCCGAGAAGCCTTCCTTCCATGGCACCACACCCCCCACGGTTCGCGTCCGCCCTGGATGCTCCTTGTTCCCTAGAGCCCGAGTAAGGATGTCGTTCTCCCTATGGGGAGTGAACAATCCCTCGGTCGCCTCCTTCGAGCAAGAGATCTGTTACATTCAAAGCTCTCCATTGTGAGGAAAAAATATATACAAACTTGTGTGCACACTAGTGATCATAGTTTTTTCTACCACACTCTATGATTCCAACCAGGAAGTTAGCCAACTTACGATTCACTGCACGACCTTGACGTCCCTGGGGTTTGGGAACTCCACAGTCCCCATGGACGACACGGTCTCTCTGGCCAGCCACCAGCGCTTGCATCGCGGATCGCGGATCTCGGAGAGTAGTAGGTCAGGGGAGTCAACGAAATTCGACGTCTCGTCTTCAGCCTTCTTCCACTGCTCCTCCTTCCCCGCATAGCCGCGAGAGCCGAGCCAGTGCGGCTGGTCGTTCCTCCTCTGGATTGCCTTATTTTCTCTCTAAGGGCCTTCGTACCAGAAACAAGAAAATTAATGCACCACTGGTTACTGCATACAATGGTGTAACCAAGCAAAGGAACCATACATACCTTGAACTCAGGGGTCCCCTTCTGTTGGGTGAATTGCTCCCATACCTCCTCTGTTATGAAGGGGTACTTCTCGCATGGAGATATGCCTTTAGCGAGGAAGGTACTGATGAGGACGCTCTTGAAGGTTTTCCACGTGTTGTTCATGTCCTTCAAGCAAGCTATCTTGGGACCATCGTCGGGGATGTTCCACTTGGCCTGTTTCAAATGGTGCATATAAGCAGGACTTACTTAATCTCTGGGATAAACCAAGGGAATGTGATTACTCAAGAGTTTAGTGATTTTGATTAATTTTACCTTCGCTTCCGCCCACAGCCTATCCCTCTCGTCGGCCTTAACGTCCTTCCATCTCTGGACGGTGATCTTCACCCTTTCCTTCGCCAACAAACCAACATAGGCAGCGTACTGGCCGGCGTTCTTCCCGATCGGTCTCCCAAATTGGTTGAACTCACCTGAAAGATCCGCGCGTTTGGCCAAACGGCACAACATCGTCACGCCTCGCACCTTCCTCTTGCACTGGGATGAGGCAGCGTCATCTACGTTGGCCCTTGCCGAATCACTACTATCAGCCGAGGAAGATGCCGACATGCCTTTACCTAAAATTCCATGAATAGACCATCAATTGATATAAAGAAAGGTACATGACAAAGTTCATAACTAAAATAGAATGGCAATGATGAACTACCTCTTTTTGTTAAAATGTCAAATTTTCATTCAAAAGGCCAAAAATCATCAATTCCTATCAACATGGTCTTCAAAATGGATTTAAAAGGTTTTTAGTGGCTTCCGACTATCTCGTTTTTTAACCAAATTAGTTTCGAGTGCTAATCAAAATCTATTTGAATTGTGCCAAAACTTGTTTTACAAAAGTCCTAGATATTATTACCCCGAAGAAGTTCAAAATTGAAAACTTTCTCAAGAGTTTCAATTTGAATAGATTTTGGGTGTTTGAATCTCACCGGAAAACTTGCTTTGACTCGAAATATCTTATACATGCAAAACATGAGCTTCGGCTGTTTCTATAGTCTTTACTCGTGACCTTCAGCTCAAAATGATATGAATAACTGATTCAAGCTCTTTCATGTCAAAAATCTCATGAAAATCAAATTTGAGCTCAACTTGCAAAAGGTTGTCGAACTTCAACCTTCTTGCTTAACATAAAGATCATTTGACCATAATTCTTGATTGTAAAAATCCTATTTGGAAAATTTTTTCAGAAAAATATATTTCATGCAATGAAAATCATTTCTGTAAATTTTCATTTCAAATGTATTTGATTTGAGCAATAGTTGATTCTTTTCACAAATCAAATATGAAATCTGCAAAATTCAAACTTTTCAAATGTACTATCGGCTGAAAATAAGAAACTGATATGAGATACTCTATTTCCTATCGGTTTGACAATTAAAACCGATAGTATTCAAGTTTGTATTCAGGAAAATAGATAAGATTAGCAGTGCAAACTATGCTAGTCTCTCTGCAGGAACATAAAGAATCATGGCTTTGTGATAAAAATTTAAATGAACCAAAATTGCAGATGAAAATTAGAAAATGGGAAATAATTAACAGAAAATTCAGATTATGGTCTTTTACTATCGGTTCGAAATAAGAAACCGATAGTGGACGATTATGTAACGAAATATTCTTAGTGATTTTCATCAAGTCTGTAATTCTCATAGCTATCAAGTTTGTAATTCATGCACTTTTCATTTAGTTTTATATTTGTAATACATTGAACCACATATGAACTATTCAATATAAATTTAAGAAATTGACGCGAGCGGCAAGATCAATGATACTGCGGTTTGGTCAAGAACACTTACAGTCGTTCGTGGAGTGGCCTACGATGGAGCGATGCAGTGGCCGGAGGCGGTGGAGAACCCAATTGCGAGCGGCAATGGTGGTGCAGAGGAGCGAAAAAGGGAAAGTCGGGGAGGCTAGGGTTTTCCGCGCGCGAGTATTTGGAAATGTGATCAGTTGGACTGGAGGGAAAATCGTGCGGGTTTAACCTAATATAGGAATCTTTACTATCGGTTAATAATCATCAAACCGATAGTAAATACAATGGCAGTTAGGGTTTGGAGTATTGGCATCTTTCAGTATCAGTTTTATGATTATTAACCGATAGTAAATTAATCCACTGTACAAGATCAAACCAAAATGTAGAACAAGGTCTCATAACACAATATGTATTACTATCGGTTGTGAACAAGAAACCGATATTAGATCTTAAATTCATATCGGTTTGGAAATTGAAACCGATAGTAAACTACAATGTTATTGACCCTAAAGGGTTTTCCTGAGATCAATTACAGATGGGTTTCAGTACATCATTTTGCACTTGTAAAGACACCTGAAACCCCATGCAAATGACTTCCAATAATTTTGAAATAAATTAACAGTAAAGACCAATCATGGAACATAAGGAATAATGCACATAGAAACTTTCTTCGAATAGCCAATCAAGATGGAGATATCAAAATGACAAACTAGTCAAAAACCACGAGGAATCTGAACTTTGCAGTTTTCATATTGATTTGTGAAAAGAATCAATTATTACTCAAATCAACTCAAATTGAAATGAAAATTTACAGAAATGATTTTCATTGCATGAAATATATTTTTCTGAAAAAATTTTCCAAATAGGATTTTACAATCAAAAGTTATGTTCAAATGATCTTTATTGCCATTGTATTTCACTATCGGTTTTATGATTATTAACTAAGAGTAAATTAATCCACTGTACAAGATCAAACCAAATTGTAGAGCAGAGTCTCATAACACAATATATATTACTATCGATTGGGAACAAGAAACCGATATTAGATCTTAAATTCATATCGGTTTGAAAATTGAAACTGATAGTAAAATTCAATGTTATTGACCCTGAAGGGTTTTCCTGAGAATGTAATACCCTGGTTTTGGGGGTGAAAAGTTTTTGCATAAAAATCCTGCATGCATGTATCTCTGTAGTTGTAGCCAGATCAGCTGAACCCTAATCTCTCTCAAACCCTAAAAATCTCCAAATCTATTCTCTAGATCCAGATTATGATCTGCCCATCCAGATTTAACCTACCAGTTACCCTGAAGATAAAAGTCTTCAGGAGCCAGATCGAATTCTGACCCTAACCCCCTGTATCTAAGTCTCTTTCTGTTTTCGAAAACAGAAAATTCAGATTTATCCTAAGTACCCCAGTTTCCTGATAATTGAGTTATCATGATCTAACCCTACCCAGACTCAAGTATCTTTTGGAATATGTTTCCAGATACATCCTAAACTTACTCCAAAAAGTTGGTAACCAGATTGTTTCATCTAAGCACTTTTCGCAGATTAGTCCAAATTGTACTGTGAATAAGTCCTTTTCTGTTTACCTGGAAGCCTGAAAAGGCTAAAATCAACAAATCAACTCCAAATCCAGAATTTCTTCAGGGAACACCTCCGAAATGCTATTTGATACAGATTTCCCTTCTGATCAGACTTCAAAATCTCACTCCAATTACCAGAATTCGAGATCGACAATATCCAGATCTATTTTACCCTAATTTCACCCTATTTTCAAAAATTTGGTGAAATCCCTAAGATCTTATCAAACTTTCTCCAAATTTGAGCTAAATGAGTATTAATAGAAATATTGTACTCAACCATGCAATTAAATCCCAAATTAATCATCTCTAAGATCAGAATTACAAATCAGTCCAGATTTCAACTGAAACCATCACAATTCAGTCCCTGGTTCGACCACACCTTCTGTTCACGACCACAACTAGTGCAATCGACCGACCTGTATCTTCGACCATGAACTGTTGCCTTAGACTTTGACCACGACCTGGTCCCAGCGCACGATCGCAGCCCCAACTCGCATGCGACCACTTGCACCACTGTAGCTCCCATCAACTTCGACCTGTACACTGCTGTGCTCGTGTTTGCTTCGACCTCGAGCACGCGCTGTTGCTACTTCAAGCTTTCAACCCCAGCTGAATAGTGCCACGTGTGTGTGTACTGTTGGCCACTGTGGATCTTCTTCGGCGCAAATCACGACCAGCTGTTTCCTCCCGTTTGCACGCCACCAGCAACGGTCGACGCAAGGACTTTGTGCCACGTGGAGACCTTGCCGCGCCCAGCCATCAGTTCACCTTCACATCACAGTAGCACCAGCTGTAAAGCCCTCACGGCCACTGAACCGAGTCACCTCGACACCAGCTCGCCGTGAAGTCACCATCTAGTCACATCCGGCCGGCTTCAACTCCTCGAGCACTTCTAGCCGTTGCAACACCTCCAAATCCTCTATAAATAGTCCCTGGTCTCAGTGAAATATCACACACCCACCAGAAACACCTAAGTCCTCAACCTCGCTGTGCATTTCTTCTTCTCCGGTAAGCTCGAAGAGAGGCTCACGGTGCCAGGCCGATCTACCGCACCGAACTTCAAATTGAAGCTACCAGTAAGTAACCCTCATCCACTTATCTGTGTAGTAGTAGCCGATTGAACTCCATCGTACCTCATCGCCGGCAATCGGTGATTTTCTCCAATAGCTCCGGCAAGCAATTAATCCCTAACTAAACCGATTTAGCTCTCGATCCAGTAATCAAATATGCTCAATAGACCCTTCTTATCATCCCTAAGCAACCAGAATCATCAGTTTTGCTGAAACCTAGAAAATCCCAAATTTGGACTTTACTTATGAACTGAACTTGCTGTTTGAGCTTCTCTGGTTCATCTTCAATTAATCTACCTTCACACCTAGCTTTGTTATGCCCCAGAGACCATACACAAGCAAAGAATTGAGTTCATTTGCCCTAAATCGAAAACCCCCAAATCCCATGTCTTCTTCTCCTGCTCCGGTCGCCGGCCGTCGATTCCGGCCGATCCAGCTCCAGCCACTTTGCCATCTAGATGTGTTTCACCCTGCTGAACATTTTTGTCTACTAGCACGACTTCTAATTTGGCCTAGAACAGAAGTTATAGCTATGCCCTAGTTGTTGTACTGTTCATATTGCAGGTGCTCCAGGCCAGTCAACTTCATCGCCGGTTTTCATCACTTTCCGACCATCTCCTGCCCTAGAGCCTATTTAGTAATTTGTTCCTGTTAGCAATTCCTAACAACCAGACAAAGTGGTGCATCATTTGGAGCCCTAGATCAAAAGATATGGCTAAACTCTAGGTTCTGGCCATGTCAACTCTATGCCACACCATGCCAGCCAGTGGCATTAGCCCTATTCACCCACCTCTGGTCATGCAAAACAAAAACTACTTCGTCAAATAGTTTCCTCACTACTTTGTGCACCATATGCTTGAATCAAAACCCATTTTGGCCATTGGGAACTATTCAAACCATGTTAATGCCATTCTTGGGCATTGTCAGCCCTTGTCAGCCTATGTCAGCCAGCGGCATTGAACCTTTTCACCTACTTCCAGCCATGCATTTTGAACATAACCTTGTCCCTTAGACTCCTGATGTTGTGATCTACATTTTCTTCTACTGTCACAACTTGAGTTGAGCCCTCTATCATCCATCGACCCTATGTTGATGCCTTGAACCGAATGTCGACCTAAAGACGTTCGCTGTTTTTGGGCGAACCAGTCACAACCTTGATATTATTCTGATATTTTGAGACATTTGAAACCTTGTAGACCTTTGAAAACTAATCTTAACCATGGTTTCCATAGTTTAACCCTAATCGCCTTTCGGAATCCCAAATGTTGTATCGCCGAAACGCTTTCACCTTGCATTATCGCATATAGTGGATTAGTAAGAGTAGGGTTGATTGTAATGCCTATTTGCTTGTTTGATCCTTGTTCAGGGCAAGAGTCCGAGTTCAAAGACTTCGTCGCAGACCCGACATCAACTGCTGTTCCTTACGACGCGGAAGGCAAGTCATATTCTTGAACATCTTGAACCTATATTTTATGAATTGCTAGAATATACCTTGATTATAAAGTAGTATTGCATGTGTTGAGAAAAGAGATGAAATGGCAGCATCAGGCTGATTGCCTGTAGAAAAATGAATTGATTAGTAGTGAACCATGAATTGATAAATATATGTATATAAATCTATATTCATGAAATAAAACCCCTAGCCGTGACCAGTATTTTGGTATGGAATGGTGAAAGCACTGGAGGTGCTTGGTCGCACAGGATGTGCCAGCATTGGAAGTGCATGGATTGTGGTATGATCTGGTCACTGGCATATAAGGACCTAGAACCTTGTGTTGTGCGTCTAGTGGCATGATTAACGTGCCGACCGCAAGCCTGGTATGGGACAGGCCTGAACAAGTAGTATGTGAATCACACATGAAACCCCAATAGGACAAATGCACGATTGACACGGAGTGCGCTCCTACACAAATCACTGGATGTGATGATGCACGCTGACCCTGAGTGGGAAGATGCCAATTAGTGGGGGCTGTGTAGCCTCGCCACAACTGTAGTTTCTGAGTGGAACTGCAGGGTCCGGGGTGAACTGTGTGTGAAAATGGCAAAAGTTCTTGTTATCTCCACCTTGCCACTCACAGTATGAAGTGAGTCAGGGGTCCAATCCTTGTGATAGGAAAGGCATGAAAGTGGATATATCTTGCGGGTAAATTGGTACCCCTCTGTAGAGTGAAAAATGTATTCGAATACTTCGTGCTTCCGAGTTTTAGGAGTATGCCGCTGTGGATTAAATCCACGGGGTGTGACACAAGTATTGTTTTATAAATTAAAATTTGTTAAGTCAAGATTACCCAAATGACATGTGTTGTCATGATAAGGGGTGCTGTCGTGGGCTGTCATGTGTTGACGTGTCGCGGTAGTACCATAATTTAGTGATCATATAATAGATAAGAGGCACGTGGATTGTGCCCTAAGTATATGAAATGCTGCCATGAGCATGAGATTTGAAAAGCTTGGAAGAAAAGTATTTTTGGAAAACCCTCTCACCTCTTTTCCCTCAATAGCATAGGATCATGTGATCTCTACTCTTACCTATGACTTGCTGAGTACGTAAGTGCTCACCCTTGCAACCTTTCAACAATGGATGGAGTGCTTCATGACCAAGACGAAGGCTTGGAAGATTTTGTGGATCCAGAAGGAGGAGAGCCAATTCTGCCAAAGCCTTGATGTGTGTTGTTCTGCTGTCAACTTCTTTCGACTGTGGGGGTTTGGCCTAGCTTCCGCTGAGTAGTTGTCTTTTTGTTTCATTTAGACCATTTGTGCCGTGAAGGCATTGTATTACTCTTTTAATGTACCAGGCCAACAGGCCATATTGTTTATGAATGATAATTTGAAAGTTACTCTGCTGCAATAAACTCTTGTGCTTGACTTATCCTGGGAAGTCAGTGGTATGTATGTATGAGGCCAGCTGCAGCGAGTTAGGTCTCCACGAGAGTAGTCGTGGTACCCTATTCGGGGCGCGACAGAGAACAATTACAGATGGGTTTCAGTACATCATTTTGCACTTGTAAAGACACCTGAAACCCCATGCAAATGACTTCCAATAATATTGAAATAAATTAACAGTAAAGACCAATCATGGAACATAAGGAATCATGCATATAGAAACTTTCTTCGAATAGCCAATCAAGATGGAGATATCAAAATGACAAACCAGCCAGAAACCACGAGGAATATGAACTTTGCAGTTTTCATATTGATTTGTGAAAAGAATCAATTTTTGCTCAAATCAACTCCAATTGAAATGAAAATTTGTAGAAATGATTCTCAATGCATCACGTATGTTTTCTCAAAGAATTTTTGAAAAATGATTTGAAGAATTCTTCGATTAAAGATCCAAGTAATATAGGTCACTTACATATTGCAAATTAGTCAAGAATGGTTGTCCACCCATAATCCTTCTTCGTGGTTGTCTCGCAGGTAACTTGTTTCGTCAATATCTTTGGTAGGGACAGATTGAAGAATTCCATCTAAAAATGGAGGTAGTTCGTTGAACTGATCATACTCTTCTTCATCCACAACATCTTCGACCCCAACAATACGTCTCTTACTATGAAGGACAACGTGCAACTTTGGATTGGCCGGGTCAACGATGTAGAACACCTGTGTGGCTTGCTCAGCAAGTATAAATGGATCATCTTGGTGTGCGACTCTACTGAGATCGACGAGAGTAAACCCATAATTGTCGACTTTTAACACCTCGAGGGATTTCGACCCATTGGCATCGAAATAAAGGAATCTTAAGTAATACGTAATCGAGCTCCCATGTTTCCTCAATAACACCGTAATATGAGTTGAGTGCCCTTACTGCCCTGGCATCCTCTGAAATAGCAAGTAGTGTCACTCCACTACATTGCATAGTACTCTTCTCATCCTGAGTTCTTGTGTAAAATGAACAGCTGTTGATGTCATACCCCTGCCAACTCCCTACAGTAAATCTAGGCCCTCTGACCAACCATGTAACAACTTTATCTACGTTGCCCTCAGAAGCTTGCAGGACTCTATTTTCAATCCACCCAGCAAACTTCCTGTTATGTTCTCTGGTGACCCAAATCTCTAGCTTCGAAGGATTCTGTTTCCATAACATTTCCTTGTCCTCGTGTATGTATGGCTCCACCCCCGTCATGTGTTGTAAGATCCAAAAATGGGCTTTTGCATACAGATCACTAGAGGGGACGACTGCTTTAAATCCAATCGTTCCAATGCCTTGAAGTCTGCCCTCATGTTGGGATGTAGGAACGCCAATTGGGACAACCCCGGCCATATAGTTGGTGCAAAATTCAATCACTTCCTCGGCGGCATAACCTTCAATGATAATGCCCTCTGGCCGATGTCGATTCCTTACATGTCCCTTTAAGATACCCATAAATCTCTCAATGGATATATGTAGCGCAGGAACATGGGTCCACAAAACTTAATTTCTCTGACAAGGTGAACAATTAGATGGACCATAACATCAAAAAAAGATGGAGGAAAATACATCTCCAGCCGACAAAGAGTGGTAGTCACATCGTGTTGCAAATCATCTAGTCCATCCAAATGAATTGCCTGCAAGAACACAGTTGCAGCAAATATTCAAATCCAAAAAATTTGACAAGTTCCACGAATGGAGCTAATTAACTTGCTAGGAGTACACGCTTACCTTACCAGATATTGTGTTGAAGAAATAACATAGCTTTGTAATTGTCTCTCTGACTTTAACTGGGAGAATGCCTCTGATAGTAATGGGAAGCATTTGTGATATTAGTACATGACAATCATGGGACTTCATACCAACCAGTTTCAAGTCTTTCATGGACACAAGTTTTTTCAAGTTCGCAGAATACCCGCATGGAACTTTGACACCATATAGGCACTGACAGAGTTCTTTTTTTTTTTCTCTTTTTGACAAAGTATAGCAGGCCGGGGGGAAGTATGTATGCTTTCCCTTCTCCAACGGTGCAAGCTCAGTTCTTATGCCCATGTTAAGCATGTCACGGCGAACGTTGATGGCATCTTTCGTCTTTCCTGGAATGTTCAACAACAAACCAATCAAACTGTCACAAACATTTTTCTCTACGTGCATGACATCAATGCAATGTCGAACTTGTAAGTGCTCCCAATATGGTAGATCCCAAAGAATCGATCTCTTCCAAATATTTTTTCTGGAGGTTTAGAACATTTACCGAACTCAACTTTGATGTCCTTCACGCGCAAGTAAAGCTCCTTACCAGTCACAAACACTGGGGCTGATCCTTTCTCAGGCTTCCCATTAAATGACATCCTCTTCTTACGATAGGCGTGATGCATCGGAAGGAATCTGCGGTGACCCATGTACACTATTTTTCTGCAGTTCGGTAACCACATGCTTTCAGTTTCATCCAGGCAAATAGGACAAGCCTTGCCTCCTTTCGTACTATACCCCGACAAATTTCCACAGGCCGAGAAATCATTTATGGTGCAAAATATCATGGCCCGCAACATGAAATTCTCTCGCTTATGTGCATCACACACCCGCACCCCTTCGCTCCATAATTTATGTAAGTCCTCGACTAACGGTGATAGAAACACGTCAATATCATTCCCAGGTTGTCTGGGTCCTGAAATTAGTAACGACATCATGATGTACTTATGCTTCATACATAACCAAGGAGAAAGATTGTAGATGCATAAAAGAACCGGCCAAGTGCTATGCCGACTTCTCAATTTTCGTGTGGATTCATACCATCCGTACTCAGTCTAAACCTTATATTCCTCACTTCGCTGTCAAACTCACCGAATGTTCTGTTAATGTTTCTCCATTGAATAGAATCAGCTAGATGTCTTAGTTTTTCGTCTTGTTTCCGACCTTCACCATGCCAACGCAAGTACTTCGCATCTTTCGGATTTGCAAACAACCGTTTCAATCTAGGAATCACAGGCAAATACCACACAGTTTTGGCCGGAGGCCCTTTCTTTACCTCATCACATCCATTGTGATAAATTCTGTCCCCATGCTTATACCGCGATGCACCGCATCTTGGACAGACATGCAGATCCTCGTACTCGTTACGGTACAGAACACAATCATTTGGGCATGCATGTATTCTTTTAATTTCCATTCCCAACGGACACAATAGTTTTTTGGCCTAGTAAACTAATCTTGGCAACTCATTTCCCTCTGGAAGCATGTCCGCTAACAGATCTAATAGCACCGTGAAACTCTTATCGCTCCAACCGTTGCTTGCCTTCAAGTTATATAATCTCAACACAAAAGACAACTTTGTAAATTTTGCACATCCGGGGAACAAAGGCTTCTCAGAATCAACAATTAATTTCTCAAATTTAGCAAAATCATTTTCGCTGTAATCTTCTTTTACATCACGTAACATTTCATCTAAATTGTCGTCATCTACATGTACATCCGAATGAACATTATCAATGTTCTGATGATCATCATTACTGCAATCCACTTTCGGGTGCTGCTGAGTGGTAGCGGTGCTCGTTTCCTCAAGATCTTCACCATGCCATATCCAATGGGTATAGCGTGCGTTAAAACCACGACGAATCAAATGACTCCTAATCTGATCAGAGTTGCCGACCTCTTTAAGTTCATACAATCTATACAAGGACAATGCATATCTTTCTCTCCCTTCTTCGCCTTTTCTTGCTCAGCAAATTTAATAAACCCATTCACACCCTCCAAATACTCAACAGTAGTACATTTTATTCCATACATCCAATATTCTCGGTCCATCTACAATTATTTCACAAAATTGACAAATTGAAATAAATAATTAATGACTCAGGCCATGCATGCATGAAACATCATCAATTAGCTAGGCCATATGTGTGTACAGCTACTTAATTACATTAAATGGATATATATGAAACCCTAATTAACTTGATGCATTTAATTGGAAGAGCTAGCTAGCTAGCTGGTTAACTTCAGCTATAAATCATTCCAGCTTAACTTCAGCAAGCTATAGCTAGCTAGCCAACCTAGCCTTCTAGCTAGTTTGGAGCTACATGTATCTAGTTTAATGAATTGGAAGTAGAGAGAGAGGGAGAGTGTGAAAGAGTGATCGAGAGAGAGAGAGGTGATGACAAGATGACAATACCGAGGGGGATCGAATTATCAACCTCTCAGCTAGCTTCTCCAGATCACTCTTGCTTGGAGCGTGGATGCACGTACGATAGAAATGAATCGAGGATGCAGAGCAGGGGTCGAGATAAGTTGTGCAATTTTACTATCGGTTCAAAACCACAACCGATAGTAAACTTTTTTCTCTATTAAGGTCCCCACTATCATAACCATTTGTTTATATGACTTCATTTTACTATCGGTTTGTTTCTATAACCGATAGTAAAATTTACTCTATTATATCGGTTGGTAAAGTAGTAACTGATAGTAAAAATTCCGTAATTTCACTATCAGTAACCAAAGACAAATCGATAGTAAAATTTACTCTATTATATCGGTTGGTACAGTATAAACCGATAGAAAAAAGTCCGTAATTTCACTATCAGTAATCAAAGACAAACCGATAGTAAAATTTACTCTATTATATCGGTTGGTACAGTATGAACCGATAGTAAAAATTGTTTGCGTTTTACTAACGGTATACCAGAATATAACCGATTGTACAAAGTCTCTGCTCCACCGCTGTAGTCGTACTCTATCGGATTTTTCTCAGATTGCTTATAACCGTTAGAAGATATGGGTTAGTGGATTGCATTTCTGTAGTAGTGTAAAAGTAAAACTAATATAAAAGTCCCAACAGCTAAAGCAGTAACCCTTGCACCAATTAATATTGCCAACCCAAAGTTGAACCTCGCCCTTTTCTAAATTTCTACTCCTTTTGAGCCCTGCATTGAAGTGCAAAAATGAGCAGCCGATTCGGTATCAAAAACCCAAAAGTCACAAGGAGAAGTAGCTAAATGAACTTCTATAACATATATATCTGAAGGAGTCTCACTTTCCTTCTTTTCTTTAGATCTTCCAGTTACTTCTTACAATTCTTCTTCCAATGTCCAGATTTCTTGCAATAGAAGCATTCAGTAATAGGGATGGCACCTGACTTGAACTTTCCTTTGGACTTAGACTTATTGCTAGAGAATCCTTCTAGAACATTGCCTTTTCCCTTAGCCTCGCCCATACCCTTCTTCTTAAAGTTTTTCCCTTTTGAACCATCATCATATTATTTGGATTTTTATTAATGTTTTATTTCACTGTTCTAAGCCTCCCATGCAATTTGGTTAATGATTTCTCTAGATTATGCATGTTATAGTTCATGACAAATTGGTCATAATTTGGAGGAAGCGACTGGAGAATCATATCAGTAGCCAACTCGGGAAAACCAAGTTTTTCCAAGTTTTCTGCCAATTTGTAATCATGCAATTTTTTGATGGTCTTATATCTTTCTACCTTGACCCGCTTCTCGAATAAGTTCCTAAGAGACACAGTAATATTTTTCATATATTTTACCCCGCATTAATGTGCATTCTAGTCGTAAAACACGACATTTGCATAAATAATATATACATTAATTGTGAAATGAACCGGATTACTCGTTTTAAAATTCTAATCACAGGTCGATGAAATTACATTGATTTTTGGCTAAATGGATGCGCTACATTGACTGGATTTAACTTACGGATGATTTTGTACAGAAGTACATGTCGATACGAACGCATAAGAGTTGATCGCGTCGAAATCGGAGTTCTTAGGAAGCCAGAACCATAGAAACATAATAGCCAAGATTCTAAATGAAATTTCCTGAAACTCTAAACACCCCAAAGCAAAATGGCCAAGACACAAAAACCCTACTGCCTGCCCTATTTTTATTTTCTTCAAACTCCGAGGGCTTTTATAAAAAAATGCCAAAACAACAAAATACCCAATCGGCGAGCCCTAGCTCCTTGGCCTGGCACACATCTCTTCTCAGCCCCCCGTTTCCCTCTCCCCCGGTGCCGTCTTGTTGCTGGGGGGCCAGGTCGACGCCGGCAGAAAGCCGACATTCTCCTCCACCCCACTTTGCTTTTCTTCTACCTCAGTCCCCTTTGCTGCTTCTTTCTCATCTTTGCCCGAACTGCCACCACTTCCATCTCCATCTCCATCTCCGGTGAGCTTCCGATCAGCAACCGACAGCAAGCTCTCACCTCTAACCTCCTGCTTCTCCTCAGCACCCATTTGCTACCTCGCTACCGGTTTGCCGTGAGGAGATCCCAAGTTGTGCCTCCGTTGCTGGATCTCCACTGATTCGCACCGGCCCGGTGCTGCTTCTTGCACTGCGCCACTGACACCCTCATCACCATCCTGCGCCACCGCCCCTTTTATCCACCCGCACCGCACAGCTTGCGCCCTAGCTGCACCGCCGCCATCTCCCATTCCCACGCCACACCGCCTACGCCGCCACCACAAACCCTAACTCCGCGCCGCTCCTCTGTCCACCCCCCTTCCTCAGTAGTGCCTCCCTCGACTCCTCCTTACCATTATGTCATCGCCTTGCGCCACGCCGTTTCCACCAAAACTCGCCGCCGCCATCTCGCCCTCAAAGACCCGCTCCATCCCCGTTCTCATTCCTGTTGGCCACGACCCAAAAAGAACTGAACATGTGGCAACGGAGGTGGTTAAAGCTGATTAAAGACTATGACTTAACGATCAACTATCATCTAGGAAAAGCCAACTTTGTCTCCGATGCCTTGAGTCAAA
The DNA here is from genome assembly GCA_019359835.1 of Pharus latifolius. Lineage (NCBI taxonomy): Eukaryota > Viridiplantae > Streptophyta > Magnoliopsida > Poales > Poaceae > Pharus > Pharus latifolius. Next base: position 26,740,950 of record CM033323.1, on the reverse strand, counting down.
AATCGAGGTGCAATCAAGCCTCTACGGCCGAGATTTCAGAAGAAATTATTAAGGATCTGATTCGCCTAGAGATAGAACTGATTGATCAACCACTCAAAGGTATAGTAACCGTGTTGTCAATGAGACCTAGTTTGCAAGATCGCATCAAGGAGAAGCAAGCTGTGGATAAGTTCATTCAGGAAGAAGTGCTTAGAATTAAACATGGAAGGCTGTCAGAATTTAATGTCGTGGAGGACGGGACCTTATGGTGCCACAACAGAATCTTCGTACCAGAGGACCATAAGATAAAAGACACAATCTTGAAAGAGGCCCACCAAACACCCTATAGCATTAATCCGGGCAGTACAAAAATGTACCATGATTTTAAAGGTACATTTTGGTGGAGGAATATGAAGAGGGAAATTGCACAATTTGTGGCAGGGTGCAACATGTGTCAATGAGTTAAAGTTGAACACCAATGACTAGCAGGACTACTGTAACCTTTACTCATACTAGAAATTGGGATGGATTTCATTGTTGGGTTACCCTAAACCAAACAAAAGAAGGATTCCATATGGGTGATTGTGGATCGCCTAATTCTGCAGACTTTATTGCCATTTACCAGACTTACACATGTGAAAGGCTAGTCGAGCTATACCTAGAAAGAATTGTGGCATTACATGGAATTCCAAAAAGAATTGTCACAGAGAGAGGATCTGTATTTACCTTTGTGTTTTGGAAAAATATACACAAGTAATAGGAATACACTTAGATTTCAGTACAGCATATCATCCAGAGACCGGAGGTTAGATAGAAATAGTTAACCAAATTTTAGAGGATATGATGAGGGCATGCGCCATTGATTTAGGAGAATCGTGGGACAAAAGTTTGTGAATGGCCGAGTTTGCTTATAACAATAGCTATCAAGCCACTATACAGATAGCACCATTCGAAGCCTTGTATGGCTGAAATGCAAATCTCAGATTTGTTGGGCAGAAACTGGAGAACAGAAAAATTCTTGAACCCGATTTAATTAGGGAAACTGAGGAAAAGATTCAAGTTATTCGAGATAGGCTCCGAATCACCCAAAACCGACAAAACAGCTATGCTGACACTCGAAGGCGAGAATTGCGGTTTGAAATAGGAGATCTAGTGTATGTGAAGGTGTCACCAATGAAAGGCGTTAAGAGGTTTGGAGTAAAAGGCAAGCTAAGCCCCTGGTACATCGGGCCATATCGCATCCTAGCTTGGAAGGGAGTTGTGGCCTATCAAATAGAGCTACCGGCAGAATTATCACAGATTCACGATGTTTTTCATGTTTGTCAGCTGAAGAAGTGTTTGCAAGAGCCCTCAGAACATTTATTTCATTTGGAAGAAGCTCTACAACCAGATCTGACCTACGGGGAATACCCTATTCGCATTCTAGCAGTGGAAGACAAGAAACTGTGGCAAGGTACTGTGGCACAGTCACCCCGAGAGAAAGGCAACATGGGAAAAGGAATAAGAGCTGAAGAGTTGGTATCCTCATCTATTTAGGTAAAGAGATTTTAAATTTTGAGAACGGAATTTTTCCAACAGGGGAAGGATGTGAGGACCATGAAGCTGGTCGGCTAACTGGAGGCCACATTGCTGGCTGGCAGAGAACTCACAATGCTGACAGAACCGAAACCTAGATCTATGTGTTGGATTTTTGTTTTGGAAAAGATTACTGTCAGACTGTGTAGTGTCTGTTAGGGGTTCCTTGTAGCTAACTCTCAGCCTGAGAGAGTGCTGCTGCTCGTCTTTGTATTTGTTTGTCATCATCTAGCATTCGAGTTCGGGTCGTTTGGGCCATTTTGGGACAATTTTGAGCCTCAGGAGGCACAAAACAAAATAATAATAAAATAAAATAGAAAGAAAAGAAAAAGATATCTTTTAAAAAGCACAACACTAGGCCTTGGGCCCAATTCTTTTTAGCTTTACAAAACAACCCATGGAGTTTTTACTTTTTCAGCCACATTGTAAATTTTGCACAAAACCCCCTGGAGTTTTCTGATTTTGCAAATAAATCCAATTACACCAATCAAGCTTAGAGCATCGCCACTTGTTTGCTGGAACAGTAAAACCAGCCACCTCAACCTAAAGTAAGGCGGTTACATGCAAATGGACCAGATAAATCTGCATTACAAAACAATTACACACACAACAGCACAAACAGTAAGGAAATCAAGGTAAGAAAGTAATAGTGGTGTAGAACTTAGAAAGAGAGAAGAGAGAAGAAGGAAGGGAGGAGAGATAGCAAGCAATTCAAGCACTCCTTCGTCTCTTTTGCCTTGTGAATCACAGGAGTAGCAGCAGCAGTAAGAGCAACCCAAGAGTAAGAAGGGGAAATTCAATATCAACAGCAAGGTGATAGTTAGACCCAACCCTAATTTTAGCATATCTTGGTTTGTTCAGTTAGAGAATTGAGAAGAATATAACAGAGAATATGCATCAAACCCACCACAAACCACTAGGAAATATAGGTCATTGCTACCACATGAGGTATCCACACTCATCATCACATTACATCACAAGATCACACATACATGAACACTAGAACACTTTCATCCATCATCTACAGCCATCACAACACACAGGAATAGACACAACCCAATCAAACCAAAGAACAAAACCGGTGCCATATCCACAATCGAAGGATGAGAGGAATTACCTAAGGTGCAATCGACGAGGACCAGGCTACCGGTGAGCCAGCCAGCACGACGTCCACGCTTGCGGCGTAGTACCAGTGATACTAGCCTAGACCGTCTTGCAATAGGACGAGATAGGTGTAGTATAGGCGAGTATTCTGTCGTTCTTTCCTCAGGGACTAGAGAAACAAAACGTGTAAAACTAAACTAAATCAAGGTCGAATGAAAATAAACTAGACGAAAGAAAGAGATAGAAAATGTCAAAAGAAATAAAGAGAAAGAGAGAGGTGAGCACATTGTGACCATTGGTTAGTGCTAGATCTATACGCGTCATCGTGAATACATGCGATAGAATCGTATCTTCAGTGGTTCCACAAAAAGGGCAGTGAAAATGACTAAAACAAGTATGTCTCTCGACAGTATCAACGAACAGGCACATAGAGATAGCACAAACCGTTCCCCAACAGCCTCTCAACCTCAACCACAAAGACACGAAGGACTCAACTTCAGACAAATTCTCAAACAACAAGAATTGCTCATACTCATCAGCAATAAGGAATTCAAAGTCAAATTCACTTCAGGGATTCACATGTTTCATTCACAATTCAATTCAAAATAAACACATAGAACTGAAAACCTCTCAGGAGTTCCATTTAGATGACAGGTTGCACGGTGCTAAGCTAGATTATCAGAATATCGACTCAAAAAGCAGTGACAGATGCAATTTCACAAAATTAATAGTTCAATTAACTAGCAGCACTCAAAAGAAAGGAATCAAGAATTCTCAAGAAATTTACACCTGAATGATTAGCTAAGAACTGAGCACTATTCTTGAGCACTCCAGGAGACCAAAAATACAAGATGACAGAGATTATTACTGTCAACGATTGGGACTCGGGGTCCTTAGTTGATCTTACACAGATTTGTAAGTAGGAAGTGGAGACCTTTCAGGGTGTTTGTTGGGTAAGTTAAGATAAGTATGAAATGAAGACACAAAGAATTATACAGGCTCGAGCCCTCAATAGATTGAGTAACAACCCTACATCCTGTGATGGTTTCACTATGTATGAGAACGTTTACAGGGAAAAAGAGATTGTTACAGAAGTTGGCAATCTCTCTTAATGTTTCTGCTTATTGTCTATTGCTTGAGTTGTTCAAGTCTTATTCTCCTCTACCTTCGATGCCCCTACTCCTGTACATCTATCACCCTTTTATACTAATCGAAAGGACGCCAATGTAGAGCAGTTCTGGGTGTTTAGATGGTTGCTAATATGCAGTTGCATAACTTCACTTTAATCTTTATCTCCCCGCCGGTTAACATTTATAGTTATAAATAACCGCACATCTTAACCTCTTGACGGTTGTCTTCAAACGTGGGAGAGGAAATTATCTTATGCTTGAATCATAACCGGAAGATTCAGTCACTACTTAAGATCTAGTGGTATCCTAATTGCACATAGTCTGCGACCATAATCTGGTCTTGAGTCCACAACCTTCTGGTCACGGGAAGATAACTCCCGTGGTCAGAGTAGTCTACTAGAATTCAAGACCCTGCACCATATCTGAAATATCTTAGACATGATGTAAATAAATAAGTGACTAGCTCGGGTAATAATCCTCGTCAATTACATGAGTTATTTGCTTATGCCTTTCAGTGGTCGCAGGAGAGACCACGGAACGAGAGAGAGACAGAGCTAAGTTTTTTGTTTATGCCTTTCCATGGTCACAGGAGACCATGGAAAGAGATTAGGGGAAAGTCCAAGATATTTTGGACATAACACGATCCATCTTATCAATTAGACACGAAAGGTCCATCAAGGATGACTATTACGCTGCCATAGTACCGGTGGTTTTAAATGTTTGTGGCCGCAAACCTCTGTAGTCACAATATTTGTTATTGCAAAGTCTGTGGTCTCACATATTACATTACCTGTCGACGATTGGAACCAAGATTCCCAGTCGAACTTACATGAATTTAGTTTATTTAGTAGAGAGACAATCCAAACAATCACTAGAGAGAATCACGGTATATATGGATCCAATGACACAGAGTTTATATAGGTTCAGGCTCTCGAAGTCTGAGTAATAGCTCTACTCCTGTTGTGTTTTCACTATCAATAAGATGAAATACAGAGAGAATTTGCTGTAAAGTCTTACAAGTCTTCTTCGAGTGAATAGCCGATCAAGCCACTAGATCTTGATCCCTCAATCCCCCCTTCTCCTCTGATTTGGTTCTCTTTTTATATTGTCAAAAGGGTGCCAATAGAGGGAAGTTTTGGCAGTTTGATAGTTGCTGTGTGCGGTTAGATAACTGCACATCATTCCTTATCTTCTCGATGGTTGTAATGCACAGTTACGGGTGACTGCACATTTATCCTTATCTTCTTGACAGTTTATCATGTCAGTAGAAAGAGAAGTTGTATTGTTCTGGTATTATGGTTGGTAGATCTCAACCATGTTCTAGGTTTGACACAACTCATCAATAATCATGGTCGTGTATTGGCTACAACCACATATTGGTATTGCTTTTCTCTCCACGATCGGGATGATCATGGGAAGGTGTCTCCACGACCGGGATGATCGTGGGAATGTGTCTCCATGACTGGAATGATCATGGGAAGGTGCCTCCATGACCATGGTACTCGTGGACATGAAAGACTACTTATCCTGCGACAGTATGTGTATCGACCACATATTTCTATGACCATAAATGCAGAGGTCATAGGCAACAATACCCACAATGGGTTATGTCCAGAAGATCTTGGACTATCCCACAATCTATCTCCTAAGTCTCTTCGACTACGGAGAGGCATATAAATAATTCAAGTCTCATTTTGTAACTCTTTCGACCATAGAAAGGCATGGACAACTAACTCGGGTAATAATCTCCGTTAGCTAGCCCCCGAATTTGAAACGACATGACTCTTTTTAAAGCAATGCTTCCGATTCCAAAAGGTGCCTTTGTCGCTTCATATTCTGACATAGCCTAAGAAGATACTTTGGATGCGGTTGTCAGACTATCATGACAGACATTAAATGTAAAAATCTCGAGGTAATTTGCTGTGTCCCATTACCGGGAACTTGAAGCATCACCTTCAAAATTCTATATATTTGGCCTTCATGTTTCAGAGTCTTCAGGCTTTTCAGAATTTCCAAGTCTTAGACTCTTCATCTTCTTAACCTTTCCTTTTCTATTTTCATCTCAATGGCGTCCCGGATCCCAAGGCGGCTTACTGGAGATGTAGAAGAAAGTCCGGTTGTAGAAGGCGATATTGAGGCACCAAAACTTCAAGGCATGGTTACCAGTGCTGATGACATTGCATAGGTGTCTCAAAAGGTAATTCTCTTTTGAAAAATCTGTACAAATCTTTTTCTTGAGAAAATTTTTCCAAAGTACAGCTTTTTGGTTTTTAAAATTGCTTGAATATTCTGTGGCTCAAAAGAAGCGAGCTGGTGATGATGTTGGACCCTCTAGTGGTTCTTCATCGAAAAAACTAATGAAGACCTCCAAGAGCATCGACAATCAAAATGTTCATCTCCTTTTCGAGGAGGCAACGAGTCCTCAGCCATCAGCTGTACAACCTTCATCCAGGGCCAGACAAACTACTTTCGAAAATCTCCTGGGACATAGATTCAGATAAACATTTGTTTTCTCTCTAACTAAGTTATATTGTTTAGTTAGGAATGACTTATCCAATTATAAATTGGATGTACAGGACAAACTGGACCACTTCATTGCCTGCTTCAGTATCTAAAACTGAACCAACTGTGGTTGAGAAGGAAGCGACTGCAACTGGGGGAGTAGTGAATGTCCCAAACTCCTCCGTGGTCCAGTCAGCATCTATCCCCAAGTCCGTTGCGGTAAGGATTCTTAGTCTTCAAAGTTTTCTCTATACGACTAGGAATTATATCATGGTCGTAAACGGTGAGGAGGGTGAATCTTGGAGGGTAAGTAGTGAAAAACTTGCTAAAGCCCTAGCATCCTTGGAGGAGAAAACAACATTATGCACTTTCCTTCAAGGGGAAAAAGAGCGCCTCCAATTGGTTTGCAATAAATTGCGAACCGATGTAGATTGTAAGTTCACTTTGGCAAAATCTAACATTTCTTTGGTGAATTTTTATAAATAAATTCAATCAAATTTATTTCTTTCTCTGATCAAATCAAAGAGAAATAAACTTTGGGCTGGCTGAAGAAAAGAAACACTTTGAGGAGAAGTTTATCAAGCGAGGTCTCAACTTGAGTAAACTTCACCATATCATCGACCGTTACAAGGCGGCCAGCGAGAAGGCTAAGGAGACTGCAAAGCTTGCCCGTAATGAAAAGGGCGCCTTTGAAACAATCACCAAGAGTTGCGGTCTCACTGAGAGGAGTGCCCTTGAAAAGCTACAGGAAGTTGTGGACTCACTTGATGCGGATATTATCAATCATGAAAAGGATGAATTATCACTTGGTGAAAACTGCAATTTGGTTGCGGCTCAAGTTGATTCTCTGGTTGCCAACATTCTAGAATTTGTGAGGAGGTACAAAGAGACACTGAAGACCAATATTGGTACTGTGTTCTCTACCATTCTTTGCAAACTTAGGCATCACCATTGTCTGAATTTAGATCTAAATCCAGTGGTGGAAGATGTGGCTTTCGACAGCGAGGATCAGTTGAACGCAACCAAGACCGAAGTCAACCCTTTAGTAGATAAATAATTACACGACCTCGACCTTATTTGATGTATCTCCTCTCATTGTAATCTTTTGTAAAATTGACAATGGAAATGGAAATATTTTGTTCTATTAGAATCTTTGTACCTTGCAAATACATATGATTAGCAGAAAATATATGATAAAAAATGCGAAGTACTTAGTTTTGAATTTTTTTAAAAATAACCCAATAAAAAAAAGAAATTTGAAAACTAACTCAAACTTTAAAAAATTGCAAAACTAACCTTTAGTCGTGAGGTGGGCCGCACGACTGAGCTTCAATCGCTAGCTGGGCTAGCGACTGAAGACGTAGCACGGCCCAATGCACTGCTGGCCCAACTCATTGCCACGCTTTCAATCGCTATCCCAGTTAGCGACTAAAAGCTAGAAAATATTTGTGGTGAGTGGGATTCGAACCGTGGTCTGTCTGTAGGGAGAGAGTCTCTTCATCAACTAGACTACAACTAATTTGTGTAATTTGTTGCCATGGCATGATTTTATACCTTTTTCAGTCGCTAGCCCAGCTAGTGACTAAAAGCAAATGTGGCACACGAGCTGGGCCAGTGGTATATTGGGCCGTGCCACGTCTTCAGTCGGTAGCCCAACTAGCGACTGAAGCTCAGTCGCGCGGCCCACCTCGCGACTGAAGGTTAGTTTTATAATTTTTTAAAGTTTTGAAATTTCTTTTTTTATTGGGTTATTTTTTAAAAAAAATTCCTTAGTTTTAGAATTCATGCTATAGTTATATTCCCCTATCCCCCTCCTGTGATGACTGATACCGAAGGCATAATATAGGGGTCGCAGGATAATTATTCTGGACTAAATAGACCAAGGCTTAAATGATCAGAAACATGCTAGTAAGTCTCTTATGTATTGAGAAACGGCTTAGAAAGAGATGTCTTAGCTAGATGCGATCATAAAGTCATAGAGATAAATGGTGAAGTACAAATGCATAAGTTTTTTGCTAACTGATAGCCACTCGAATGATCAAAAACATGCTAGTAAATTCCTTATGCGTTAAGAAATGGCTTAGAAAGAGATGTCTTATCTAGATGTGACCATGAGATCGGCTAGCGAATCTACTTAAACATTGTAATAAGGCATTTATTACGACCAGCTCCTGGGCATGGCACGAGAAAAGAATAAGGCTGAAATGAGAATACGACTATAACAAATAGTGAAAAAGTACTTATTAAATAAGAAATTGAAATGAAAATGGAAAAACTTACACATAAAATTTACGCAACTGGTCGATGTTCCAGGTGTTTAAAAAAATTCTTCCATCTTCCATAGCTGATCGAGCCGATCTTGGTCGTGGCACTGAGATTACAATGTAGAGTCCTTCCCACTGAGGGGAGAATTTGTTGCGACCAGACTGGTTTTGGATTTTTCATAAAACCAAGTCTCCCACATGAAGGCTACGTGGTCGCACCCTTTTACTGTGATATTTACGCAAAACTTGTAAATATGCTGTTGACAGAATTAGTGCTCGGTTATGCTTCTCTTCAAGAAGAGTAATTTCATCTTCACGTTTTGTACTTTGATTTATGATATCTAAGTGATCCACACGAGTAGAGCCAATTTGAATTTCAATTGGCAACATGGAATCTTGACAACTCTCGTATTTGTGCTTTTTTTCTAGATATTTTTCCCTCATTCATGCTCATTTTAGTCATAAAAATCATCAAATACTCAAGTATAGGTTTATTTGCTGTCGTTCGACCTCGATTGTGCGTTTTGTTCATTTTAATCACAGGTCGACGCAATTCAGGTAATTTATGGCTAAATGGATGAGCTTCACTGACTGGATCTAGCCAACAGATGATTTTGTACAGAAGCACGCGTCGCTATGGACGCGTAGGAGCTGACTGCGTCTAAATCGGAGTCTCTAGAGGCCAGAACCCTAAAAACCTAAAAGTGTAGGGCCTAATTGCAATTCCTTGAAAACCTGAACAACAAATTGCATAAAGGCCAAGACATAGAAATCCTAAACCCTAACTCGGAGGGATTGAATTGCTATTACTAGAAACTCTGAGGGCCAAATTGCAAACAGCCAAAATAGTATCAAAACCCTAGCCGAGCCGCCATTTCAACGTGGCCTGGCTTATCCCCCAAAACTCCCACTTCTTCTCTCCCAGCCCTGGCTAGCTTGCCGGTGGCAAGCCACCGGTCTCCTTTCCTATTTCTACCTCCCTCCTTTTCTTTCTCTTCTCCCCCTTCGGTGAGCCGCCGGTCTTCTCCTCCTTCATCCTCTCTCACCACAATTCGTTTTCTCCTCTCTCGTTCGTCCTCACCGCTGGCGTCTCATTCCTTCCTCTTTTCTCCCAAAACCGCCGTAGCCCCTTGAAAGGGATCTAGGATATCGACTAGAGGGGGTGAATAGGCGATTTTAACAAATTAACAAATAATCAAACAATTAATAGCAAATGAGAGCAAATAACTAACACAAGATGAACAATGAACAATTTTAACACAAGGATATATCCCATGGTCTCGGTGATTTGCTGATCACCCCTAATCCACGTTGAGGAAAACTCAAATCTCTAACCGCTCCTCTATCTAGTCAACCTTTTCTCGAGAAGTGACCTAGATCTTGAGCCGGATTAGTGTGATGAGTTATCCAAACCTCGATTTCACTAAGGATGCACTTTACCGCTCCGGCAAGGCGTGCTCAACCCTTTCACAAGACGGTTTGAGGCTTCTTCACAATCTTCCTTGAAGAGCTCTCCAAAACCTTCTCTCGAGCCGTCTAGGAGCCGGCAAACTCCAAGAGTAACAAGCCGGTGATGATCACTTAACCTTCTCCTAGTGCCACAAGATTGATTTAGTGATTTAAATGCAATGCACTAGAGGATCTCAAATGCACACTCTCACAAAATGAGAATTAGAACCCTAGAGTGTATGAAACTTGCTTAAGCTCTCAAGGATGATGACAATGTTCAAATTATGCCAAAAGTTGTGAACAGGGCCGTGCATGGGAGTATATATTCCCCCCACAATAAATATAGCCGTTACAGGCCATTGGGAGAAAAAGATCACTTGGCGGTTAGACCGCAGGTATATGCCCGGTCAGACCGCCGCAATTGCAACGGCATTAAACAGGTGCAATAAATGCTCACCTGCCCTTGTCAGGCACAGATACGGTCAGACCGGACCCAATTTCGGTCAGACCGTAAAACTGTCCAGAGACGACATAGTTTCTGGACACTTTATACGGTCAGGCCGATAAATACAGACAGACCGGCCAGTCGGTTAGACCGTAGTTCAAAAACACGGTCAGACCGATTTCTCGGTCAGACTGGTCTAACAAACAGTCAGACCGTCATAACACAAAACATCAGAAAGATAGATCAAGAAGTTCCAGGAGACTGTCCTAGGTCTTAACTACGGACAGACCGACCTTTTAAAGGAATACTCTACACTTAGACATAACGTCGGTCAGTCCGAGTAAACATTCGGTCAGACCGTCCATCCGGTCAGACCGGTCTAACAAACGGTCAGACCGACTGAGACAGAGTTGAGCAGAAATGAGATGAAACAAGCATTTTCTAAGTATATGACCTTCTAGTATGCAATGCAAGTTGATTTTATGATTTGTGGCACATAGATGAAGTATTTCGTGATACACCACATGCTCCTCTTAATAGTACGGCAACTATCCTAAAATCCGGTCAAAATTCTTCTCTAATCACCTTAGACCGGTAAAATGGAAAAGACCCTATTTCGTACCTTTGCCTCTTTGATCAATGTCCTTTCTTCATCATGAGGCTCTTTCTTTGCCTTTCATTAACCTGTCTTTTGAGTTTCTTCTTGACACAACTTAGCAGGTATCGTTAGTATAGCATTTGTAGTTGTCATTAATTACTAAAACATTATTTAGGGGCCTAGAAGCTACAATCTCTCCCTTTTTGGTAATTGATGACAACATAAAGAGTAGATGAATGAATTTTGAACATAAAAGGAATTTTTCAATAAGCATAGTAGCGAAAGACACACTCCCCCTGAATGTATGAATAAGAGAATTTTGGCAATTTGAAGCATGTGTATAAGATGCAATCTCAATTCATTCACTATATAATCATGAAGTATCACAAATAAGACATTCAATTCTACACATGATATCATCATCACAAGGTCATATGAAAATAACATAAGCACATCTCATATCATGAAGTAACAATCTCACAAAAGAGTCATCCAACATAAATGTCATCCACATAGATCATAAATGAGACATTCAACTAAACAAGTTAAATTAAAACTTTACACCAAAAGTTCTTTCATTTAAAGTTCTCTCAGTTCTCTCCCCTATTCTCTTCTACTCTCTTCTCTCCCCCTTTGGCATCAATTGCCATAAAAGCTAAGAATCGGCGGGAGCATCATCATCTGGAGGATGGTGAGGAGGAGTCTGAGGGAAACGGGTGTAGAAGTGAGTGGAGAAGGCGTCGAAGCGCTGCTCAAACTGATCCTGGCGTGACGAGAAGGACTGGAACTGATCATTCAATGCCACCAAGTCCGAGTGAGTGAGCTCAAGCCCCTGGAGAAGAGTAGCGAACTGATCCATCATCAACTGATGGAACTGCTGCTGGAACTGTGTAAACCAGGCGGGGGCTTGGCTAGACTGAGCTGCCTGCTGTGCCTGAGGTGGAGGGGGAGGAGGCATAGGCTGAGCCTGCTGCTGATGCTGTGCTCCATGGCCTCGAGCCAAGACGCGCGGGTTGACACTAAACGGCTTATAGCCGAGATGTCGATATCACATGATCCGTGAGGGAACTTCGTCTTCTGGAGCAGCAAAGACATGATAAATGGAGCATAGTATAGGTTCGGCAGAGTGGTTACCGAGACATCCTCAATTGTCTTCAAGATAAAAGAGACAATGTTGATCCGATGACTCTTGAGGATGTGGTCAATGAAGTTCCAATAGTAATCCCGGACCGCTTCTCGATTTCCACTCTTTGGATGGATCGTGGCTCGGATGATTTTGTTGACCACAGCAGGGAGGACTTTGAGACCTTTAATGGTGCCAGGTACAATCCGCTGTCCACCTCCCGGCTGCTCATAAAACTGGAGCCAGTCATCCTCATGGAGGTAGTCCTCATCCTCCATGTTGACCCCCTCCTTCATTTCCTCATAATTTATCTTGTTTGCCGCAGCAAACTCCTCAAAGGTGGCCTCATACCTCCTCGAGCCTGTCATCCACATGATCTTCTGGTCCGCCCATCTGATCTCGATCGTAGCATAAAACTGTCTGATGGCAGTGGCGTTCCATGGGCATTTGTGCTCCACAAAGTCATACAGCCCTATATCCTTGAAGATCTGAACCAAAGGAGCCATGATGGGCTGATTCACAACATAAGTCCATTTGATCCATTTGTGTTCGAAGATATTCTTGTGAATCAAGTGTCCGTAGAAGGCATCCTGCTGCGTCATCGTGTGGAAATGAGGAGTAGAGGTGTCATTCTCATGATTGTAGGCATAGGTCGTCCTAGCCTTTGTTTAGTCACTTGATGTCCAATTCTTTTTTGGGCCTTGATAAGCATGGACATTTATTTCATCATCCTCGCTCTCGATGTCCATGGCCACATGAGAAGATCCGCCACGATGAGATGACTGTTCTGTCACTGAATCTCCAGCCGAGGGCACCCAATCATCATCCTGAGAGTCGCTACTGCTCGAGGGTTGAGCCCTTTTTGGCTGCTTTGCCAATTTCTTCTTATTGGTCCAGACGGAGACATTTCCTTGAGGACCTCGACCACTATAAGATTTGGAAGAAATGCAGAGGTAAGATACCAGAAAACAGGAAAGCATGATGAGAATAGAGACGACAACAGAACTGCACATCCTGGCTCTGCTGTTGCACTCGGTCAGGCCGAAACAGGGGCGGTCAGACCGGCGCAACCGTAGAGTTAGGGTTTGACATGAATCCTGAGATTTACTAGAATTTAGGGCACAAATTGGACACAAATACGTGTGAAAATACTTATAGCATCAATGGGATGAATCAATTTCAAGAAATGGCCAGATTTGGACTAGATTCATCACATTTGCCCTAAACCTCAAGATGAACAGAAAAAGAAATTGATAACGAAGAAGAATCTGAGAAAAATACCTAGACGACATGGTTTGAAGGTGATCTTGAACCACGGTTGTCCGAGCTTTGCGAGAGTTTGACCGGAGAGGAAGAATCCAACAAAAATTATGAGGCGCACGTGAAAGAGACAAGTGGGAAGAGGGTGAAAAGGACAGAGATTCGGGATAAAAAGGTCTCTGGTCATGAAAGTTCAGTCAGACCGTAGGCAAGATACCGGTCAGACCGCTGGAAGCAGGAAATTTAAGATACTCTCGGGAGATGCATTCGGTCAGACCGCAATTGGATCGGTCCGACCGCTGGAAGGACTAAAAAATCTTGGAGGATTTTTGATTGATTTGATGCTCACAAGAGATTTGGATAGGGTGATATATATATGTATATATAAGATAATTATAAGAGAGATATAGACAATATCACCAAAGGGGAAGTATTTATCTTAGAACCCAACATATTTTTGGTTCACTTTATCAATTGCCGATAAGAGAGTCTAAAAAGCTCTAAGAGAGGAAATTCAAGCAATCAAGTGATACTTTAAGCACAAGCAATATGAGTTCAACATTTCAAGCCACATTTGATATGTCAATAACGTTAAGCTCATTTCGGAGTTTGCAAAAACGACTTTCATCTAAGGGCTTAGTGAATATATCCGCTAATTGATCTTCGGTTCTCACATTATCCACCACCACATCACCTTTGCTAACATGATCTCTAAGGAAGTGGTGTCGGATATCTATATGCTTGGTCCGAGAGTGTTGAACTGGATTTGTGGCTATTTTCACCGCACTCTCATTATCACACAAAAGAGGCACTTTTTCAAATTTTATTCCATAATCCAACAATGTTTGCCTCATCCAAAGCAATTGTGCACAACAACTACCCGCGGAAACATATTCCGCTTCGGCGGTTGATAAAGCTACAGAGTTTTGTTTCTTGGAGGACCAAGATACTAAAGATCTTCCTAACAGTTGACAACTGCCAGAGGTGCTTTTTCTATCCACTTTACATCCCGCATAATCGGAATTAGAATATCCAATTAATTCGAATTTAGCACCTTTAGGATACCACAACCCTATGCTAGATGAATATTTTAGATACCTCAAAATACGCTTAACGGCCATTAAATGACTTTCTTTAGGAGAGGCTTGAAATCTTGCACACATACAAACACTAAACATAATATCGGGCCTAGAAGTAGTAAGATATAATAAACTACCAATCATAGATCTATAAAGCTTTGAGTCTACCGGTTTACCTCCTTCGTCAGAGACAAGGTGACCGTTTGGGGCCATTGGTGTCTTGATTTGCTTTGCTTCTTCAAGTCCGAACTTCTTGAGTAAGTCCTTCACATATTTGCTTTGACTGATGAAAGTTCCTTCCTTGAGTTGTTTAACTTGTAGTCCGAGGAAGAAACTTAGTTCACCTATCAAAGACATCTCAAATTCCCTGGACATCATATTACCAAATTCCTCGCAAAAATCTTGGTTAGTAGATCCAAATATGATGTCATCAACATAAATTTGACATACAAAGAAATCATTTCCAATTTTCTTAGTAAATAAGGTAGTATCAACTTTCCCAATTTTAAAGCCTTTTGAAATTAAGAAGTCTCTAAGTCTTTCATACCAAGCACGAGGTGCTTGTTTAAGACCATAAAGAGTCTTGGAGAGTTTATACACATGATTCAGCATTGTAGGTAGGATCTTCAAATCCGGGAGGTTGTTTAACAAATACTAATTCATTAATTTTTCCATTTAAAAATGCACTTTTGACATCCATTTGATAAAGTCTAATATTATGAGATGAAGCAAAAGCAAGCAAGATTCTAATAGCCTCAAGTCTAGCTATGGGAGCAAAGATTTCACCGAAGTCCCTAAGTCTTTCATACCAAGCACGAGGTGCTTGTTTAAGACCATAAAGAGTCTTGGAGAGTTTATACACATGATTCAGCATTGTAGGTAGGATCTTCAAATCCGGGAGGTTGTTTAACACATACTAATTCATTAATTTTTCCATTTAAAAATGCACTTTTGACATCCATTTGATAAAGTCTAATATTATGAGATGAAGCAAAAGCAAGCAAGATTCTAATAGCCTCAAGTCTAGCTACGGGAGCAAAGATTTCACCGAAGTCCAAACCTTCAACTTGAGTGTATCCTTGAGCCACCAATCTTGCCTTGTTTCTTACTACCACTCCGTTTGCATCTTGTTTATTCTTGAAAATCCATTTGGTTCCAATGACATTGTGTTCATCCGGATTTGGTTCTTCTACTAATTCCCAAACATTGTTGCGGGTGAAGTTGTTTAATTCTTCGTGCATAGCATTCACCCAATCCGGATCTTTTAATGCTTCATCTACAAGTGTGGGCTCAAAAGAAGAAACAAACGAGTAATTTTCACAAAATGAAGCAAGACGAGAACGAGTTTGGACACCCTTACGCAAGTCACCAACAATTTGATCGACGGGGTGATCTTTGGAAATTGAGTGATGAATTCTTGGATGATCAACCGGGATTTGTGAAGTAGAGGTAGAAGGTACTTCCGGTTGTTGTTGAGAGGGGTCTTCCACATTGACCACTTCAACTATTTGATCTTCATGTTGAGGAGTTGATGAAGAGGGGATAGCATGAGTGGATGGATCTTTATCTTGATCACTATCTTCTTTCGGCTTGATATCCCCAATGGTCATGTTCTTCATCGCCACTCTCAACCCTTCATTACCTACATCATCCAAGTTGTCTTGCTCCTCTTGAGAGCCGTTAGTCTCATCAAATTCAACATCATGTGTCTCCTCAACCAAACCAGAGTTTTGGTTGTAGACACGATATGCTTTGTTATTTGATGAGTATCCTAATAAAAATCCTACATCACATTTACTTTGAAATTTAGACAAGCGTGTACCTTTTCGTAAGATATAGCACTTACATCCAAACACTCGGAAGTAGGAAATGTTTGGCTTCCTTCCGATGAGAAGCTCGTAGGGAGTTTTCTTTAGTAGTCGATGACAGTAAAGACGATTTGATGCATGGCACGCGGTGTTGATTGCTTCGGCCCAAAAGGTGTCCGAAACATTGTACTCCGAAAGCATAGACCTTGCCATGTCTATCAATGTCCGGTTCTTTCGTTCGACTACTCCATTTTGCTCTGGTGTATACTTGGCCGAAAACTCATGTTTGATACCTTTATCATCACACCAATTTTCAACATTGGTATTCTTGAATTCGGAGCCATTGTCACTTCTCACTTTCTTGATCTTGAAGCTAAATTCATTTTCGGCCCTTTGAGCAAAGCTTTTGAAAGTGTTAAACACAATTGACTTATCATGTAAAAATAATATCCATGTATATCTAGAAAAAGCATCTACAACGACAAGACAATAGCTATTGCCACCAATGCTCACAAAAGTAGTTGGTCCAAATAAATCCATATGCAATAATTCAAGTGGACTAGAAGTTGACATTGTACTTTTAGTTGGATGTGAATTTGCAACTTGTTTCCCGGCTTGGCAAGCACTACATAATTTATCTTTTTTAAACTTTACATCTTTTAATCCAACAACTAAATCATGTTTAACTAGTCTATTTAGTTGTTTCATTCCAACATGCCCAAGCCTTCTATGCCATAGCCAACCTTTAGATGATTTAGTGAACACGCATGTACCAAGATTAGCATCATTTGAATTGAAATCAACTAAATAGAGGTTGCCATGTCTAAAACCTTTGAAAATCAACCTATTATCATCAATACTAGTGATAATTACTTCTTTTGGATAAAATGCACATATAAATCCAAGATCACAAAGTTGACCTACGGATAAGAGGTTGAAATTTAGAGATTCAACAAGCAATACATTAGATATGGAGAGGTTGTTTGAGATGGCAATTTTACCTAAACCTTTTACCTTTCCTTTGCTATTGTCTCCAAACGTGATCTTGTCATATTCCGCACCTTCGTTATTTAGCGAGGAGAACATGTTGTGATTACCGGTCATATGTTGAGTGCATCCACTATCGAGCACCCAATGTTGTCCTCCGGCCTTGTAATTTACCTACAAAACAAAGTTAGATCCTTTTAGGTACCCAAATCTTTTTGGGTCCTTGGAGGTTAGTTACCAAGGATTTTGGGACCAAAATGGCTTTCTTTTTGGCACCAATGATTGGGGTTCCAACAAATTTGGCTTTAAAATCGCCATTGTTCATTTTCTTTAAAACATAGCAAGAGTTGAATATAGGAGATGAATTACTTTTGCTAGCATGGCAATTTTTCTCAATGTGACCTAAACTTTTACATTTGTTGCAATATCCCTTTTCTTTTACAAATACGGCTTTAGATGGAACAAATGCATGTTTTCCCTTTTTAGGAATGTAGCCTAGTCCTTCTTTTCTTAAGGAGAACCTTTGACTATCTAGAAGATCTCTTAATTTTGATTCTCCTACATAGCATTTAGCTAGATCATTTGTTAGTTTTTCAATTTTGTCCTTCAGTTCATTGTTTTCAAGACTAAGCACATTATCATCAATTTTAAGTCTAGATGGGAATTCAATTAAATCTTCACAAGATGTAGATATGCTAGAAGTAGACATCATGGGCAAGTCATTCAAAATATTGCAAGTGATGCCTATTTCATTACCCGTTTTGTTGGCTTTATGAGTAATTAGTGAGTCATGAGCTTCCTTAAGCATCTCATGAGTTTCTATGAGACTCTCCTGAGATGTGTTTAGCTCCTCATAGGAATTTTGAAGAGTTTTGTATCTCTTCTTCAATTCCTTGAATTTTTCTTTTTCTTTACTTATAAAGTCATCAAAACCGGTGATCATCTCAACTAGGTCATCATAAGTATATTCATCTTCGTCACATGATACCTTCGATTCTCCTTTAGCCATGAGGCAATGAGGAGTGGAGAATAGGGATGGAGCTTCCTTGATAGCTACCCCGGTGAGTCCTTTGGGTGATGCTTCATCTTCATCTTCGGAATCAGAACTTGAAGCATCCGAATCCCATTCAATGAAGCAAGCTTGTCCATCCTTCTTCTTCTTATAATATTTCTTGAAAACCTTCTTCTTGCTTTCTCTTTCCTTTTCGTACTTCTTCTTCACCGATTTTTCTTCTTCCTTGTTTTTGCATTGTGCGGAGATGTGACCCTTTTCACCACAATCAAAGCATCTTATTTCTTCAAATGGGTTCCTCTTGGATGATTGTCCTTTCTTGAAGGACTTTCCTTGATATCTCTTCTTCATGAACCGCTTGAACCTTCTCACAAAGAGAGCCATTTCCTCATCGGTGTCTCTCTCATCACTTTCTTCTTCATTGTCTTCCCTTTTGGAGGCTTGAGCTTTTAGTGCTATGTTCTTCTTCTTGGAGTCGGAAGCCTCATCTTTCACTTCTTCTTGATATTTCTTGAATATGTCATGAGTGAGAATCTCACTCAAAACTTCCAACGGAGTCACACTCTTCAAGTTCGAACGCACAAGTAAGGTTACAATTGTATCATATTTTGAAGGTAAAGCTCTAAGAAACTTATGACAAAATTCCACATTTGTGATATCCATACCAATCCCTTTTAACTCATTTACTATGTTATTTAATCGGCTAAACATCTCCGATACATCTTCATTGGGCAACATAGCAAGCTTTTCAAATTGGCCCTTATGGATGAATAATTTAGCATCCTTGACCATCGAGGTTCCTTCATGAATATCCATAAGATTTCTCCAAATATCATGGGCCGTTTCAAGTTTACAAATTCTATTAAATTCACCTAGATTTAGAGCACTATAAAGAACATTCATGGCTTGAGCATTTGCTAAGGCATTATCTCTATCTAAGTTAGTCATGTCATCATCATCAAGAATTGCAAAGCCCTCATCCACCACTTTCCAAATCTTTCCACCCATGGCTTTAAGATAAACCATCATTCTAGTTTTCCAATAAGTATAGTTAGATCCATCAAAGAGCGGTGGTTTGCCAATATTGATCCGACCCTCACTATCCATCTTTATCCTACTCCGGGATGGTTAAATCCTCTAAAAAGGAGTCCAAGCTCTGATACCAATTGAAAGGGATCTATGATTTCGACTAGAGGGGGTGAATAGGCGATTTTAACAAAATAACAAATAATCAAACAATTAATAGCAAATGAGAGCAAATAATTAACACAAGATGAACAATGAACAATTTTAACACAAGGATATATCCCGTGGTCTCGGTGATTTGCCGATCACCCCTAATCCACGTTGAGGCAAACTCAAATCTCTAACCGCTCCTCTATCTAGTCAACCTTCTCTCGAGAAGTGACCTAGATCTTGAGCCGGATTAGTGTGATGAGTTATCTAAACCTCGATTTCACTAAGGATGCACTTTACCGCTCCGGCAAGGCGTGCTCAACCCTTTCACAAGACGGTTTGAGGCTTCTTCACAATCTTCCTTGAAGAGCTCTCCAAAACCTTCTCTCGAGCCATCTAGGAGCCGGCAAACTCAAGAGTAACAAGCTGGTGATGATCACTTAACCTTCTCCTAGTGCCACAAGATTGATTTAGTGATTTAAATGCAATGCACTAGAGGATCTCAAATGCACACTCTCACAAAATGAGAATTAAAACCCTAAAGTGTATGAAACTTGCTTAAGCTCTCAAGGATGATGACAATGTTCAAATTATGCCAAAAGTTGTGAACAGGCCGTGCATGGGAGTATATATACCCCCCACAATAAATATAGCCGTTATAGGCTGTTGAGAGAAAAAGATCACTTGGCGGTCAGACCGCAGGTATATGCCCGATCAGACCGCCGCAATTGCAACGGCATTAAACGGGTGCAATAAATGCTCACCTGCCCTTGTCAGGCACACATACGGTCAGACCGGACCCAATTTCGGTTAGACCGTGAAATTGTCCAGAGACGACATAGTTTCTGGACACTTTATATGGTCAGGCCGATAAATACGGACAGACCGGCCAGTCGGTCAGACCGTAGTTCAAAAACACGGTCAGACCGATTTCTCAGTCATACCGGTCTAACAAACGGTCAGACCGTCATAACACAAAACATCAGAAAGATAGATCAAGAAGTTCCAGGAGACTGTCCTAGGTCTTAACTACGGACAGGTCTTAACTACACTTAAGACATAACGTCGGTTAGTCCGAGTAAACATTCAGTCAGACCATCCATCCGGTCAGACCGGTCTAACAAACGGTCAGACCGACTGAGACAGAGTTGAGCAGAAATGAGCTGAAATAAGCATTTTCTAAGTATATGACCTTCTAGTATGCAATGCAAGTTGATTTTATGATTTGTGGCACATAGATGAAGTATTTCGTGATACACCACATGCTCCTCTTAATAGTACGGCAACTATCCAAAAATCCGGTCAAAATTCTTCTCTAATCACCTTAGACCGGTAAAATAGAAAAGACCCTATTTCGTACCTTTGCCTCTTTGATCAATGTCCTTTCTTCATCATGAGGCTCTTTCTTTGCCTTTCATTAACCTGTCTTTTGAGTTTCTTCTTGACACAACTTAGCAGGTATCGTTAGTATAGCATTTGTAGTTGTCATTAATTACTAAAACATTCTTTAGGGGCCTAGAAGCTACACCCCCGTTCCAACATGCCGCCGTAGATCCAATGCTGTTGTGCCGCCTCACCTTTGGATCCTTCACCATCCACTGCCGCCACCTTGTTGTCTTCTTGGTTTCGCCTACACCGCGCCATCCCCTCTATTTTGTGCTGCCTCACTCGACTCGCCGCGTCGCGGCCTCTGTTCCTCCCTCGACTGCGTCACGCCACTGCATAACCACCACGCGCCGGATTCTCACCCCCATCGCCGATCGACTCCACAGTTCAGCCGCTCGCACCACCATTCTCACCGCCGATCGGCCTCCACACAAAACCCTAGATCCGGCTGATCGCTACTAGATTATTCACCAATCGTCGCCGTTCATCGTCATCAACACCGTCACCGCCGATCCGAGCCAGATCCGCTCGGATCCAACAGCCACTTCGTCATCCCGTGCGTTGTTCTCCACCACCGAGTCAACTAATCCATCGTCGACCACGATGAAGACCGTTCACCGTCCCGTGGAGCGATGATGATTTCGACCACTGCGATGATCCTCGTCGACGACCACGACGACGCCGCTCCAGGCACGAGGTCGACCGACTCCACTACATCGACCACTTCTTCCACTTAGGCTCCCTCAACCATGGCTAGCTCCAGCTTCATCGACTTGGGCCATTTGCATCAGCAACTCAGAAACCAAGAACAAATGCAAACACTCTATGGTTAATCTCCTTTTCCTCCACTTTCTCCTGTGATTGAAATGTGTGTATACCTCCTGAATTGAGTCCTAAAATGTGATGATCAATTTTTTGGGTTTGAGTTGAACAAAATGCATTCTAGTCTAAATTTTTATTCAGTATGGCTACTCACTAGTGAACTAATTAGAGACAATCATGAGACAGTGTTGATGAATTTCAATTGATTCTTTGCTTTGCCTCTTGAGAATTATATTGGCTGATGAGATGCTGGATCATGGCTGTAGTATCTTTGATTGAATTGTATGATTATGCTATTATTATCAAGTCTATATTGTTGGCTTAGTGCTTATTGCCCTGAATTGGAAAAGATTCCTCACTAAGTGAAGCCTACATATGCTTCTTCTCAGTATTGATGCACTTTGCATTGAACTGTAGTCTATCTTAAATCGAATTGCATTTCTGAATTGATTTGATCTTCTGTTGTGCTGAATTCATTTGCAAGATGATATGGATTGCGATTTTTGCAAAGTTGGTTGCTTGCCGTTGAGTTGTCGAGAGGAGTTGGTTGGGTTATAGTGTTTATTTTGTACTTGTGATTCATCGATACTCATCGTAGACTGTGATTGATAATAGTCGGCTTGCTGTGTCGAAAACTCGTATCTCTGAATGCCAGTCCAGATTAAACACTAGCTGTGTCGAAAACTCAAGATCAAAAGAGCACTATGCAAAATAGTGGAGTGAGCATAGAAGCTTTTCATGAGGAGTTCAGCAAGACAGGCCCAACAAGGGTAGTACGTGGATTGAACTCGTACCACGGGTTCATAGAAGAAATTTGGGAGCTCGACTACGTACTGTTCAAGATTCTCCTGTTTCGATGCCGATGGGTCCAAATCCCACAGGTTGTGAAGGTTGACAGTTACAGTTTCACTTTTATTGATCTCGATCGAGTTGCTTATAAAGATGAGCCATTCAGGTCATTTATGTCACTGACTTGGCCAATAAGAAGTGGCACGTTGTCCTTCATGGAAAGAGATGGATTGTTGGAATTGAAAATGTTGTAGACGAGGAAGAATACAACCAATTTAATGAGATGCCTCCATTTGGAGATGGCGTACAGGTCGATACTGAAGACATCAATGAAACCAGTTACATGCATATGGATCACCAGGAAGGGTTCTACTTTAAAGGTAATCAACTGTCCTTATCTCTCTGTTTCCATCGGTATAGCTTATCCTCTAATTCTCACCTTTACAGGGCTGCGGCAAGTGGAAAGTTGAGGATAATATGGGTGTGTACGTACATAGGTGCAAATTGTCGGTCAAAGTCCCCATTTGTATGTAAACTTTATGCAATAGAGTTTTACCACATTCCCAATATTTCAAAAGTTTTTACCTTGTCAAGGTCGATACAAAACCACTCCTTAGGAAAATTTGAGTGAACCTTAAAAATCTTTGGTCAAATTTATTCAAAATTTATTTGAGTATGCTCCACATGGGACTCTTAAGGTTGTAAACTATTTTTGGAGCATTTGGACTACATTTGCAATATATGAGTGCTCGAGTTCTTCTCTCTCAATATTATGAAACCTACAGCACAAAATTGCTTCCAAAGTCAAATTTGTTCACCAAAATCTTTCAAACTTGATTTTGCTACGCTCCAAATATGTCTCTTGAGGTTTTCAACAAGTTTTGGAGCATTTGGACATCATTTGCAAAGATTTGAGATTTTCGGATATTGAAATTTCAATATTTAGAGTTGCAGAGTTTCAGATTGTAAAGCATTATCACAGACGGTTATGAGTTAAGAACCGTCTGTGATAGTGCTTTACAATCTGAACCACGCTCATTTGAGACGGTTCCGTGCTTATAACCGTCTGTGATAATCTCCCTACAAAATTTAAGACGGGTTTCGTCTCGCTCATTTCCACACTTTGCGACTTTTCACTTCACTTTCCCTAGCTCTCCGGCGGCTGCACGCACTGGCTCTCTCCGGCCTCCCACCGTCCGGTGTGACCACCTCCGGCTACTCCTTCCGACCTCTGGTGCCTCCTTTCTCTGATGCTTCCTCCCAGCCACCTCTGACCATCTCCTCCTCCGCATCTCAGGTGCCCCTCCTCCCTCTCATTTCCATGTGATTAGTACAAGAAAGCTATACTTAAAGATTGTAATTTGGACTTCCCTTCTTTCTAAACAGAAAATATTCGAAAAGAAAATCTAAGTCCTTCTAGATATCTATAAAATTTCTATGAGTCAGGTAGGACACGGCTAAAAAACTATCGATAAATATACTACGCCTTTAAATCTTTAATATTATCTTCAGCCCAAATTCAGTAAAATGTTAATTACAATTACTAGCCTAGATCTAGTAACTAGCAAATGATTTGATCTGCCGTTCATCCTTAGTTTTACTCAGCAACACATTTCCTGTTTGGCTTTGTTTTTGCTAGCTAAACAAGTGGTTTTTCGCATAGACTTCGTAAAAAATTAATCCCTCAATTAAAATGGAGTGGTTTTTACTATTTCTCAACACAAAAAACAAAACAAAATAAGTTTTTAAGATAAATTTCTTATCAAATATCTACCCATATTTATCTAAGAAATTAGCTTCTTGAACTTCTGCACCATAAGCCCCAAAAGTTGGTTTCTTGAAAAACTTGTAGTTAGACCAAGACTTTAGGGATGCCATTTGATAAGAAATTGCTTATGAGCTTATGAGAGGGTGTTGAGAGTGAGAAGTTATAGAAACTACTCACTCCTTGCTTTAGTTTCTCTTTAACGGAGGATTTTAACTTTCGGTTAAAAACCCCTACATGAAGCCACCCATTTAGTTCTAACTTCAGTTTCTCTTGACTAAAAATTGAAGTTAAAATTAGATCAAACATATGCTAAATTGTTTTCTATCCCAATGGTCAACAAGAAGCTGCATGACTTCACTGAAAATAAAAAAAACCAAATCAAAACGGAATTATTTTAATTAAAATAGACGTAAGACATCAGACTTTGACGAAGAGGTTTTGTTGAGTGAAGTGCAGTAGTCTTTGACATATAAGATAAGATGAGAAGTAATCCAAGAATAAATGCAAAAGGGGCATTCAATATTTGTTGACAACTAAAGTATGTTTCTCTTTTGTATCCATTATAAAAATACTGTTATACTTTGTTGTTTATTAGGGAATTAAAAATGCAGCAGTGCATAAAAAACAAGCTACTTGTAACTTGTAAGAGAGAGGTATCAAGGAACCGAACCCAAGTGAGATTAACTTTTCCCTTGGGTTTCAAGTGAGTAGTTACTGCA
Source organism: Pharus latifolius (assembly GCA_019359835.1). NCBI lineage: Eukaryota > Viridiplantae > Streptophyta > Magnoliopsida > Poales > Poaceae > Pharus > Pharus latifolius. Next base: position 26,715,975 of record CM033323.1, on the reverse strand, counting down.
GCATCATTGCTTGTAAAAATGGTAGTTCATGTAGAACTTGCTCTTTTCTTTTAAGCATCCTTACACAGACACTGCTGGTTGGTCTTGTCATTAAGTAAAGAATTCAATCTTCTCTCTTTCACTTATGTTAGAAACTGATATCTCCGGTGACGAAATGAATCGGTCAGGGAGTTAGAGCGACCTCTCTAGTGATGAGACGCCTGGGCTGGATGTCACCCCGTCCACCGTGGCCCAGCCGCAGAAGAGCAAGGGGAGAGGCCGGAACACATGCGCGCGTCTCGACAGGTAGAAAAAGCAACACATAGAGATTGATGACAACAGGGTGCCGAAAGCTCTGGAGAAACTAGTCGGTCAGTACTGCTCACTATGCGGAAAAGTGGCAAGGGAGCAGGTGCCCATCACCACCTCCGAGTGGCGTGAAGTGCCCCGAGAGTACAAGGAAGGGCTGTGGGAAGAAGTGCTGGCAGTGTTTCACATTCCCGAGGATTGCTAGCTCACCATCCGCCGGACGACACTGATGGCGATAAATAAGGCTTGGAAGACCTTCAAGAGCCATCTTGTCAACCACTATATGAAGGAGTCGAAGACCCCCTTCAATGACTACCCTTTTGTGACTCTTGAGGCATGACAGTAATTCATGGAGATGAAGGGCACACCCGAGTTCCAGGCGCTTAGTGAGAAGGGCAAGGCTAACCAGGCCAAGAATACCCATCCACATAGACTAGGCATCGGTGTGTATGTGGGGAAGAAGGCGCTGTGGAGGAAGCAGGACGAGGAGGCTTCCTAGTCTTTGGCCTCCACTCCTTATGCAGGGATAACGGACGTGCGCGCTCGCTCACAATTGGTGCCGAGCAAGATCGAAGATGACCTCCTCCAAAAGCGTCTCGGTGAATAACCCTGCAGATAGGGAAGTGATCGACTGACTAGTAAGATCTCTAACTTACTATCCTCGTAACACGCATGCAATGGGTTGTATTGCTAAGTTCTCCTGTTGCAGGCGGTGCTGAGTGCACAGGCGTCATCTGGATCTTTCAAACCTAGTAGGGAGAGGGATATCCTAACGACGATGCTGGGAAATAAGGAGCATCCGGGCCGCGTGTGCAGCCTAGGTGCCACTATGCCTTGGAGGGAAGGTTTCACTGATGATGAGGAGGAGGCTAAGAGGAGAAAGAGATCCTACAAAGACCGCGACGAACGGATCAAGGAGGAGATCCTATCGGAGTTTTACCAGCGGGATGCAGAACTCAGGCAAGAGTTGGTGAAGATGCAGGCAATGTATGAGGAGATAAGAAAGTCCCAGGGCATCCCCCAACAATAGCGGACTTACAGAGCCCCGGTCTTGGCCGCCATAGCAGCTTCACGTCCGCACTAGGGGCTTCGCATCTAGAGTCCCCTCAACAGTATCTAGTGGACATTGTCTTCGAACATTGCAAGGGATTTCCATTGGACAAGCCGCTGAACAACGAGATTACCACTCTCAAGGCTGCGGTGCACACGTTTGTGCAATGGTCCAAGAAGGACATCATCCTGGATGAGGTAATTCCCCCACCGGTTTCGTAATTTTTTACTGTAATAATATCCCTCGGAGTTAGTGACCATTAATATATGTAGGTTCTTACCCCTACGCACGCCGACACTCATCCTACTAGCCAGCCGACCCCTTCTCTGACAAGCCAGTCGATGGGTCAGACGACGGAGCTGACGCTGACTAGGAGGCAAGGCAGCAAGAAGCTGGCTTCCAAGGGAAAAACATAGAACAGCATGATGAAGGAGAGTGAGAAGAGCACGCCATCTCCCATGCCGTTCATTCTGGGGATGCCCATTGTCGCGCCCCTGTGCCCTCCTTGGGGACCACGATTACTCCCGTGGGGACCCAGCCTGTTGCAGCTGGTCCCATATATACATACCAACTGACTTCCCAGGATAAGTCATGCATAGGAGTACATTGCAGTAGATTAATTTACATAGTACTTTGAGCAGTATGGCCTGCTGGCCTGAATACAACATAATAGATTACAAAGCCATCACAGCATAAATAAGTTTGGTTCAGGAAAAACATCTACTACTCGTTGGAAGCTAAGTGAACCCCCACAGCAAGAAGTTGAAAGCAGAACAACACACTTTAGGGCTCGGGTGGAACTGGCTCTCCTCCTTTTGGATCCAAAAAGTTCTCCAAGCATTCGTATTGATCAAGGAACACTCCATCTATTGGATAGTAGATTGCAAGGGTGAGTACTTATGTACTCAGCAAGCCATAGTATACAAGAGTATATACATATAATAGTGATGATATGAACCTATGTAAGTAAAGAAGGGTGGAAGGTTGCAAAATAATCTTTCTTTGTATAAACTCATAATAGTACTACCATAGCATTTCAATATCAACACACTATCATTTCACAAATCAGATTATATTGCCTTTAGTCTATTCTATTTCAAGTTTTATTCTGAAAACATACCTGTGTCACATCGACGTGGATTTAATCCACCACAGCAGACTCCTATGAACCCAGGAGTACGGAGGATTCGAATACATTTTGAACTCTACAGAGGGGTACCAATTTACCTGCAAGATATCTCAACTTTAATGCCCATCCTATCAACATGATTAGACCCTTCCTCACAGCCATGTGCGAGTGACAAGGTTGAGATAACAAGAACTTTATTTATGGTTCACATACAATTCACCCCTGACCCTGTGGTCGGACAAACCATAGTTGTGGCGGCTATACCCCCACCCCGACTAGCCTCTTCCCATTACTGGGGCAGCGTGCATCAAGTGTGGAGTAACACTCCGTGCCAATCGTGATCAATTCCTTCCAACTCATCCATGCAGGGGGTGCATGTGCGATCTGCATACTACTCGTTCAGGCGTGTCCCATACCAGGCTTGTGGTTGGTACGGTTTTCATGCCACTAGAAGCACAACACAAGGTTCTAGTCCTTATATGCTGGTGACCAGACCATTCCACAACCTTACACTCAACAGTGCCATAGCACCATTCCATACTATTCTGGTCACGGCTAAAGTTTTTATTTTATGAACGTACATATACACATATACACGTTAGTTATGGCTAAGGATCAAGCTGTGAGCCTTGATCATCCTATAATGGATCTTATCACATTTCATCGGCATACTGCCTAGTACTATCAAATTATACTTTATTCATTCCATCACATGCAATACTGTTTATATCTAAGGTAATATCACAACAATTCATAAAATGTAGGTTCAAGATGTTCAAGAATATGACTTGCCTTCTGCGTCATAAGAATCAGCTGCTGATGTTGTGTTGGTGGTGACGTCCTGGAACTGTGTCTCGGGATCTACTCAGCAACAATTCAAACACAGAATGATCACTAACTATTTTAATGCTTTATGATCTATATGCAGGTATGCTCTTAAAAGAAATGAACTTGGCGATGCTAAGCGGACAGGGTTTGAAAGCTGAAACTGGGTTGGAACCCTAGAATTTATAGAATCTGGACTAAGAATGGATGTTAAAGGCTCTTAGGGTTTCAAGGCATAAATTTTGACATTCGGTTCGCGGCTGGTTTGCTCAAACACAATGAATGTCTGCTGGCTGACATTCAGTTCGCGGCCTGACAATGTCAGTGGATGGCATAGGCATGGTTTAGAAGATTTTTAGTTGTTGCAAAAAGTTTGGTCTAAGGAATTAGGTGCACAATGGAACAAGGTAACTAATTGACAAACTGGTTTTTATAGAAAAGTCCAAGAAATCAAGAATTTGCAGCTAAGTCCCTGGCACAGTGAATCTGTATGCTAGTGTACTGTCGATTTCTAGGTTTATCGTGTCTAGACAATCCACGCGTGCGTTGCTTCGCCAACTTTTCCAATCGTGTAGGTGAGGTCGAAAGGATGCTGCTGGCAAGGTTAATCGAACAATGGTGGCGAGATGACGGCGAACAGCGTGGTCGAACTTGTCGGCTTTGAAAACCAAAGGTGAGCTACGGTTATGGTTGAAGAATCTAGAAATTGATCGAGGGCTTTTGCTCCTGGTGCAGTGCTGATGGTTCTGGAGAAAGGAATTTGTTGAAGTGGCCTTTTGGGGCTCACTAGAGTTACAATCGGACTTAAGAACAATGGTCGAGATGGGCATTTTCTATTTAGAAAAATGTTTCCCAATTGACGGCTGCTACACCATCTACGGGATCCAAGGAATGTGTAGGTGTAGTAAATTTGGTTGGAGACACAGCGAGGCATGCCAGAGGCGTGAGACGTCCACGGCAGCGCGCGAAGAATGGGAAATCTTCAATTACTGGTTAAATTCAAATTGTGATTGAACAAGATTGTTCAAGGTGCTCTAGTGATCAAATTATTCTACAAAAAGGGATGCTAATTTGGACTGGAAATAGGTTCGATAGTGGGAACAGGGCAAAATCAAATTACGGCTATCGCCGGCGATACAGTTCACCGAAGACAAATAACTTGCTAAGGAACAAGAAGATGGATAGTAGGAACATACCAGTTGAGTCAATTTGACGGTTGGTGCAGCGGTGCACCCGGTTGTCATTTCCCTCCTTGGTGGCTCACCAGAGAAGAAGAAGAAGACGAGATGAACTATGTTTAACTGGTTTCTGGATGGTATGAAGATGAGGCTGGTCGTAGGCGGCCTTAAATAGCCACAGAACGGAGACTACAAGGGTAGCAAACGGTGGAGCTTGTGCCGCTGAAGCGACTGGACGGGAGTGACAACAGCAACGACGGGACAGCATACAGGCGGCTTCTCAGCTTTGTCAGAACGGTCAGCGTCTTGTAACTTGGTCCTGGCCGGTGCAGAGGTGGAGGTGACGGTTGGCCTCGGCATGGCGTCGTCGTGGCGCGAAGTTTCTGATAGTTGTTGCGTGCTACCACAGTGGCTTGCTCCGGTGGGACTGCGCTAGTTGTTGCTGCTGTGTGCTGCCATGGTGGCTTGCTCCGGTGTGTACACTGTAGGATCAAGGATGCCGACTAGAGGGGGGTGAATAGGAGGCTTTTAAAATTTCTTTCCCCACTAAGGAATTTTAACAAGATGATTATGAACCTAGATTTTGCAATGAGCCTTATCAACAATCTAACAACTAGTTGCAATTAATCAATATGAAAATACAATTCAACTTGCAACAATTGTTTCAAGGTAAATATGAAACGAATGCAACAATGGTAAATTTAGCAATTGTGTCAAGATGAATGCAAGATATACAAAAGAAAGACAATTGTTTTTACCGAGGTCTTGGAGACTCCCCGGTCTCCCCTACTCCTCATTGAAGCGCTCACTCGTGAGCCTCGCTTCTATATCCACGAAGGATATCTCACTAGGGTTGCTCTTTCTCCACACTGGATAGGCGAGCACCACACCTTTCACAAGTTCTTGCCGGCCTCTCCGACAAACTTCAATGGAGAGATTGCGACTCTCCTCCGACACATCTAGGCGAAGGAGATCGCCAAGGGTAACAAGTCGAACGCGCTTTTGGTTGAACGAATCTCGTGCTAGAAGCTCAAAGCTGCAAATGAATGCTCACCACTCTAGCACTAGCATGCAAATGGAGATGAAGTGCACTAAACATTCACAACCTCTCCCAAATGCTCTCTCTCAAATCCACTAAGGATTTTGGCTCAAATTCTAGCCTCTAAATGCAATTAATCAAAAGCAAAGACTTGGCTAGCTTATACACTGAGATTTTCACTTCTTGAGTGATGAAACACGGGGTGCCCGATCTTCTGTCAGGTAGATGATAAGTCGATTTGGTGGAGATCTCGATGTTGATGATCCGGCTTCCGATCAGAATTGATCGAACCCAGCAATCGCTACACCACTGCTCCGTTGGTTATCAACCGTCCCAAGATGCGGTTGACCTCACCAAGAAGGCTAATTCCTACAAGCGAATCGAGAGCACAAGCAAAAACGTAGAAGAAGAAATCTGGAAATTGCAAATCAAATTGAATTAAGCTCACAAGTTGGGGTTCCACAAACCGATCTACGGCGAAACTGCAAAGGCAAAATAATCTAAGCAAAACCCCAGTCTCCCTGTGATGGCTACAGAGTATGTATATGAGAGAGAGAGGCGGCGGCTAGGGTTTAGGTTGCAGCCTAACTAAGATACATGGGCCAAAGGCCCAAAAAGAGGTGACGCAGCACCAGCCCGACTCTGTCTCGCGCGCACTGTTTGGATGGTTCCCAATGACTTAGAAAGAGTTTGGCGGCAGGACCAGATGCGTTGGAAATATTATATCCAAATCTTTCCGTGAACTGGTAGAACGTCGAAAACGGACTTTGTATGTGGCCTGGGCGTCTGTTTGAAGACAGACGTGTCACTGCAGTCTGAACCAGCGTCCATCTCGGGATCAACTCGAATCTTGGCTCGTCTCGGTGGTCCAAACCATGATTTGTAAGTACAAGAACAATATCATTAGGTAGTAACTCACCCTCTACGGTAGTTTCACATAAACTTAGGAATGAGCTCACCTGGTAATTTAGCTGACGTGCGCATGCCCTTGTAATTGGTCCTTGCACAAGCGGTGTTGGAGAAGTTGACGCATCCATAGGAGTGATGTCCTCATCATCCTCCCCCTCTTGAATTAGAGTCGTCCTCGACTCAAGCTCATCTTCTTCTCCCAAGTATGGGTGCAAATCTGAAACGTAAAAGTGGGGCTAACCCCGAAAGCTGCAGGCAACTCAAGTTTGTATGCATTATCGTTTATACGCTCTAGCACCCTAAAAGGACCATCAGCACGAGGCATCAATTTAGACTTTCTTAACTCAGGAAAGCGGCCTTTATGCAAGTGTAGCCAAACAAGATCTCCAGGAGCAAATATCAATTCTTTTCTACCATGACTACCAGCAATACAATATCTTTCATTCATATGTTCAATATTCTCTTTTGTTGTCTCATGCAGTTTCAGAATAAACTCAGCATGTTTCGTAGCATCTAGATTGACCTTTTCAGATGATGGAAGAGGCAACAAATCAATTGGAGCACGAGGATTGAAACCATACACTACCTGAAAATGACTTACCTTGGTAGTCGAGTGCAGTGCACGGTTGTAAGCAAACTCCACATGAGGAAGACACTCTTCCCATAGCTTCAGGTTCTTCTTCAAAATAGCCCGCAACATCGTGGACAATGTGCGGTTCACAACCTCCGTTTGGCCATCAGTTTGGGATGACATGTAGTAGAAAACAACAATTTGGTCCCCAATTTGTTCCATAAAGTTCTCCAAAACTGGCCCAAGAATTTTGTGTCACAATCTGAAACAATAGTAGAAGGCATACCATACAAGCGAACAATTTCTTTGAGAAATAAATCGGCAATATGAGTAGCATCGTCATTTTTATGGCATGGAAGAAAATGCGCCATCTTGGAAAACCTATCCACCACAACAAAAATGCTATCCCTCCCCCTCTTTGCCCCAGGCAGTCCTAAAACAAAATCCATTGAAATATCCTCCTCACCCTCTATTACCTCACAACGCAACATGCCTTTCTGAAGCTCTTGATAGTACTCCTCTACTGACTTGCTACTCTGTTCTAGGCGCTGTAATTTTTTACACAAGTCACGCTTAAAGGAAGGAGGAACAAATCTATTGCGCATATGTCTCTTAAGCATCTCCCAAGTTTCAGGTTGTATGCCAGCATTTACTAGTTCGTTCCACCAGATAATTGCACAGTCTTTGAACTCACTAGTAGCTTGTCTAACTCGATGAATTTCAGGAACTAAATGGGAGTTAAATTTTTGTTCCACGGTCATTTCCCAATCTAGGTATGTTTCAGCATCATATAAACCAGAAAAAGAAGGTATGGTGAACTTAACCTTAGCGAAAGGATCATCATTGCGAATGTGATTGTTACCATTATTATCTCGCATACCTTTATGATTGGGGCTCAGTCGCTCTTGTACTTGTGCATCTCGTGCAACTCATCGCATGGCGGCGTCGTTGCGGTGAACCCCAACGTTGGACTCCTCATCAACTTCATTGTCTTGTTGGATCGTTGTTCCATTAGAAGGTTGTCGTTTCTCCACATTCTCCACCCTGCCAGCAAGATCAGAGATACGACGATCTAGCCTCTCGATACTGTTCTGATTGTCTTGTTTGTCCTTCGGGGAACTTGTCCATGAGCTCTTGGATGCTCTTGTTGAGGGCCTCATTCATATCAAGAATGAGCTTACGAAGGTCATCCTCCTCAGCAGCAGCTCTAGCTCTCGTTTGCGGTCCTGTCATGGTTAGTAGGAACAAAGATAACACAAAGTATCAACCTCTCCCAAATGCTCTCTCTCAAATCCACTAAGGATTTTGGCTCAAATTCTAGCCTCTAAATGCAATTAATCAAAAGCAAAGACTTGGCTAGCTTATACACTGAGATTTTCACTTCTTGAGCACCCTCAAATGCTGGCCAACACGAAGTATTTATAGCCCTCAAAGAAAACTAGCCGTTTGCAACCAGGTGCGACATTTTTCTCGCAGAGGTGTCAGCTGTCACTTAGCAATGACCACGACCACACAGGTCTAACATCCGATCGAAAACATGCGGTCAAGGGGGTTTGGTCGAGTGTACGCAAGCGAGCTGAAGACTGGTACGACTAGCTTGAGCTCCTACGACCACAACCAAACCCTAATCAAGGATATAGCCAAACCGACGACATGACCACGAGCACGCTCCAAACAAGGATACGATCAGAATGTGCAAGTACGATCACGACCAGCTCTAGAATAAAAACCAATTTGCTCTGGCTGGCTATCACGACTAAGTGCAGTTTTCAAAGCATTCTCTCTAATGCACCAAAAACTACACTTAGATTCTCTAGCAATGCAAGAGGCGATAAAACAATAGTGCAAGATGATATGAATGCATATGGGCTTCCACACTAGATAGATTCAAGCTACTAGTTTCCAACCCCGCTTAATAGTATGGTCAAACTAGCAAAAAAAATCTTATCAACACGGTCTATCTCCAAAACACCGAGATCAGTAAAATCCTAAGAAAATAGTCCTTAATCTTGGATTTTACCTTCGATGAAGCTCGACCTCGTGAAGCTCGATCCCTCGAAGCTTGTCCTCGCAAAGCTCATCCTCGCTAAACTTGACCTTGCTCGAGATGGCTCATATCGACTTCATCCTCTTCACGCCCTTGCTTGCTTTCATCTCGCGACCAATCTGAGACTACAACAAAAACACTCAACGCACAATGTTAGTCTTATATATAGGTCGTCATTAATCACCACCAGAGAAATTATTCCACACAGGAGTTAACTCAACAATTTCTCTTCCCAGTGTTTAATGAAAAAACCATATTCAACAGATAGTAAGAGATGAAATACACAATCATATAGAATCGTATATGATAAAGATATACACACATGATCTATACTACTTATATCATGATAGCAATCAGCAATATGACCAATATGATGAGCTCCCCCTCAACATATGCATCTATATTAGATCCACAACAAGGAGTCATCAAACTTCCGGATTCAACACATGACATTTCGATTTACACTTAGCACAAGATTGGGGCAACCACCGAGCTCCCCCTTTACATATGCATCAATATTAAACCCACAACTAAGGAAACATCCATTTCAGGGTTTATCAATAATCAGTTCAATTTACTTGTGCTAAATCATGATTTATCTAAATTTCTATTTAATCATCAAATATGACATTCTCCAGATTAACTTTAATCATCAGAGATTTATCCAAATCATCATTAATCATCAAAACCTAGATACTTAGATCGACCTAGATCCAACATAGGCGTGTGCAGCATGCAGGCACAATGATCACACACACTGGCGATGAGCTGGACTTCACCGGCAGTGCTTAGATCAAATCGTGTGCCGGCTGCTGAATTTGAGATTTGGACTGAACTGCAATTTCTGAAAATATTTTGGATTGAATTGCAAATTCAGTGAAATAGTTTGTTTAAGCTGAATTTGATTTTACTGATGTGGCTCAATTAACTCAACGAATAGTATAGCAAAGACATATGACAAAATCTGGGGTTTTTGGTTAGATTTTGAGCTAGAGTGAAAATTGGGTATTTAGGGCATTTAGAACCTGGGTTTTGTCGAAATCGAATATCTAAGGCCTAGGATAAGATTTTGAGATCCTCATAGAAGAATATTTTGTATTGAATAGCGTATGGGAGATATCCCCTAAATCAGATCAAGATTTGGAGCTGATTTTTGGCTTTTAGCCTTTCCAGGCTTTTGGAAAATCTGAAAAGGACCAATCTGTAATACTTTTTTGCACTGATTTGCGAAAATGGTCTGAATGATGGAGTTCTACTGTAAAATTTTTGAATTAAGGTATTTGCATACCCTGGATCATAATCCTAGAATAATTTGGTCTAAACCAGCTCAAGATTTGATCAAATCGGCTTTTCAAATTTCAAAGTATTTAGGGTAATTAGGAATAATTCTATTTTCGAAAACAAATTGAGATTGATGATTCTAGGTGTTAGAGGTCAAATTTGATCTGGCTTATGAAGGCTTTTCTACTCAAGATGATTACTAGGCCATATCTGGATAGTTTGATCTTGATTTGGGTCCACAGAGATGATTTCGAGATTTTTGGGCTTAGGGAAAAATGAATCTGAACTGATTTGCTGATTCTTAAAGAGACATATGCATGCATGACCTTTATGAAAAAGGAAACTTTTACCCCCAAACTCAGGATGTTACGGACCTAAAAGAAATCTCACCCTCGAGATTTACCTAAGATAAGAAAAGACATGGATAGTCTCGATGTAGATCTTACTCCTTTTCCCAGGTGGCTTCTTGCTCCGAGTGATTTCCCCATTGAACCTTGCATAACTTGATCTTCTTCCTTCTGAGTTGGCATTTGTCAGTGTCCAGGATTTGGATTGGGTGCTCGAGATATGAAAGGTTCTTCTACAAAGAAACTTCATGAACTTCTACTTGGTCGGTTGGTTCTCTTTAGCACTTCCGAAGTTGTGAAATGTGGAATATACATCATGCACTCCTGCTAATTCTGAGGGTAACTTATAGGCCACTTCTACTTTTCTCTTAAGTATTTTGAATGGTCCAATATACCTAGGAAATAACTTTCCTTTCACTTGAAATCTTTGCAATCCCTTGAACGGTGTGACTTTAAGGTAGACCAGATCACCCGGTTCAAATGATAGTTCTCTCCGCTGATTGTTTGTGTAATTCTTTTGTCGAGACTGTGCTGTCTTCAACCTTTCTCTGATGAGTTTTACATGAGCTTCTACCTCTTCTACTATCTCTGGTCCTATGATTCTTCATTCTCCTGGCTCATTCCAATGCAACAGGGTTCTGCATTTTCGTCCATATAGAGCTTCAAACGGTGCCATTTGTAGACTGGCCTAATAGCTCTTGTTGTAAGAAAACTCTACAAATGGCAAGCATTTATCCCATGTTGTCCCATAATCTAGTATGCAATATCTTAGAAGATCTTCCAAAATTTGATTTACTCTCTCTGTTGTCCTCTTGTCTGAGGGTGATATGCAGTGCTAAAATTTAATTGAGTTCCTAGTGTTTCATGGAACCTGCTCCAAAACTTGGATGTAAACTGTACTTCTCGATCTGAGATAATCTTCTTAGGAATACCGTGTAGTGTCACTATTCTTTGCATGTACAACTCAGCTAATTTACTCCCATTGTAGCTCTTTTTGACTAGAATGAAGTGCGCTACTTTGGTGAGTCTATCTATGATGTCCCATATAGAGTCGTATCCTCCTCGAGTTTTAGGGAGTCCTGTGATGACATCCATTCCAATCTCTTCCCATTTCAACAGTGGCACTGGCAAAGGTTGTAAGTTCCCGGCTATCTTCTGATGTTCTGCTTTAACTTGCTGACATGTGTCACAATTTGCAATGTATTTTGTGATCTCTTTCTTCATATTATCCCACGAAAACTGATTTTTCAAATCTCGGTACATTTTAGTGCTACTTGGATGTATTGAGTACGGGGTTTTATGTGCCTCATGGAGGATTAATTCTTTAACGTCCGTGTTTTGGGGAACATAGATCCTTCCCCGGTACCATACAATTCCTTGCTCATCTTTAGTAAATTCCTGAGCCTTTCCCAATCTGATTCGGTTCTTAATCTTGCAAATCTCTTCATCCTCTTTCTGGGCATTCCCTATTTGTTCTTCGAGTTGGGGTTCTACTACCAAAGTGGGTAACGTCCCTTGCGGTATCATTTCCACTCGAGGATCCTATATCTCTTGCTGTAAATATGGGTTACTCGGCATGACTCTTCCCTGTAAGCTGTAAGTCTTCCTGCTCAAGGCATCTACTACTATGTTACCCTTTCCTGGATGGTAATGGATGTTGAAATCATAGTCCTTGATTAATTCTAGCCATCGGTGTTGACACGTATTGAGCTCCGTTTGTGTGAAGATATACTTTAGACTCTTGTGATAGGTATAAATCTCACACTTGTTCCTAATTAGGTAGTGTCGCCATATCTTTAAGGCATGTACTACTGCTGCTAACTCCAAGTCGTGTGTTGGATAGTTCTCCTCATGCGGCCTTAGTTGTCATGAAGCATAAGCTACCACTCGGCCCTTCTGCATTAACACACAACCTATCCCTTGCTTAGAAGCATCACAGTAAACTATGAAGTCTTCTTTACTATCTAGCAGAGTAAGGACTAGTGTTGTTGTTAGCTTCTGCTTTAGCTTCTGAAAGCTTTCTTCGTACTTTGCGGTCAATTCAAAATCAACATTCTTCTTTAGTAGGTTAGTAAGAGGTTTGGCAATCTGAGAGAATCCTTCAATGAATCTCCTATAGTAACCCGCCAATCCTAAGAAACTTCTAATTTTTGGAACTGAGGTTGGCTGTTTCAATTCCTTTATAGCAGTGATCTTGGCAGAATCTACTGAAATTCACTCGGTCGTTAACACATGTCCAAGAAATGCGATCCTCGTCATCCAAAACTCACATTTATCAAATTTTGCATAAAATTGCCCATCTCGCAGTCTTCCCAAGACCAGGTGTAGGTGTTGCTCATGCTCTTTTGTACTCTTAGAATATATCAGAATGTCATCTATGAAAACTATGACAAATTTGTCAAGGAAATCCATAAATGTGCTATTCATGACATTCATGAAAGTGCCTGGGGCATTTGTTAAACCAAACGGTACTACCGTGAACTCATATAGTCCATATATGATCAAAGTTGCCCCATGACCAGATGAGAAGCTAAAGCTAGTTCCATTGTACCCAGATGATCCGTCCAGAACCATTCGGATTGGATCAGACCTGGACGACAAATAGGAACTTGAGCTCATTACTTTCCTCTGGGACTAACTCAGATGTGTTTGCGTGGAAACCATCCAACATTCCTGGAGTCCCAAGGGAAGTAATTGAGCACAGGCTAGCAATTCGGGTTAGACAGCGACTAATAAAGTAAAAGCTCAGACGCATTGCTGTTGACCACAAAAAGCCATCCGTTCGGAGTTAGACAAACTCTAGAAGGTAGGATTCATTCGCGAGGTCAATCATCCTGAATGGCTTGCAAATCCAGCCATGGTCCTAAAGGCAAATGGTAAGTGGTGCATGTGCGTCGTTTACACCAGCCTAAATAATGCCTGCCCGAAGGATGATTTTCCTCTTCCTCGCATCGATCAGTTGGTCGATTCTACAGCGGGTTGCGAACTGATGAGCTTCCTGGATGCTTACTCAGGGTACCATCAAATTAGCATGGCAGAAGAAGATGAAGGGAAAACTGCCTTCATCACACCATTTGGCACCTACTGCTATGTCAGAATTCTATTTTGTCTCAAGAACGCTGGTTCCACATACCAGCGCTTAATGCAAAAGACCTTTCTTTCCCAGTTGGGGCGTAATCTAGAAGCTGATGTCGATAATTTGGTTGTAAAAAGCTTTGAAAGCTCTAATCACATATATGATCTTGCTGAAACCTTCTGTAATTTGAACAAGCATGGAATAAAGTTAAACCATGAAAAGTGTTCCTTCGGAGTTTCCTCCGATAAACTTTTGGGTTTCCTTGTTTGTTCGAGAGGCATCGAGGTTAATCCTGAAAAAATCAGGGCTATTGAACAAACGAGATCTCCTTCGACCATGAAGAACATCCAGAGCCTAATAGGTCGCATGGCGGCTCTAAGCCGTTTCATATCGTGACTAAGTGAACACGGTTTGCCTTTCTTTCAGGCTCTTCGCAAGCACAATGGTTTTACCTGGTCGGATAAAGCCGAAAAAACCTTTCAAGACATCAAAGCATATTTGTCTAGTCCGCCAATACTGGTCTCTCCAAATTTGGGGAAGCCACTACTCCTTTACTTGACGGCTTCCCCTCAAGCAGTCAACGCAGTCCTGGTCGTGGAGAGAGAAGGTGTATAGCAACCAATCTATTACGTAAGTGAAGGGCTTCATGGTCCAAAGGAGAGTTACCCTGAGGTCCAGAAGCTACTTTACGCACTTCTAATGGCTTCCCTAAGCTACAACATTACTTTCAAGCACACAAAATTATTGTGCCTTCGTCCTTCCCATTGGGAGATACTATCCGAAATCCAGAGAAATCTGGTCGGTTGTGAAGTGGACAGTGGAACTTGGAGCATTTGACATCCATTTCACCCCCGCATAGCAGTTAAATATCAAATTTTTACAGACTTTGTGGTTGAATGGACTAATCCTGATACTTCTTCGCAAGAATCTAAAGATTTACAATGCTCCGACCATTGGATGATGTATTTTGACAGCTCTCGCAGTTTTCAACACTCGGAGGCTGGAGTGGACTTAATCACGCCTTAGGGCAACCAACTCAAGTATGCCATTCAATTACACTTTGTTGCAACCAACAATGCAGCAGAGTATGAAGGTCTTATTGTAGTGCTTTGAGCAGCAAAATTCCTTGAAGTCCGTCAGCTAGTGGTGAGGGGAGACTCACAGCTAGTCGTAAACCAGGTAAACAAGGAGTACAGTACCTCCGATGAGACAATGGCTCATTACCTGGGGGAAGTGAGGAAATTGGAAAAACACTTCAGTCATTTTGAAGTTCAATATATCCTGTGAAAGGATAATATGCTCGCAGACCAATTATCAAAAATTGGGTCCTCACGCACATCCGCTTGGGTAGGAGTGTTCGTTGAACACTTAAAACACCCCTCGATCATGGCTTCAGTCGAGGATGACTTGGTGACAGTTCATGTTGCCGACCTTGGACATGAAGAAGATTGGACCCGACCATTGAGGATCTATCTTGAACATGGGACCTTGCCCAAGGATGAAACCGAAAGTGATCGGATAATTCGAATGGCACGTCTATACAAAATCATTGATGAAATTTTATATACGAAGGGTACTCAAGTAGTATTCATGCGCTGTATGTCTCAAGAGGAAGGTAAATCCCTATTGAAAGAAATCCATGATGGTGTATGTGGTGCACGCGTGTCGTATCGGACACTGGTCAGAAAAGCCTTCCGATAGGGATTTTACTCGCCTTCGGCACTTGATGATGCCGAGAATTTGGTCAAAACATGTCTATAGTGTCAATTTCATGCAAAGCAAGTTCACCAGCTTGCATATGCCTTACAAACTATTCCTCTAACATGGCTTTTTGTGGTCTGGGGAATAGATATAGTGGGTCCTATGCCCCAAGCGGTTAATGGAAAAAAGTTTTTGTTTGTAGCCATTGACAGCTTTACTAAGTGGATTGAAGCTGAACTAGTCTGCAACGTTGCCGCCATGTTAAA
Organism: Pharus latifolius; assembly: GCA_019359835.1. NCBI lineage: Eukaryota > Viridiplantae > Streptophyta > Magnoliopsida > Poales > Poaceae > Pharus > Pharus latifolius. Next base: position 26,700,267 of record CM033323.1, on the reverse strand, counting down.
TTCTTTCATAAGAATATTGTCACACAATTTGATGTTCCAAGTCGTCTTATTACCAACAATGGTTCTCAGTTCGTTAGTGGTCTCTTTTTGGACTATTGCGACGACATTGGGACCAAAGTGCGCTTTGCATCTGTGGCTCATCCACAGAGCAATGGGTCATTGAACATGCCAACAGGTAGATATTACAAGGCATCAAGAAGCGTGTTTTTGATCGCCTTAAAATGTGCTCGGGGGTTTGGGTAGATGAACTCTACTCCATTCTATGGGCACTATGCACTACTTGTAGTCGAGTTATGGGTGAGACGCCTTTTCAACTAGTATATGGTGCTGAGGCTGTCTTACCTACGGAAATACAAATCGGTTCTGTTCGTGTTAACCAATTTGATCATTCTGATCAACATGAACAATGTGCCCAAGATATTACCCTCCTTGAGGAGAAACGTGATCAGGTGTTGATTAAGTCTGCGGTATATTTACAAGCTTTGCGTAAATACCACAGTAAACAGGTGCGACCTCGTAGTATTCATGTGGGTGACCTAGTTTTACGAAAAATACAAAACCAGTCTAATCGTAACAAATTCTCCCCCAGTGGGAAGGCCCTTATACTGTGGTCTCAGTACCGCGACCAGGATCAGCTCGATCAGCATGCGGCATGAAAAACGTACCAACCACTTGCCCGGAATGGGACGGGCGCAACTTAGTAGCTTTCTTTAGTATTAGCTTTTCCCTGCAATGGTTGTCGATCCGGTTTCTTGCGAGAACTGGTGGGCCGCTAAGGGCCATGAGTGATGTGAGTTCAGAAAAATCATGAGAGGAAAAGATGGAAAGAAGGAAGACGCCCTATGCCAGATTAAGTCGTGCGCGGCTGTAATCAAGAGAGGCTATGTGTCTTGCGAGAACATAGACCCAGGCTAGGAAATAAGGCAGTGGGGAGGACCCACAACGGTACTTGAGACTTAATTGTCTATTTACCGGGCAAGGAATAGTTAATGCTAGGACTGTAAACTGTTGTGTCATCTCGGCCTTGTCACATGCGTAAAAGTCGCATGGAGAGGTACCGACTTGAAAGCCGAATGATCGATGGATTAAGGTGGTACACCTTTGCAAAGTTTAAAAAGTATCGGATACTCTGAGCTCCTAGGTTATGGAGTCTGCGCGCAGTGGATTCTATCCACGTCGATGCAGCACAAGTAGCTTTTGGAAGATTTTTCACAAAATCTGAATAAAGTGGTGACTCATGAAAGACCGCCACACACAACATTTTCTGAAAATCTAGCTTAGGATTTTAAAAGCCTCGCTTTTGAAAATAAATACCTTTTCTTCAAAACTGTGTGTGAAAATCTAATCTATATACATATATAAAGCCAAAGAGCTATTCTTTGAGAAATTCCCCCTCATCTATATATGCTGCATTCTCATTTGGGACTTGTTGAGCACCATGTGGACAATGTGCTCACCCTTGCTTTTACAAACAAATTTAGAAGAAGGATTCATCAACCCTGAATCTTACAGTCTTGAACCCAATGTGGAACAAGAAGAAGAAACTGAAGACCCAGCTTGTTAGAGAGTTACACACCAAAGTAGAGTCCGATGTGGAGAAGGCCCGTACAACACCACTGCTACTAAAGAAGAAGACTGATGAAGTCCTTTTGCTTACTATTACTGTTTCATTTTGTGCCGACCCTTGTGTCGAAAACTCCTTAATTTTGTATCAACATTTAAGTGCTTCATCTTGGCGCTAAGTTATTGTAATGTTGGTCCCTGTGATCAGCACTTGTTTTTAATTACTCGCTTTTTTATATAATGCATCTTATTGTTGTGAGCTGCAATGTGCCATTTCTGAGTGCAACCCACCTGGGCGGTGGCCACCGGATTCCTCAAATGAAGGTCCCACAGGCGGTAAGGCCGTGGCCAGCGGATGCATCGGAGGCGACTGCACAGCGGTTGATTGGCCCCTTCAACTTCCTTGGGGGATTCACGGTCGCTGTCTTTTCTTGCCGGGGATGCGCGCTTATTGTCAGAGTCTGGGAGGGGTGCCAGCAGTCCACCAGTGCGATGGTATCACCTCTTTTCCTCGGCGTTAGTCGAGCTGACCTCTTGAGCATCGAGGTATTCCACGAGGATGGTAGCAGCTTCTTTAAACGGTCTCTTTCCCCGGTCGGGTCGGGAGTGCGTCTCAACGCTCCCGTGAGTCAGGGGGAGTTCTGACCGATGGCGAGAGATGGTTTCCCCAGACTTAGCGGTACGCATTCGCTCGACCTCCTCCCTAGTGAAGCGGGTCTGATCTGCCGGGGGTGCCCGCAAGGGCGGCCCTGGGGGGGAGAGAGCTGATACTTGTTTTCCATCGTCCCGGTGGACGCTGCCGGTGCGCGGACCAGGCCATGCGCCAGGTCCGCGCTCGGGGCGACAGCGGGAGCAGTCGCGGTTTGAGTCTCCGGGGTGTTCCCAGGCACGGGCGCCGCGCCGGCTCTGGGCATCGGCCCTTGAAAACTCTCGGGCCTAGGTGTGGAGGTTGTCTCTTGTGCTAGGGAAGTCCCCGGCGCGATGGTAGCCTCTCGCGGGGGTTCCGGGCCTAGGGCCGGGTAACTCCCTGGAACTGGGGAGGACTCGGGGACGAGTTGGCCCCCTGGCGCGGGAAGCATCCCCAGGACTGGAAATGCCCCAGGCGCGGGTGCATCTCCGGGCGCGGGGAACATTCCTGGCCTAGGAAAGGTGGGGTGCCCCATGAAGAACTGAGGCGGTGCCCCCATGAACGGATATGGGGGCGGGTAGACAGGAGCCGGGGGTCGCGCCAGGACACGCGTAGCTCCTCCAGGGTGTGCTGGGTACGGAGCTGGCCCTGGATCAAAGCTCCCAGCAGAGGATCTCCAGAAACCGGGACGGAGAGTTAGGGGGCACTAGGCCCCGCAAGCTCGGTCACGGTCACCAGGTCAGAAATGGGGACCCTTCTACCAGAGAACGCGGGTGGAGGAGACAGCTCCTCCCCCCAGGCGCCCCTGGACGATAGGGTCATGGCGGCATCATCTTGCGGAGGTGGCGCTAAGTTGCTGGGACCGGCGCCACTGGGAGATGGGAGGGCTTGAGCTCTGGTTCTTGGGGGACCCATGGCGATTCGTCACGTTGTCCCCACGGTCGGCGCCAACTGTCGTGGTATTACGGATACCCCGGCAGGTTTCTTCGGACGTGCGTAGCATGTGTACAGCGGCGCTAGCTGACTGAGTTACTCGTCACCTCTCGCCGGGCAACGCAGCAATTGACACAGCAATTTTTATACAGGTTCGGGTCCCAGTGGGGGCCCTAGTCCTATCAGCACCCTCCGGACGCTAGTCCGCTGGGGAGGTGCTCTCTCGGGGAGAGAGGTCTCCAAGGGAGCCTGTTGTTTGAGTGTGTTGTAAATGAATTAGAGTTCCAATCCCCTTCAAATGAGGTACATGAGGGGTATATATAGCCCCTAAGAAATGCAAAAGACCAAAAAGCCCTAACTACGGCCGTTGGATCGAAGGGCACTGATGTCATTTGACTGGGTGAACGGCTCGGATGCTCGACAAGTGTCATCATCAGCTTTCCAAAGGCTTCTTCGGTTAGTAGCCATCCTCCCGAAGCTTCGGGACTCACCGGGGGCCAGGTCGTGCTCCGGGTCTCACCGGGGGTCCGGTGATGATTCGGGTCTCACCGGGGGCCCGGTGGCCCTCCGGGGGCCCCGGGGAATCTTCAGGACTTCGTGGAGCCCCTAGGATTCCCCCAACAGAACTGTAAATATATTTGAGTACTATGCATGTATGAAATTCATGAACTGTGTATATGAAATGCTATTTGTACAGAGGACATGGCTATCATGATTCCTGAGGCTTGCCACAAAAAAAAAGAAATTTATTAAAAATAATATTAATATGCAAAGACGGTTTTGATCTTACAAACCGTCTCAGATTATAACCGTCACCGATAATGACACTATCATAGATTGTTTTGACCTAAAAACCGTCTGTGATAAGGACACTATCACAGGCGGTTCTGAGATTATAACAGTCTGTGATAACTATCACAGACAGTTCCGAGATTATAACCGTCACCGATAATGACAATATCGCAAATTGTTTTGACCTCAAGGCCGTCTGTGATACTCTTACTACAGAGACGGTTTTGAGATTATAAATCGTCTGTGATAAGGAAACAATCACAGACGGTTCCAAGATTATAACCGTCACCGATAATGACAATATCACAGATGGTTTTGACCTCAAAGCCGTCTGTGATACTCTTACTACACAGACGGTTTTGATACAATTGTCTGTGATAAGGACACTATCACAGACGGCTCGTAGATTATGTCAACGATTCGGACTCGAGGTCCTTAGTCGAACTTATGCAGAATTTGTAGGTTGCGAGACCTTTCAAGGTGTCCCTCTGGGAAGGTATGTTGAATCAAAGATAACTAGAACACAAAGAGATTTATACAGGTTCGGGCCCTCGATGGTGGGAGTAATAGCCCTACGTCCTGTTAGGATTTCACTATATGTGGTAGAAAAGAGTTACAAAGCTATGGAAAAGATCTTCACAGGCGAAGATTTTTCCTATATGTGTGTACAAGACAATGCCTAAAAGGCTTATGAAAGCTAACTAACTTAGACTACTATCTTCTGATTCTTTGGGTGTTTCGATTGCTCGATTACTTGATTGCCCCCTTCTCCTCTCCTCCTGTCTGATGTACTGGCTTACCCTTTTAAACTAGTCGAAAGGGTGCCAAGCATAACGGCATCAAACAGTTGTTCGGGCGCAGTTTTGGTAACTGTCCCCAACCTCCACGCAGGTTTAAAACGTGTTATTTAGGGATAACTGCACGTATTAACCTCCCGACGGTTGTCTTCATACGTGGAAGCATCTTCGGGATACTTGGGATATCTCTGTTGTAGGGACAAAAAAATCCCGCATCCCCTGGTCAAAGGTGTTCTGACCACACGTTGTTTGTTATTATCTGACCATGCACTATCCGCAGCCCTCTGTTCGCGTATTGCATACGAACTTCTGACCGTGTACTATCTACGATCTGATCGTGTAAAGCTTGCGACCACATGTCCGCGCTCCTCGGAATAACTCGAGTTCGCATTAACAGACACTTGTCTGGTCCGAATCTGTTCTGAGCCAGTCGTGTATTCATTTGATCATGCTCGGATATCAATCCTCGTCAGCTAGCCCCCGAATTTGAAGAGAACGAAGGGACATGTTTACTTCAAATTTCAAGACTTACATCGAATACTTAACCCGACGCTTCAAATCCTCCACTTAGTGGCACAGTAAGTGTGGCGGTTGGTTCCCCAAGACGGACTCTGGGTAATATGTGACAGGTAATGATGGCGCCGTAGAAAATGTTTTTTATCCCAAGGTAAAATTGTAAATGTTTGAAAAACTCGAGGCGTTCGGAAACTGAACCGTCACCCCGGCGGCTATAAATACCGAAGCCTCTGGACTTCAAAACTTCACAACTCTTCTCCCGGCTAAGTTTTTCTTTCAAAGCCATCTTCCCTTCTCTTCTATACACTTCTCGATGGCAGACCAAAACATCATCGAGATTGAAAGTGATGAAGAAGAAGTGTCACTCGAGTTTGAGCAGGATTCACAGACATCCAAAGATCTGTCTCCTTCAAGGAAGAAACCCAAGGTTGACGAGGGATCCTCTTGCAGGACAAAGGTGAAAGATGCATCATTGCTCTCTCTTCCTTTGGTTCTCATAGTTCTTCCTGTTCATGCACCTCGGCAGGTCGAACCTTCATCTCCACCTTTAGAGGCTCGTGATGATCCCTTAGGGGATTCTTCTCGGCTTTCTCCATTTCATCCCAGTGATCCCCTTTTTGTTCGGGTGATCGATTTTCTGGTCAGCAAGTAGTACTTCTGCGATCAGATAATCCTCAACCTGTGTTGGGGAAACAATCTTCTGGTGGGAAGGCTGCACCTCCACCATCTGATGATCCTTGGTTTTTATCGGGTGATCTACTTTCTGGGGGAAGTACTTCAACCTGTCACTTGCGAGGATTGGTAATTACTTCCATCCCCTTTGCTTGTTGTTATAGTTAGTAAAACTAACATCTGCAAATGTAGGAGACGAAAATTGTTGGAGCCCCCAGCGACCAGCCTGCTGAAATCCAACCTCCTCCCCTCGAACAGACTCTCCAAGGGGAAAAAGAGGCCCTGGAGAAGAAGACCGAAGAGATGTCTTCGGCAATTCTGCACCTGGCAGATTGTCTTGAAAGATCCCGCGAAGAGGCGCACCGATTCTGCCTGGAGAGGGACTATGCTCAACAGCAGTGAGAACTCTCCAATTTGATCAGGAATGGTAGCGCATCTCTTGTTAGGGACGATGTAGATAGGCTTAGAGTAGTTGCTAGTTCCCTTGGGGTCGTCAGTGTAGACTCTACTGATGCCAGTATGTCCCTAGGAGAACTTTGTAAACTCCTCTCGTATCAGGTAGACACTCTGGTCACCTGCATCCCTTTTGTATGTAAAGATTGCCAGAAATAAATATTTCTTTTACTTCGATCATACGGAAATTTTTTACAACCTCTGTGTGAAAATATGGCCATAAGTAATGTCTTTACGACCACTCATACACAGGTAAATTCCAGTATTACGACCAGAAATGCATTAATACGTAATATCGCAATTAGTACTGACACTACGGTCAGAACTGAAATTCGATCTGAACTGCTATCGCGATCAAAGACGAAATTTGATCAGATCTACAATTGCGACTAGAGTTGGAGTCCGATCAGAAACACAGTTCCGATAGCAACTCGACCAAATAACATCTGTATACAAAATAGTTTGACCATAGAATATCTTTATGATCAAAACATGAAAGTTTACAAAAAACATGAAAGATAATGTCTTCCGAAAATCTTTGTAGGACTTTTCATGTTTTTGTGTTCACCCTAATTCTTAAATTCAAAACAAAGAAGACCTTTCATTTCGGATTCGGTATGGGGAACACCCGAACAAAATATTCAACGAACCGTTACCCTCAGTAGAACGTCGCCTTGGGCCTATAAAAGGAGCAGGTAGCTTCTTGAGGAAGCCACACATCCAGCCTCCAGCCTTAGAACTTCCGCCGCTCAAAACCCTACTTCCTCATCTTCCATCGCCCCCAAAGCCACCAGCTTTCCCTCACAATCTCTTCCAAAAATGACATCTTGAAGCCGATCAGTTCATCACACAGAGGAGAGCCTGATGGCGCTGGAGAAGGAAGTGATCCTTCCCCCAAGATTGCTGATCAACTGGCGACCTGTGGGGAAAGATCAAGAAACCCCAATCGTCCAAGAGGGCGAGTTGGTGGTTTTTGAGGAGTATCTGCGGTGCGGGTTCCGATTCCCTGAAAGCAGATTCCTGAAGAAGATTTTGGAGCATTATAGGTTGGAGTTGGTGAATCTCCACCCAAATGCTGTCCTGATCCTGGCAATCTTCCAGCATCTGTGTGAAGCCTTCGTCGGAGTGCTCCCAAGCGTGGATCTCTTCCAACGCTTCTATTACTCGGCTTGGTTGAAGAGCGCCAACGTCGCCAGATCCATCTACTTCCGGATTAGGGAGAAGAAGGAGTACCCCTTCCCACCCCTGCGCTATTCTGTGCACGAGTGGTATCAGAAGTGGTTCTATTGTACCCCTCCGTTCGAGAGCGGGTTATGGTTTGAGAACTCGTGACCGGAGAAGTCCGGTGAGTTGGATTGTCTCCCTGCTCTGAATGTAGAGCAGACGAAGCAAGCCCAAGTGATCCTCCACTTAGTCCAGCAAGGACTAACGACTCGCGATATCATTCATGACTTCGTGAAGAATCGGGTGAGCCCCCTACGCAAAAGGGCTCATCCTGCTTGGGAGATTCAATCCATGGCGGACAGCACCCTGGACTACAACAATGGTATGTCACTTAGCCCACAAAAACATACATATCTCCTGAAAGAAAATCGTGTTTGTTAACTTGTCTTCTGGTGACACAGTTTTGCCCTTGTCCGAGATCGAGAAATGGACAAATTACCTCCTTAAGGCATATAGTGCCGAGGTGGAGGGAACCAAGGGATCGCCTCACCCCCAAAGCTTGATCAATGCCGGCGACGACCTCAGACAAGAACGTCAAAAGGTATGTCGTCTCTCGTTATGTTCTGTCTGTAAGTCATCTATGCGTCTTGTACTAACAAGGGCACTGGAACGACATAGCTTTTGGGGAAATTTGCCGAGGCGTCGTATCCAAGTGAAAGCGTCAGTTTCCTGGGAAAGCCGACGATGAAGAGAGTGAAGAAAATCTCTTCAAGGCCCGGAGCGAGGGAACCCGCCCCCAAGAAATCCAAGAAAATCCTCGGGGAAGGCTCCTCGGATAAAACTCCCCTTACCGCGAAGAAGACTGCGGTAAGATATCATGTGCCTCCTGTTACCCCAGGTACAAACTGGAATTACTTCTTCGTCATAAAGGGTGAAGGAAGCGAGGAGGAGGAAGACAACATTCCTCTGGTTCACCGGAAGAGGAAGGCGACTACTCCTCAAGTCGGCGAGGTACCGTCTCGGCCCGCAGAGGCGGCTACGGCGGCCCCACGACCACCGAGAACCCCGTGGTTGCGGGTGAGACCTCCGCTCCTAAAGCCCTGGAGGTTTCAGGATCCGTAACATCTCCCCCCAGCCGAAGGGGCGACTGCGGTAGGATTTCTCGCAATCTTGAGCGTTACAATTCATCTGTATGCATGTTCATCAAGCCAGATTTGTACAGGAAGAAGAAATTCCCCCTATGGCTCCTGTTACTCCTAGGGCGGCGAGTACTCCGCTCCTGACGACAAGTGCGGGAAAACAAGATCCCGCGATCACTTCCAATCTCATGGTCGCGGATGAAATCCCAGCACCGGTGGCTCACGAGACACCCAGACCATCAGATGCATCCCTGCCAACCGAGCAGGTTACCCCGGTAAGAATTATTACTACTTAGATCTTCATCATTCCTCATGTGTGTGCTTACAGGTTGGTACTGATCCGGGAGGATCTCCAAGTCCTGATTGCATACGGCTTCGCGACCAAGTCCTGATTGCATACGGCTTCGGGACCTTAACCGTGTTCGGAAAGGATTCACGAAGATGGATGGGTCCGCGACCATGGATTGGTCCGCGACCAGGAAAAGGAATTCGTTCCCTGTTCGGAATTGTAATCCGATCCGAATGTGTATAACTAAGCTTATATGTTTAGGATTAGTTATATGAGTCTAATATGTTTAGGTTATTGAGTCTGATACGTACTCATACGATTGGACTATAAATACCTTGTAATAGGTATAGTTTAGATCATCGAAGAGTCATAGAACTTATTTGAGTTTTAGACACTTATAGTTCCTTCGGCGTAGACAAGTGTGTCTAACGTTCGACGTGTAAGCCCTCTTTGAAATAAAGAGTTGTGCAATTACTTTGGGTTCCGGGTATAAGATCCCGTTATTCCACATATTAGAATCTGGGCGAGCCTAGTGCGAAAACCAAGGCTAGGTCTCAAACGGATCAGGTACACACAGGGAAGAAAAGACAAGGTCTTGTTCACAAAGAGGAAGACCAGAACGGACGACGATTGTCCTCTTTTCCTTGGGGAACCGTCTCCGAAATCCCAAAAGCTAATGGGATTTCAACTAAGGTAAGAATTCTCTCCTGTTTATACAAGATTGGACTGCGGCAATCAACCGTGAAACTGGCGGTTTCTTTTCTTGCTTAGGCGTAGAGATTCAGCACGGAACCTCCCAATAGCCTTGGCGAGGGTCGAAGTTCCCTCTGGTGCTGAAGTCTGTGGTGAAGAGAGTTCCATCCCTCCGGTCCAGGAAGTCGTCCGGGCCGTTGCGGATGAGTTGGACACGGAGGCCCAATCGCAGGTATTAAAATCTGCGACCCCGGCAAGAAATGAGGTTCAGCAGGAACATTCATCTGCTGATCCCACTGGGGATAAGGCGAGTCCATCAACTCGACCTCCAGTCGTCCCAAAGAACAGGTCGTTCCACGAATATACTAAGGTATGTCGAACACCCCTCATGGTATCTGAGCTTTGTATAGGATCATTTAGATTTTGCAGCTGATTTTCCTCCATGTCATAGGAACTGACCCGCATGGCGACCAGATCGATGGTTATGGCGGATAGCATCGAGGCCATGCAAGAGGAAAAGGATTACTTGCAGCAATAAGGAAGATGTTCTTTTGTTTGCCTGAATATAGATCTGTCATGACAATTGTCTCTTTTGTTACAGAGAAAATGCCTTTCTGACGAAGAGCCTTGTTGATCGGGAAAACCATCATCTCCAGGCGGCCACCACAATTTCATATCTAGAGGCCGAACTAAGCAAACTGCGGTCACAGCTCTCATGTAAGTCAACTTCCAACCAGAACGAATTAATCTTGTCGCTCGGATTGCTTGTAACGACCTTCTTACTATAGCGCAAGTCAATCAAATAAGCTAGCTTGGTCAAGAGAAAGAGGACCTCCAGGCGACCATCGATTCTGTCTGCAGGGAGAACAAAGACTTAAGCACATCCCTCTCGACCTGCGGCAGGGCTCAACAAGACATCTTTGAAAAACTAAAGATGGTGACCGGTCTACTAAGGGCTGATGTGGTCGAAACCGCGGCGGATGACCTTAGCCTTAGTGACTGGTCCAAATTGGTCGCAACTCAAGCGGAATCACTTCTCGAGTATCTTCCTGAAGATACTAGGCGACAACAAGAGGCGATCAAAATGAGAGTCCGATCAGCAGCCTCTGCCATTCTCTGCCGGTTCCGTCTTCACCATGGCCCAGACCTGGATCTAAATCCATTGGTAGGAGAGGCAGAGATCGAGAGTGAAGGCCAACTTAAGGTTATCATGGAGGAAGTTGAACCTCTTGTAGATAAACTTTTGAACGACCTTGGCATTATGTAAATCTTTATACCTGTACAGATACAATTTATATAATGCAATGCATGCATTTTTTGGTTTTGTTTCAAAAGACAACACTTCCTTTTGTTTCATACTGTAACCATATTCCCCTAGCCGCATGTGATTATATATACTGAAGACTTAGTATTATAAGCACAGGAAAGATATGGTTGTAACGATGACCAGGGGTACTCGACCAGGCCAGCAATTATGTTCGATGCAATGCCTAATCTTGTTGCAAACCGGCAGCCACTCTGATGACCAAGGACATACCAGCAAGCCCCGTGTGCGTTGAGAAACAGCTTATTGAGGGGTGGCTTGTCTGGGAGTGGTCATGAGATCGGCCAGCGAATCCAATTAGGGCATTGTGGCGATATAACCACCGGCGACCAGCCCTCGAGGCAAATTCGCAACACATGGGCACAAAGGGAAATACTCTACATATGACACAACGAAACAATGAAAAGCATTTGTTTTATTAAACCATACTAATTGAAAAGGAAAAAATGATTGGATACTTACACATAAAACTTGCGTATTGGATCAGATTCAACTATCCTCCATTGCTAACCGAGCTGATCCTGGTCGCGGCACTGAAACAACAGTATAAGGGCCTTCCCACTTCGGGGAGAATTTGTTGCGATTGGATTGGTCTTGTATTTTTCGTAAAATCAGATCGCCCACGTGAAGACTACGTGGTCGCACCCTTTTGTTATGGTACTTGCGCAAAGCTTGCAAGTATACCGCAGACTTGTTCAAAGCACGATCACGTTTTTCTTCTAGGAGGCTGAGATCTTGCGATCGCTGTTTGCTCTGATCAACTTGTTCGAATTGATCCGTCCGAATAGATCCAATACTAATTTCCATAGGTAACACAGCCTCAGCCCCGTAGACCAGATGGAAAGGCGTCTCACCGGTGGCTCGACTAGAAGTAGTGCGTAGTGCCCACAGAACGGTGTAGAGCTCGTCTGCCCAAGCCCCCGAGCGAGTCTTAAGGCGATCGAAAACACGTTTCTTGATGCCTTGCAATATTTGCCCGTTAGCACGTTCCACAGCACCATTGCTCTGCGGATGGGCTACAGAAGCAAAGCACATCTTGGTTCCAATCTGATCGCAGTAATCTAGAAAAAGACCACTAGCGAACTGGGAACCGTTATCTGTAATGAGACGATTTGAAACACCAAATCGGGCGACAATGTTCTTATGGAAGAACTTTTGTGCCGCAGTAGCGGTAATATTGCGTACCGGCTCAACCTCAATGCACTTTGTAAATGTGTCAATGGCTACGAATAAGAACTTGTACCCATTGACCGCTTGTGGCATAGGACCGACAATGTCCATCCCCCAGACCGCAAAAGGCCATGCAAGGGGAATGGTTTGCAATGCATAGGCAGGTTGGTGAACCTGTCTATCATGAAACTGACACTGAGGACACATCTTGACCATATTCTTGGCATCATCGAGTGCCGAAGGCCAGTAGAATCCTTGTCGAAAAGCTTTTCCGACCAGTGTACGATATGACGCGTGCGCACCGCATACACCGTCATGAATCTCTCTCAAGGGGGATTTACCTTCTTCCTGAGATATGCAGCGCCTAAATACTCCCTAAGTACCCTTTCTATACAAAAATCCTTCCACGAGCTAGTAAAACGCGCCTTTCAGATCAAGCGATCGCTTTCGGTTTCATCCTCGGGCAAGGTCCCATGTTCAAGATAGACTCTCAATGGATGAGTCCAATCCTGTTCCTGTCCGAGGTTGGTAACGCAGACTGTTACCGGATCATCCTCGACCAAAGTCATAATCGAAGGATGCTCCAAGTGTTCGACGAACACTCCTGCCGGAGCGGATGTGCGTGAGGACCCAATTTTGGATAATTGATCTGCGAGAATGTTGTCCTTTCGCGGGATGTATTGGACTTCGAAATGACTGAAGTGTTTTTCCAACCTCCTCACTTCCCCCAGGTAATGAGCCATTGTCTCATAGGAGGTGCTGTACTCCTTGTTTACCTGGTTTACGACCAGTTGTGAGTCTCCCCTCACCACTAATCGACGGACTCCGAGGAATTTTGTTGCCCGGAGCCTTGCAAGAAGACCTTCATACTCTGCTACGTTATTGGTCACAACAAAGTGTAATTGAAAGACAAACTTAAGCTGTTCGCCCTGAGGCATAACTAAGACTACTCCATCCCCCGAGTGTTGAAAACTACGAGAGCCGTCGAAGTACATTGTCCAGTAATCGGGGCATTCCAATTCTTCGGGTATTCGCACGGGTGGCTCAGGATTAGTCCATTCGACCACAAAGTCAGCCAAGACCTGAGACTTAACCGCAGTGCGAGGTGTGAAATGGATATCGAAAGCATCGAGTTCGACAGCCCATTTGGCGATCTGACCAGATTTCTCTGGATTACGGACAATATCCCCCAATGGAAAAGATGAGGGTACTGTGATCTTATGTGCTTGAAAGTAATGTCTAGCTTACGAGAAGCCATCAGTAGTGTGCAAAATATCTTCTGGACCTCAAGGTAGCGCTCCTTAGGGACATGAAGTACTTCGCTTACATAAGGCGGGTCTGTGTATTCCCTCTCTATATGCGATCAGAACAGCGCTGACCGCGTGCGGCGTGGCCGCGAAGTAGAGAAGTAATGGTTCTCCTTTGCCGGGAGACACCAAGACTGGTGGACTAGATAAATACGCTTTCACCTCTTGAAATGCCTTCTCGGCCTCATCGGACCATGCGAAATTGTGATGTTTTCATAGGGCCTTGAAGAAAGGTAGTCCCCTCTCGCCTAGTCGCGATATGAACCGGCTTAAGGCCGCCATGCGACCTGCTAGGCGTTGAACATCCTTCATGGTCAAGGGAGACCTCATATGTTCGATAGCCCTTATTTTTTTAGGGTTGACTTCAATGCCTCTGGAACAAACAAGGAAACCAAGAAGTTTTCTTGAAGAAAGCCCGAAAGAACATTTCTCCAGGTTTAATTTTATTCCAAACCGATTTAAATTACATAAGGTTTCAGCGAGATCATCTAAATGAGACCATCTTTTGGTTCTTTTTACAACCAAGTCGTCTACGTAAGCTTCAAGATTACGCCCCATCTGGGAAAGAAAGGTCTTTTGCATCAAGCGCTGGTACGTGGAACCTACGTTCTTGAGACCGAACGACATTCTGACGTAGCAGTAGGTGCCGAACGGGGTGATGGATGCAGTCTTCTCTTCATCTTCTTCTGCCATGCTAATTTGATGATATCCTGAGTAAGCGTCCAGGAAACTCATCAGTTCGCAACCCGTGGTAGAATCGACCAGCTGATCGATGCGGGGAAGGGGAAAGTCATCCATCGGACAGGCACTGTTGAGGCTGGTGTAGTCGACGCACATGCGCCACTTACCATTTGACTTGCAGACCATGACCGGATTTGCAAGCCATTCCGGGTGATCGACCTTACGAATAAACCCGGCTTTTAGGAGTTTATCTAACTCCTCTCCGATGGCTTCCTGCCGATCAACAGCAAAGCGCCTGAGCTTTTGCTTTATAGGTCGCTGTCCAGGTCGAATTGCTAACCTGTGCTCGATTACCTCCCTTGGGACACCGGGCATGTCGGATGGTTTCCACGCAAACACATCTGCGTTAGCCCAGAGGAAAGTAATGAGCTCGAGTTCCTATTTGTCGTCCAGGCCTGATCCGACCCGAATTGTCTTGGATGGATCATCTGGGTACAATGGAACCAATTTAAGTTTTTATCTAGTCGAGGGGCAGCCTTGATCGCGTCAGCGGCGACTGTGGCGACCTGAGCGTCCCGGAGGGGAAGTTGGTCCACCATCTCCAAAGATAGCCGGTCACACGTCAATGCCACGTTGCGACTGCCTTGGATCAAGATGACACCTTTGGGGCCAGGCAACTTGCCGCACTGGTAATCATAGTGCGTTGCCATCATGAACTTAGCAAGAGTTGGCCTGCCAAAGATCGCGTTGTAAGCCGAATCACAATCAATTACATCAAAAGTAACTAATTCTATTCAGAAGTTATCTGGTTCTCCCAGCGTGACTGGGAGGACCACCTGTCCCAATAGCATCATGGAGGGACCAGGAATTATCCCATAAAACAGATGAATTATGGGCTTAATTTTTGAACGAGGAATTTGCATCTCGTCAAGCGCCTTGACCAATAGAATGTCCAAGGAGCTTCCTCCGTCGATCAGGACCCTTTCGACTCTCGCATTACTGATAATAGGTGTAACAACAAGAGGAAGCCTCAATGGTTGAGTAAGCCCCGCAGGATAGTCAGAGTGATCCACTACTACAGAAATGCTTGTCACTATCGGTTAAAAATCCACTCTACTATCGGTTCTCTTACCGATAGTGGTCGGCACGATAGTAGAGAAGCAGAACACTTCTATCGGTTCAAAAACCGTTAGTAAAACATCTACATTCCCAACGTTCACCAATCGCTATCGATTATTTCTTCTATCGGCTCAAATTCAAACCGATAGTATCATATACGTTTTTTCTATCGGCTCGTATATAAACCGATAGTATTGTTTAGGCTTTTTCTATCGGCTAGGATCTAAACCGATAGTAATGTTAATGTTTTTTCTATCGGGTATTATCTAAACCGATAGTATTGTCTGGACACAGTTAGTACGGGAAACTTTATTCTATCGGTTATATTATATAACCGATAGTATTTTGTAGACACGTTTAGTACTGAAAACTTTATTCTATCGGTTTCTGCATATGAACCGATAGTACTGTAATATTTATTCTATCGGTTGTAGTATATAACCGATAGTAATTTGTAGACACGTTTAGTACTGAAAACTTTGTTCTATCGATTGTTGCATATGAACCGATAGTAATGTAATATTTATTATATCGGTTGTAGTATATAACCGATAGTAATATTAGTTTTTCCTATCGGTTATGTACTGGCACGGTTAGTATTGGAATCATACACATATACATACAGCTATACAGAGATACATTGGATCATTCACAAATACACCAATATTTACAAATATTCAGCAATATTCACATATTGATCAATTTGTTCACAAATACACTAATTCAGCAATATTCACATATTCACATATTGTTCACAAATTGGACAGATTGAATTTATGCACATATTGATCGAGTTTATTCACAAATACATCAATGAATCTATTCACATATTGAGTTTATTCACAAATACAGCAATCAACACATTCAATATATATTCACAAATACAGCAATCAACACAAGTCAGTTACTATCGATCGTTGATAGCCACTTCTTCCATGATATATTGAGCCCAAATTGTTCGCAGCTCTGCATATATGCGTGTATGAAGTTAGGATCGTACGTCACATCCAATTAAAGTTCGACTTTGAGTCAGGAAAAATGGTTACCTTAGGGAATTGGGCAAAGTTTTTCCTGATCAGGTCATACATGAATCTCATGACATAGAAGCCACATTCCCACGATTGTGGCTGCTGATGGCACTGGAAAAATTGCATATGCAAAGACATAAACCCACATTAACTCGAAAGAACTAATTAAGCTTAAATTAAAAGACTCATCATGAGTACTTCCATCCATATTAATTACCTCATATTCTTTCCAAGAAATTGTTGTGCCCTTCGACGCGTCATGCCTCCCTCCAGCACTAGCATAATTTTTGAAAGCCTTGTATTTAATTTAGCATTGCCGATTAATATGTTATCATTAATTAGCTAGTCAGAGAAAAATTTAAGACAACTATGTTACTTATGCGTCTATGTGCCATGTGAGGGTGAAAACATGCGCCACCTTGTCGCTCATCGAATCGAGGTAATAGACCTCATTCATCCATGGGCAAATGACGGCGAGGACCCAGTGGCCCCTACATTGCATATATAAGCGAACAGTTTCATACATATGTTAGGCGTAACATACAAGAATGAGTTAAATTAGTAGGAAATGCACTAACCTTTGGTGGTACGGCGCAAGGATGAACTCTCGGTCCTGCTGCGCTAGTAGTGCCCTTGATATGTATTCCTCTGCATGTGCTTGGTCGTGCTCTAGCATCGTGAGGTTTATTTTCTCTGGATCGAGGAAACCCACCTTGTCACATGCCCTCATCGACGCCAGCCTATACATGCACCTGGATGCAAAGTAGACATTAGTAAGTAGTGCATACAAAAAGTGATTAGATTTATGAAACGAACTGTGATAACTTCAGACAACAGCAAACTCACAGGACTCCAGTCCGTATGATGGACATATCAAGCTCCCGCCAGTTGAGGAGGTCGAACAAATCCTCATGGGCCACCGATATGCTCCCGGGCTCACGGTGAAAATGGGCTGGCCTGAAGTGAACCAAGAAGTTGATGTGGCGCCTAGACCGGGTCAGGTACCACTCGTGGAGACTTCTGGTTATTTGATCCATATTGCGCAGAAGGTACTCCGACACGAGTGGGGACCCGTTCTTGAACGTACCCGGCTGGCTTTGTTTGGCCTTGCCTTTGGCCTTGCCCTTGCCTTTGGGCGGGGAGCGAGTGTATACCTTCGAAGGTTAGGGTGTGGTGCCGTCGGCCTCATTTGATGGCGAAGGGTTTGAGGCCGTCGGAGGAGGCATGGGGGCCAAAGGAGTTCGCTCATGCGTTGTGGCGGGGGTGGTGTCCTTAGGAAGTGAGCTGGTATCCATCGTCCACTTTAAGTACAAACGCTTAAATTAGATTTTACAAATTGAGTATATTAACTGAGTTGTAAGCTAGAATGGCTAGGGTTTACCTCCTGTAGTCTAACACCCTTCTTGGGCCACTGTATGTACGAGCCCAATGCCTCGCCAATTGTCCGCATTTCGTCCGTTGGGACGGGCAACGAAAAAGAGCTGTAGCCCGGGAGGGCCATGTCCACCTGTACCTTTGCGAATCCAGGCTCCAGAGGTACGCAATGGATCCGGACATCCTCCCAAGACTGGTATACGGCCCCGTTTGCAACCGCAACAGGTTTGTCGCCTATGTTGATCAATAGGCTACAGCTCTCCGACTTCTGCAATTTGCAACAATTATAACAGGTTAGCGAAACAATTCTAACGTAACGGGAGAGGCATCAGCCGAACTGCATATATAGCTCAAGAGTTGCAATACCTCGATCAGGTCCACCGGATCCACGTGAACCTTCGAGCCAACACTACTCGGCCTGGCAGCGTCGACCTCGGCAGCTGGATCTAAACCCTTGGACTGCACAACTCGGCTGAGGCGTTCATACTTCTTGTTCATTTGAGCGAACATGTCCGCGAATTGTGTAGTCACATCTGCCCGTATATTCTGAGATAGCTCCACTTCCCTTTCCTTCCAGCTGCCAGCCTTCTTCGCCTTTTGCCCGGGCTCCGAGAAGCCTTCCTTCCATGGCACCACAGCCCCCACGGTTCGCGTCCGCCCTGGATGCTCCTTGTTCCCTAGAGCCCGTGTAAGGATGTCGTTCTCCCTATGGGGACTGAACAATCCCTCGGTCGCCTCCTTCGAGCAAGAGATCTGTTACATTGAAAGCTCTCCATTGTGAGGAAGAAATATATACAAACTTGTGCGCACACTAGTGATCATAGTTAGCCAACTTACGAGTCGCTGCACGACCTCGACGTCCCTGGGGTTTGGGAACGCCACAGTCCCCGTGGCCGACACGGTCCCTCTGGCCAGCCACCAGCGCTTGCATCGCTGATCGCGGATCTCGGAGAGTGGTAGGTCAGGGGAGTCGACGAAATGCGACGCCTCGTCTTCAGCCTTCTTCCACTGCTCCTCCTTCCCCGCATAGCCGCGAGAGCCGAGCCGGTGTGGGTGGTCGTTCCTCCTCTGGATTGCCCTGTTCTTCTCGCTGAGGGCCTTCGTACCAGAAACAAGAAAATTAATGCACCACTGCTTACTGCATACAATGGTGTAACCAAGCAAAGGAACCATTCATACCTTGAACTCAGGAGTCCCCTTCTGTTGGGCGAATTGCTCCCATACCTCCTCCGTTATGAAGGGGTACTTCTCGCATGGAGATTCGCCTTTAGCGAGGAAGGTACTGACGAGGACGCACTTGAAGGTTTTCCACGTGTTGTTCATGTCCTTCAAGCAAGCTATCTTGGGACCATCGTTCGGGATGTTCCACTTGGCCTGTTTCAAATGGTGCATATAAGTAGGACTTACCTAATCTCTAGGATAAACCAAGGGAATGTGATTACTCAAGAGTTCAGTGATTTTGATTAATTTTACCTTTACTTCCACCCACAGCCTATCCCTCTCGTCGGCCTTGACGTCCTTCCAGCTCTGGACGATGATCTTCACCCTTTCCTTCGCCAACAAGCCAACATAGGCAGCATAGTGCCCGGCATTCTTCCCGATCGGTCTCCCGAACTGGTTGAACTCACAGGAAAGATCCGCGCGTTTGGCCAAACGACCCAACATCGTCGCGCCTTCCTCTTGCGCTGGGACGAGGCAGCGCCATCTACGTTCACCCTCGCCGAATCACTACTATTAACCGAGGAAGATGCCGACATGGCTTTACCTAAAATACCATGAACAAACCATCAATTGATATGAAGAAAGGTACATGACAAAGTTCATAACTAAAATTGTTGTGCCCTACGCTAGTCTCTCTGCATGAACATAAAGTCTGTTGAAATTTAAATGAACCAAAATTTCATATGAACATTAGAAAATGGGAAGTAATTAACAGAAAATTCAGATGAGCAGGGCAAACTAAGACATACTCTATTTCCTATCGGTTTTGAAAGGAAAACCGATAGTACTAAGGTTTGTATTCAGGAAAATTTAAAAGATTAGCAGTGCAAACTATGCTAATCTCTCTGCTGGAAAATAAAATCTGTTAAAATTTAAATGAACCTAAATTTGAGATGAACATTAGAAAATGGGAAGTAATTCACAGAAAATTCAAATTAGCAGTGCAAACTATGATGACACTACTATTTCCTATCGGTTTTCCAAGTCAAACCGATAGTAATCAAGTTTGAATTCAGTAAAATCTATAAGATTAGCAGTGCAAACTATGCTAGTCTCTCAGCAGGAACATAAAGTATGTTAAAATGTAAATGAACCAAAATTTTAGATGAAAATTAGAAAATGGGAAATAATTAACAGAAAATTCAGTTTAAGGTATTTACTATCGGTTCTGAATAAGAAACCGATAGTGAACTACACTGTATGACAAATTGCTAGTGATTTTCATCAATTCTGTCATTCTCATAGCTATCAAGTTTGTAGTTCATGAATTTTACTCTAGGTTTATATTTGTAATCCATTGAACGGGATATGAACCATTGCATACAAAATTAAGCAATACACGCGAGCGATTTTGTCAAGAACACTTACAGTCGATCGTGGAGTGGCCGGAGGCGGTGGCGCAATGCAATGCCGAAGGCGGTGGAGAACCAGTGGCGCAGACGAGCAAAGAAGCGAACGTCGGCGAATCTAGGGTTTTCCGCGCGAGTATTTGGAAATTGGAATGTGATCAGTTGCACTGGAGGGAAAATCGTGCAAGGTTATAACCTAATAAATGAATATTTACTATCGGTTCATAACCACAAAACCGATAGTAAAAACATGTAAGTTAGGGTTTTCAGTATGGGAACTTTTCACTATCAGTTTTATTATACCAAACCGATAGTAAACTAAGAAACAGGGCTCATTACACAGTGTAAATCACTATCGGTTGTAAACACTAAACCGATAGTAAACTAAGAACAGGGGCTCATAACACAGTGTAAATCACTATCGGTTATGAACGACAAACCGATAGTATAGTTTAATTTCATATCGGTTTCACAGTTATAACCGATAGTAATATACAATGTTATTGACCCTAAAGGATTTCCCTTAGAAGAATTACAGAGGATCTCAGTACATCATTTTGCATTGTATTTTACTATCGGTTTTATGACAGGAAACCGATAGTATATGTTAATTTCATATCGGTTTGGAGGTTGAAACCGATAGTATAATACTGTTAAATTGATTTAAAGGTATTTCCTGAGAACAATTACAGATGGGTCTCAGTACATCATTTTGCACTTGTAAAGACACCTGAAACCCCATGCAAATGACTTCCAATAATTTTGAAATAAATTAATAGTAAAGACCAATCATGGAATGAAAATTTGCAGTTTTCATATATATTTGTGAAAAGAATCAATTATTGCTCAAATCAAGTATATACTCCAATTGAAATGAAAATTTGCAGAAATGATTCTCAATGCATCACGTATGTTTTCCCAAAGAATTTTTGAAAAATGATTCGAAGAATTCTTTGATTAAAGATCCAAGTAATATACGTCACTTACATATTGCAAATTAGTCAAGAATGGTTGTCCACCCATAATCCTTCTTCGTGGTCGTCTCGTAGGTAACTTGTTTCGTCAATATCTTCGGTAGGGACAGATTGAAGGATTCCATCTAAAAATAGAGGTAGTTCGTCGAACTGATCGTACTCTTCTTCATCCACAACGTCTTCGACCCCAACAATACGTCTCTTACTGTAAAGGACAACGTGCAACTTTGGGTTGGCCGGGTCAACGATGTAGAACACCTGTGTGGCTTGCTCAGCAAGTATAAATGGATCATCTTTGTGTGCGACTCTACTGAGATCGATGAGAGTAAACCCATAATTGTCGACTTTAACACCTCGAGGGATTTCGACCCATTGGCATCGAAACAGAGGAATCTTAAGTAATACATAATCGAGCTCCCATATTTCCTCAATAACACCGTAATATGAGTCGAGTGCCCTTACTGTCCTGGCATCCTCCGAAATAGCAAGTAGTGTCACTCCACTACATTGCATAGTACTCTTCTCGTCCTGAGTTCTTGTGTAAAATGAATAGCCGTTGATGTCATACCCCTGCCAAGTCCCTACAGTAAATCTAGGCCCTCTGGCCAACCATGTAACATCTTCATCTACATCGCCCTCAGAAGCTTGCAGGACTCTATTTTCGATCCACCCAGCAAACTTCCTATTATGTTCTCTGGTGACCCAAATCTCTGGCTTCAAGGGATTCTGTTTCTGTAACATTTCCTTGTGCTCGTGTATGTATGGCTCCACTCCCGTCATGTGCTGTAAGACCCAAAAATGGGCTTTTGCATACAGATCACTAGAGGGGACGACTGCTTTAAATCCAATCGTTCCAATGCCTTGAAGCCTGTCCTCATGCCGGGACGTAGGAACGCCAATTGGGTCAACCCCGGCCATATAGTTGGTACAAAATTCGATCACCTCCTCGGCGGCATAACCTTCAATGATGCTGCCCTCAGGCCGATGTCGATTCCTTACATATCCCTTCAAGATACCCATAAATCTCTCAAATGGATACATGTAGCGCAGGAACACGGGTCCACAAAACTTAATTTCTCTGACAATGTGAACAATTAGATGGACCATAACATCAAAAAAGGATGGAGGGAAATACATCTCCAGCTGACAAAGAGTGGTAGTCACATCGCGTTGCAAATCGTCCAGTCCATCGATATCAATTACCTGCAAGGACACAGTTGCAGCAAATATTCAGATCCAAAAAATCTGACAAGTTCCACGATGGAGCTAATTAACTTGCTAGAAGTACACGCTTACGTACCTTGCCAGATATTGTGTTGAAGAAATAACATAGCTTTGTAATTGTCTCTCTGACTTTGACTGGGAGAATGCCTCTGATAGCAATGGGAAGCATTTGTGACATCAGTACATGACAATCATGGGACTTCATACCAACCAGTTTCAAGTCTTTCATGGACACAAGTTTTTTCAAGTTCGCAGAATACCCGCATGGAACTTTGACACCATGTAGGCACTGATAGAGTTCTGTTTTTTCTTTTTTTGACAAAGTATAGCAGGCCGGGGGAAGGTATGTCCGCTTTCCCTTCTCCAACGGTGCAAGCTCAGTCCTTATGCCCATGTCGAGCATGTCACGGCGAACGTTGATGCCATCTTTCGTCTTTCCTGGAATGTTCAACAACAAACCAATCAAACTGTCACAAATATTTTTCTCTACGTGCATGACATCAATGCAATGTCGAACTTGTAAGTGCTCCCAATATGGCAGATCACAAAGAATAGATCTCTTCTTCCAAACATTTTTTCCTAGAGGTTTAGAACATTTACCGAACTCAACTTTGATGTCCTTCACGCGCAAGTAAAGCTCCTTACCAGTCACAAACACTGGGGCTGATCCTTTCTCAGGCTTCCCATTGAATGACTTCCTCTTCTTACGATAAGCGTGATGCATCGGAAGGAATCTGCGGTGACCCATGTACACTGTTTTTCTGCAGTTCGATAACCACATGCTTTCAGTTTCATCCAGGCAAATAGGACAAGCCTTGCCTCCTTTCGTACTATACCCCGACAAATTTCCATAGGCCCGGAAATCATTTATGGTACAAAATATCATGGCCCGCAACATGAAATTCTCTCGCTTATGTGCATCCCACACCCGCACCCCTTCGCTCCACAATTTATGTAAGTCCTCGACTAACGGTGATAGAAACACGTCAATATCATTCCCGGGTTGTCTGGGTCCTGAAATTAGTAACGACATCATGATGTACTTGCGCTTCATACATAACCAAGGAGGAAGATTGTAGATGCATAAAAGAACCAGCCAAGTTGTCGCGCCTCGAAACTGGGACAACGACTACTCCTGTAGAGACCTAGCTCGCTGCAGCTAGTCCCAAACCACAAACCTTTGACTTCCCAGGATGAGTCAAACACAGGAGTATATTACATTGCAACAGAGTACTCACAAAATATTAAGCAGTGTGGCCTGCTGGCCTTAATATTACATAAAGAGGATTACAATGCCTACAAGGCATTCAGGGTTTAGCAAAATATTTAACTACGCAGCAGAAGATAGGTGACCCTCCCACAAAAGAAGTTGACGGCAGAACAACACACTTCAGGGTTCTGGCGGAACTGATTCTCCTCCTTCTGGATTCACGTAGTACTCCGTACCATCATCTTGATCAAAGTAGGCTCCATCTATTGAGTTGAATGTTGCAAGGGTGAGCACTTACGTACTCAGCAAGTCATAGGTAAGAGTAGATACATATAGTAGTGATGATATGAACCTAGACTAGTCAAGAATTATGGATATTTGTAAAATAATCTTTTCCTTTCATACCTCATCTCATGGCAGCACTTTTCATAAAGTAACATCATCATTCATGTTCACTAGATTATAGCACTACCGCGACACGTCGACACACGACAGCCCACGGCAGCACTCCTTATCATGACAACACATGTCATTTGGGTAATCTTGATTAAACATATTTTATTTAGAAAATAGTACTTGTGTCACACCCCGTGGATTTAATCCACCGCAGCAGACTCCTAAAACCCGGGAGCTCGGAGTATTCGAATACGTTTTTGACTCTGCAGAGAGGTACCAATTTACCCGCAAGATATTCCACTTTCAAACCTTTCCTATCATAACAAAATGATTGGACCCCTGACTCACTTCATACTATGAGCGGCAAGGTGGAAATAACAAGAACTTTTGTTATGTATCACTTACAATTCACCCCCGACCCTGTGGCTCTCAGCGAGGCACAGTTGTGGCAGGTTGTATCCAAACCTCCACCCCTTTGCTTATTCCCATTACTGGGTCAGCGTGCTTGATCACCTTCAGTGATATGTGTGGGAGCCGCGCTCCGTGTTTATCGTGCATCACTACACATCTCATGCAGGGGTTTCATGTGCGATCCACATAATTACTTGTTCAGGCCTGTCCCATACCAGGCTTGCGGTTAGTACGTTGTTCATGCCACTAGACGCACAACACAAGGTTCTAGTCCTTATATGCCAGTGACCAGACCATCCACAATCCTGCACCTTCAGTGCCTGCATTCCTTTGCAGTCTAGCACCTCCAGTGCTACAGCCATCCACACCATTTTTCTGGTCACGGCTAGGGGTTTTATTTCATGAATATAAGTATATACATACATATAATAGTTCATGGCTCAAAACTTGTTTATTTCACATTTCACAGATAACCAGTCTAGTACTGCCAATTCATAAATCAACCATTCTCAATCTTTCACATGCAATATTTCCTATATTCAAGGTTATATTATAGCAACATTTAAAATATAGGTTTAAGATGACCAAGGATATGACTTGCCTTCCGCGTCGTAAAATACAGCAGTCGATGACGGGTCAACAGCAAAATCTTCAAAGTCAGCTTCTGAATCTGTTCGACGACAAACAAACACACAATGATTACTTATAATATTTAAAATGTTTTAAGACTTATATGCAGAAATGCTTAACAAGAATGATTGAACTAAACTGGAGATAAGTTGAACTGCAAACTGAACTGAGTCGAGATTCTAGGGTTTCAAGGAATTTGGGCTAAGGATGGTGATTAGATAATCTTAGGGTTTCAGGATTGCAATAGGGATAACAATTTTGTGGCTGGTTTAATCAAAACAGCGAATGTCAACAGATCAACATTCGGATCAAAGCTTGGACATAGCTTTAAGAAAAGCTAGGATGCTTATCTCAAGTTGTGGTAGTAGAAGAAAATGTAGATCACAACTCTATAAATTCAGTGGACAAAGTGGATTTCAAATTACACAACCAGAAGTGGGTAAACAAGGTCAATGCCACTGGCTGACAAGCTCTGGCATAGAGTTGACAATGCCAAAAACTAGGGCTTAGCATAACTTTTGATCTGGAGCTCCAAATGATGCACCACTTTGTCTGGGAGGTAGGCTTGAGTAACAGGAACAATTAATTCAACAGGCTCTAGGGCAAGAAATGGCTGGAAAGCAAGAAATTTGATGATAAACAGAGATGAACTGGCTGCACTGGAGCTGTTCTGGACAAAAACTTGGCAAAGCTATAACTTTTGATCTAGGCTGATTTAGGTGTCGGGCTAGAAGACAAAAATGCTCAGGAGGCTAAGGCACATCTAAATGACAAGGTGATTTGGGCTGAAACGGCCGGGAACACTTTTCCGGTCATCGGCGCCGGAGGAGAAGCACTGCTGATTGGGGGTTCCTGCTACAGGCAACAAGAACTTAATTCCTTGCTTGGAGAGCATCTAGGAGGTATAGGGAAGCTTCTGGTACAATTGTATTGGCCGGAGGATCACTGGAGAAGCCTGGCGACGATCGCCGGTTTCTGGAGAAGTTCAAAAATTGGGGAAAGCTTCGATTGAAGCTCAATCTGGAGATCTTGATGCACAGGCTTGCTGGAAACGACTCACTGATCAACTTCTTCTACAGAATCGAGAGCTAAATCGAGGTAATTTGGCCTGCATTGCCGGAACAGGGCATTCTTCGAATTTCAACCATTTCCGGTGATCGCCGGCGTTAGAGGTCACCGTGGAGCAATTAGACAGTACTACACAGAGAGTTTGAGTAGATGAACTCACTGGTGGCTTTAATTTGGCAGGAGATGATCTGTAATGAGCTGTCACCGTGAGCCTCCTCGATGGCTCGCCGGAGAAGACGACTGCAGCGGCGAAATTTGGAAATTGGTTAAGTCCTGGCGATGTGTGGAGAAGCTGCTGCACACAGGAGCGTTTAAATAGGTCAGGCAAAGATGGCAAAGGGGAACAACGAAGTGATTGTCTGCTGTGATGAGGTTGCTTGCGTGCTGGACATCAGCGGCGAAGACACAGCAAAAGCGGTGATGCGACGGCGACAAGCTTCCAACTGATCACAATGTCGCCTCATCGGGACCTGGCAAAGCTTGTAGCAAGCGGTGGCGACAAGTACTGGCGCGGTGAGGCTACGTGGCGATGGATTGCTGACAAAAGTCACTGCTGGTCGCGCGCGGGAGCAAGCACTGGTCGTCGACGTAGCAGCCACCTTGCCACGGCACCAGCTGGAGCGAGGACACGTGCGCACTGGCATGCACGGTCACAAGTGCGGCGAAGCTTGGCCGGCGGTGAGCGTGCACGGCGCAAGGAAGCAAAACACGGCGAGGCTTCTGGTCGTGTACAGCAGTATACGGCCTGGTCGAAAATGGACTGAACTGCAGTTTTAATTCTTTGAGTTTTGGACTGAAATGTAAATCTGGAGATTTGGTAGGTTTAAACTGAAATTGATTTCACTAATCTGGTATATTATATTCAACAGGGTATTTGGCAAAGATAAATGATAAAATTTGACACATTTGAATAGTTTTTGATACAAACTGAAAATAGGGTACTTTAGGGTAAAATAAGGTTTAAGTTTTGTCGATTTCGAATTCTGGCATTTAGGGTTCGATTTTGATATCTGCACAGAAGAGAAACTTGTGGCAAATAGCATTTTGAGAAGATTTGCCGAAGAGATTTTGAGTTTGAAGTTAATCTGGAGATTCTAGCCTTTTTGGGTTTTCAGATATCAGATAAGGACTAATTTGCGATAACTCTTGGACTGATTTGTGAAAAGAGTCTAGATGATAGAATCTGGCTGTCAACTTTTTATATTAAGGTATGGACATACCCATGATCATATTCCAGGAATAATCTGGTCTGAACTTGGTCAAGATTTTGATTAAATCTGTATTTCTGAAACTTAGGGTATTTGGGTAATATAAGGTATTTCTGTTTTCGAAAACAGAAGAAGTTGATAAATCTGGAATTTAGAGATAGAATTGGATCTAGGTTCTGAAGACTTTTAAGTTCAGAGTAACTGATAGATCACATCTGAACAATCTGATCTTGATTTGAGGTCATAAGATAGATTTTGGAGATTTTAGGGCTTGAGATAGAAACTGATCTGGCTATTACTACAGATACATGCATGCATGCTATTGATGAAAAAGGAAATTTTCACCCCTAACTCAGGGCGTTACACAAGTGCTATGTCGACTGCTCATATTTTCGTGTGGATTCATACTGATGAGGGCATCACCCATGCGGACATGATCAACACTCCTTCCACTACAACGTTGCTGAAGTCGCCGATATCCATGCCAGGACGATGTGCTGAAAAACCAGGACGACATGCTGACGAGGAACGTCAAGTGGGCCTCAATCCTGTGGCCAAGCTATTCAAGCCATCAATGGGGGAGGTTAAACACTCTATCATCAAGGCCCAAGAGCATCTCCCACGTTCAAGCAAGCCCAAGTGCAAGCCCAACTCTCCCGGAGGCCCGGTTCGGCCATCAGCGACCACCCTGACTTTAAACGGACGCCCAGGCCACATACGAGGTCCAAATGAGGCAAATGAGGACATTCTCGAAAGGTTAGGAGATTATCTTTCCAATGCATCCGGCCTCAGGGAAAAATTCATTCTGGATCATCGGGAAATTGCGAAATACTCCAATGGATCAAATCTGCCAAGTTCTGCGACACTTTCTTTAGGCCGTGGGCCTTGTAATTTGTCGGAGGGGCCTAGGCCCAGGTTGAGGACGTGGGGAGAAACCCTAGAACGTCCTCCACCTTGGCCTCCACCCATTTGGCCGTCCTCCCCCTCCCTCCACCATAAAAACTAGCTGCCGACGTCATATTTGGCAGGTTTGGTTGTGTGTTGGTAGACCCCGTGTGCGTCCCCCCCTCGAAATTGTGTGTGTCGACTAGACCACCCGAGTCGAGTTATCGAACCTCAAATTTATCCAAGTGCTTCATCCATATTTGCAATTTTAGATTGTGTTTATCTTGTTTCTTGCTTGTTCTTCGATCGCTTGCAGGAAACGACCTTCGTGGTCAGGTCAATCGCGTTCTTGGCGTGGTTGATAACGAGCAGGTTTGGTGGTTTAACGATTG
The DNA here is from genome assembly GCA_019359835.1 of Pharus latifolius. Taxonomy (NCBI): domain Eukaryota; kingdom Viridiplantae; phylum Streptophyta; class Magnoliopsida; order Poales; family Poaceae; genus Pharus; species Pharus latifolius. The sequence continues at coordinate 26,671,657 of CM033323.1, read as the reverse complement.
CCGGGCTCCTATCCTTGCGAAGTTGGTAGCCGGATCGTCAAGATCTCCTCTCCGAACAGATCGGAATTACCCCCGTGAGTCTCATCAGAAGATCGGGCCGCCCCGTGTGCGCATCATTTGGTATCAGAGCGTCAGTTGCCTGGTGAGAATCCTTGTATCTTTGTTTATTAGATTGATTTTCATACCTAGAGTCCAGAAAATTGCCTCACAAAAATATTTGCATCTATTATCCAAGCCACGTTTAGCCTTTGCATTGTTCTTTACTGTTTTTGCATCATTGAATTTTCGCCCATCGTTGTCGGTGCCGTTGTCCATGTCTAGTATCTAATTCTAGTCTTGAGTTTGCATCCGCCGTTGAATCCGCCGCTTAGGGTTTGTGTTCTTGTCAAAAAAAAACCCAAAAGAAATAGTATATTGGTTTCCACCGTGTCCCCCACAACCGACAGGTCGAGTTCCACTTGTTCCCCAATCCGCCAATCCAAAGATAGCCCGCGCAAAACCGAGACCAATTCGAGTTCGCGTCCAATTTGTGTCCCCTTCAGTAAAAACTGGCATAACTTTTACGTCCGAACTCGGATTAGGACGTTCTTGTGCTCGTTGGAAAGATCACGAAATTTCCTATCAGTTCCAACTTTTGCTTTGTCAAAATAGAGATTCCCAAATTCGGCTTCCATCGGTGAGAAAACTTGCCATCTTTGTCGGGATGCACAGTTTAGATCTATTACGGTTCGGTTATGTATTTTGTCCATAAATCATTCATCCGATCTCCGTTTTAGATAATCTTGGATGTTTTGGAAAGCTTAGAAGATTCCACACAACTTTGGTTTTGGAACAATCCACAGATTTTGAATTTTTGTGCTGCATAATTGCTGTACAATTTTCAGCTATTACGGCATAGTTTTGACGTGCTAAAAAAAAAGGCAAGTGCATAAAAAAAAAAAGCCGCAGAAAAAAGAAACGTAATAAAAAAGAAAAGAGGCTAGCGCCAAAAAAAAAAAAAAAAAAAAAGAGCCTCGCTGTTTTAAAAAAAAGAAGTGAGCAAAGGAGAATTAAAAAGAAGTAATTCATCTCTAGTGCCGCATATTGGGAATCATAGTCCATCTTCATCTTGTTTGTTTGTGACTAGTCTATGTCTAGGCCGGTCAAGCACGTTGATACTTTGGGCTAATCTTCAATTTTGCATTACTTGTATTGAACAATTGCTATTCATTTGCTACATATTTTAGCCTGTCCAAACTCCACATACTACTAACCAGAGCAATAGTAGTTGCGATACATCTATCTCTTTTTAGCAAGATCTTTTGGATTCTTAAGACCACCCTTGCCGTAGGATACCGTTCAGAAGATCGGGCCGCCCCGTGTGCGCATCACATACCATCCGTACTCAGCCCAAACCTTATATTCCTCACTTCGCCGCCAAACTCACTGAATGTTCTGTTAATGTTTCTCCATTGAATGGAATCAGCTGGATGCCTTAGTTTTCCGTCTTGTTTCCGACCTTCAACATGCCAACGCAAGTACTTCGCATCTTTCGGATTTGCAAACAGCCGTTTCAATCTGGGAATCACAGGCAAATACCACACAGTTTTGGCCGGAGGCCCTTTCTTTACCTCATCACATTCATTGTGATAAATTCTGTCCCCATGCTTATACCGCGATGCACCGCATCTTGGACAAACATGCAAATCCTCGTACTCGTTACGGTACAGAACACAATCATTTGGGCATGCATGTATTCTTTCGATTTCCATTCCCAACGGACACAATAGTTTTTTGGCCTGGTAAACCGATCTTGGCAACTCATTTCCCTCTGGAAGCATGTCCGCTAACAGATCCAATAGCGCCATGAAACTCTTATCGCTCCAACCGTTGCTTGCCTTCAAGTTATATAATCTCAACATAGAAGACAACTTTGTAAATGTTGCACATCCGGGGAACAAAGGCTTCTCAGAGTCAACAATTAATTTCTCAAATTTAGCTAAATCGTTTTCTCTATAGTCTTCTTCTACATCACGTAACATTTCATCTAAATTGTCGTCATCTACATGGACTTCCGAATGAACATTACCAATGTTCTGATCATGATCATCATTACTGCAATCCACTTCCGGGTGCTGCTGAGTGGTAGCGGTGCTCGTTTCCTCAAGATCTTCACCATGCCATATCCAACGGGTATAGCGTGTGTTAAAACTACGACGAATCAAATGACTCCTAATCTGATCAGAGTTGCCAAACCTTTTTAAGTTCATACAATCTATACAAGGACAATGCATATCTTTCTCTCCCTTCTTCGCCTTTTCTTGCTCAGCAAATTTAATAAACCCATTCACACCCTCCAAATACTCAACAGTAGTACGTTTTATTCCATACATCCAATATTCTCGGTCCATCTACAATTATTTCACAAAATTGACAAATTCAAATAAATAATTAATGACTCAGGGCATGCATATATGCATGGAACATAATTAGCTAGGCCATATGTCTGTACATGAGCTGCTTAATTACATTAAATGGATTTGTATAAATGAAACCCTAATTAACTTGATGCATGCATTAATTGGAAGAGCCAGCTAGCTAGCTGCTTAAATTCAGCAAGCTATAGCTAGCTAGCCAACCTAGCCTTCTAGCTAGTTTGGAGATACATGTATCTAGTTTACTGAATTGCAAGTAGAGAGAGAGAGGGAGAGTGCATGTGAAAGAGTGATCGAGAGAGAGAGAGAGGTGATGAGAAGATGACAATACCGAGGGGGATGGAAATATGATCAACCTCTCAGCTAGCTTCTCCAGATCACTCTAGCTTGGAGTCGTGCGCGGCTGAAATGATTCCAACATGTAGAGCGCAGAACAGGGGTCGACCTAATTAAGTTGTCCAATTTTACTATCGGTTCAAAAACACAAACCGATAGTAAAATAAGGTCCCCACTGTCATAACCATTAGTGTATATGAAGTCATTTTACTATCGGTTTGCGCACTTAATATATTGTATCGGTTAGTACAGTAATAACCGATAGTAAAAAGTCAGTAATTTCACTATCAGTTACGCGAGAAAAACCGATAGTACTATGTAATATACTATATCGGTTGGTACAATACGAACCGATAGTATAAAGTGAGTAATTTTACTATCAGTTAAAAATGGAAAACCGATAGTACTGTTTTAATATATTATATCGGTTGGTACAGTAATAACCGATTGTATAAAGTGCGCAACTTTACTATCAGTTAAAAGTGGAAAACCGATAGTACTATTTAATATATTGTATCGGTTTGTACAGTAATGACCGATAGTAAAAAGTATTTGCATTTCACTAACGTTGGACTAGTGTGTAACCGATAGTAAATTGCCACTTTTCCGCCGCTGTCGTCCTATTCTATCGGATTTTTTCCAGATTGCTTATAACCGTTAGAAAATATGGGTTAGTGGAATGCACTTCTGTAGTAGTGATCAAACGTCAAAGGTGTATCCGACCAACGGGGGTACTGAGGTTCACCAAGGGAAGTCTCCGTTTGGTTAACCTCTCGATAAAAGGCCTTAAATTGCCTCTTGGAAACAAAAGAGGAGGAACCTCAAAAAATAACATTAACATGATTACGAGGTACCTGGTAAGACATCTCTTCATCTCCGTCGGCGTCTCTTAGCCCGCATGCTTGTTCTTTAGATGGTAAGGTTGGCATTGGTCCGATCCCCTGGTAGAAGTCGACTAACTGCTTCAACCAACTCCTGCAGTTCTTGAGGTCGTGGCCTACGGAGTTGTGGAGCGGACACCATTTCTTGCCTTCCTGCAGGTTAGTCGACTTCTCTGGCTGGTCAGCACTACGACCACCAGAAGTAGTTTTATGTTTAAACGATGGCTTGTTACCTTTGGTCAAAGGAGGCTTCTCTGCAACCGCAACCTCTCGTAATGTCCAGAGAGATTCCTTTTCGACTTCTTCGATTTTCCTCCTGATGAAGATTCTGGCTTCTTGCTTGAATCTTCCTTCCTAGCGTCGTTGAGACCTAGTTGAGGCGGTAGGTTACCTTTATCGACCATCCGGTTCCATTCGACATCCTCGGCTGCATCGGAATATCGATCAGCCATATCAAAGAGATCGGCTACTGATCGAGGAGGATGGATGAGTAAATCTTCAGTGAATCTCCAATATTTGATGGCATGTTTAAATGCCCTAATAACGGAGCCATCAGATATGTTCGGGATGGTATTCCTCACCCTGACAAATCTCTTGACAAACCGACGAAGGTTTTCGGTCGAAGTTTGCCACAATCGATGGAGGTCATCCTCTTTACCCAGCTTCTGATAACAATTTTGGAAATTACTGAGGATGGCATCACACAGCATTTCCCAGTTATAGATCAAACCTTCGGGTTGGTTAAACAACCAGGTTCTTGCCGGTCCTTCGAGGACTGTTGGCAGGTAGTTGGCCATGACCCGGTCATCACCGCCTGCCGCTTGGATGGCAGTAATGTAGATTTGGAGGAACTCGGACGAGTTCTGAGTTCCATCAAAACTCTTTGTGGCCCCTGGTCTAAACTTGTCTGGCCAAACGACCGCACGAAGGCCGGGCGAGAAAGCTTTACAACCAACGTAGGGACCATGAATTGTCCTGCGACCCTCAATCTGATCATGGGCGACCTCACGCAGAGGAGAAACCACTCGTGGCTCCAAACGAGAGTGAACAAGAACCCGATCCCTTTCATGTGAATCCTGCGCCCATCTGGACTTGTCCTGCTGGGATGGTACAAGTGGCGGGTCACTACGTCGACCAGAACCAGAGTGAGAGTGCTCCCGATTGTGGGAACGTGTCACCGACCGGGAAGAAGCTGTAGGGGTCACCTCAGATGCGACCTCATCCAACCTCTCCGCCAGGATTCTGGTGAAGGCCGGCTTCTGCGCATCCGTGACCGTAGGAGGAAAATTACGCATGACCTTTGCGATAGATCGAAGCCGGCCATGCGTACTTCTCCTAGGGGCACCAGGTGTCACCGTTTCTTCGTCCACCGGGTAACACTCCGGGGGCAAAGAAGGTGTTTGGTCGCGTTTGCGACCACGCGATCGTCGGGAAGAACTCGGAGCAGCATCATAACGAGCCTGCGCATTTTGAAGAGCCTCTAGGGCTGTTCTGCGAAGTTCGCTGTCTTGTTGCTCGCGATCTTGATCTTCCTTTTGCTTTTGTTCCTGTTCTTCCCTAGCAGCCCGTTGATCGGGAGTTTCTTCCTATAAGGTAACGAACTGCCTAGGGAGAGAAGTCGCCGAGGGAGAAAACATCTCGATTTGTTCCGAGTCAGACTCGAAATCAAAAAGGCGGTAGAGATTATCAGGGTCAAATCTCCCCAGGCTGATTTCCTGGTCAACATCTTTCTTCCCCTCAGCAGGGTCGTATGATGGGGATCCAACCTCTAACGCATTAAGAACCTCAGTGGGTTTTGATTGTGCGTTGGTCGCCTCATGGTCAATAGACATGACCTGAATGGTCGAATCGACCTCTGGGACGTCCTCGCCCCCGGTCTCCTCCATCGGAACAGGATGGCTAGGGGAAGGCATTGGAATGTGGGCATAATCCTCGAGATCGAAATCGTTCTCAGAATCATATGCTCCAGCCATAACTCAGCGAATCTCCGGATGAAAATGAGGACACCTTGAGAAAGGCCCCAAGGTGGGCGCCAGCTGTCGGCGATTCAGACTCGAAGGTCCTTAGTTGAACTTATGCAGAATTTGTAGGCTGTGAGACCTTTCAGGGTGTCCCTCCGAGAAGGTATGTTGAATCAAAGATAACTAGAACACAGAGAGATCTATACAGGTTCGGGCCCTCGATGGTGGGAGTAATAGCCCTACGTCTATTAGGATTTCACTATATGTGGTAGAAAAGAGTTACAAAGCTATGGAAAAGATCTTCACAGGCGAAGATTTTTCCTATATGTGTGTACAAGACAATGCCTAAAAGGCTTGTGAAAGCTAACTAACTTAGACTACTGTCTTCTGATTCTTTGGGTGTTTCGATTGCTCGATCACTTGATTGCCCCCTTCTCCTCTCCTCCTGTCTGATGTACTGGCTTACCCTTTTTAAACTGGTCGAAAGGGTGCCAAGGCATAACGGCATCAAACAGTTGTTCGGGCGCAGTTTTGGTAACTGCCCCCAACCTCCACGTAGGTTTAACACGTGTTATTTAGGTATAACTGCACATATTAACCTCCCGACGGTTGTCTTCATACGTGAAAGGATCTTCGGGATACTCGGGATATCCCTGTTGTAGGGACAGAACAATCCCGCGTCCCCTGGTCGAAGGTGTTCTGACCGCACGTTGTTTGTTATTATCTGACCGCGCACTATCCGCAGCCCTTTGTTCGCGTATTGCATACGAACTTCTGACCGTGTACTGTCTACGATCTGATCGTGTAAAGCTTGTGACCACATGTCCGCGCTCCTCGGAATAACTCGATTTCGCATTAACAGACACTTGTCTGGTCCGAATCTGTTCTGAGCCAGTCGTGTATTCATTTGATCTTGCTTGGTTATCAATCCTCGTCAGATTATAACCGTCGCAGAGAATGACAATATCGCAGATGGTTTTGACCTCAAAGCCGTCTGTGATAATGTGAGTATCACAGACGGTTCTGAGGTCATAACCGTCTCTAATAATGTGAGTATCCCAGATGGTTTTGACCTCAGAACCGTCTGTGATACTCATATTATTACTGACGGTTCTGAGATCAAAACCGTCTGTGGTAGTATGAGTATCTTAGACGACTTTGATGTTATAACAGTCTGTGTATTAAGAGTATCACAGATGGTTCTGATGTTATAACAATCTGTGTAGTATGAGTATCACAGACGGTTTTGATCTTACAACAGTCTGTGAATGGAAAAATCACAGACTGTTCAAAACCGCCAGTGATAGTACTCAATTATCACTGACTCGAATAAAACTGACGAGTCACAACCGTCTGTGATAATGATTTCTGTAGTAGTGGTCTGTGCATATTAATATTTTTTAATAAATTTTTTTTTTGTGGCTAGCCTCAGGAATCATGCTATCCATGCCCTCTGTACAATAGCATTTCATATATACATTTAATTTCATACATGCACAGTACTCAAATATATACAGTTCATCTCATACATGCACAGAACTTAGAAACATGTACAATAGCATGCATTTCATATATACAGCACAGAACTCAGAAATATGTACAATTGAGATTGAAGAAATAAATGTAATCGACAATTAAAGTCAGTATGTTAGATGTACTATACTATCTGTACCTATTTCTTAGTTAGATGCCCTGCGGATAATCTCAATTAGCAAGGCCGCACTAATACGAACCTTGCGGGTTCCTAAACTTCCCATTGGTTGATATGACCTCTGTAAGAAAAAACTCAGCGAGCATCCCTCGGACCATACCAATTTGTCGAGGGTCAAAGCTTTCCGAAGGGAAGTCGACCCCCTGCAGCAAGAGTTGGTACAGAAAAAATTAGCTCAATGCAGTTATAAATTCTGCCAAATCGATATAAAGGGGAGCAGTTGTATACCTCGGGGAAATCTGGCCGGTGAGGGGTGATGATCAGGTCATACATGTGGCGCATCACGAGAACCCACATGTATTGTCGTCCGGCTGTTGATGTCACTGCCAATTTACAGACCGAGAGTTAGCTCGGGACACGCTATAAAGTAAAATAGATGCCAGTTGAAATTTGTACCGAAAATTGTAACCAATGAAACTTATCGGCTCACCGCTCATGTTTTCGCCCTCCCTCGGCAAAGTAGTTCGTGAAAGCCCTGCAGATAGTCAAAATTGACAGTTTGAGGATAGTCCAAATTGACAATTTGAGGACAGTAAATCTAGATGCAAGACAGGTCCACATGAATATCATAACCTTTCGAATACATCTCGTGCGCCGCAATACTCGTACCCTTTCCTCTGCAATAAATCAAGGTAGAACACCTTGTTCCTTTTCGGAATAAGTACTAGCAGGATCCAGTGGTAGCTACATGTTACACGTAAATAATTAATAATTTAATCTAAGTTTGGGGGTGTGCATATGGAGACACTAATCTACGGGTGAAGTACTGATGAAAGTACTCACCTCTGGTTGTAGGGTACAAGTATGTACTCCTTGTCGACCTAAGCAAGCAACCCATTTTTTATGTAGTCGACAACGAAGTCCGCGTTGGTCCTAAACATCACCTCGGCGACCATCTGGGGGTCCAAGAAACCGACAGGTTCGCCCTTAGCTTTGGCATATCTGGTCATGCAGCTGCACAGAAGTAATCAATTAATAAATGACATATATCCGTATATGCACGAACAGGCTTAGGATAGTAGGATAGTTACAGCACCCAAGACCGTAGGATTGACAAGTCGAGCGCATCTTTGTTGAGTAAATTCTGCAGGCTTCGAAGGTCACCGACACTAGTACAGAAATGCAGTCTACTAACCCCTATCTTCTATCAGTTATTAGCGATTTAGTTGAAAACCGATAGAAAATGTGCCTCGCGGTCATAAAAGGGCGACGGGTGTATTTTTCCTATCGGTTTATAAGAAACTTACCGATAGAATAAATAGTATGATTTACTCTAGCGGTGATGAACATATTTGCCGTTAGAAGAGATGCATAAGTACTGACGGGAGAATGTTGTGCGCCGATAGGACTGGTCGACTTCTACAACTAGACTTATTCTATCGGTACTGTATGAATATACCGACAGAGTATATTAAAAATTCCTATCGGCAATATGTAGTGCGCCGATAGAATAGTTGGCCTTCTACAAATATTTTTATTCTATCGGTAATGGATTCTTTTACCGTTAGAATATATAGAAAATTGCTTAGAACTGTTCGTCTTCAAATAGTTTTATTCTATCGGTAATGAATGTTTATACCGGTAGAATATTGCAAAAAATATCTTAGAACTGTTGGCCTTCTACAACTAGTAATATTCTATCGGCAATGTACGTACACACCGATAGAGTATGTACAAAAATTCCTATCGGTAATATTTATTGTGCCGATAGAACCATTCGCCTTCTACAGATGTTTTTATTACTAACGGTATTCTGTTTTCGTACCGATACAAAATATATATTTGTATAAATACACGGGTATGTCTCTTTCATTCTCACAGTTCATCTGGGGCTCGTAGTCCTAACCCGTAAGCTCCATGGACGGCCGGCGCACCTCTACAGGGGACCGCTGCACCTCGCACCTCCGTCGACGCCCTCTAGACGTCGGCATCCCAAGGAAGGTACGTAAAATTTCTGCAATATTGTTAGATTATTCTAATCCGATTATGGCAATAATTCTGCTTTTTTTGTATCCTTCATTTTGATGTGTCTTCTTTTCAATATGATTATGATCTGTTCAGGTCCTTGGATGATGCTCATGAGGGGCAACGTATTTCACGGTTCTTCATCGCAGTACACTGCCTACGTTGGCTTGTTGGCGAAAGAAATGGTGAAGATCACCGTCGAGAGCTGGAAGGACGTGAAGGGCGACATCTTGGTTGGCTCGGTCGAGAAGATGCTTAAGCCCGGCGTGTTTCTCAAATCAGGACCTATAGAAAGCATCTTACATTTTTTTGCATGCACCAGCTTGTGGCCAGATGCTTACCTGCTTGGAGAAGAAGAATTGTTGTTATTTGCACAGCCATTCTACACCATCACTACACAGAACAACATCTTGGAAGGTAGGTTCTTTTTGTTAATGGAGTTGAGTTGAGTTGATCGAGTTTGAGTCCGAGGAAATCACCAATACGTACAAATGTATGTCGACGGCAGTTCCAGCTCCTCGGGCATCTTCGAACTGAACTCCTATGGTTAAGTCCAATGTGGTTTAGACATTTGCTGTTTTGGATGAATGGATTTGTGATGTATCAGGTCTAACTTGTAGTCGGTAGTTGCATTGTAGCAACCTGCAAAGGTTCTCTTTTATGTAAAATGTATGGGCCACTAGGTTCTCGTCGTGATCTGTTGTTAATTTTAGACGTGGCTTTTCTAATATACATCGAATGTGTGAATTGTTGTATTTGTATATTGTTGTATATTTGTGTATCATGTATTGCTAATTGGGACATGAACTTGAATGTGCAGGGAGTATTTGTGTATTTAATTGTATTGGTAGGTAGGTGTGTATTTGTACTACTGTTTCAGACATGCACTTGAATTTGTGAACTGGCATGTGTATGTTTGTACCTGAATTTGTGAACTGGCATGTGTAATTTCTTTGGCAAGATGAAGTCCCAAGTACCTAAGAAAAGTATTTTTGTGTCTCCTAGCTAATCCACAAATTAGCATTTCTTGAAATATATTGCTTTATCTTCTAGTTAAGATCCGTTTGATGTAAGATCTGTTTGATGTAAGATCTGTTTGATGTTACATTGATATGATTCCTTGAATGTGAGAAATGGCATGTGCATGTTTGTCCCAGTTTGGTACCAGTACCTCCTCTAACGGTAAGTACACATATTTACTGATAGGAAAACACATATATTTGCTCAGTCATGCATATTCTAACGGTAAATACACATATTTACCGATAGAAAAACTCTTGCTCGTGTGTCATGCATCATCTAACGGTTCGTACACATATCTACCGATAGAAAAACTCATGTGCGTGCTGTGTCATGCATGATCTAACGGTCAATACACATATTTACCGAAAGAAGAAGTCCTGTACTTGCTCGGTAATGCACATTCTCTAACGGTATGTGTGTGTTTTTACCGATAGAATATGTGAGCGGCAAATTACCTAAGTTAGTCTAACGGTTATTTCATGTATTTACCGTTAGAAAAATGTCCATTATAAGGAAAACCCCACTCGTGCATTGCTGTGCTGCTCTTTAATTTGTTCTGTTGCACTCTGTGTCCCTCTGTTTGTGACGAAAGTTCCAGCTACACTGCTAGGGTGATCAGCGCAGGCTGGAGGGAAGTTGATTGCGCCCCTCTCTTTAAGGTACGCTTAATCGTCGACACTTATCTCTCTCTCCCTCTAGATCTCCCTTCCTCTCTACTTGCAAGCTAGCTGTATTGTGTAGTTCCAAGTTTGTAGCTCTAAGCTTGGGAGCTTGGTAGCTGGAAATGCGTCATGTTTTAGGAGCTAACTAGCTTGTATTGTGTAGTTAGCTAGGTTAATTAGTGTTAATTTCGTCAGGCTAGGGTTCAACACATGTATCTGTTGTAAGAGGCTGTACATGTACATATACATAACTTAATCGGGCAGGTTTCATGCATGGCTTACTTGTTAAATTTTGTTAATTGTAGATGGATAGGAAATATTGGATGTATGGAATAAAACGTACTACTCTTGAATATTTGGATGGTGTGAATGAGTTTATTAAATTTGCTGAGCAACAAAAGGAGAGGAAGGGAGAGAAAAATATGCTCTGTCCTTGTACAGATTGTATGAACTTGAAGAGGTTTAGCAACTCTGATCAAATTAAGAGTCATTTGATTCGTCGTGGTTTTAACGCGCGATACAACCGTTGGATATGGCATAGCGAAGATCTTGAGGAAACAAGCACCACTACTACCAATCAGCACGACTCGGATGTGGATTGCAATAATATCGATGATCATCCCAATTTTGGTAATGTTCATTCCGATGTGCACGTAGATGATGATGATGACAATCTAGATGAGATGTTACGTGATGTAGAGGAAGATTACAACGAAAATGACTTCTGTGAATTTGAGAAACTGATTGCTGACTCTGAGAAGCCTCTGTTCCCTGGATGTGCAACATTTACAAAACTGTCTTCTGTGCTGAGATTATATAACTTGGAGGCAGGAAACTGTTGGAGTGATAAGAGTTTCACGGCACTATTAGATCTTCTAGCGGACATGCTTCCAGAGGGAAATGAGTTGCCAAGATCTACATACCAAGCCAAAAAACTGTTGTGTCCGTTGGGAATGGAAATCGAAAGAATACACGCATGCCCAAATGATTGTGTGTTGTACCATAACGAGTACTCCAGTTTGCATGTTTGTCCAAGATGCGGTGCATCGAGGTATACGCGTAGGGACCGGATTGACAGTGAACGTCACGAGGTAAGGAAAGGACCCCCGGCAAAAACTGTGTGGTACTTGCCTGTGATACCTAGATTGAGGCGGCTGTTTGCAAATCCGAAAGTCGCGAAGCACTTGCGTTGGCATGCTGAAGCCCGGAAACAAGACTACAGATGGTATGAACCCACATGGTAATATGAGCAGCCGGCACAGCACTTGGCCGGTTCTTTTAGGCATCTACAATCTTCCTCCTTGGTTATGCATGAAGCGCAAGTACATCATGATGGCGCTACTAATCTCAAGACCCAGACAACCCAGAAATGATATTGACGTGTTTCTAGCGCCTTTAATCGAGGGCTTACAGAAATTGTGGAGCGAGGGTGCGCAGGTGTGGGATGCATACAAGAAAGAGAATTTCATCTTGCGGGCCCTGATATTTTGCACCATAAATGATTTTCCGGCCTACGGCAATTTGTCGGGATATAGTACGAAAGGAGCCAAGGCTTGCCCTATTTGCCTAGATGAAACTGAGAGCATGTGGCTGCGAAACTGCCGGAAAACAGTGTACATGGGTCACCGCAGGTTTCTTCCGGTGCATCACACGTACCGTAAGAAGAGGAAATCATTTAACGGGAAGCCTGAGAAGGGATCAGCTCCAGTGTTTCTGACCAGTAAGGAGATTTACTCGCGCGTGAACGACATCAAAGTTGAGTTCGGTAAGCATTCTAAACCTCGAGAAAAAAATGTTTGGAAGAAGAGATCGATTCTCTGGGATCTACCGTACTGGGAGCACTTACAAGTTCGACATTGCATTGACGTCATGCATGTAGAGAAAAATATCTGTGACAGTTTGATTGGTTTGTTGTTGAACATTCCGGGAAAGACAAAGGATGGTGTGAAAGCTCGTCGTGACATGGTGGAAATGGGGATAAGGACTGAGCTTGCACCTTTAGAGAATGGAAAGCGTATATACCTCCCCCCGGCCTGCTATACGTTGTCCAAGAGCGAAAAAACAGAACTCTGTCGGTGCCTGCACGGTGTTAAAGTTCCATGTGGGTACTCCGAGAACTTGAAAAAACTTGTGTCTATGAAGGACCTAAAACTGGTTGGCATGAAGTCCCACGACTGTCATGTCTTGATGTCACAGATGCTTCCCATTGCTATCAGAGGCATTCTCCCAGTTAAAGTCAGAGAGACAATCACAAACCTATGTTATTTCTTCAACGCAATATCTTGCAAGGTAAGTACGTGCACTCGTACTATAAGTTCATTACCTCCATTTGTGGAGCTTAATTAGAAGATTTTTCTGATATGAATATTTGGCGCAACTGTGTCCTCGTAGGTAATTGATCCCGATGGACTGGACGCTCCGCAACGCAACGTGGTTACAACTCTTTGTCAGCTCGAGATGTATTTCCCTCCATCCTTTTTTGATGTTATCGTCCATCTGATTGTTCACCTTATCAAAGAAATTAAGTTTTGTGGACCCGTGTGCCTGCGCTACATGTATCCATTTGAGAGATTTATGGGTGTATTGAAGAGATACGTAAGGACTCGTCGTCGAACCGAGGGGACTATCATGGAAGGTTATGCCGCCGAGGAGGTGATTGAATTTTGCACGGATTATATGGCCGGGGTTGACCCAATTGGCGTTCCTAGGTCCCGACACGAGGGTAGGCTTCAGCGAATCGGAACGATTGGATTCAAAGCTATCGTCCCCGCTCGTGATGTGTACGCAAAATCACATTTTTGGGTCTTACAACACATGACGGAGGTCGAGCCATACATACACGAGCACAAGGTAATGTTACGGTCACAGAATCCTTCGAAGTCAGACGTTTGGGTCAGCAGAGAACATAACAGGAAATTTGCTGAGTGGATCCAAGAAAGAGTCACGCGAGCTGCCAAGGGCTCCGTAAGTGAAACTGTGACATGGTTGGCTAGAGGCCCAAGATTCACTGTAGGGACTTGGCAGGGGTACGACATCAATGGGTATTCATTTTACACAAGAGCTCAAGACGCCAAAAGTAGCACACAATGTAGCGGAGTGACACTGTTTGCTATTTCCGAGGATGCCAGGTCAGTAAGTGCGCTGAACTCGTATTACGGTGCTATTGACGAAATATGGGAGCTCGATTACGGATTACTTAAGATTCCCCTGTTTCGATGCCAATGGGTCGAAATCCCTCGAGGTGTTCAAGTTGACAGTTACGGGTTTACTCTCGTCGATCTTGGTAGAGTCGGACACCAAGACGATCCATTCATACTTGCAAAGCAAGCCACACAGGTATTCTACATCGTTGACCCGGCCAATCCAAACTTGCATGTTGTCCTCCACAGCAAGAGACGTATTGTTGGGGTCGAAGATGTTGTCGACGAAGAGGAGTATAACCAATTCGATGAAATACCTCCATTTTTAGAGGACATTCAATCTATCCGTACTGAAGATATCGACGAAACAACGTATCTGCGAGATGACCACGAAGAAGGATTATGGGTTGAGAACCATTGATGATTAATTTCTATTTCAGGGATAAATGCCAAGCAAACAGCCCACAAGTTCTGCAGCAAGGTGAGGAACTTATCATTAATACATCAGGCAGTACATTTTTCTTTAGAACTTAATGATAAGCTAGTTCACAGCATTAATACATCTCAATTTTACTCCACAGCATGAGTTCTAACATGTAAGTACCTTTATCCTGTAAATACGTAATTCTTCCCTTCAAATAGCACTTGCAAAAATCTCATCGCAGCCTCTTGCTTCTTCAAATTATGTTCTGCAAAAATCCCTTTTTTCTGACGGTATTTTGTTATTTATACCGATAGAAAAGGACATCCGCTACTTTCATGTGTCTCAGGCAATTCTATCAGGCACTTCAAAACATTTTCTATCGGTATTGTTCTATTTTACCGTTAGAATAAATTCGTTAGTCTCACGGTATTTGTTGTCTGACGGTTTTTTCCTGTTTTTACCGATAGAAGAATACTCTGCCGCTTTGAATTCTCAACCGTGTCGCCATGCGTCGCCTTGGAAACTCTATAAGTACCTCGCCATGCGTCGCGGTATTTTGTTGTTTTTCTAATTCTCGAACGGTTCGACTCCTCATCTTCTCTTTCACAATGGCAACCTCCATGGGATCGTCAGCCACGCCCTCCCCGGTGAGAACTCTAAATCTCCTCGGTTTACCCCTGTATTGTTAATCCATGTTCAGTTCATTCTTGACCTGTTGATTTGCACAGGGAATGGTAGCCGTGGAAGACACTGCCAAAGTGAAGGCCGACCTGAGGGCCCTCCAGGAGGAGCACAAGCTCCTTACAGACAAGCACACTCAGCTACGGCTTGACCTTGACGATCTCTTCCAACGCATTAAGCGCATGAAGACGGATGGTGACAATGCTAGGGCGAGGACGAGGCGTCTTCGCGAGGAGAAGAAAGCCGCGGATATGACCATCGCTGGCTGCGGTTTGACTATGAAGGATACCATAGCGAAGCTGAGGGAGGTCGCAGGCCTTTTCGACGCGGTAGTAGTTGATCCTAGGGACAACTTGTCGCTAGAGGAGTCTTGCGTCCTGGCTGCAAGTCTAACTGACTCTATTCTACATGCAGCCAGGGCTAAGACCACCCCTTGACCTAGCATTTTGGGTTTTATTTTTTTTTTGTAAGTGATAAAACAACAATGAATGAACAGTTTCTTTTTATGTCAATTTTCCAATTTTCCGGCTATCTTCCCTCTTTCTTTATCATTCTGCAGCTTTCAACCACGGACTGTTTGATGTTAAATTGTGTGTACCTTTTCATTTCTCTGACGGTATTTTGTTGTTTTACCGATAGAAAAAGGGCACCCAATACTAGAATCTCAAGCACTTAATTAAAAAATTTTTCTGGGGAAAATTGGTCTCACGGGATTTTATTGTTTATACCGATAGAAAAAAGCATCCACTACTTCAAATATTTTTCCGGGAAATTTGCTTGTTCTATCGGTACTATTTTGTTGTACCGATAGAAAAGTACATAATTCTATCGGTATCAATTTGTTGTACCGATAGAAAAGTTCCTCCACTGCTTTATTACTCGTACACGGCCCTTGGGTTTCCCTCCACTCGAACAGTTCCACCTTAGAGCACTGCGTCTCTTCGAGAGGGAAGAAAACCACAACCTCCGCTGTGACCAGTCACTTCCTCTCTCCCACACGACGATCGCCGGCTGGACACTGGTTCGCCACTGCCACCGGTTCTTATTTTCGTCCTTCGCCGGCCGCCGCTGCGTTCTACACCGCCTCTCCATCACCAGAACTGATCGCCGCCATAAATACCCTAATTCGTCATTCTATTTCCAGCATCTTCCTTATTTGATCCTAGTGTTTTGCACGTACTAATTCTTCGAGTTTAGCAATTACACTAGGGTTCCCTACTGTGTTGGATTATGTACATTCCACAGGCAATGTTGATTTAAATTAGGGTTTACATAATATGTTCCAGTACTGTAATGGACCTGTTTTGAGATTTTAACTTATCTATACTGCTGTATGTGTGATCAATTGTATCCAACTGCCATGTAATGCACATTATATGTCGGAGGTGTTCTTACACATATTCTATCGGCAACTCATGTGTTTACCGATAGAAAATATTTCTGAAGAGTTCAGGAAGAAATTTATGCATGTCTTTATTTTTGTATTATTTTCCCTTTTGCCGCCCTAGTTAGTCTCCAGTCCTGGGCTGAGTTATGGAACTCCAAGGCGAATTAATTGCCATATATATGGTTTGTTGAAGGTTTTGTAGGGGAAGACATGTCGTCGTCTTCATCGGATGGTACTAGTGGTTCGACTAGGGCCAACCCCATCGTAACTACTGAAGATGCAGCTGTTACATCCCAGCGCAGGAGGTTGGGGCGAGGCGCGACGACGTTGGGGCGTTTGGCCAAACGCACGGATCTTTCTTGTGAGTTCAAACCAATTTGGGAGGCCGATTGGAAAGAATGCTGGGAGGTACGCGGCCTACGTTGGGCTATTGGCGAAAGAAAGGGTGAAGATCACCGTCCAGAGCTGGAAGGACGTGACGGCGGACGAGAGGGATAGGTTGTGGGCGGAAGTGAAGGTTAAATTAACTGAAATTGCTGAACTCTTTCGTAATCACGTTCTCTTGGCTTATACTAAAGTTTAACTAACTCGTGATTAATAGTATGCATTTTTCGAAAACAGGCTAAGTGGAACATCCCCGACGATACACCTAGGACTGCCTGCTTGAAGGACATGAACGGAACATGGAAAACCTTTAAGAGCTGGCTCGTCAGTAACTTCCTCGCTGCGGGGAAATCTCCTTGCGAGAAGTACCCCTTCATATCGGAGGAGGTATGGGAGGAATTCACCAAGCAGAAGGGGACTGAGGAGCTCAAGGCCTTTAGCGAGAAGAATAGGGCGATCCAGAAGAGGAATGACCACCCGCATCGGCTCGGATCCCGGGGCTATGCGGGGAAGGAGGAGCAGTGGAAGAAGGAAGAAGAGCAAAATCCTATCATCGACACCCCTGAGTTGCCGCTCTCCGAGATCCGGGATGAGAGGTGCAAGCGATGGTGGAGGGGGAGGGGGTCCGTGTCGTCCACGGGGTCTGTGCAGTTCGCATCCCCTGGGGACGCCGATGTTGTGAGGCGAATGGTAAGTTGGCTAACCTCGTAAACTGTGTGCGCACAAGTGTATATAAGGCAATTTGTCTCACAAGGTACCTTTAAATGTAACAGATCTCTTTTGAGAAGGAGGCAGCGGAGGGATTGTTTACCCCGCAGAGGGAGAACGACATCCTCACCCGGGCTCTAGGAAATAAGGAGCATCCCGGGCGGACACAGGCCGTGGGAGCCATTATGTCGTGGAAGGCCGGTTTCGTAGATCCGGCTCCACCGAGGAAGAAGGCCCGCTCCTGGAAGGAAAAGGAAGCTGACCTCTCCGATGAGATACGGGCTGAGGTACGGGAGGAGATACGGGCGGAGATGCGGGCTGAGATACGGGCTGAGGTACAGTCTGAGGTGCAGTCCGAGGTCGCACAAATGAGGGAAGAGTTTGCACGGTTGAGAGAAGCATTGCTGGCCAAGAGTGCAGATGCGGATCCCCAGGACGACGGTACCCCGCGGGGTCGGATAAGCAGTTGCGCTTCGAAGGTACTCGCGGATCCAGTGGATCTACTTGAGGTACTACAAGCCTTCATCTGTGCACTTAAGTTGATGCCACTCCCATTCTGTTAGAGTTGTTTCGCTAAACTATTTTAATTGTTACAAATTTGCAGGGGCCAGAGGGCTGCATCCTACAGAATCACGTAGGCGCCGGGCAGGAAGTGGTTGGACACGGCTTCGTATATCCGTCTAGGCCGGATGTCCGGGTCCACTGTGTACCTCTGCGGTTGGGTTTCGCAAAGGTACAGGTGGACATGGCCATGCCAGGCTACAACGATTCTCCGTTGCCAGTCCCAACAGAGGAACTGCAGACACTTGCTGAGGCAGTGGGCTCCTACGTACAGTGGCCCAAGAAGTGTCTTGTAATACAATCGGTAAATCCTACATATTTTAGATTACATCCTACTCAGTACACTCAACTTGCATAATCTAATATACGTGCTCATTAATTGAAGTGCCTTCCGCTGGGCTACCAGGGGACTACGCCCCCAGCTCGGGGCATGAGGCCCAATCTCGTGCGACCCTGGACACATCAAAGACGGCCTCGACCCCACCCAGCGCATCCACGCCTTCACCTCGGAAGAAAGCTGCCATCACCTCGCCCTTGCCTTCGAAGGTACGCGCTCAGTCCCCGGCAAAAGGCAAGGGCAAAGACAAGGGAAAAGGGCGACAGGGACAGCCGGAGAGGTTCAAGAACGGGTTCCCACTCATGTCGGAGGCAGCTTTGCGCAAATTGGATCGATCAACCAGAGACCTCCACGAGTGGTACCTACACCGAGCTCGGCGCAATCTGAACTTCTTAGTTCCCTACAGGCCTGGGCAGTTCCACCGTGAGCCCGGGAGTATATCTGTGGCACACGAGGATCTGTTCGACCTCTACAACTGGCGGGAGCTCGATATGTCCATCATACGGACTGGAGTCCTGTGAGTTTGCTGATGCTATGTATTGCTGTTTTCTAACTCTGTTTGCTAACTCTGCATTGTTGTAGTTCATTTGAAATGTAGTAACTTTCTGTGCAATACTAATGTCGTCCTTTGCATGCAGGTGCATGTACAGGCTAGCATCGGAAGCTGCGTGTGACAAGGTGGGTTTCCTCGACCCAGAGAAAATAAGCCTCACGATGTTAGAGCACGACGCCGCGCACGTTGAGCTGTACATATCCAAGGCGCTGATGGCGCAGCAGGACAGGGAGTTCATTCTGGTGCCGTACCACCAAAGGTTAGTGCATTTCGTACTAATTTAACTCGATCTTGTATGTTACACCTGAGATATACTTTGAGCTAGCGGTCCTCTTTTATGTACAATGCAGGGGCCACTGGATCCTCATCGTGATCTGTCCACCGAGGAACGAGGTGTACTACCTCGATTCGATGCGTGATAGATTATCGATCGAATATGTGGTCAAGGGGAATATGGAGGCGTAATTAACTTATATGTTTGATTTAAATTTTCACCTCACTAGCTAATGATAATACATTAACGGGCAATACTAACTGAAATGCAGGGCTTTTGATAAATATGCGTCCGCTGGAGGGAGGCATGCCGCACCGCAGGGCTCCCTACTAGCTTGGAAAGAATATGAGGTACTCACGAGACTTTTTGTTTATGCTTAATTAGTTTATGGAAACAATAGCTACCATGTCTTCGCATATGCAATTATCTCAGTGCCATCAGCAGCCGCAATCGTGGGAATGCCGGTTTTATGTGCTGCGCTACATGTACGACCTAGTGTAGACAAACTTTGCCCAATTCCCCCAGGTAAGCATCGATAGCTAACTCAAATTTGAAAATTGGGTGTCACGTTCTAAATTAGGAAGTTAGTTACTAAGTATTCACACATGCTTGCAGATCGCCATGTCGAAAGTCTCATACGAAAATGCAAAGATTAGAGATCTTCGACAAATCTGGGCTCAATATGTCATGGAGGAAGTTGCGCCCAACCATCCGCCATGATAATTTTCTCTTTTTCGTGTACTCTGTGCATAGACTGTTTATATACATGTGAATAAATATATATGTCAATAAATGTCCACATTAGATTGCAATTTGTATTTGTCCATATATATGTGAATAAATGTGAATAACTGTCTAATGTGTCAATCTGTTCTGTGAATTTACCCTTCTTTGCATCTATACTGTATTGTGTATCCAATCTATAATGTATTGCATCTATACTGTATATGTGAATGTGCTGTATTGTAAATGTAAATGTACTGTATATGTGAATGTTCTATCAGTAAATTCATTCACAGCCGACAGACCACTACAAATTTTCTATCGGTAAACTCATCCACAACCGAGAGACTACTACCCATTTTTCTATCGGTAAACTTGAAATTAACCGTCAGAATAGTGTGACTTTTCCTGCCGGTGAACTCATCCACAACCGAGAGACTACTGTGGTTTTTTCTATCGGTAAACGTATAATTAACCGTTAGAAGAGTGTGATTTTTCCTGCCGGTGAACTCATACACAACCGAGAGAGTACTAAGATTTTTTCTATCGATAATGTCATTTCCAACCAAGAGAGTGCTACACTTTTTTCTGTCGGTAAACTTATAATTAACCGTTAGAATATGGGTATTTTTCCCAACGCTAAACGTCAGACGACGACGGGTTTTCTATCGGTACAATCATAAGGTCCCGATAGAATAGTAATATTTTCTTGTCGGTAATCATGTAATTAACCGTTAGAATAGTGGTACTTTTCTCACCGTTAATCGTCAGACTACGACGGGTTTTCTATCGGTACACTCCTAATATGCCGATAGAATAGTTAATTTCTTCTGTCGGTTATTTACCGATAGAAAATGTTATGTCTTGTTCTATCGTGTCTATCTCTATCGGTACGAAAACCGATAGTAGAAGGGTTTTTTTACCGATAGAAGAAAGCTTTTCTGTACTAGTGCGAGTAGGTCTCGACGTCTTTATGGAACTCTGCCATGGTGTACTTGACCATGATGTGCGTCGGACGCTGCGTTCTGGTCTTGTTTGTCCTCTTCATGTACCATCCATGTAGGCTCTGGCATGCTAACCCCATGCTAGAAATTGCAGCATCGGAGGCCATGGGCATCCCCAGAGCGAATGGCATGAGAGCTGGCGCACTCTTCTCACTCTCCTTCGCCGGGCTCTTCTTTGCTTTTCCCCTACTAGCCAGCTTTTTGAATGGTTGCCTCCTAGTCGGAGTGAGCTTCGTCATCGAACCCGTTGGTTGGCTTCTCGGAGGGGTCGGTTGGCTAGTAGGCCGAGTGTTGGTCCGTGATGTAAGAACCTACGTATTAGGACACTAACTCCGAGGGCTATTATTACAGTACGAATTATGAAACTGGTGGGGGAATTACCTCATCCAGTATGATGTCTTTCTTGGGCCATTGCACAAACGTGTGCACCGCATCCCCGAGAGTGGTAATCTCGTCGTTCGGCGGCTTGTCCAACGGAAAACCCTTGCAATGGTCGGAGACACTGTCCACCTGGACCCGTGCCCTCAAATAGAGGGACACCGTGGATTGTGGCCCCTGCCGTGCATGGTTGCTCCATCCCACGGTCAGCCTCGATCAGGAAGAGACCGGCCAGCACCATAAGCTTGCAGGAGGTGGGTTCCTACAAACAGTGCGCAATAACATATTGAATTTCACCGCTTTTCACTTTCGAATGAATTAACATAGAAAAATGGTCATTACCTCCAGAAAGTCCACCGGATACTTTGGAGAGGGCTCCGACTGCGAAGACCCCCGGTGCGGACGCGTAGCTACTACGGTGGCAAAGATTGGGGCTCGATAATTCCACTGCTACAAGGGGGGTGCCCTGGGTCGCCTGTTTTAGCTCGTCATACATGGCCTGCATCTCTAACAACTGCTACAGGAGTGCTTTGTCCCGAACGGCGAACTCCGATTCACTAGTACAGAAATGCAGTCTACTAACCCCTATCTTCTATCGGTTATTAGCGAAACAGCACAAAACCGATAGAAAATGTGCCTCGCGGTCATAAAAGCACGACGGATGTATTTTCCCTATCAGTTTCTAAGAAACTTACCGATAGAATAAATAGTATGATTTACTCTAGCGGTGATGAACATATTTGCCGTTAGAAGAGATGCATAAGTACTGACGGAAGAATGTTGTGCGCCGATAGGACTGGTCGACTTCAACAACTAGACTTATTCTATCGCTACTGTATGAATATACCGACAGAGTATATTAAAAATTCCTATCGGCAATATGTCGTTCGCCGATAGAATAGTTGACCTTCTACAAATATTTTTATTCTATCGGTAATGGATTCTTTTACCGTTAGAATATATAGAAAATTGCTTAGAACTGTTCGTCTTCTAATAGTTTTATTCTATCGGTAATGAATGTTTATACTGGTAGAATATTGCACAAAATATCTTAGAACTGTTGGCCTTCTACAACTAGTAATATTCTATCGGTAATGTACGTACACACCGATAGAGTATGTACAAAAATTCCTATCGGTAATATTTATTGTGCCGATAGAACCATTCGGCTTCTACAGATGTTTTTATTACTAACGGTATTCTGTTTTCTTACCGATAGAAAATATATAATTGTATAAATACACGGATATGTCTCTTTCATTCTCACAGTTCATCTGGGGCTCGTAGTCCTAACCCGTAAGCTCCATGGACGGCCGGTGCACCTCTACAGGGGACCGCTGCACCTCCGCACCTCCATCGATGCCCTCTAGACGTCGGCATCCCAAGGAAGGTACGTAAAATTTCTGCAATATTGTTAGATTATTCTAATCCGATTATGGCAATAATTCTGCTTTTTTTGTATCCTTCATTTTGATGTGTCTTCTTTTCAATATGATTATGATCTGTTCAGGTCTTTGGATGATGCTCGTGAGGGGCAACGTATTTCACGGTTCTTCATCGCAGTACGCTGCCTACGTTGGCTTGTTGGTGAAAGAAATGGTGAAGATCACCGTCGAGAGCTGGAAGGACGTGAAGGGCGAGATCTTGGTTGGCTCGGTCGAGAAGGTGCTTAAGCCCGGCGTGTTTCTCAAATCAGGACCTATAGAAAGCATCTTACATGTTTTTGCATGCACCAGCTTGTGGTTTGTTGTTGAACATTTCGGGAAAGACAAAGGATGGTGTGAAAGCTCGTCGTGACATGGTGGAAATGGGGATAAGGACTGAGCTTGCACCTTTAGAGAATGGAAAGCGTACATACCTCCCCCCGGCCTGCTACACGTTGTCCAAGAGCGAAAAAACAGAACTCTGTCGGTGCCTGCACGGTGTTAAAGTTCCATGTGGGTACTCCGCGAACTTGAAAAAACTTGTGTCTATGAAGGACCTAAGACTGGTTGGCATGAAGTCCCACGACTGTCATGTCTTGATGTCACAGATGCTTCCCATTGCTATCAGAGGCATTCTCCCAGTTAAAGTCAGAGAGACAATCACAAACCTATGTTATTTCTTCAACGCAATATCTTGCAAGGTAAGTACGTGCACTCGTACTATAAGTTCACTACCTCCATTTGTGGAGCTTAATTAGAAGATTTTTCTGATATGAATATTTGGCGCAACTGTGTCCTCGTAGGTAATTGATCCCGATGGACTGGACGCTTTGCAACGCGACGTGGTTACAACTCTTTGTCAGCTCGAGATGTATTTCCCTCCATCCTTTTTTGATGTTATGGTCCATCTGATTGTTCACCTTATCAGAGAAATTAAGTTTTGTGGACCTGTGTGCCTGCGCTACATGTATCCATTTGAGAGATTTATGGGTGTATTGAAGGGATACGTAAGGACTCGTCGTCGACCCGAGGGGAGTATCATGGAAGGTTATGCCGCCGAGGAGGTGATTGAATTTTGCACAGATTATATGGCCGGGGTTGACCCAATTGGTGTTCCTAGGTCCCGACACGAGGGTAGGCTTGAGGGAATTGGAACGATTGGATTCAAAGCTATCGTCCCCGCTCGTGATGTGTACGCAAAATCACATTTTTGGGTCTTACAACACATGACGGAGGTCGAGCCATACATACACGAGCACAAGGTAATGTTACGGTCACAGAATCCTTCGAAGTCAGACGTTTGGGTAAGCAGAGAACATAACAGGAAATTTGCTGAGTGGATCCAAGAAAGAGTCACGCGAGCTGCCGAGGGCTCCGTAAGTGAAACTGTGACATGGTTGGCTAGAGGCCCAAGATTCACTGTAGGGACTTGGCAGGGGTACGAGATCAATGGGTATTCATTTTACACAAGAGCTCAAGACGCCAAGAGTAGCACGCAATGTAGCGGAGTGACACTGTTTGCTATTTCCGAGGATGCCAGGTCAGTAAGGGCGCTGAACTCATATCACGGTGTTATTGACGAAATATGGGAGCTCGATTACGGATTACTTAAGATTCCCCTGTTTCGATGCCAATGGGTCGAAATCCCTCGAGGTGTTCAAGTTGACAGTTACGGGTTTACTCTCGTCAATCTTGGTAGAGTCGAACACCAAGACGATCCATTCATACTTGCAAAGCAAGCCACACAGGTATTCTACATCGTTGACCCGGCCAATCCAAACTTGCATGTTGTCCTCCACAGCAAGAGACGTATTGTTGGGGTCGAAGATGTTGTCGACGAAGAGGAGTATAACCAATTCGATGAAATACCTCCATTTTTAGAGGACATTCAATCTATCCGTACTGAAGATATCGACGAAACAACGTATCTGCGAGATGACCACGAAGAAGGATTATGGGTTGAGAACCATTGATGATTAATTTCTATTTCAAGGATAAATGCCAAGCAAACAGCCCACAAGTTCTGCAGCAAGGTGAGGAACTTATCATTAATACATCAGGCAGTACATTTTTCTTTAGAATTTAATGATAAGCTAGTTCACAGCATTAATACATCTCAATTTTACTCCACAGCATGAGTTCTAACATGTACAGTACCTTTATCCTGTAAATATTTAATTCTTCCCTTCAAATAGCACTTGCAAAAATCTCATCGCAGCCTCTTCAAATTAAGTTCAGCAAAAATCCCTTTTTTCTGATGGTATTTTGTTATTTATACCGATAGAGAAGGACATCTTCTCTCAGGCACTTCAAAACGTTTTCTATCGGTATTGTTCTATTTTACCGTTAGAATAAATTCATTTGTCTCACGGTATTTGTTGTCTGACGGTTTTTTCCTGTTTTTACCGATAGAATAAGACTCTGCCGCTTTGAATTCTCAAACGTGTCGCCATGTGTCGCCTTGGAAACTCTATAAGTACCTCGCCATGCGTCGCGGTATTTTGTTGTTTTTCTAATTCTCGAACGGTTCGACTCCTCATCTTCTCTTTCACAATGGCAACCTCCATGGGATCGTCATCCACGGCCTCCCCGGTAAGAACTCTAAATCTCCTCGGTTTACCCCTGTATTGTTAATCCATGTTCAGTTCATTCTTGACCTGTTGATTTGCACAGGGAATGGTAGCCGTGGAAGACACTGCCAAAGTGAAGGCTGACCTGAGGGCCCTCCAGGAGGAGCACAAGCTCCTTGCAGACAAGCACACTCAGCTACGGCTTGACCTTGACGATCTCTTCCAGCGCATTAAGCGCATGAAGACGGATGGTGACAATGCTAGGGCGAGGACGAGGCGTCTTCGCGAGGAGAAGAAAGCCGTGGATATGACCATCGCTGGCTGCGGTTTGACTATGAAGGATACCATAGCGAAGCTGAGGGAGGTCGCAGGCCTTCTTGACGGGGTAGTAGTTGATCCTAGGGACAACTTGTCGCTAGAGGAGTCCTGCGTCCTGGCTGCAAGTCTAACTGACTCTATTCTACATGCAGCCAGGGCTAAGACCACCCCTTGACCTAGCATTTTGGGTTTTATTTTTTTTTGTAAGTGATAAAACAACAATGAATGAACAATTTCTTTTTATGCCAATTTTCCAATTTTCCGGCTATCTTCCCTCTTTCTTTAACATTCTGCAGCTTTCAACCACGGTCTGTGCAACACCCCGATTTTTCCAAATCCTGGCCTGTCTTGTCCATTTCTATTTGAGAATGAGATCCCTGTTGTGCCAGCAGCTTACCCCAAAAAGTCGGCAATCAAACCCTTTTGTTCAGATCTTTTTCACAAATCAGCCCTTTTCAGATTTGTCAGAAGCCCAAAAAGACTAAAAGTCTCAGACCACCTCCAAACTTTGATCTGATTCAGTGAATATCTCACATTCACTATTCTGAACATTTTTCCCTTCTGGAAGAATTTCCAAATCCTGCCCTAAACCTGAGTTTCGACCCTCGCCGTTCTTGAAACCCTAATTACCCTGTTTTACCCTAAAGTTGTTTTCCCCAACTTTTGTCTGAACCCTTCAGATCTTGCCCGATCTTGTCAAACTTTGGCTAGATGAGTTCCATTAATCTTATGCAACTCATTCCTGAAATCAGATTTCAGATCAGCCCCCTAGATCTCCAGATTTACAATCAAGCCCATTTCCAATTCAACTTTTCCTCACAGATCAGTCCCTGGAGAAAGTTTCGAAATTACATTTCAGCCCGAGCTATTCTTTTTCGGTCCCTGTTCGACCAGGCCCCGTTCGACCAGTGCCCCGCCACTTTGCCTCGCCATGTTTCCTCGCCGCCGGCCATCTTCTCCGGTCGCCTGTGCTCGTGACCAGTTGAGCCATCCCGCGCGCACGTGCCAGTGACCAACGACCCTGCTAAACCCAGCGGTTAAACGCCCGCGCTCCAGCAACGTTTTCGCGCGCGCACGCCCGTGGCCGTGGCACTTGCATGCGTGTACGTGTCATCGCCGGAGCTGCGTTGCTGCCTCCGCATCCACGCCGTTTCAAACCTAGTTCCAATGCGCTCCCGACAACGCTGGCAAAGCAACTGCACAGCCCGTGCACATCACGTCGTCGTCGCCGTTGTCGCACCTGCGCCCGGCCATCCTTGCCCCTGGCTTGATTTTCCCCGCTGTTTTCCCCTCGCTAGCTCCGCCTCCTAGCCTATTTAAACCCCCTGTGTTGTGCAAACTCCTTGTCTCAAGACTTAGCCATTTTTCCAGCAACCTCGCCGCTGTCTTCTTCTCCGGCGAGCTGTTTTTGAGGCCACCGTCGCCAGAGCAAACCGTGGCTTCTCCTTCCAATTCAACTGCACCAGTGAGTTCCCCATACCTATCTCGTTGTGTAGTAGCTCCCAATTGGCCGCCGGTGAACCCCATCGCCGGTGATCGCCGTAAACGGCCGTTTGCCCTGTTTCCCCAATGCTGTTCGATTCATCCCAAATTGGTTTCCCCAAATCCGGATTTCACCAGTCGCCGACGATCGTCGCCAGGCTTCTCCGGTGATTATCTGACCAAATTAACCGTGCCAACAGCTTCCTTATACCTCCTAGATGCTCTCCAAGCCTGGATTAGAGTTCTTTCGGCCTGTAGCAGAAACCCACAGCTGGCAGTGCTTCTTCTCCGGCGCCGATGACCGGAAAAGTGTTCCCGGCCGTTTCAGCCCAAATCACCTTGTCATTTAGATGTGCCTTAGCCTCCTGAGCATTTTTGTCTTCTAGCCCGATACCTAGATCGGCCTAGATTGGAAGATATAGCTTTGCCAAGTTTTTGTCCAGAACTGATCTAGTGCAGCCAGTTCATCTCAGTTCATCATCAAATTTCCTTCTTTCCAGCCATTTATTACCCTAGATCCTGTTGACTTAATTGTTCCTGTTATCAATGCCTACCTCCCAGACAAAGTTGTGCATCAATTGGAGCCCTGTATCAAAAGCTGTGCCTTGCCCTAGTTTTTGGCAATGTCTGCACTATGTCAGTGCATGTCAGCCACTGGCATTAGCCTTGTTTGACCCCTTCTGGTTGAGCAATGGAAATGTCACTTTGTCCCCTAGATTCCTGGAGTTGTGTTCTACATCTTTCCCTTCTGCCACTTCTCCAGAAAACCTACCTAAGACCAACTTATGGCTATGCCAAAGCCGTGAACTGAATGTCGACCCTTCGACGTTCAATCCTTTTTAGCCGTTTCTTCGACCAGAACCCTTGTGACCTTGCCCTAACCTTTTCCCCTGCATGCATGACTTATTTACTTAATATTTTCTATGGAAACTATTTTATGTATGCTTATGTAGCGTATGTGTTGTATTGCTTGTGTCCGCCGCAGAGCCCGAAGCTGAAGGAGCGGAAGAAGTGTTCGAGGTTCGTCTGAATAATTAGACCCAGCAGTGCAAGGCAAGCCTCATTCCTTTGATCATGTCTCATCCAATATTTTCATATGAAATATATTCACTGTTTCTTACTATGCATGCTTATTTGAGATACAAGCTATGTTTGAATGACATGAGTAGATATTACCTAATGAATCATGAAACCTCTTTTGTTATTGAACCTTCTTATATATGCTTTTGTCACCCTAGGACTCATATACTGAATATCCACATTAAATTTGAAATGGTCAAATACATGAGAAGTTGTAATGAAAACCGTTTTGTCAAGAAAACTGATAAAAGGGATCAGTAGTGAGGATTGGATTGTATGGAGAGGGTGCGGTGCGCACCAGGGAATGTGAATGCTCCTCACTATTGGTTCATAAGGATGAGAACCTTGTGCTGTGTCTCTATGCGAATTGTAAACGTACCAACCACTTGCCTGGTATGGGACAGGCACAACTTAGTAGCTTTTTGGTATTAGCAGTTCCCTGCATGGTTTGTCGATCTGGTTTCTCGCGTGGAAACTGGAAGGCCAAGGTTCGTCCACGAGTGATGTGAGTTCAGAAAAATGATGAGAGGAAAAGGCGTAAAAGAAGGAAGGCGCCCTAGACCTGAGTAAGCCGTGAGCGGTTGTAATCTTAAATGGTCGTATGTCTCGCGTGGACATAGACCAAGGCTATGTGTCCTGCGGGAACATAGACCAGAGAGGCTAGGAAGTAAGGCAGTGGGGAAGACCCACAACGGTACTTGAGACTTAACTGTCTATTTACCGGGCGGGGATACTGTTAATACTGGACTGTAAAGCGTTGTGTGATCTCGGCCTTGTCACATGTGTATAAGTCACATGAAGTTGGCCCGACTTGAAAGCCGAGTGAACTGGTGGATTTAAAAAGAGGTACACCTTTGCAAAGTGTAAAAGAAGTATCAGATACTCTGTACTCCCAGGTTCAGGAGTCTTTTCGTAGTGGATGTTATCCATGGGTTATAGCACAAGTAATGATTTGGAATATTTTCATAATATGGTTGATAAAAGTGATGACTCATGGGAGACCATCACACATAACGATTTCTAAAGTATAACTTAAGATTTACAAAACCCCGTTGTTGAAAATAAAACCCTCATTTGAGAGATCAAAGAATTGAAATCTATACTATTTATAATTATAAGTCTTAAACCCTTTTCTTGATCACTCCTCATCTATATGCCTGCATTCTTGTAACGAGACTTGCTGAGCATTGTGTAAAAACATGCTCACCCTTGCCTTTACAAACAAATTCAGAAGAAAGGATTCGAGGATCCTGATTCCTTTGACTGCGAGCACCAAGAAGAGGAAGGAGCCTTCTCAGGCGATTTGAGTTTCTAGGAGGGTCATGAGCCAAGTTGAGTCCGATGTGGAGGAAGCCCTTCCAGAGCCGCTGCAGAAGAAAATGAAGACCCTTGTGGTTGCTTTTTGTGTTGTCTCTCTGTGTTCGGTGCTTCGATACCGATTCTTGATTTTGAAAAACTCTCTACTTTTGTATCAACTTTAATTAGTGCCACCCTTGGCATTATGATATTGTAATAGTGGTCCTCGTGACCTTGTACTTGCTTTATCTACCAGCTTTATTATTTAAAGTGAATTTTGTTGTTGTGAGCTTGTGATGTACCTTTCTGTGCGCAATCTACCTGGGCGGTTGCCAAGGTGACCCTCAAATGGGGGTCTCACAGTCTGTTTGATGTTAAATTGTGTACCTTTTCATTACTCTGACGGTATTTTGTTGTTTTTACCGATAGAAAAAGGGCACACAAATCTCAAGCACTTAATCAAAAAAATTTTCTGGGGAAAATTGGGCTCACGGGATTTTTTTTGTTTATACCGATAGAAAAGGGCACCTTTTCATTACTCTCACGGTATTTTGTTGTTTTTACCGATAGAAAAATAGCACCCAATCTCAAGCACTTTAAAAAAATTTTCTGTGGAAAATTGGTCTCACGGGATTTTATTGTTTATACCGATAGAAAAATGCATCCACTAATTCGAATATTTTTCCGGGAAATTTACTTTTTCTATCGGTATTATTTTGTTGTTTCGATAGAAAATTACATAAGTCTATCGGTATCATTTTGTTATACCGATAGAAAAGTTCCTCCGCTACTTTATTACTCGTACACGGCCCTTTAGTTTCCCTCCACTCGAACAGTTACACCTTAGAGCACTGCGTCTCTTCGAGAGCGAAGAAAACCCCAACCTCCGCCGTGAGCACTCACTTCCTCTCTCCCACACGACGATCGCCGGCTGGACACTGGTTCGTCACTGCCACCGATTCTTATTTTCGTCCTTCGCCCGCCGCTGCTGCGTTCTACACCGCCTCTCCATCACCAGAACTGATCGCCGCCGTAAATACCCTAATTCGTCGTTCTATTTCCAGCATCTTCTTTATTTGATCCTAGTGTTTTGCACGTACTAATTCTTCGAGTTTTGCAATTACAGTACGGTTCCCTATTGTGTTGGCTTATGTACATTCCGCAGGCAATGTTGATTTTAATTAGGGTTTACATAATATGTTCCAGTGCTGTAATGAACCTGTTTTGAGATTTTAACTTCTCTATACTGCTGTATGTGTGATCAATTGTATCCAACTGCCATGTAATGCAGATTATATGTTGGAGGTGTTCTTACACATATTCTATCGGCAGCTCATGTGTTTACCGATAGAAAATTTTTCTGCACAAGTAGTAAAACTTAATTTGGATCTGGAAGGACATGAGCCATGCAATGTACTAGTTTGGTTGGGAATTTTTACTCACTTCGTATGAATATATGGCAATGTGGATGGGTCTTCGATGTATATGTTTCAAATGCCTATATACATGACTTTTCCCAACCTAATAGCTGTGAAGTCCTGATGACTCACATACAGGCTAGGCTAAAGATTATGCACAGTGGCACTTAGATGCTTGTGTGCATATTTACGTGTGAAATAATAATGCTGGCCCATGAATATTAGTGTAGCAAATCATCGAGAATGTTATGTGATGACAGTGAATGGTGGCTTGTCAACAAAATTCCATATGTAGAGAACATTGTTATGTTCTATCGGTATCTCACGTGTTTGCCGATAGAAAAATTGTCTTGTGTGGAGGTAATTGTTATGGTCTATCGGCAGCTCATGTGTTTACCGATAGAACATATTTCTGAAGAGTTCAGTAAGTAATTTATGCATGTCTTTCTTTTTGTATTATTTTCCCTTTTGCCGCCCTAGTTAGTCTCCAGTCCTGGGCTGAGTTATGGAACTCCAAGGCGAATTAATTGCCATATATATGGTTTGTTGAAGGTTTTGTAGGGGAAGACATGTCGTCGTCTTCATCGGATGGTACTAGTGGTTAGACTAGGGCCAACCCCATCGTAACTACTGAAGATGGGGCTGTTACATCCCAGCGCAAGAGGGTGGGGCGAGGCGCGACGACGTTGGGGCGTTTGGCCAAACGCACTGATCTTTCTTGTGAGTTCAACCAATTTGGGAGGCCGATTGGAAAGAATGCTGGGAGGTACGCGGCCTACATTGGGCTGTTGGCGAAAGAAAGGGTGAAGATCACCGTCCAGAGCTGGAAGGACGTGACGGCGAACGAGAGGGATAGGTTGTGGGCGGAAGTGAAGGTTAAATGAACTGAAATCGCTGAACTCTTTCGTAATCACGTTCTCTTGGCTTATACTAAAGTTTAACTAACTCGTGATTAATTGTATGCATTTTTCGGAAACAGGCTAAGTGGAACATCCCCGACGATACACCTAGGACTGCCTGCTTGAAGGACATGAACGGAACATGGAAAACCTTTAAGAGCTGGCTCGTCAGTAACTTCCTAGCTGCGGGGAAATCTCCTTGCGAGAAGTACCCCTTCATATCGGAGGAGGTATGGGAGGAATTCACCAAGCAGAAGGGGACTGAGGAGTTCAAGGCCCTTAGCGAGAAGAATAGGGCGATCCAGAAGAGGAACGACCACCCGCATCGGCTCGGATCCCGGGGCTATGCGGGGAAGGAGGAACAGTGGAAGAAGGAAGACAAACAAAATCCTGTCATCGACACCCCTGAGTTGCCGCTCTGCGAGATCCGGGATGAGAGGTGCAAGCGATGGTGGAGGGGGAGGGGGTCCGTGTCGTCCACGGGGTCTGTGCAGTTCGCAACCCCTGGGGACGCCGACGTTGTGAGCCGAATGGTAAGTTGGCTAACCTCGTAAACTGTGTGCGCACAAGTGTATATAAGGCAATTTGTCTCACAAGGTACCTTCAAATATAACAGATCTCTTTTGAGAAGGAGGCAGCGGAGGGATTGTTTACCCTGCAGAGGGAGAACGACATCCTCACCCGGGCTCTAGGAAATAAGGAGCATCCCGGGCGGACACGGGCCGTGGGAGCCATTGTGTCGTGGAAGGCCGGTTTCGTAGATCCGGCTCCACCGAGGAAGAAGGCCCGCACCTGGAAGGAAAAGGAAGCTGACCTCTCCGATAAGATACGGGCTGAGGTACGGGAGGAGATGCGGGCGGAGATGCGGGCTGAGATACGGGCTGAGGTACAGTCTGAGGTGCACACCGAGGTCGCACAAATGAGGGAAGAGTTTGCACGGTTGAGAGAAGCATTGCTGGCCAAGAGTGCAGATGCGGATCCCCAGGATGACGGTACCCCGCGGGGTCGGATAAGCAGTTGCGCTTCGAAGGTACTCGCGGATCCAGTGGATCTACTTGAGGTACTACAAGCCTTCATCTGTGCACTTAAGTTGATGCAAGCCTTCGTCTGTGCACTTAATTGTCACAAATTTGCAGGGGCCGGAGGGCTGCATCCTACAGAATCACGTAGGCGCCGGGCAGGAAGTGGTTGGACACGGCTTCGTATATCCGTCTGGGCCGGATGTCCGGGTCCACTGTGTACCTCTGCGGTTGGGTTTCGCAAAGGTACAGGTGGACATGGCCATGCCGGGCTACAACGATTCTCCGTTGCCAGTCCCAACAGAGGAACTGCAGACACTTGCTGAGGCAGTGGGCTCCTACGTACAGTGGCCCAAGAAGTGTCTTGTAATACAACCAGTAAATCCTACACATTTTAGATTACATCCTACTCAGTACACTCAACTTGCATAATCTAACATACGTGCTCATTAATTGAAGTGGCCTGCCGCGGGGCTACCAGGGGACTGTGCCCCCAGCTCGGGGCATGAGGGCCGATCTCGTGCGAACCTGGACACATCAAAGACGGCCTCGACCCCACCCAGCGCATCCACGCCTCCACCTCGGAAGAAAGCCGCCATCACCTCGCCCTTGCCTTCGAAGGTACGCGCTCAGTCCCCGGCAAAAGGAAAGGGCGGCAAAGGCAAGGGCAAAGGGCGACAGGGACTGCCGCGGACGTTCACGAACGCGCTCCCACTCCTGTCGGAGGCATCTTTGCGGAAATTGGATCGATCAACCAGAGACCTCCACGACTGGTACCTACATCGAGCTCGGCGCAGCCTGAACTTCTTAGTTCCCTATAGGCCTGGGCAGTTCCACCGTGAGCCCGGGAGTATATCCGTGGCAAACGAGGATCTGTTCGACCTCTACAACTGGCGGGAGCTCGATATTTCCATCATACGGACTGGAGTCCTGTGAGTTTGCTGATGCTATGTATTGCTATTTTCTAACTCTGTTTGCTAACTCTGCATTAATGTTGCAGTTCATTTGAATACTGAGTAACTTTCTGTGAAATTAATATTAATCTCGTCCTTCGCATGCAAGTGCATGTACAGGCTAGCATCGGAGGCTGCGTGTGACAAGGTGGGTTTCCTCGACCCAGAGAAAATAAGCCTCATGATGCTAGAGCAGGACGCTGCGCACGCTGAGCAGTACATATCCAACGCGCTGATGGCGCAGCAGGACAGGGACTTCATTCTGGTGCCGTACCACCAAAGGTTAGTGCATTTCGTACTAATTTAACTCAATCTTGTATGTTACACCTGAGATGTACTTTGAGCTAGCGGTCCTCTTTTACGTACAATGCAGGGGCCACTGGATCCTCATCGTGATCTGTCCGCCGAGGAACGAGGTGTACTACCTCGATTCGATGCGTGACAGATTATCGATGGAATATGTGCTCAAGGGGAATATGGAGGCATAAGTAACTTATATGTTTGATTTATATTTTGACCTCACTAGCTAATGATAATACATTAACTGGCAATACTAACTGAAATGCAGGGCTTTTGATAAATATGTGTCCGCTGGAGGGAGGCATGCCGCACCGCAGGGCTCCGTACTAGCTTGGAAAGAATATGAGGTACTCACGAGACTTTTTGTTTATACTTAATTAGTTTATGGAAACAATATATAGCTAACATGTCTTCGCATATGCAATTATCTCAGTGCCATCAGCAGCCGCAATCGTGGGAATGCGGGTTTTATGTGCTGCGCTACATGTACGACCTAGTGCGGACAAACTTTTCCCGATTCCCCCAGGTAAGCATCGATAGCTAACTCAAATTTCAAAAATGGGTGTCACGTTCTAAATTAGGATCGAAGTTAGTTACTCAGTATGCACACATGCTTGCAGATCGCCATGTCGAAAGACCAATATGAAAATGCAAAGATTATATATCTTCGACAAATCTGGGCACAATATGTCATGGAGGAAGTAGCGCCCAACCATCCAGCATGACAATTTTCTCCTTTTCGTGTACTCTGCATAGACTGTTCATATACATGTGAATAAATATATATATGTGAATAAATGTCCACATTGGATTGCAATCTGTATTTGTC
Organism: Pharus latifolius; assembly: GCA_019359835.1. Taxonomy (NCBI): domain Eukaryota; kingdom Viridiplantae; phylum Streptophyta; class Magnoliopsida; order Poales; family Poaceae; genus Pharus; species Pharus latifolius. The sequence goes on along the minus strand of CM033323.1, from coordinate 26,636,562 downwards.
CATACATATGTGAATAAATGTGAATAACTGCCTAATGTGTCAATTTGTTCTGTGAATTTACCTTGCATCTGTACTGTATTGTGTATCCAATCTATACTGTATTGCATCTGTACTGTATATGTGAATGTACTGTATTGTGAATGCAAATAAAGTACTGTATATGTGAATGCTCTATCGGTAAATTCATCAACAACCGAGAGACTACTGTACTTTTTTCTATCGGTACAATCAAAATTAACCGTTAGAAGAGTGTGACCTTTCCTGCCGGTGAACTCATACATATCCGATAGAGTACTAAGCTTTTTTCTGTCGGTAATCTTGTAGTTAACCGTTAGAATAGTGGTACTTTTCAATCCGCTAGCGACGAGTTTTCTATCGGTAAACTTGTAAGATGCCGATAGAATAGTATGATTTTTTCTGTCGGTAATCTTGTAATTAGCCGTTAGAATAGTGGTACTTTTCCAACCGCTGACGACGAGTTTTCTATCGGTACACTCCAAATATACCGATAGAATATTATGCTTTTTTCTGTCGGTAAACTTGTAATTAACCGTTAGAATAGTGGTACTTTTCAAACCGCTAGCGACGAGTTTTCTATCGGTAAACTTGTAAGATGCCGATAGAATAGTATGATTTTTTTCTGTCGGTAATCTTGTAATTAACCGTTAGAATAATGGTACTTTCCCTGCCGCTGGACGTAAGACTACGACGGGTTTTCTATCGGTAGATTCATAATATGCCGATAGAATAGTGAACTTCTTCTGTCGGTTATTTACCGATAGAAAATGTCCAGTCTTGTTCTATCGTGTCTATCTCTATCGGTACAAAAACCAATAGTAGAAGGGTGTTTTTTACCGATAGAAGACTGCATTTCTGTACTAGTGATTGCACCTCCTCCTTGAGTTGTTCGTTGCGGGCTTTGTGGGATCTCTTTCTCCTCTTAGCTGCCTCATCATCATCAGGGAAACCATCCATTCAAGGCACAGTGGCACCGAGGCCGCGCACGCGACCTGGATGCTCCTTGTTTCCTAGCGTCGTCGTGAGGATATCCCTAGGTTTGAACTCTCCGGATGCCGCCTACGCACTCAGCGTCACCTGCAACAGGAGAACTTAGCAATACAACCCATTGCATGCGTGTTACGAGGATAGTACGTGATCGTACAATCTTACCAGCCGGTCGATCACTTCCCTGTCCGCAGGGTTATTCACAGAGATGCTTCTGGAGGAGGTCATCGTTGATCTTGCTCGGCACCAATTGCGGGCGCGCAAGTCCGTTATGCCCGCATAAGGAGCGTCGGCTGAAGACTGGGAAGCCTCCTCGTCCTGCTTCCTCCACAACGCCTTCTTCCCCACATACCCACCGGTGCCTAGTCTGTGTGGGTGGGTATTCTTGGCCTGGTTAGCCTGGCCCTTCGCACTAAGCTCCTGGAACCTAGGCTTGCCCTTCATCTCCATGAACTGCTGCCATGCCTCGCGAGTCACGAAAGGGTAGTCATTGAAGGGGGTCTTCGACTCCTTCACATTGTGCTTGACACGGTGGCTCTTGAAGTTCCTCCACGCCTTGTTTATTGACATCAGTGTCGTTCGGCGGACGGTGAACTGGCGATTCTCGTGAATGTGAAACGCCGCCTGCACTTCTTCCCACAGCGCATCCTTGCACTCTGGGGGCACTTGACCCCAATCGAAGGTGGTGATAGGCACCCGCTCCCTTGCCACGTTGCCGCATAGTGAGCGGTACTGACCGACAAGTTTCTCAGGAGCTTCCGGCACACCATTGTCATCGAACTGTACGTGCTGCTTTTCCCGCTTGTCGAGACGCGCACATGTCGTCCGGCCTCGCCCTTTCTCTTCTGTGACTGGGTCACGGTGGACGCGGCGACCTCCGGCCCAGCCGTCTCATCACCAGCAAGGTCACTCTGACTCCCCGACTGGTTCATTTCGTCACCAGACATATCAGTTCCTAACATAAGTGAAAGAGAGAACAGTTTAAGTAAATCTGAAACTAATAATTCTATAACAAAACTCATATACTTATAATTAACCAAGAATGGCAGAAACGGTGGGGAGGCGACGGAGGTGATCGCGCCAGAAGGTGGGAGGGCGATGGAGGTGATCGCGCCTGACGGTGGAAAGGCGATGGAGGTGATTGTGACGGACGGTGTGGAGGCGATGGAGGTGATCACGCCAGACTGTGGGCAGGCGATGGAGGTGATCGCGCCGGATGGTGCAAGGGCGGAGAGAGCTAGGGCAAGTGAACAGTCGCGAAGTCTGGAAATGAGCGGAACAAAGCCCGCCTTGAACTATGTACCATGTAGAGAGATTATCACAGTCGGTCCTAACTTCATAACCGTCTGTGATAATCTCTCTATTGATAATCTCTAGAGAGATTATCACAGACGGTTTTGACTTCATAACCGTCTGTGATAATTATAAAATCAACAGTCTGCACTACTATCACAGACGATGGTAAGGTCCGAACCATCTATAATATCCTGGAATTTTGCTTACAGTCGAACCGTTCGACTAGTTGAATTGTTCCACTTATTTTTCTCCTTGGGCACAACAAGCCCTAACCCGTAACCTCCATTGATGGCTGCCGCAACTCCATCGACGGCCACTAGTTTCTCTGGTTAATCAAGTCCAAGTATATAATGATGAATCTGCATGTAAGAGCCACCAATACCAATCGGACGGGTAGCAATAACATTAGAAACATGACCAAATGATTGAATAAAATGTTTTTCATATTTGGTTTTATCTTATTTTCAATGTTAATATTAAAAAAATATATATTATGGTGTTATGGTGTATATATATGTCTGTGGATGTTCAAAGAACGTTGAGACTATTACAGTCGGTCCTGACATCAAAACCGTCTGTAATGCTACTATCAGAGACGGTTTTGAGTTAAAAACCGTGTTGATCGCAGAAGTATTTTCTTGTTAACATTTTCACACAGAGAACATCATTTGGTGATTATCAGTTATACATAATCATTCGAAAAGCCAGATATATAAGGAAAAGAAATTTCTTATTTTTTACAATCTTTGCATACATAAGGGAACAAGCGACCAAAGCGTCGACCTGATCTGAAAGTAATTTACAAAGTTCTCCTAGGGACATATTGGCATCAGTAGGATCTACACTGGCCGCCCCAAGAGAACTAGCAATGGCTCTAAGCCTATCTACATCATCTCTCAGCAAAGGAGTGGATTTGGACGTGGAAGTGTGCGCCTTACCCCAGAAAGTTGATCATCCAAGAAAAGCTGATGATACAAAGGTGTTGAAGACGGGATATTGGAAGGATTGTTGTGGATCTCCAAAGGTGAAGTCGATGCAATTGAAGGGGTTGCAAGGGGCAATGTGGCAACACAGGCCTCAGCACCCTCTAGAGTCTTCGCTGCAGCTCCACTGGAGGATCTTTCATCATTTCTGACTCTCTTCTTTGGAGGGAGCATTTCCTCAGGCACCTGTGGATTTCGAAATGCATTTGTTTCAGGGTAATCAAGTCATAAAAGAAAGATCTGCATTAGAGTTTCAGAGAGGACCTACTTTCTGAAGATCCTGATCGAGTTCATTCCTTATCTCTTCCTCATCACTCTCAATTTCAATAACCTCATTGGAATCTCAGCTCGCCATCAAGGTGGGAGTTGAGAAGGGAATAAAGACAGGGATTTAGGAGCAGAATTCCTAAAAGACTTAGCCAAGAATTTGTAAGACTTAAGGATTGAAGAGCCTCGCTATTTATAGAACCAGAAGGTGACGGTTCATATGCGCGGGTGCCTCAAGTTTTAAAAAGCGCACTACTGGTTTTCAAGATCAATAAATTCATGATAACTTCTTGGGAGATAAACTGCAACACGGCGGAACAGTGCCCACTTAAGAAGTTGAAGCATCATATTATATAATTCGATGCAAATTAAATTTGAAGTAAATAATTAAGTCTCTTCATCTGCGCAGTTATTATGTGCGATTATCCATGATTGCATGTTGAGAATTCGAAGCGTCGGACACTGTTGGGACTATCACAAACGGTTGGGAGATCAAAACCGTTTGCTTTACTATTACAGACGGTTCTGATGTCCAAACCGTCTATAATATGACTATTACAGACGGTTCTAATGTCCGAACCGTCTATAATATGCCTAGAATTTTGAACTGTTCGACTTCTACAAATACTTGTTCCCTTCCTGGAGTTTTGCTTCCAGTCGAACCGTTCCACTTCTTTTTCTCCAAGAACGTGCGGGAAAATTGGAAAATTGACATAAGAACAAATTTTTAATTAATTTTTTCATCATTAATGAAAAACAAGCTATTTATAGAATTTTCAAAGCGATGCTTCATGTTCCCAGGCTAGTGCGCCACACAAACATCAGAACCCGAAATGACACAACACACCGTTGAGAATTTGAAGCGTCGATCACTATTGGGACTATCACAATCGGTCCTTACATAAAAACCGTCTGTAATGTTACTATCACAGACGGTTTTGAGTTAAAAATCGTCTGTGATATTGAAAGAAGTTGAGAATTCGAAGCGTCGGACACTGTTGGGACTATCACAGTCAGTCCTTACATAAAAACCGTCTGTAATGTGACTATCACAGATGTTTTTTACCTCAGAACCGTTTGTGATATTCAAAGCACCTTGATAACTCGAAGCGTTTGGCATGCAACAATGCCATCCAGCCAAATAAGCCCAACTTCTATATTCTTTTTATATTATTTGCATGGGACCTGCGACTTCTATATTATTTCTATATTATTTGAAGGGCTCCGATGGACTGCCCTCACAAGCCAAAGATTGCCGCTTCTAGGTATATGATCACGATAGTCATTCCTTATAGCACACAGTGCACATACCTTTGTATGGTCGAATGTTCGCCAAAAGCTAAAGAAAGATAAAGAAAGAGGGAAGATAGCATGCAGTCCAAGAACGTGCTGGAAAATTGAAAAGTTGACATAAGAACAAAGTTTTCATTAATTTTTTTTCAGCACTTACAAAAAAAAGTAAAAATACAGAATGCTAGGTCAAGGAGCGGTCTTAGCCCTGGTTGCATCTAGAATAAAGTTAGTTTAACTTGCAGCCAGGACATAGGACTCCTCCAGTGACAAGTTGTCCTTCTTAGGATCAACTACTACCGCATCGAGAAGGCCTGCGACCTCCCTCAGCTTCGCGATAGTATCCTTCATAGTCAAACCGCAGCCAGCGATGGTCATATCCTCGGCTTTGTTCTCGCGAAGACGCCTCGTCCTCGCCCTAGCATTGTCACCATCAGTCTTCATGCGCTAAATGCGCTGGAAGAGATCGTTCAGGTCAAGCCGTAGCTGAGTGTGCTTCTCTGTAAGGAGCTTGTGCTCCTCCTGGAGGGCCCTCAGCTTGGTTTTCACCTTGCCCGAGTCTTCCACGGCTCCCCTTCCCGGTGCAAATCAACAGGTCAAGAATGTACTGAACAGGGATTAACAATACAGGGGTAAGTCCAAAAGAATGAGAGTTCTTACCAAAGAGGGCGAGGCTGATGATGCCATCGAGGATGCCATTGGCGCAGAGAAGCTAAGGAGTCAAACAGTTTGAGAATTATAAAAACTTGTAAAGTAAATGGCAATTATTCCACTGTCAAGATATTTATAGAACTTTCAAAGCGACACTTCGTGTTCGCCTAGGCGCTACACGCGAAGATCGTAGACAAAAATGAACACAGTTGAGAATTCGAAGCGCCGGCACTTTTCAGTCGGTTCTGACCTCAGAACCGTCTCTAATACTACACTATCACAGTTGATTTTGAGTTCAAAACCGATTGTATATATCACAGTCGGTTCTGAGCTCAGAACCGTCTATGATATTCTAGTTATCACAGAAGGTTCTCAGTTGAGTACCGATTGTATCTATCACAGTCAGGTTTTAGTTTAAAACCGTCTGTGATAAGTAGACTATTACAGACGGTTTTGTGTTCAGAACCGTCTGGTTGACTATCACAGTTGGTTTTGACATCAGAACCGACCGTGATAACTTAACATATTCTCCCAACAGGCCTTCGCAGACGGTGTTGCATTGAAAAGTTCATAACCGTCTGTGATGCGTCGTCCTGGATGTCTGTTTCTGTGGTAGTGTAATCCGATTATGGCAATTATCCTACAATTTTTGTATCCTTCATTTTGATGTGTCTTCTTTTCAATATGATTATGTACAGTGTCTTGTTCCTGTTTTTTATTAAAACAACTAAATAATATCACTGTGGGACAGATAATGTTCAATTGCTTGCTGATCCTATCAAATGAAGAAAATTATCAAGATATATTTGCAAGACAAATTCTAGCTAACATAGTCAAATGCCAATAAGAGTATAAATGTAATATCTTCATCTCTCAGTAGGTTGCTCAATGCCAACTTGGACTTAGTAACAATTGAAATTGAAAGATCATGAAATTGAAAATGAAATTGAAAGATCATGAAATTGAAATTGATATTGAAATTTAAGTTGAAATTGAAAGATCATTAATATCAAGATATTTACAAATATCATGAGATACACAAATATCTTGATCTCCAGTTGCAAGTTGATGTTACTATGACGAAGCACAACCTAACCTTCAGTTGGTAGTCTTTCTCAGATAGGGAGTCATGTAGGAAACAGTAAAAAATCTTAATTTGCTCTAGAATGCCTATTTATGATCTGTGCAGGTCCTTGGATGATGCTCATGAGGGACAACGTATTTCACGGTTCTTCATCGCAGTACGCTACTTTCGTTGGCTTGTTGGCGAAAGAAACGGTGAAGATCACCATCGAGAGCTGGAAAGAAACGGTGAAGATCACCGTCGAGAGTTGGAAGGACGTGAAGGGTGAGATCTTGGTTAGCTCGGTCAAGAAGATCCTTAAGCCCGGCGTGTTTCTCAAATCAGGACCTATAGAAAGCATCTTACATTTGTATCGGTGTTTCAGCCTTTTTTTGCATGCACCAGCTTGTGGCCAGATGCTTACCTGCTTGGAGAAGAAGAATTGTTGTCATTTGCCCAGCCATTCTACACCATCATTACACAGAACAACATCTTGCAAGGTAGGTTCTTTTTGTTAATGGAGTTGAGTTGAGTTGAGTTGAGTTGATTGAGTCTGAGTCCGAGGAAATCACCAATACAAATGTAACTCGACGGTTGTTCTAGCTCCTCGGGCGTCTTTGAACTGAACTCCTATGGTTAAGTCCAATGTGGTTCAGACATTTACTGTTTTGGATGAATGGATTTGTGATGTATCAGATCTAACTTGTAGTCGGTAGTTGCATTGTCGCAACTTGCAAAGGTTCTCTTTTATGTAAAATGTATGGGCCACTGGGTCCTCGTGACGATATGTTGTTAATTTCAGACGTGACTTTTCTAATATACATCGAATGTGTGAATTGTTGTATTTGTATGTTGTTGTAGATTTGTGTATCATGTATTGCTATTTGAGACATGAACTTGAATGTGTACATGGGAGTATTTGTGTATTTAATTGTATTGGTAGGTAGGTGTGTATTTGTACTGTTGTTTCAGACATGCACTTGAATTTGTGAACTGGCATGTGTATGTTTGTACCTAAATTTCTGTGTCATACATGAATCAGCTTGCTTTTGTTTTCAGCCATTAACTAGAATGAGTTTAAATAGTACTCATTTTTTATGTTTCCTCTTGCATTTTCTTAAAGGAATGGAGGCAAACCAAGATCTCATGTAAGTAGAGATTTTTAATTTCTTTGTCAAGATGAAGTACCAAGTACCTAAGAAAAGTATTTTTGTGTCTCCTAGTTAATCTACAAATTAGCATCTCTTGAAATATTTCTTTATCTTCTAGTTAAGATCTGTTTGATGTTATATTGTGTTTAGATATGATTCTTTGAATGTGAGAACTGGTTTCATGTGTGTCATGCATTACCCAGTTTGGTTTTGTTTCAGCCATGTACCAGTACCTCTTCTAACGGCAAATACACATATTTACCGATAGAACAACACCTTTATTTGCTTATATGCCTCAGGCATGCACTTGAATGTGAGAACTGGTGTGCATCTGTGCACTTAGATTGCTGTGTCATGCATTACCCAGCATGCTTTTTGTTTCAGCCATGTACCAGTACCTCTTCTAACGGCAAATACACATATTTACCGATAGAACAACACATGTATTTGCTTATGTGCCTCAGGCATCCACTTGAATGTGAGAACTGGTGTGCATGTGTGCACCTACATTTCTGTGTCATGCATTACCCAGGTTGCATTTTGTTTCAGCCATGTACCAGTACCTCTTCTAACGGTAAATACACATATTTACCGATAGAAAAACACCTGTATTTGCTTATGTGCCTCAGGCATGCACTTGAATGTGAGAACTGGTGTGCATCTGTGCACTTAGATTGTTGTGTCATGCATTACCCAGCTTGCTTTTTGTTTCAGCCATGTACCAACACCTCTTCTAACGGCAAATACACATATTTATCGATAGAACACTTGTATTTGCTTATGTGCATCAGGCATGCACTTGAATGTGAGAACTGGTGTGCATCTGTGCACTTAGATTGCTGTGTCATGGCATTACCCAGCTTGCAATTTGTTCCAGCCATGTACCAGTACCTCTTCTAACGGCAAATACACATATTTACCGATAGAACAACACCTGTATTTTCTTATGTGCCTCAGGCATGCACTTGAATGTGAGAACTGGTGTGCATCTGTGCACCTAGATTGCTGTGTTATGGCATTACCCAGCTTGCTTTGTGTTTCAGCCATGTACCAGTATCTCTTCTAACGGTATATGTGTGTTTGTACCAATAGAATATGTGTGTACAAAATTACCCGCACATAGTCTAATGGCATTTCGTGTATTTACCGTTAGAAATAGGTCCAGTATAAATAAAACCCCACTCAACTATTGCTGAGCTGCTGTTTTTATCTATTGCACTCGGTGTCCCTCTATTTGATGAGAGTTCCACGCTCGCAACTACACTGCTAGGGTGATCAGGGCAAGCTGGAAGTTGGTTGGACCCCTCTCTTTAATGTAAGCTTAATTGTCATCACTTATCTCTCTCTCCCTCTAGATCTCCCTCCCTCTCTACTTGCAAGCTAGCTATATTGTGTAGTTCCAAGCTTGTAGCTCCAAGCTTGGGAGCTAGCTGGAAATGCCTCATGTTTTAGGAGCTCATAGCTTGTATTGTGTAGTTAGCTAGGTTAATTAGTGTTAATTTCGTCAGGCTAGGGTTTAACACATCAGTTTTAAGAGGCTACATGTACATGTACATGTACATAACTTAATCGGGCAGGTTTCATGCATGGTTGACTCGTTAAATTTTTTTAATTGTAGATGGATAGGAAATATTAGATGTATGGAATAAAACGTACTACTCTTGAATATTTGGATGGTGTGAATGGGTTTATTAAATTTGCTGAGCAACAAAAGGCGAGGAAGGGAGAGAAAGATATGCTTTGTCCTTGTACAGATTGTATGAACTTGAAGAGGTTTAGAAACTCTGATCAAATTAAGAGTCATTTGATTCGTCGTGGTTTTAACGCGCGATACACTCGTTGGATATGGCATGGTGAAGATCTTGAGGAAACAAGCACCACTACTACCAATCAGCACGACTCGGATGTGGATTGCAATAATATCGATGATCATCCAAATTTTAATAATGTTCATTCCGATGTGCACGTAGATGATGATAACAATCTAGATGAAATGTTACGTGATGTAGAGGAAGATTACAATGAAAATGACTTCTGTGAATTTGAGAAACTGATTGCTGACTCTGAGAAGCCTCTGTTCCCTGGATGTGCAAAATTTACAAAACTGTCTTCTGTGCTGAGATTATATAACTTGAAGGCAAGCAACGGTTGGAGCGATAAGAGTTTTACGGCACTATTAGATCTTCTAGCGGACATGCTTCTAGAGGGAAATGAGTTACCAAGATCTACTTACCAAGCCAAAAAACTGTTGTGTCTGTTGGGAATGGAAATCGAAAGAATACACGCATGCCCAAATGATTGTGTTTTGTACCGTAACGAGAAGCAGAAGGGGACCGAGGAGTTCAAGGCCCTTAGCGAGAAGAATAAGGCAATCTAGAAGAGGAACGACCACCCGCATTGGCTCAGATCCCGGGGCTATGCGGGGAAGGAGGAGCAGTGGAAGAAGGAAGACGAGAAAAATTCTGTCATCGACTCCCCTGAGTTGCCGCTCTCCGAGATCCGGGATGCAAGGTGCAAGCGATGGTGGAGGGGGAGAGGGTCCGTGTCGTCCATGGGGTCTGTGCAGTTTGCAAACCCTAGGGATGCTGACGTTGTGAAGCAAATGGTAAGTTGGCTAACCTCGTAAACTGTGTGCACACAAGTGTATATATGTATTTGTCTCACAAGGTACCTTTAAATGTAACAGATCTCTTTTGAGAAGGAGGCAATGGAGGGATTGTTTACCCCGCAGAGGGAGAACGACATCCTCACCCGGGCTCTAGGAAATAAGGAGCATCCCGGGCGGACACGGACCGTGGGAGCCATTGTGTCGTGGAAGGCCGGTTTCGCAGATCCGGCTCCGCCGAGGAAGAAGGCCCACTCCTGGAAGGAAAAGGAAGCAGACCTCTCCGAGCAGATACTGGCTGAGGTACGGGCGGAGATACGGGCTGAGGTGTAGTCTAAGGTCGCACAAATGAGAGAAGAGTTTGCACAGTTGAAAGAAGCATTGCTGGCCAAGAGTGCAGATGCGGATCCCCAGGACGACAGTACCCAACGGGGTCGGATAAGCAGTTGCTCTTCGAAGGTCCTCGTGGATCCAGTGGATCTACTTGAGGTATTGCAAGCATTTATTTGTGCACTTAAGTTGATGCCACTCCCATTCTGTTAGAGTTGCTTCGCTAACCTGTTTTAATTGTTACAAATTTGCAGAAGCCGGAGAGCTGCAGCCTACTGACTCACCTAGGCGATGGGCAGGAAGTGGTTGCACACGGGTTCGTATATCCATCTGAGGAGGATGTCCGAATCCACTGCATACCTCTGCGGTTGGGGTTCGCAAAGGTATAGGTGGACATGGCCATGCTGGGCTACAACGATTCTCCATTTCCAGTCCCAACAGAGAAAATGCAGACACTTGTTGAGGCAGTGGGCTCCTACGTACAGTGGACCAAGAAGTTTGTTCTAATACAACAGGTAAATCCTATACATTTTAGATTACATCCTACTTAGTACACTCAACTTGCAAAATCTAACGTACGTGCTCATTAATTGAAGTGGCCTGCCGGCGTGCTACCAGGGGACTGCGCCCCCAGCTCGGGGCATGAGGCCGAATCTCGTGCGAACCTGAACACAGCAAAGACGGCCTCGACCCCAGCCAGTGCATCCACGCCTTCACCTCGGAAGAAAGCCGCCATCACCTCACCCTTGCCTTCGAAGGTACACGCTCAGTCCCCGGCAAAAGGCAAGGGCAAAGGGCGAAAGGGACAGCCGGAGAGGTTCAGGAACGGGTTCCCACTCGTGTCGGAGGCAGCTTTGCACAAATTGGATCGATCAACCAGAGACCTCCACGAGTGGTACCTACACCGAGCTCGGCGCAATCTGAACTTCTTAGTTCCCTACAGGCCTAGGCAGTTCCACTATGAGCCCGGGAGTATATCCATGGCACACGAGGATCTATTCGACCTCTACAACTGGCGGGAGCTCGATATGTCCATCATACGGACTGAAGTCCTGTGAGTTTGTTGATCCTATACATTGCTGTTTTCTAACTCTATTTGCTAACTCTGCATTGTTGTAGTTGATTTGAAATGTAGTAACTTTCTATGCAATACTAATGTCGTCCTTTGCATGCTGGTGCATGTACAGGCTAGCATCGGAGGCTGCGTGTGACAAGGTGGGTTTCCTTGACCCAAAGAAAATAAGCCTCACGATGCTAGAGCACGACACCGCGCACGCTGAGCACTACATATCGAAGGAGCTGATGGCGCAGCTGGACAGGGAGTTCATTCTGGTGCCATACAACCAAAGGTTAGTGCATGTCGTACTAATTTAACTCAATCTTGTATGCTATACCTCAAATATACTTTGAGCTAGCGGTCCTCTTTTATGTACAATGTAGGGGGCCACTGGATCCTCATCGTGATCTGTCCGTGGAGGAACGAGGTGTACTACCTCGATTCGATGTGTGACAGATTATCGAACGAATATTTGGTCAAGGGGAATATGGAGGCGTAAGTAACATATATGTTTGATTTAAATTTTGACCTCACTAGCTAATGATAATACATTAACCGGCAATGCTAACTAAAATGCAGGGCTTTTGAGAAATATGTGTCTGCTAGAGGGAGGCATGCCGCACCGCAGGGCTCCCTACTAGCTTGGAAAGAATATGAGGTACTCACGAGACTTTTTGTTTATGCTTAATTAGTTTATGGAAACAATAGCTAACATGTCTTCGCATATGCAATTATCTCAGTGCCATCAGCAGCCGCAATCGTGGAAATGCGGGTTTTATGCGCTGCACTACATGTACGACCTAGTGCGTACAAACTTTGCCCAATTCCCCCAAGTAAGCATCGATAGCTAACTCAAATTTGAAAATTGGGTGTCACGTTCAAAATTAGGAAGTTAGTTACTCAATATTCACACATGCTTGCAAGTCGCCATGTCCAAAGACCAATACGAAAATGCAAAGATTAGAGATCTCTGACAAATCTGGGCTCAATATGTTATGGAGGAAGTTGCGCCCAACCAACCGCCATGATGACAAGCTTTTCGCTCACTTGTTGTCAATTTTCTCTTTTTCGTGTACTCTGTGCATAGATTGTTTATATATAGTCTTATTGGTTAGTATTTGTCTATATTGGATTGCAATTTGTATTGGTTCATATATATGTGAATAAATGTGAATAACTGTCTAATGTGTCAATCTATTCAATGTATATGTGAATTTACCCTTCTTTGCATCTGTACTGTATTGTGTATCCAATCTATACTGTATTGCATCTGTACTATATATGTGAATGTACTGTATTATGAGTGTAAAGAATGTATTGTATATCTGAATGTACTATATTGCATATGTACTGTATTTCTATCGGTAAACTTATACACAACCTAGAGAGTACTATCCTTTTTTCTATCAGTAAACTCATCCACAACCGAGAGAGTACTATGGTTTTTTCTATCGGTACACTCGTAATTAACCGTTAGAAGAGTGTAACTTTTCCTGCCGGTAAACTCATACACAATAGAGAGAGTACTATCATTTTTTCTATCGGTAAACTCATTCACAACCGAGAGAGTACTAAGGTTTTTTCTATCGGTATACTCGTAATTAACCGTTAGAAGAGTGTAACTTTTCCTGCCGGTAAACTTATAAACAACCGAGAGAGTACTATCCTTTTTTCTATCGGTAAAATCTTTCACAACCGAGAGAGTACTGAGGTTTTTTCTATCGGTATACTCGTAATTAACCATTAGAAGAGTGTAACTTTTCCTGCCGGTAAACTCATACACAACCGAGAGAGTACTATCCTTTTTCTATCGGTAAACTCTTTCACAACCGTCAGAGTAGAATGATTTTTCTACTGGTTGTCGCCTAAAATGCCATTAGAATAGTGCACTTCTTCTATCGGTTATTACTGATAGAAAATGACCTGTCTTCTTCTATCGTGTCTATCTCTAACGGTACAAAAACCGATAGAAGAAAGCTTTTCGTACTAGTGCACCCCCGGCCCTAGCCGATTCTTTTTTGTTCCTCCTTTCTCTCTCTATTTCCTCTCCCCATTTCCTTGCTTCTCCAGTGCCACTGCCTCTCCTTTTCTCTCCCTTCTCTCTCCATTCCTCTGCCTCGGCGTCAGCTTCTTCTTCGCCGATAGCTCCTCCACGCCACCCGCCGCCGCTCGCCACGCCTCCCGCGCGTTGCGCCGCTGCCGCGCCGGTCACCTCCTCTCTCAGATCTAGCATCCACTGTCGCCGCCACCGGCATCCTCTTCTTCCCCCAAAGCCCAAATCCACTGGATCTGGCCAATCTGCCGCCGCTCCACTGCGCCTCCCTCACCAATCTCGCAGCCACTCCGCCTTCGTCGCCACCTCCACCCCGCGTGCGCCGCCACTGCGATCGTGCCGATCCGCTACCTCCCTTTCGCCGCGTCGCCATCACACGCAGCTGCCGCTCTCTCCCTCTCCTCCATCATCGCCGAGGTCCCATGTCCATCTTCTTCCTCGGCTTCTTCACCGACCTTGGCCACCTCGTCTTCAACCCCTCGAATGAATGCTTCCCTGGCTACCAGCATCTCCAACAGCTTGGCCGACTTCCTTGACGCTGACCTTGTGTTCTTCACTAACAGCCATTGATGTGTGCCATCGCCCCTGCTTCGGCCAACATCGACCTCAGCATTGATCAACTCCGGCTAAGGCCTAGCTTCTTCCCCAGCCTCGGCCTGAACTCCGACGGTGACCTCAATCAACTCCTTCTTCGACCACGGCGCTGCTCCCACAACCTTGGCAGCAAGCAACAATGGTGGTTTAATTCCCCCCTCCTTTCACTCTTAACTTTTTGAATTAAAATGCATATTCTAGATGAGATGAATTGTTCTTGTCATATTGATGAACTGAGACTCTGTTGAATCAATTATTAGTTTTTGGTTGAATTGAAAGGCTTGGGTATTAGTACTTGTTGTTCTCTTTATGAAATTGATGAATTGAAATCCTGGGGATCAACTCTAAAATTTTTTATTTCTTTTCTCTCCTCCCTAAGACAGTGCCATTGATGAACAAAGTGATGTAAGAGATGCACACCAAATGTAAAAGGAAAAGAAAACTAAACTTAGTTTCAAATCTCCTCTGTGATTCTTGAGTGATGATCTACATTTTTGAGTTCGATTACATGTTCTTTAAACTATCTTATGTTTAACTATTCATTGTTGCAATTTGCATTGAACTGTAGTCTATCTTAAATCGAATTGCATTTCTGAATTGACTTGATCTCCTACTGTGCACAATCTATTTGCAAATTGATTTGGATTGTGATTTTTACATAGTTGGTTGTTTGCGGTTGAGTTCTGAGAGGAGTTGGTTGGGCTATAGTGTTTACTTTGTACTTGTGTTTCATTGATACTTGTCGTAGATTGCGATCGATGATGGTTGTTTGCGCTGCTTCTCGCGCTACCACTACACGATTTCTTTCTATTGCTTGTAGTACGAACGCCAGTTCAGAATGAACACTAGTCGCTTGTCGAGGAGACCACCGCTCTTTATCTTTATTTCTTCTGACATTTTCTCCCTCATTCTCTCGTCTGTTTTGGTTCTATTATCCACAGATTTAGTCTAGTTTTATACGATATCGCTTCTCTAGTCCTTGAGGAAAGAACGACTGAATACTCGCCTACTGCATCGTCCTCGTTCTCTTGCAAGCCGGTCTAGGCCGGTATCAGCTGCTGAGTCTAACCAACCAGCAGCGACTAATATTGCCACACTACATGCTTCCATAGAGTCATTGTGCACTAGTCTCTCCGACTTTAAGTCAGAATTTCCAAACTACAAGGCTATGATGGATTCCAGGATGGATCACCTCATAGGTCGCGTAGATCGCATCTACGACTATCATGTACACGCAGGCCACATCCTCCCGGATGGCACATTTCCAAGCGCACGTACTGTAACACCCCAATTTTTGCTATCTTTTCTGCTTGATAGTCAACATATCTTCTTTGAAATCCCAGATGCCTCAACCCTATTTTGATCTCTTATCTCAAAATCATGATCTCAGGTGTGCCACTACCTTAAATTAAAAAGTTGGCAGCTAAACTCCACCTTTCAAATCATTTTCACTTTTCAGTCCAAAAGTATTTCAGATTAGTCCTATTCTGAATTGTCAAAAGCCCAAAAAGGCTAAAAGTCTCAGATCACCTCCAAATTCTAATCTGATCCAATGAGTGTATTCCCTTCACTTTTCTGAATGTTTTTCCCTTCTGGAAGAACTCAAAAATCTCAACCGAAACCCTAGTTTCAGCCCCGCCAAAAATTGCAAACCCTAATTACCCTGATTACCCTCATTTTGATTTTTGTCAAAACCATCAGATCTTATCGGATTTTGCCATTTTTCCTGCTAGATGAGTCCAAGTATTTTGGTGACACTCATCTGCAAAGTCAGATTTCAAATCAGCCCTTCAAATTCCCAAATTTGCAAACAAGTCCTAAACCCGAAGTAAATCCTCACAAATCAGTCCAAAGCTTCGCGAAACAGTCCCTGGCCCCTTTTTCAACTTCGACCAGGGCTGAGCCCGTGCACGACCACGACCAGAGGTCGTTTCGACCGCAGCTGCTGCTGTTCGCCGTGAGCCACCACCGCAAACTCCACCGCTGGCCAGATTTGCCTTCACCAACGGCCATATCCTACATGTCCGCACGTGTTCACGTCGCGCCAAAGGAACGCCACCGTGGTGATGACCGGAGACCGCCAGCAACGCCGTTCGCGCGCGCGTGCCTGCTGCTATCAGAACTTTAGTGCCACTTCACCGCCATGCCGAGGCTTGCCATCCCGTCGATCTGCCAAAACCGGATATCGCGCGATTTTCCTCCTCTAGCAGAGCTACCGCCGTGTCCCAACGCCACCTCAATGCTGCTCTAGCGCCAGTCGAGAATCCCCACCCGATTCACTGCAACTCCCGAGGACCCAGCCCCCTGGCTATATAAAGCCCCCTCGCCCAGAGCTTCACTTCACACCACACCTCACTAGCAACCCGTAGCTTAGCTCTAGAGCTTGCCATCATCTTCCCCGACAAGCTACCGGAGGAGCTCTCACCGCCTGCCCAAGTCTCAGCTTCTCTCTTCAACCCGAGTTCACCGGTGAGTTCCCCTCACCTTCCTCTCTGTTCCATGGCGTTTAATTGAACCCCGGCGAGACCTAGCGCCGGCGACCGCCGGATTTGTCTTTTGCCCTGTTTCTCCAATGCCGAGTGATTCAAGCCAAATTGAACCTCGTGCCAGTAGAGTAAAGTGTCCAGTGAGCCAAGAGAGGTAAGCCTGCAAGGTTGAAATCCTCAATTTTGGCCCGAGCGAAGAATCCCCAATTTTGGACTTCGCCGAGCTTCTTCAGTAATTCCCTGGCCAAGTTGAACCCCCCAGTAGCTTCCTGTTGTCCCCAGGATGCTTCACAAGTATGGGATTGAGCTCAAATGCCTTAGATCAAAAACGCCCAAATCTGTGTCTTCGTCTTCGGCTCCGTTCACCGGAGTTCGCTTTCCGGCCGATCTAGCTGATGCCACATTATCATTTAGCTAGGCCTCAACCCCCTGAGTATTTCTTCCCACTAGCCCGAACCCTGAATCGGCCTAGATCAAAAGTTATTCCCTTGCCAAATTCCTGTCCAGAACCATGTCTGTGCCGTGTCGCCACCATAGTTCATCGCCGCCATTTATCGCCGTCCAGCCATCTTTTGCCCTGAAACCACCACCAATATGTTCCTGGCATCCACGCCTATCTCCTAGACATAGTTGGTGAAGAGTTTGAAGCCCAGAACCAAATTTAACCCTCTACCCTAGTTTTTGACAGTGTCAATGCAGTGTCAATGTATATCAATCACTGACATTGGCCCTGTTTAACCCTTTCCATTTGAGCAATTGAAATGCCACTTTGTCCACTAAGCTCCTGAAGCCATGTTCTACAATATTCCCTACTGTCACATCTCCAGAAAACATACCTAGGACCAACTTAGGGCTATGTCTAGCCATGAACTGAATGTCAGCCTTTCGACATTCAAGTCCTTTTGAGCCCATCTCTTCAATCAACACCAAGTGACCTTGTCCAAACCTTTTCCCCTGCATGCATGATATATTTACTTATTATTTTCCAGTACAGCTATTTCGGTGTGCTTATATAGTGTATATGTATTGTTTGTGTTCGCCGTGGAACCAGAAGTTGAAGGAGCAGAAGAGATCTTCGAAGAATCATCTGAGCAGCTAGACCCATCACTGCAAGGCAAGTCTCAAACTCTTGATCATGTCTAGCCTAATATTTTGAAATGAAGTATGTTAGCTGTTTTCAAGTATATGCATGCCTTATATTCAAATAAGAATTATATTCAAATAAAGTGATTAGATATGACCTAAATAATTGTAAAGCCCCTTTTGTGATTGAATATCCATGCACCCTTGTCACCCTAGAATATCATGCTTAGGTTATGCTATGCTCAAGATTATATGTTAAATGTTAAATGGTCACATGTGAGAAAAGCATATTCAAAACCCCTTTTTGTGAAAGAAAATGTGAATGGAATCGATAGTGAGGATGGTTTGATTGGATTGTACTGTGTGCGCACTGGGAATGTGAAAGACTCCTCACTAAAGATTCATAAGGACTAGAATCTTGTGTTGTACTTCCATGCGGCATGAAAAACGTACCAACCACTTGCCCGGTATGGGACGGGCGCAACATAGTAGCTTTCTCAGTATTAGCTTTTCCCTGCAATGGTTGTCGATCTGGTTTCTTGTGAGAAACTGGTGGGCCAGTGAGGGCCATGAGTGATGTGAGTTCAGAAAAATTATGAGAGGAAAAGGTGGAAAGAAGGAAGACGCCCTATGCCTGATTAAGTCGTGCGCAGCTGTAATCAAAAGAGGCTATGTGTCTTGCGAGAACATAGACCAAGGCTAGGAAGTAAGGCAGTGGGGAGGACCCACAACGGTAATGAGGACTGGAATGTCTATTTACCGGGCAGGGAATTGTTAATGCTAGGATTGTAAACCGTTGTGTGATCTCAGCCTTGTCACATGCGTAAAAGTCGCATGGAGAGGTACCGACTTGAAAGCTGAGTGATCGGTGGATTAAGGTGGTACACCTTTGCAAAGTATAAAAAGTATCGGATACTCTGAGCTCCCAAGTTATGGAGTCTGCGCGCGGTGGATTCTATACACGTTGATGCAGCACAAGTAGTTTTTGGAAAGTTTTTCACAAAATCTGAGTAAAGTGGTGACTCATTAAAGATCGTCACACATAACATTTTCTGAAAATCTAGCCTATGGTTTTAAAAGCCTCGCTTTTGAAAACAAAGACCTTTTCTTCAAAACTAAGTGTGAAAAATCTACTCTATAAGCCAAAGAGCCATTCTTTGAGAATTTCCCCCTCATCTATATATATCTGCATCCTTTTGTGGGACTTGTTGAGCACCATGTGGACAATGTGCTCACCCTTGCTTTTGCAAACAAAATTTAGAAGAAGGATTTATTGACCCTGAGTCCTACGGTCTTGAACCCAACATGGAACAAGAAGAAGAAACTGCTCCAAAAGACCCAGCTTGTTAGAGGGTCACTACCAAGTGGAGTCCGATGTGGAGAAGGCCCGTGCAACACCGCTGCTGAAGATAGATGAAGTCCTTTTGCTTACTATTGTTGTTTTATTTTGTACCAACCCTTGTGTTGAAGAAAACTCCTTAATTTTGTATCAACATTAAAGTGCGTCATTTTGGCGCTATGTTATTGTAATGTTGGTCCCTGTGATCAGCACTTGTTTTAATTACTTGCATTTTTATATAATGCATTTTGTTGTTATGAGCTGCAATGACCATTTATGAGTGCAACCCACCTGGGCGGTTGCCACCAGATTCCTCAAATGAGGGTCCCACACATACCCACTATGGGGACCATCTCCACACCCGCGGACTTTCCCCACAACCCTATCCACCACCTACTTATCCATCCTATACATTGCCACTGTTCTACCATTCTCCTCCATCG
This sequence comes from Pharus latifolius, assembly GCA_019359835.1. Lineage (NCBI taxonomy): Eukaryota > Viridiplantae > Streptophyta > Magnoliopsida > Poales > Poaceae > Pharus > Pharus latifolius. Next base: position 26,616,866 of record CM033323.1, on the reverse strand, counting down.
GCTTCCGACGAGTGATCTCCAAGGTACCCAAGTATCTCTTTCTATTTTCCTTTTCTTTTTTGTTTCTTTTTGTTTTCTTTTAAGGTTTTCACTTGCGACACCTTGGATTGCACCATTGGAGTTGTGTGGACCACAACATCCTCTTTCACCATGGGATCTTCAACAACATCCACCTCTAGAAACCACTACCACAAATGGTAATCTGTATCTCTCTCCATAACTTGAGGACAATGTCTGATTTAGCTTGGAGGGGTGTTCACTTAACTGTTTGTTTATTCTTCATCGAATCGTCATTCCACCACATTCCATCATAAACTGAAAAAAAGATATTTATCACTTGGAATGCCTGATTTTGAAGATGATCTTTAATCAATTAGATATCTATTCTATCACATCTTTGCATATGATCCATTGAACTTAGCTCTCTTAAAATTTTTCATTGCTTATGTTCAGTTTTTATCTTAAATTGACCATTAAATCTTGAACTTATTTATTAAATTGTCCTTGACTTCTTCCAAATTGAAGATTTCTAATAAACTATTTTTTGGAATTAACTCTTATGTCACTTTTTATGCCTAGATTGCTAATTGCCATTCTCTTTAAATAAAAAAACGTGTAAGAGTAAAGTATAATCAACCCATTGGGGGGAGGCGGTGGTGAATCGTCGACTAGCTGAAGAAGGAAAGATTTACTTAACTTATGCACACAAAAAGAAATGTTTTTAGTAAAACTGTTGTTTAAGATGCGGCTTTGTCTAGTCTCTTGTAACGTATATGCGACCCGTTGGGGGAGGCGGTGGTGAATTGTTGACCAGCTAGTGAAGGGAAGATATACGGAGCATTGAAATTGCTTACAGGGGCTTCGGGAAACCGACAAAGCTGTTTTTATGTAAGTGCACTTAAGTAAGCATCTTCAGCTGTCTCCTCTAGCCGTGACGGAATGATCCAGTAGAAACATTCTGGCCAAGAGCACGAAAAAGTTGAAGAAAAATAAAAAAGTGAATAAATAAAAATAAAGAAAATAGAAAATAAGTGTTTAATTTTTCTCTAAAAGGGGCAATCTATCAACTTTGTATAAATTGTAGCATAACGAGTGTTTTCTTCGTATAGTTTATTCTAAATTCTATATGAAAGAAGATTTTTCTTTGTATGGTTTATTCTAAATAATTCTATATGAAAGAAGATTGTCAAGACAATTTAATTGACTAAGCTCTCTCTTTTCTAAGGTTGAAATTTGATAACTTAATATATGCATTTGGAGAGTTTAAATTGCTTAGATCAATTGCCTCATATGCATAGATGCGATGTGAATTTTCGAAAGATTGTTTATTGAAAATCAGATAAACCAAGACATCTCAATTTTTGGAAAAATCATTCACATTCTTTGCTTGAGGACAAGCAAAATACTAGCTTAAGAGAATTTGATAAGTGCTAACTTTGTAGCATTTTTACCCTAGGTTTAGTATTGAAAATGTGCAACATCATGCTTAAAACTCCTTTTATGCGATATTTGATTATTTTTACAAATTGCTCTCATGGTTGTGTTCATCATGTTCTAGAGATCAAACCTGCCAAATTTGAGATAATTTCGACCACATTTGAGCCCCACACGACCAAGAAACCAAACTAGACAAGCAAAAGGGTCCTGGTCGAGTACTCCACGGACAACACTTCTGGTCGAACACGTTTTGGTGGGTAAAATCCGTATCCATACACGGCTGCACGAAAAAGGAGACCTGTTCAAACACGTCACGACAAAAACGAGTGGACTTCTGCTCGAAAAAGAATCCTGGTCAAATACAACGTTGCCGAAAACAGATCTGCTCGGTTTCGATTACGATACGTGTTTGGCCGCAATTGTGCCACATGTCCTGGTCGTGTTCACTTAGGTTTCCTCTACTTTTACTGGTCGATTGTGGTCGGATTTGATCAGAACTGGTCGAATTTGATCGGTTTTTACCAGATTTAGTCGGTTTTAGTAGTATTTGATCAGAAATGGTAGGTTTTGGTCAGTTTTAGCCGAGTTTGACCACAACTGGTCAAATCTAGTCAGTTTTGACTCAAATTTATCTGTTCTCACACCATTTGAAGCCAGACTTCATCGCCTGCACGTCAAGGAGTTGTTTTTGGGCACGTTTATCCATGTGATATAAATAGAGAAGCTTTTTGCTCAATTAGACATGTTTTTTTAGATGTCTCTTAGGTTTAAAAGCCATTAGGGCTTAGTTTTAGTTTAGTAGAGCCTCGTTCTCTATTTTTATTGCTTTTGTAAGCCAGCAAGGACTGCAACTTCAATTTTCAAGCAATCAAGTGAGTTTTTATTTAAGTGTTATTCTTATTTCTGCATAATTATGGCTTTTAGCGAGTAGATACCCTCGAGGGTTAGGGATGACCTAATCCGGAAGGCGTGATTCTCCCTCGGTCTTTATTTCAAGTTTTGGAGTGATTTTCTGATGATTTCTTCCTATAAACCCTAAATTCTTGTTTCAGCAATAGACGTAACAGTTGAGCCTTAGCAAGAATTTAGGGGGAGTTCTGGAGTCCTTAGTGTTATAGAATATACGTATCAGATACGAATTTGAATAAGATTTCAATCTCATCAAGAAACCTAATCTGTTAGGATTTCTTCTGCATGGGCAGTTCGAATAAGATTCGTATCACATCAGGAAACCTAATCTGTTAGGATTTCTTCTGCATGAGCAATTTGAATAAGATTCGTATCACATCAGGAAACCTAATCTGTTAGGATTCCTCTACATGGCCCTATATATAGAGATGTATGATGGGCTTTGAGGATCATCACAAAAGCCATAGCTGCCATCTCTTTTGATAGCCCCTAAACCCTTGTTGTACGCGTTGGTGCTAGCACACCATCGTACGACGTTCCATCCCGGTACGTGTGGATACCGGTAAAGGTGCTGCTGCAATTGCTGTGTTGATTAGAACGATCCGTGAATGGTCGTTGTCATCTACATCTGCTGATTAGGACGATCCGCAAACGGTTGCTGTGAACATTCGATCGCTGCATCAAATCTGCTTCCGCTACTGGTAACAATCTAATCTATGATCTATTATTTGCAGTTTTCGAGTAAAAATTTATGAAATTCTGCTAGAGTAGCTTACTCGATTTCCTACACTTAGTGGTTTGACGCAGGTTCCTGAACAAGAGAGAGGCTCTTGCCAAACGTAACAGTGGAAGCGATCCTCTGACTGTTGTATCAGCGACCGTACTGGCAACTTAATCTGTATTGGCAAACAATTGAAATTAACTTACAACCCTCGGATGTTGGATAGAATTATGCCGGATGGTTATGGAACTCTCAAAACCCTAGATTCTCATTTCAGTTTACAAACCCTAGATTGATAGCTTTAGTTGTAGAAAAACAAACCCCCAACTCGTTTAGACTTAATCAGTGATCCATTAAGCTAGAAAGACGAATACGCTTGTTCTTCGTGAAATTTGACTCTCAAGTGCTCAACGTTCAACCGTCCACTTGCGGCTTATTACTTTACACATCATGCTCGACCATTTCAGGTGCAATCAAATACCGTCGATAAAGGCATTCATCTTTGTTGTTTTCGCCTTCCTCCTGTGAGTCTACTGAATGATTGTGACTATATCATTTGAACTCACAAATATGCTTACAGACCTAGCACTGACTCAATTGTTGATAGCTAATCACCTCTTTCTTTCTCTTTATTTCTTTTGACGTTTTCTCCCTCTTTTCTTTTGTCTATTTTATTTTCATTTATCGTCGATTGAGTTTAATTTTACATGATTTACTTCTCTCAACTCCCTATGGGAAGAACAATATACTTGTCCACTACTTTGTCCTTGTCCTCTTGCGAGACGGTTTTGACCGGTATCAGTGTTGCTTGCACCAAAAAAGGTCTCCTTCCTTCATGAGGTGCACATGGCTATCTTGAGAGTTCGCTTTGAACACCTTGTAGAGTTGTTTCCAAGAGAAAATGGATCGTCTAGGAATGTTGATGAGCCAAGAGCGGGCCACTCCCTAAGTACAACGTGTAGGTAGTGGGCCATGAGCCAATCATTCCCACCTGTAGCAAGCATGCTTGTGAAGTAAACCTTGAGGAATTCTCTTGGATTGGTAGTGTCATTGTACTGTTCATGGAGGCCGATATGGAATCGGGCTGGCCACTTGATGAAGCTCAGTTGTCCGGTGAAGACTTCTATCGGGGAAGATGAGGTCTTCCTTGGAGAATCACGATAGCTTTTGGAAAGTGATCTACCATGATCTGAGTCGTTATACCTCGATCTCGAGCGCCTATACCTCTAAGGGTAAGGGTTCCTACGACGTGAGAGGTTACCCCAAGGGCCAAGACGTGCGAAGACAATGTCTCGAGGGCTCCTCGATTGCTCTGAACTGCTCAGCCACGACCCTTGATCGGAAGAAAGGCTATGGGAGTGATTACTATCTATCCATTTGTAGGCAAGTCAACGATGAGGGCTTCTTCCCCTAGGGGAGTACGATGGGTCCTCAAGATAGTCATTCGCTCGAGAGTGGGAGATCACCGGACGGAGGTTCTGTACGCAAGGCAAGTGTGACACATGGATTTATACAGGGTCAGAGACGAAGAACTATCCCCTACATCATGTCAATATCCTCCTCTAGATCGTCCCAGAGGAAGCCACCAGAAGGAGATATCATTTAAATATGCACTATAATTAAGATTGTGAGTACAGATCAGAACTACAAAACACTCACAAAGTGCTCAAGACTGTTTACGAGTGGTTTGGTGGCTAACTTATACAAGTTATCTACCCTAAACCTCAAGTTTTGGGAACCACTCGGCCAGGATGAAGACGCTCTTTTGGAGCCCTATCCCAGTGTCGACGATTCAGACTCGGGGTCCTTAGTCGAACTTATGCAGAATTTGTGAGTTATGAGGCCTTTCAGGGTGTCCCTCGAGGAAGGGATGATGAGCCAAAGTCGGTTGGAACACAAAGAGATTTATACAGGTTCGGGCCCTCGATGGTGGGAGTAATAGCCCTACGTCCTATTGGGATTTCACTATGTATAGGAAAAAAGGGTTACAAAGTTGTAGAAAAGATCATCACAGGCGAAGATCTTTTCCGTGTGATTATGTAAAAAACACCACTAAACTAGCCTATGGAAGCTTGTCGATGTTTATCTGTTCCCGATGTGTCGTCTATCTTCGTCTGGTGCATTTGTTCACCCTTTTATACTGGTCGAAAGGGCGCCAATGCACAACGGCTTCGAACGGTTGCTCAGGTGCAGTTTCGACAACTGCACTTAACCTCCACGTAGGCTTAACACATGCAATTAAGGAATAGCCGCACATATTAACCTCCTAGCAGTTGCCTCCGTGCGTGGAGGAATCTTCGGGATACTCGGGATATGCTTGTTGTAGGGCCTAAACAACCCCGAGTCACCTTGGTCGAGATTAGTCCATGACCTTTTGATCGCGCATTGTTTGCGACCATCTGACCGCGCACTGTCTGCGACCTTCTGTCCGGGCATTGCCTACGGACTCCTGACCGCGCACTGTCTGTGGCCTTATGATCGCGCAAAGCCTGCGACCATGTGTCCGCGCTTCCCAAGCCATATGAGATCACATCAACAGACACTCATCTGGTTCGAACCTATCTTGAACCAGACGTGCAATTATTCTGAACTAGCTCGGGTAACAATCCTCATCACCCAGCTCAAGGAAACGAATCTCAGTTTAGATGATGCGGGAGACACCTGTAGTCTTCCAATCAGTTTTCTTTTGTCTCTCTCCCTCCTTCCTTGGCAGAGATCTTTATTTATAGAGTAGAATCCCACTGTATCCAAGTAGGATACCAGAGTATAGTGTGATCTATTGAGATCCTGACTCTTAGAGTCTTTCCTTAAATTTGGAGATATACCTTATCTAGAAGGACCAAAATCCTTTTAGGAAAGATCTCTGGAGGACGTAAATCGTGCTACGATAGGTGCCCTGTTCAAGCACGACGGGCAACGAGATTTCGCACTATCCTTTTCTTCGGCACATAATCACTCAATTTGGTGATAAAGAATTGATGTGTGATGAGTGATGACGTTGTCTCCATGGGAACAAGTCCTCTCATTCATAACAGGAACTTTTGTTTCCGTACACCATACACTAGCCTAACTCGACCCATTCTTCTGTTGTTTCTATTTTATCTACTTTTTATACATACACCAATTTACATGCATTAAAAATAGGGAAGAATCATATTTTGTTCTCCAACCGTGAATCTAGGTCCTTTTAAGGATATAAACTTTTCGAATGCTTCATGTTAGTCCTCGACTTTTGGCTGAGATTATATTTCTCTCTTATTTAAAAATCATAAAATTTTATAAGTTTTTGTGTCATTGACATTTGAGTCTGAACCTGTTTGCCAGTGATATAGAAGATCTCTGTTGGACCAAGATTCAAAATTCAAGGACAAAAATAAAATTTTTGAAAAGTTCAAATCCTAAAAGAGACTGGCCCAAAATTGGACCAAAATAGAACTTTTATCTTAAAAATATTTAAAAAAAATATAGGGAATGACATGAATGCCCTTACTAAATTGTAATAGTACATAAACACCCACCATAACTTAAAAAATCATAAATAAATGACTATAAAAAAAACCTAAAGTCTTAATTTGCATCCACATTTAACATATTTTTAGGTTGATGAGTTGCATTTCCACCCTCACTTGAACAAGATTTGTTGCCTAAGTTCCTTCCCAGTCGCTGCTTCATTCCACGAGCTCCTCTTGTATTATCCTTGAAACCACTGCCAGAGAAGCTTCGTTAGAGAGAGAGAGGTCCGTTGAGCGAGGCCACCGTCGGTGAAGCTCATTGCTTGTTGCTGTCAAGCGAGATATGGCTTAGGGTCTAGGTGACGCCAATGGGGGCCTCGGAGGCTAGCACTGACGCGCTAGTCGGCAGGTGTTGCCAACGTCCAACTGTAAATCCTTGGGTCTGGGCTTCTTGACATTGGTTGATCTAGGCGTGGGAGGGGGGACTAGTGTAAATTCATAGTAGCATGAACAGGAGTTTAGATGGGCATTTGTGATCATAGAAGGCTACTATCAGAAATTTTTCAAAAAAACAAACAACATTTCAAGATTATAATTTTATTTAAATTCCTAAACATGGTTCGGATCTCCTAATGCTCTAAGAAAGGGCATAAAAGTTTCTTGAGATTTTTTTATATGGGTATTTGTGATATTTTTAAGTTGAGATAGGTGTTTGTGCAATGTTGTGACTTAGTAAGGTCATACATGCCATCCCCCCGAAAAATATCATTGTATTTTGCAAGAAGATGTCACTTGAGAAATGTATGTTTGATTAGGAGCTAGAATTAGTCATGTCATAATTGGTCTGATCAGATTAAGACCTAGACCAAGTTTCAGACTACACTTATCTGATTCTAATTGCTCTGATTGAGATATATACAGGTTTCCACTATACTCGATCAGATGCTAATATGTGGAACAACGGGATCTTACTTGGAATTATCGAAACCCAAGTTGATCAAAACACAGTTCAAAAGATAGCACAACTCTTTATTGAAAAGAATGATCTTGTACACGTCGAACATTAGGACGCACTCGCCTACATCGATAAACTATGTGTTTAAGACTTAAATAAGTTCAATCTAGACTCTATGATCTAAACTAGAACTATTACAAAGTATTTATAGTCCAATCGTATGAATACGTATCAGACTCAATAATCTAAACGTATTAGATTCAGAAAACTAACTAAACCTAATCATATAGACTCACTTATATAAACTATATCGGACTATTAACCGATTCAGACGACCAGACAGAGTTCGAATCCAAACTGAGTTTGAATCCTGCTAACGTTTTTGACCTAACAGAGTTCGAATCCTTCAAGTATTTGACCTGCCGTATTCGACCTAAAGATCCACCCAGATCATGACTCCCCTGTTGAGAAGGAGCCAACCCCTGTTGCGACCTCTCGATCAAAACTGGAGATGTGGAAATTGAGATTGACCGTCTTCTCGGGTGTACCACTTTGCCACACATGCTTGTCGATCTTTCTGTCCGATTCGAAAAGACTCGTGTGCCGCTGTGGGTGATCATCACCTTCTTCTCCAAGATCGTGTCGTCAGGTGGAGGTTCTTCTCATTGATAGACCAAGTCTTCAACATATGGTACTATGATATCAAGCTCATCATCCAGCATTGAAGGCTCAAAAAGTTTGAGGTGCTCAACATTGACAACTGAGTAAATATCCATGTATGGAGGTAACTCGAGTTGACAAGTATTATTACCAACTTTCTGCAAAACCCAAAAAGGACCATAACGGATTGGTTTAAACTTCGTACCTTCACATTTAAGTCTCTCTTTAGTCAGATGTAACCATACCATATCACCTTCTTGAAATTGAGCATCAACTTGATGTCGATCATGTCAGGCCTTATATTTGAATTGAGGTTTCAGCAAGTTCTGTTCAACCTCACCATGGAGCCGTTGAATACCTTCCATGAACTTTTGTGCTCGATTCTGATCAGATGCTTCCTTCTTGTTCTGTGCTGAGGTACGGATCAAAAACTCCATGTCGAATGGACTCTATAGTAGAAATCCCAAATAGACCTCAAAAGGCTACTTTCCTGCTGAACCATGCACTACTCGATTGAAAACAAACTACAAGTACGGTATGCTTTCATCCCAGGTCTTCGGATGCTTAGAGTTATATCCTCTCAAGAGATGAACGACTGTTTGATTACCACCTGAGTTTGACCATTAGTTTGAGGATGAAAAGCAGTACTCCTCTTTATCTTCGTATCCATCATCGTCTAGAGTGATCGCCAAAAGTGACGAAGGAACCGGGTGTCATGGTATTAAAAATACCACGATAGTTTTCAGACGTGCGTAACACGTGTACAGCGACACGAGCTGACCGTGCGACCGGTCACCTCCCGCCGAGCAAGCACATTGATTGACAGAGGATTTATACAGGTTCGGGTTCCAGTGGGGACCCTAGTCCTGTTGGCACCCCCCGGACGTAAGTCCGTCGGGGAGGTTCTCTCGAGGGGAGAGGACTCTAAGGGATGCCAGTTGCTTTGGGTGTATTGAGTACAAATGAGTGACTTAGGTTACAAGAGAGGGTTACAAGGGTATATATAGACCCCAAAAGATGCAAATGAACAAAATACCCTAGCCTCGACCGTCGGATTGGGGACGCATCGGTCTTTTTGCGGATCAGGGCGCCTGGATGCTCAACACGTGCAGGCTCCAATTCCCAAGGGAGCTCCCGAGATGGCTGTCACTGGGTGGAAACACCCTGGACGGTCGTCACCAGGCGGCGGGGCTCGGGACGATAGTCCCCGTGTGGCGGTACCCGGGACGGTCGTCCCTGGGTGGCGGCCCACGGGACGGGGAACGCCTATTCCCAGGGCGTGTGCCACCGGGACAGCTGTCACCGGGTGGCGGCACCCGGGACGGTCGTCACCGGGCGGCGGCGCTCGAGACAATTGTCCCGAGGTGGCGGCGCCCGGGACGGGGGACACCAGTTCCCGGGGGGCATGCCACCGGGACGGCTCTCACCGAGTGGCGGCGCCCAGGACGATCGTCACCGAGCGGCAGCACTCGAGACGATTATCCCCGAGTGGCGGCGCCCGGGACAGGGGACGCCTGTTCCCGAGGCGCATGCCACCAAGACAGCTGTCACCGGGTGACGGCGCCCGGGGTGGTTGTCACCGGGTGGCGGCACCCAAGACGGTCATCACCGGGCGGGGGCACCCATGACGGTTGTTATCGGGTGACGGCGCCCAGGACGCTTGTCACTGGGTGGCGGCGCTCGAGACGATTGGCGCCGGGTGATGGCTCCCGGATGCCATTCACCGGGTGGCGGCACCCAGGACGGGGGACGCCTCACTACTACAGAAGTGCATTCCACTAACCCATATTTTCTAACGGTTATAAGCAATCTGGGAAAAATTCGATAGAATAGGACGACAGCGGCGGAAAAGAGGCATTTTACAATCGGTTACACACTAGTCCAACGTTAGTGAAATGCAAATACTTTTTATATCGGTCATTACTGTACAAACCGATATAATATATTAAATAGTACTATCGGTTTTCCATTTTTAACTGATAGTAAAATTACGCACTTTATACTATCGGTTATTACTGTACCAACCGATATAATATATTAAAATAGTACTATCAGTTTTTCATTCGTAACAGATAGTAAAATTACTCACTTTATACTATCGATTCGTACTGTACCAACTGATATAATATATTAAATAGTACTATCGGTTTTTCTTGCGTAACTGATAGTGAAATTACTGACTTTTTACTATCGGTTCTTACTGTACTAACCGATACAATATAGTAAAGTTTACTATCGGTTATATAAAACAAACCGATAGTAAAATGACTTCATATAAACTAATGGTTATGACAGTGGGGACCTTATTTTACTATCAGTTTGTGTTTTTGAACCGATAGTACAATTGTACAACTTAATTAGGTCGACCCCTGCTCTGCGCTCTGCATGTTGGAATCATTTCAGCCGCGCACGACTCCAAGCTAGAGTGATCTGGAGAAGCTAGCTGAGAGGTTGATCACATTTCCATCCCCCTCGGTATTGTCATCTTCTCATCACCTCTCTCTCTCTCTCGATCACTCTTTCACACTCTCCCTCTCTCTCTACTTGCAATTCATTAAACTAGATACATGTAGCTCCAAACTAGCTAGAAGGCTAGGTTGGCTAGCTAGCTATAGCTTGCTGAATTTAAGCAGCTAGCTAGCTGGCTCTTCCAATTAATGATGCATCAAGTTAATTAGGGTTTCATATATACAAATCCATTTAATGTAATTAAGCAGCTCATGTACACACATATGGCCTAGCTAATTATGTTTCATGCATATATGCATGCCCTGAGTCATTAATTATTTATTTGAATTTGTCAATTTTGTGAAATAATTGTAGAAGGACCGAGAATATTGGATGTATGCAATAAAACGTACTACTGTTGAGTATTTGGAGGGTGTGAATGGGTTTATTAAATTTGCTGAGCAAGAAAAGGCGAAGAAGGGAGAGAAAGATATGCATTGTCCTTGTATAGATTGTATGAACTTAAAAAGGTTCGGCAACTCTAATCAGATTAGGAGTCATTTGATTCGTCGTGGTTTTAACGCACGCTATACCCATTGGATATGGCATGGTGAAGATCTTGAGGAAATGAGTACCGCTACCACTCAGCAGCACCCGGAAGTGGATTGCAGTAATGATGATCATGATCAGAACATTGGTAATGTTCATTTCGGAAGTCCATGTAGATGACGACAATTTAGATGAAATGTTACGTGATGTAGAAGAAGACTATAGCGAAAACGATTTAGCTAAATTTGAGAAATTAATTGTTGATTCTGAGAAGCCTTTGTTCCCCGGATGTGCAACATTTACAAAGTTGTCTTCTGTGTTGAGATTATATAACTTGAAGGCAAGCAACGGTTGAAGTGATAAGAGTTTCACGACGCTATTGGATCTGTTAGCGGACATGCTTCCAGAGGGAAATGAGTTACCAAGATCGGTTTACCAGACCAAAAAACTATTGTGTCCGTTGGGAATGGAAATCGAAAGAATACAGGCATGTCCAAATGATTGTGTTCTGTACCATAACGAGTACGAGGATTTGCATGTTTGTCCAAGATGCGGTGCATCGCGGTATAAGCATGGGGACAGAATTTATCACAATGGATGTGATGAGGTAAAGAAAGAGCCTCCGGCCAAAACTGTGTGGTATTTGCCTGTGATTCCCAGATTGAAATGGCTGTTTGCAAATCCGAAAGATGCGAAGTACTTGCGTTGGCATGTTGAAGGTCGGAAACAAGACGGAAAACTAAGACATCCAGCTGATTTCATTCAATGAAGAAACATTAACAGAACATTCGGTGAGTTTGGCAGCGAAGTGAGGAATATAAGGTTTGGGCTGAGTACGGATGGTATGAATCCACACGGAAATATGAGCAATCGACATAGCACTTGGCCGGTTCTTTTATGCATCTACAATCTTCCTCCTTGGTTATGTATGAAGCGCAAGTACATCATGATGTCGTTACTAATTTCAGGACCCAGACACCCCGGGAATGATATTGACGTGTTTCTATCACCGTTAGTCGAGGACTTACATAAATTGTGGAGCGAAGGGGTGCGGGTGTGGGATGCACATAAGCGAGAGAATTTCATGTTGCGGGCCATGATATTTTGCACCATAAATGATTTCCCGGCCTATGAAAATTTTTCGGGGTATAGTACGAAAGGAGGCAAGGCTTGTCCTATTTGCCTGAATGAAACTGAAAGCATGTGGTTATCGAACTGCAGAAAAATAGTGTACATGGGTCACCACAGATTCCTTCCGATGCATCACGCCTACCGTAAGAAGAGGAAGTCATTCAATGGGAAGCCTGAGAAAGGATCAGCCCCAGTGTTTCTGACTGGTAAGGAGCTTTACTTGCTTGTGAAGGACATCAAAGTTGAGTTCGGTAAATGTTCTAAACCTCCAGGAAAAAATGTTTGGAAGAAGAGATCGATTCTTTGGGATCTGCCATATTGGGAGCACTTACAAGTTCGACATTGCATTGATGTCATGCACATAGAGAAAAATGTTTGTGACAGTTTGACTGGTTTGTTGTTGAACATTCCAGGAAAGACGAAAGATGCCATCAACGTTCGCCATGACATGCTCGACATGGGCATAAGGACTGAGCTTGCACCGTTGGAGAAGGGAAAGCGGACATACCTCCCCCCGGCCTGCTATACTTTGTCAAAAAGAGAAAAAAACATAACTCTGTCAGTGCCTACATGGTGTCAAAGTTCCATGCGGGTATTCTGCGAACTTGAAAAACTTGTGTCCATGAAAGACTTGAAACTGGTTGGTATGAAGTCCCATTATTGTCATGTACTGATATCACAAATGCTTCCCATTGCTATCAGAGGCATTCTCCCAGTCAAAGTTAGAGAGACAATTACAAAGCTATGTTATTTCTTCAACACAATATCTGGTAAGGTAAGCGTGTACTCCTAGCAAGTTAATTAGCTCCATTCGTGGAACTTGTCAAATTTTTTGGATTTGAATATTTGCTGCAACTGTGTCCTTGCAGGTAATTGATCTGGATGGACTGGACGATTTGCAACGCGATGTGACTACAACTCTTTGTCAGCTGGAGATGTATTTTCCTCCATCTTTTTTTGATGTTATGGTCCATCTAATTGTTCACCTTGTCAGAGAAATTAAGTTTTGTGGACCGTGTTCCTGCGCTACATGTATCCATTTGAGAGATTTATGGGTATCTTGAAGGGATATGTAAGGAATCGACATCGGCCTGAGGGCAGTATCATTGAAGGTTATGCCGCCGAGGAGGTGATCGAATTTTGCACCAACTATATGGCCGGGGTTGACCCAATTGGCGTTCCTACATCCCGGCATGAGGGCAGGCTTCAAGGCATTGGAACGATTGGATTTAAAGCAATCGTCCCCTCTAGTAATCTGTATGCAAAAGCCCATTTTTGGGTCTTACAGCACATGACGGGGGTGGAGCCATACATACACGAGCACAAGGAAATGTTACGGAAACAGAATCTCTCGAAGCCAGAGATTTGGGTCACCAGAGAACATAATAGGAAGTTTGCTGGGTGGATCGAAAATAGAGTCTTGCAAGCTTCTGAGGGCGACGTAGATGAAGTTGTTACATGGTTGGCTAGAGGGCCTAGATTTACTGTAGGGACTTGGCAGGGGTATGACATCAACGTCTATTCATTTTACACAAGAACTCAGGACGAGAAGAGTACTATGCAATGTAGTGGAGTGACACTACTTGCTATTTCGGAGGATGCCAGGGCAGTAAGGGCACTCGACTCATATTACGGTGTTATTGAGGAAATATGGGAGCTCGATTATGTATGACTTAAGATTCCTCTGTTTCGATGCCAATGGGTCGAAATCCCTCGAGGTGTTAAAGTCGACAATTATGGGTTTACTCTCGTCGATCTCAGTAGAGTCGCACACCAAGATGATCCATTTATACTTGCTGAGCAAGCCACACAGGTGTTCTACATCGTTGACCCGGCCAACCCAAAGTTGCACGTTGTCCTTCACAGTAAGAGACGTATTGTTGGGGTCGAAGACGTTGTGGATGAAGAAGAGTATGATCAGTTCGACGAACTACCTCCATTTTTAGATGGAATTCTTCAATCTGTCCCTACCGAAGATATTGACGAAACAAGTTACCTGCGAGACGACCACGAAGAAGGATTATGGGTGGACAACCATTCTTGACTAATTTGCAATATGTAAGTGACGTATATTACTTGGATCTTTAATCGAAGAATTCTTCAAATCATTTTTCAAAAATTCTTTGGGAAAACATACGTGATGCATTGAGAATCATTTATGCAAATTTTCATTTCAATTGGAGTATATACTTGATTTGAGCAATAATTGATTCTTTTCACAAATCAATATGAAAACTGCAAATTTTCATTCCATCATTGGTCTTTACTGTTCATTTATTTCAAAATTATTGGAAGTCATTTGCATGGGGTTTCAGGTGTCTCTACAAGTGCAAAATGATGTACTGAGACACATCTGTAATTGTTCTCAGGAAATCCCTTTAAGTCAATGACACAGTATTCTACTATCGGTTTCAACTTCCCAACCGATATGAAATTAACATATACTATCGGTTTATTGTTAATAACCGATAGTGAAATACAATGCAAAAATGATGTGCTGAGATCATATGTAATTGTTCTAAGGAAAATCGTTTAGGGTCAATAACATTGTAGTTTACTATCGGTTTCAACTGTCAAACCGATATGAAATTAAACTTTACCATTGGTTTATTGTTCATAACCGATAGTGATTTGTACTATGTTATGAGCCCCTGTTCTTAATTTACTATCGGTTAGTAATAATAAAACCGATAGTGAACAATCCCACACTATAAACCCTAACTTACATATATTTACTATCGGTTTTGTGGTTATGAACCGATAGTAAATATTCATATATTAGGGTATAACCTTGCTGTCTCGCATGATTTTCTCTCCAGTGCAACTGATCGCATTCCAAATACTCACGCGCGGAAAACCCTAGCTTCCCCGACGTTCGTTTCTTCGCTCCTCTGCGCCACCATTGCCGATCGCAAGCAGGAAAACCCTAGCTTCTCCACCGCCTCCGGCCACTGCATCGCGCCACCGCCTCCGGCAACTCCACGAACGACTGTAAGTGTTCTTGACCAAACCGCTCGCGTCAATTGCTTAAATTTATATGCAATGGTTCATATGTGGTTCAATGGTTTACAAATATAAAACTAGAGTAAAAGTCGTGAACTACAAACTTGATAGCTATGAGAATGACAGACTTGATGATAATCACTAGGAATTTGCCATATAGTGTAGTCCACTATCGGTTTATTATGTAGAACCGATAGTAAATACCGTAAACTGAATTTTCTGTTAATTATTTCCCATTTTCTAATTTTCATATGAAATTTTTGATCATTTAAATTTTAACAGACTTTATGTTCCTGCAAAGACTAGCATAGTTTGCACTGCTACTTTTATATATTTTACAGAATACAAACTTGATTACTATCGGTTTGACTTGGAAAACCGATAGGAAATAGACTAATCTAAATTTTCTGTTAATTATTTCCCATTTTCTAATTTTCATCTGAAATTTTTGATCATTTAAATTTTAACAGACTTTATGTTCCTGCAGAGAGACTAGCATAGTTTGCACTGCTAATTTTATATATTTTACTGAATACAAACTTGATTACTATCGGTTTGACTTGGAAAACCGATAGGAAATCTGAATTTTCTGTTAATTACTTCCCATTTTCTAATTTTCATCTGAAATTTTAGTTCATTTAAATTTTAACAGACTTTATGTTCCTGCAGAGAGACTAGCATAGTTTGCACTGCTAATCTTATAAATTTTCCTGAATATAAACTTGAGTACTATCAGTTTTACTTGGAAAACCGATAGGAAATAGAGTATTTCATAGTTTGCACTGCTAATCTAAATTTTCTGTTAATTACTTCCCATTTTCTAATTTTCTTCTGAAATTTTAGTTCATTTAAATTTTAACATACTTTATGTTCCTGCAGAGAGACTAGCATAGTTTGCACTACTAATCTTATAAATTTTCCTGAATATAAACTTGAGTACTATCGGTTTTACTTGGAAAACCGATAGGAAATAGAGTATGTCATAGTTTTCACTGCTAATCTGAATTTTCTGTTAATTACTTCCCATTTTCTAATTTTCATCTGAAATTTTGGTTCATTTAAATTTTAAAAGACTTTATGTTCCTGCAGAGAGACTAGCATAGTTTGCACTGCTAATCTTCATATCAATTGATGGTCTGTTCATGGAATTTTAGGTAAAGCCATGTCGGCATCTTCCTCGGCTGATAGTAGTGATTCGGGGAGGGCGAACGTAGATGGCGCTGCCTCATCCCAGTGCAAGAGGAAGGCGCGAGGCGCGACAATGTTGGGTTGTTTGGCCAAACGCGTGGATCTTTCATGTGAGTTCAACCAGTTCGGGAGACCGATCGGGAAGAACGCCGGCCACTATGCTGCCTATGTTGCCTTGTTGGCGAAGGAAAGGGTGAAGATCACCGTCCAGAGCTGGAAGGACGTCAAGGCCGACGAGAGGGATAGGCTGTGGGCGGAAGTGAAGGTAAAATTAATCAAAATCACTGAACTCTTGAGTAATCACATTCCCTTGGTTTATCCCAGAGATTAGGTAAGTCCTGCTTATATGCACCATTTGAAACAGGCCAAGTGGAACATCCCCGACGATGGTCCCAAGATAGCTTGCTTGAAGGACATGAACAACACGTGGAAAACCTTCAAGAGCGTCCTTGTCAGTAGCTTCCTCGCTAAAGGCAAATCTCCATGCGAGAAATACCCCTTCATAATGGAGGAGGTATGGTTCCTTTGCTTGGTTACACCATTGTATGCAGTAAGCAGCGGTGCATTAATTTTCTTGTTTTTGGTACGAAGGCCCTCAGCGAGAAGAACAAGGCAATCCAGAGGAGGAACGACCACCCACACCGGCTCGGCTCTCGCGGCTATGCGGGGAAGGAGGAGCAGTGGAAGAAGGCTGAAGACGAGGCATCGAATTTCTTCGACTCCCCTGACCTACCACTCTCCGAGATCCGCGATCAGCGATGCAAGCACTGGTGGCTGGCCAGAGGGACCGTGTCGGCCACGGGGACTGTGGCGTTCCCAAACCCCAGGGACGTCGAGGTCGTGCAGTGACTCGTAAATTGGCTAACTTCTTGGTTGGAATCATAGAGTGTGGTAGAAAAAACTATAATCACTAGTGTGCGCACAAGTTTGTATATATTTCTTCCTCACAATGGAGAGCTTTCAATGTAACAGATCTTTTGCTCGAAGGAGGCGACCGAGGGATTGTTCACTCCCCATAGGGAGAACGACATCCTTACCCGGGCTCTAGGGAACAAGGAGCATCCAGGGCGGACGCGAACCGTGGGGGCTGTGGTGCCATGGAAGGAAGGCTTCTCGGAGCCCGGGCAAAAGGCGAAGAAGGCTGGCAGCTGGAAGGAAAGGGAAGTGGAGCTATCTCAGAAGATACGGGCAGATGTGACTGCACAATTCGCGGACATGTTCGCTCAAATGAACGAGAAGTATGAACGCCTCAGCCGAGTTGTGCAGTCCAAGGGTTTAGATCTAGCTGCCGAGGTCGACGCTGCCAGGCCGAGTAATTGTGGCTCGAAGGTTCACGTGGATCCGGTGGACCTGATCGAGGTATTGCAACTCTTGAGCTATATATGCAGTTCGGTTGATGCCACTCCCGTTACGTTAGAATTGTTTCGCTAACCTGTTATAATTGTTGCAAATTGCAGAAGCCGGAGAGCTGTAGCCTATTGATCAACATAGGCGACAAACCTGTTGCGGTTGCAAACGGGGTCGTATACCAGTCTTGGGAGGATGTCCAGATCCACTGCGTACCTCTGGAGCCTGGATTCGCAAAGGTACAGGTGGACATGGCCCTCCCGGGCTACAGCTCTTTTCCGTTGCCCGTCCCAACGGACGAAATGCGGACAATTGGCGAGGCATTGGGCTCGTACATATAGTGGCCCAAGAAGGGTGTTAGACTACAGGAGGTAAACCCTAGCCATTCTAGCTTACAACTCAGCTTAAAGTGGACGATGGATACTAGCTCACTTCCGGAGGACACCACCCCCGCCACAACGCATGAGCGAACTCCTTCAGCCCCCATGCCTCCTCCGACGGCCTCAAACCCTTCGCCATCAAATGAGGCCGGCGGCACCACACCCCAACCTTCGAAGGTATACACTCGCTCCCCGCCCAAAGGCAAGGGCAAGGCCAAAGGCAAGGCCAAACAAAGCCAGCCGGGTACGTTCAAGAACGGGTCCCCACTCGTGTCGGAGTACCTTCTGCGCAATATGGATCAAATAACCACAAGTCTCCACGAGTGGTACCTGACCCGGTCTAGGCGCCACATCAACTTCTTGGTTCACTTCAGGCCAGCCCATTTTCACCGTGAGCCCGGGAGCATATCGGTGGCCCACGAGGATTTGTTCGACCTCCTCAACTGGCGGGAGCTTGATATGTCCATCATACGGACTAGAGTCCTGTGAGTTTGCTGTTGTCTGAAGTTATCACAGTTCGTTTCATAAATCTAATCACTTTGTATGCACTACTTACTAATGTCTACTTTGCATCCAGGTGCATGTATAGGCTGGCGTCGATGAGGGCATGTGACAAGGTGGGTTTCCTCGACCCAGGGAAAATAAGCCTCACGATGCTAGAGCACGACCAAGCACATTCGGAGGAATACATATCAAGGGCACTACTAGCGCAGCAGGACCAAGAGTTCATCCTTGCGCCGTACCACCAAAGGTTAGTGCATTTCCTACTAATTTAACTCATTCTTGTATGTTACGCCTAACATATGTATGAAACGGTTCGCTTATATATGCAATGTAGGGGCCACTGGGTCCTCGCCGTCATTTGCCCATGGATGAATGAGATCTATTACCTCGATTCGATGAGCGACAAGGTGGCGCATGTTTTCACCCTCACATGGCACATAGATGCGTAAGTAACATAGTTGTTTTAAATTTTTCTCTGACTAGCTAATTAATGATAACATATTAACCTGCAATGCTAAATTAAATACAGGGCTTTCAAAAATTATGCTAGTGCTGGAGGGAGGCATGACGCGTCGAAGGGCATAACAATTACTTGGAAAGAATATGAGGTAATTAATACGGATGGAAGTACTCATGATGAGTCTTTTAATTTAAGCTTAATTAGTTCTTTCGAGTTAATGTGGATTTATGTCTTTGCATATGCAATTTTTCCAGTGCCATCAGCAGCCACAATCGTGGAAATGTGGCTTCTATGTCATGAGATTCATGTATGACCTGATCAGGAGAAACTTTGCCCAATTCCCTAAGGTAACCATTTTTCCTGACTCAAAGTCGAACTTTAATTGGATGTGACGTACGATACTAACTTCATACACGCATATATGCAGAGCGCCATGTTGAAAGAGCAATATGAGTTGGGTCAATTGAGGGAGCTGCGAACAATTTGGGCTCAATATGTCATGGAAGAAATGGCTATCAACGATCGATTGTAACTGACTTGTGTAATATATATTGAATGTGTTGATTGCTGTATTTGTGAATAAACTCAATATGTGAATAGATTCATTGATGTATTTGTGAATAAACTCTATCAATATGTGAATAAATTCAATTTGTCCAATGCATGTGTATATTACTGTATTAGTGTATCTGTGAACAAATTCAATATGTGAATATTGGTGTATATTTGTAAATATTGGTGTATTTGTGAATGATCCAATGTATCTCTGTATTGCTGTATGTATAGGTGCAAGATTCCAGTACTAACCGTGTCGAGTACATAACCAATAGGAAAAACTACACAGTACTATCGATTATATACTACAACCGATAGAATAAATATTACAGTACTATCGGTTCATATACAACAACCGATAGAATAAAGTTTCCAGTACTAAACGTGTCTACACAATACTATCGATTTAGATCCCAGCCGATAGAAAAAAACATACACATTACTATTGGTTTAGATCCTAGCCGATAGAAAATACCTACACAATACTATCGGTTTATATCCGAGCTGATAGAAAAAACCTACACAATACTATCGGTTTAGATCCGAGCCGATAGAAGAAATAGTCGATAGCGATTAGTGAACGTTGGGATTGTAGATGTTTTACTAACGGTTTTCAACCGATAGCAGTGTGCTACGTTTCTACTATCATGCCAATCACTATCGGTAAGAGAACCGATAGTAGAGTGGATTTTTAACCGATAGTGAAAAGCATTTCTGTAGTAGTGCCTGTTCCTAGGGCGCCTGCCACCGGGATGGCTATCTCCGAGTGGTGGCGCCCGGGACGGTCGTTATCGGGTGACAGTGCCCGGGACGCTTGTCACCGGGTAACGGTCCCCGAGACACAGGGTTTCTTCTCCAGGAGCAGCGTCCAGGTCGAACCAGGCCCCGGGGGTTGGACGGAGATTTCCCCCAACACCGGGTATCACGATCAGACACAATAGAATTAGGCAATCCAAAATGTGTCCAAACATGCAGAAAGAATACCCAAGCTACCTCTTCTCCTGTGATAGTCTTTCGATAAGGTATGAGAATTATCATTTTCAAGAACCGATCAATGAACACAAAGAGATAGTCATTGCCACGTCGAGTTTTAGGCAATCCTCCCAAGAAATTTATAGATATGCTTTCCTATGGTCGTGATGGAACTGATAAAGGAGTGTGCAAACCCAATTTTCAGTTTGCCGGTTTCGAGATACTGCAAAGACCACAGCCTCGAGCAAAACTAGCCACATCTTGTTGCATTCGCGGCCAGAACACATGTCGATGAAGATTTTGCAAATATTAGCCAATTTATTGCGTACGCCCTTCTTGTACTTCATACCAGATTTAACTACTACAAATACAACATCCACTTCATATGTCAGTGTGGACAATAGTCTCTTTACCTAAAAAGTTTGGGGGAAATCTCTGCGGGATCGTCCAGGTAAGAGGCAAGGCTCCCGGTGACCCCTGTCCCGGGCCCGAAGGCAAGGCTCCCGGTGACACCTGTCTCGGGCGCCGCCATTTGCCTGGAGGCAAGCCCCTTGACCGAAAGAAGGACGCTAGTACCCTTCGATCCAACGACTACAACCAGGGTTGTTTAGTCTTTTTGCATCTTTTGGGCCTATATAAGCCCTTGTAATCCGTCTTGTAAAGTAGAGACAACTCATTTTTACATCAATACACAAACAAACAGGCATGCTTAGGAGCATTCTCTCCCCGAGAGAACTCCCCCAGCCAACCCTTGTTGGGAGCACGTCGATAGGGCTAGGGTCTCCACTGAGACCTGAACCTGTATAAATCCTTGTGTCATTCTTCGTGCTTGCCTGACGGGAGAGGACCGGTCACGCGGTCAGCTCGCGTCGTCTTTTCTTGCTAGGAACAACCAAAAAACTTGCTGGGGTATTCGTAATACCACGACAGTTGGCACCGACCGTGGGGCCTTCGCGACAAATCACCATGGCTCCCCCAAGAATGAGGGCTCGCGCCCTACCCGGTGACGCCAGTCCCAGTGACCCGGCGCCACCCCTCCAAAGCACGGCCGCCCAGGCACTCCCGCCCGGACACGGCCAAACCCAGATACCACCTCTAACCCTTCCAGTAATCTCCGGTGGGTAGGCCTCCGGGTCCGACCCGGTGACCGCGGACGCCCCGCGGGGGGGGGGGGGGGGGGGGGGCGGGCTGGCCTTCCCCCGGTGGCTCCTCCAGCCTCCCCGGACGCCCTACTCGAAGCTCTTGTAGAGGGCCAACTCCGCGCCCAGCGCTCGATGGATGAACTCCTCCGCATCCTGGCGCGGCCGCCGGCCCCCATCTACCCACCGCAGTTCCCGTTCATGGGGGCAATGCCCTCATTTATGGGACACCCGGTGGCCCCTCCGATCCTTGGAGGTCAGGCCGCTCCCGTGACCTATGATTCCACCGGGGGTTACGCTCCAGTGGGCCCGTCATCTGGATCTTTCCGACCTCGGGAGCGTTCCCGATGCCGGGGATTTACCCCGTCCCCGGGGCCTTCCCCATGCCGGTGGTTCAATCCGCGCCTGGGGTCTTCCCGAGACCGGGAGCCGGCTTCGCCCAGCCGGTCATGCCCGTTGTACCGAAAGCGGCCCGTCGGACGGCTCCCACTCCGCCGATGGATCTCCCCCGTCAAGGCCCCCATTCTCCGGTTCCGGGCACCAGTCCCGGGGACCGCCCGGCGGTGGATTCCGCCAGTGCCCCGATTGCATCTCCCGAGCTCACGACCGATACGCATAAGCTCCCTCCTCCCCCGGGGCCACCCCCGAGGGCTCCCCCGGCGGATCAAGTCCGCTTTACCATCAGAAACATTCCCCTTCCAAACCTCCCAAAGGCACGTCAATGTCATCACGGGAGGGTCCGCCTATGGGCGAGACTCCAAGCTCCAGCGTAAGAAGTATGCGCGTGAAGTAAAGGTAGTGGGGATGCTGCATACGTCCCGGCCACCAAAGTGGTCGAACGTCCCCCTCACCTTTACAATGGAAGACATGCGCAGGGTTTGCTTCCCCCATGACGACGCGCTCATCGTCTCCACCACCGTCTACAACTGCCACCTGGCACGCATCCTCATCGATGGCGGAAGCTCTGCCGACGTCCTATACCTGAAGGCGTTTAGGGAGATGCAGGTCGACAAGAGGCTACTGCAGCCCGCGGCAGGGCCCTTGCAGGGATTCATCCCGGGGAAGACGATCCACCTGGTGGGGAAGGTGGATCTCCCCATGACCTTCGATACCCCAGACAACTACCGAACGGAGATGGTCCGATTCGACGTGGTGGACCTCCCCTCCTCATACAATGCAATCATGGGGAGGACCACGATTAACTGCTTGGGGGCCGCAATCCACCAGAGCTACCTCTGCGTGAAGATCCCTGGGCCTCACGGCATGATCACCGCCCGGGGAGGCCAAGACGTGGCCCACGCTTTATATGAGTGCACCGCCGCAATGATCGGGAGCGTCAAGATGATCAAGACCCCAGGGGGAGATGATGAGGACATCACTTATTCGGATACACACACTCCTCCGCTTGTTACACAAGGACCAATAACGCGTAGCAAAGCCCGATTGTTGCATTGCCAGGTGAACTCGTTCCTAAGTTTATATATATATGGTTTTGAGAATAGTTTACTATCTAATAGTGATAATATTGTGCTTAGGAACAATGGAGAGGACCAGCAAGGATGCAAGGACCATCAAGGAGTCCAAGTCGAGTTGGAGTCCGAGATGAATTCGAGTTAGAGTCCGGTTCGGCCATCTAGGAGCAGCCTGCCTTCAAACGATCATAACTCCCTCATACGAAGTCCGATTGGGACATTCTTATAGTCCACGGAGAAGCCCACGACGAGATCTTTCCAATGGATCTAGTCCCACATCCAAATTTCTTCTGTATCGCTGGAAATTGATAAAACAAGTTTCGACCAGATTCTGATTGGACCGAGTCGGTGCTGCGTCACCTTTTTGGTTGGGTCAAGTCCCATGTATTGAGTTCGAGTCCGAGTAGGGAAGGAGTCCATGTCGGTTTCAGGTTTCCTTACCTGGCCACTGATCTCTTTTACGTCCTCTATATAATCATACTGAACCATTAGGGTTCCACGGGTTTTGTTTAGTCATAGTCTTTCCTTCGTGAAGCTATTGAGATATTCTTCTTGGTCGGCTAGATCAACATCAATATCTGTATTCGGAACCCCAACTCTTTTTCGTGATTCAATCTATATTTGCAATTTCAGATTGCTTGTTTATCTTGTTCTTGCTTGTTCTTCGATTGCTTGCAGGAATAGATCTTCGTGATCAGGTCGATCGTGCTGCTAGTTCGGTCGATAACAATATGAAGTTGGTTCAGCGATTGCCAGGGCGTATCAGTCGTGTACGGTTGGTAGCCGGATCGTGAGAGTCGTCTTCACAAATCGATAGTTCTTGTTCTCATCGAAAGATCGGACCACCCATGTCGCATCATTTGGTATCAGAGCACGGTTGATCGGTGAGAATATTCTTTTTTTTTTCTTGAGTGCTGTCTTATATGGAAAAGTCCACAAAAAAAAATTAGGGTTAGATCATCCTTGTCCAAACCAATTTGCGCCTGCAATATCTTTTTGGTTTTTGCTCGGTTGAATCTTTGCTGCATTGTCGTGTCGAGTTGCTGGTCTTAGCGCATAACCTTTAGAGTTTCGAGTTGAGATCACACCTCTGCTCAGGCCGCTACCACACCTGCCTACCGCTGCATCCATCTACCTTGCATCTGTGTGTGCCAGTAAAGAAAGGGGAATCCGACTCCCAGTGGTTTCGGATTGGTAACTCGTATCGGTCTCGGAAAATCGGTCACCGTTTTCTTGTCTTCTTGTCGGTTTCAAAAAAAAAAAAAGAAGGTTGTTAACTCGGAAAAAATAAATAAATTAAAAAAAAAGGAAGAAGAAAAGAATCGGAATAAAAAAAAATCCGAGAAGGATCAAATTTTGCAATTGTGACCGACGTGTTGAGAGAGAGAGATATATATATATATATACTTTTAATTACCGATTTACCCCTGCAATTTTCCACTTTTTCGACCATTGTGCCATATCGTCGCCACAGCCTCCCCACAACCATTCGTGAACTTTGCTAACTTGCTGTTGCCGACGTCAAAAAAAAAAACTGAGCTTTTTACCTTTGTGCCCTCACTCGCGTCTCTAGTTGGTTTAGCCTAAGCCAGCATACTAGTGACTAGTACTTTGAGCAACTTTTCAACTTTGCATTCTCTGAACTGATCATTGCTAACCTTTGCTACATACTTGAGCCTGTCCAAGCTACACTTTCTACCGACGTACAGGCATCGATCGCTTGCAATCGCTTTAACCAATCTTTGAAGCGTTTGAGACTGTCACTAGCAACCGATCACCACCTGCTGCTTGGTAAGAATCGGTAAGAGCTTGATAAGAAGCTTGACTGTGAGAGAGTTTGAGCCACCTACACCTAGTAGTTGATAGGGATATATCACTGTGATTTTGTTCCTTGTTTGCTACTAACCATGTCAGGATCGGGTAATCAAAGCGAGGAGAACGACGGCCCACTTACACCTCGTACGAAGGGCATCGTACAACACTTCAACCGCTTGCTGAATACGCACACTGAGCGTATCGAAGGGATTCTAGACCGCAATAATGAAGCGCTTGCTGCACTCACCACTCGAGTGGAGCAATTGGAGAAGAAAGGAGCACCGGTTGCCCCGGCTGCCAATGATATGCATCGACGCCAAGCATGGGCTGATGAGGTCGAAGATGATTTCAATGCCGAAGGAAATCAATATGCTACTGATACGGAGTCCGATGGAGGATTCAATATCAACAATGATCGTGACCATCGGCGTCTTCGTTTCAATCGCAATGGTATGAGAAGAATTCCACCACGCGAGGTACGTGGTCATGATGACTCATTGGGTAAGCTTAAATTGACCATACCTTCATTTACTGGAAAGTATGACCCTGATGCCTATCTCACTTGGGAATTAGCTATAGAACAAAAATTTGCTTGCTTTGAAGTTTCTGAAGATAAGAAAGTTAGGGCTGCTACTAGCGAGTTTACTGAATTTGCATCTGTTTGGTGGAGTGAATATTGTCGCAATAACCAGAACATACCTAGAACTTGGAATGCTTTGAAGAGAGTCATGAGACATAGATTTATGCCTTCATATTATGCTCGTGATTTGCTGAATAAATTGCAACGTCTGAACCAAGGTAGTAATTCTGTAGAGGATTATTATCAAGAGCTGCAAACTGGTATGTTACGTTGTGGTTTAGAAGAAACCGATGAAGCTAAAATGGCTAGATTTTTGGGAGGTTTAAATCGAGACATTCAGGACATTCTTGACTATAAAGAATACAACTCTATCACTCGTCTGTTTCATCTTGCTTGTAAGGCAGAGAGAGAAGTACAGGGACGAAAGTTGAGGCCGAGAGGGAGTTTCGGACTTGCCCAACCGAAAGCTCCATACAACACATCAAGCCGAGCACCTGCACCGAGTTTCTCCCGCAACAACCGACGTCCTAGTGCTTCTACAATACCCTCACGAGCGACCGAGACGAGTAAGAGTACAGTCCAAGCCCCCGCGCAAAGTTCATCATCGGTTGCTTCTACCGGAAGAGCACGAGAAACACAATGCCACCGTTGTAAGGGGTTCGGTCATATCATGCGTGACCGTCCTAGCCAGCGAGCCCTACTCATAAAGGATGATAGTGAGTACACTTCAGCTAGTGATATTGAAGAGGAATATACTATGCTTGCAACTGACCATGCAGGTGAAGGGCAACAAGCTGAACATGAACAATATGGTGCTGAAATTAATGATCGATATTTGAGCATCATTGTGAAGCGTGTGCTTAGTGCACAAATGGAGCGTGCTGAACAGAATCAACGTCACAACTTGTTCCAAACAAAGTTCGTTGTCAAGGACCGATCATGCCGTACGATCATCGATGGGGGAAGTTGCAACAACTTAGCGAGCACGGACATGGTCGAGAAGCTTGGCTTGACCACGAATCAGCACCCTCGCCCTTACTACATTCAATGGCTCAACAACTGTGGTAAGCTGAAGGTAACTCGCATTGTGAGAGTACACTTTTCTATTGGTTCCTATCATGATTATGCTGATTGCGATGTCGTACCTATGCAAGCATGTTCCTTATTGTTAGGTCGACCTTGGCAATATGATAGAGATGTTTTGCATCATGGTAGAACTAATCAATATACTCTCATGTTTAAACAAAAAAAGATCACTTTGCTACCCATGTGTCCTGAAGCAATTTTAAAGGATGAATTGGAGAGAGCTAATAGAGAAAAGGAGAATAACAAAGGTGAAAATCAAATCGTAGCTAAACCACTTGCTCAACCAAAAAAGAACGAATCTAGTTCTAACCATGCTGCAATTAAGTTGAAAGGTTCTGTTTTGCTTGCTACCAAATCTGAAATAACTGAGATAGACCCTAATGCATCTGATTGCTATGCTTTAGTTTGCAAAGAAGTTTTGTTCTCACTTGAGGACATGCCTTCTTCTTTGCCTCCTGCTGCTGCTAACGTTTTGCAAGAGTTTTCTGATGTATTTCCGAAGGACGTACCACCGGGGCTGCCTCCAATTCGAGGGATTGAGCATCAAATCGATCTAATTCCAGGAGCCTCGTTGCCCAACCGTGCGCCGTATCGAACCAATCCACAAGAGACTGAAGAGATTCAGCGTCAAGTGCAAGACTTACTTGACAAAGGGTACGTACGTGAAAGCCTTAGTCCATGTGCTGTTCCTGTTCTTTTGGTTCCAAAGAAAGATGGATCATGGCGTATGTGTGTTGATTGTAGAGCTATCAATAACATCACAATTCGATATCGTCATCCTATTCCTAGGTTAGATGACATGCTTGATGAATTGAGTGGATCTGTTGTGTTCTCTAAAATTGATTTGCGTAGTGGATATCACCAAATTCGCATGAAATTAGGAGATGAATGGAAAACAGCGTTTAAAACTAAATTCGGATTATATGAGTGGTTAGTGATGCCTTTCGGTTTAACTAATGCACCAAGCACTTTCATGAGATTAATGAATGAGGTTTTGCGTCCTTTCATCAACAAATTTGTGGTGGTATATTTTGATGACATTTTGATCTATAGCAAGTCCTTGGATAAACATCTTGAACATTTGCATGCTGTTTTTAAGGTTTTACGTGATGCACATTTGTTCGGTAACCTTGAGAAGTGCACCTTTTGCACCGATCGAGTTTCTTTTCTTGGTTATGTTGTTACTTCACAGGGCATTGAGGTTGATGAAGCCAAGATCGAAGCTATTCAAAGTTGGCTAATTCCAACAACGGTCACCCAAGTGCGAAGCTTTCTTGGACTTGCTGGGTTCTATAGACGCTTTGTCAAGGATTTTAGTACCATCACTGCACCGTTGCATGAGCTCACGAAGAAAGGAGTTCCGTTTGTTTGGGGTCATGCACAAGAACAATCATTCCACATTTTGAAAGAGAAGCTTACAAATGCACCATTGCTCCAACTTCCTGATTTTGGTAAGACTTTTGAACTTGAATGTGATGCCAGTGGAATTGGACTTGGAGGTGTGTTACTTCAAGCAGGTAAACCTATTGCTTATTTCAGTGAAAAGTTAAGTGGACCTAGTCTGAATTATTCAACTTACGATAAAGAATTATATGCTTTAGTTCGGACTTTGGAGACATGGCAACATTACCTTTGGCCGAAAGAGTTTGTTATCCATTCTGATCATGAATTTTTGAAGCATATTAGAAGCCAA
Source organism: Pharus latifolius (assembly GCA_019359835.1). Lineage (NCBI taxonomy): Eukaryota > Viridiplantae > Streptophyta > Magnoliopsida > Poales > Poaceae > Pharus > Pharus latifolius. The sequence continues at coordinate 26,588,410 of CM033323.1, read as the reverse complement.
AGTAAATTGAATCGTAGACATGCAAAATCGGTAGAATTCATTGAATCTTTTCCTTATATTATTAAACACAAGAAAGGGAAGGAGAATGTTATTGCTGATGCTTTGTCTAGACGTTACACTATGTTATCTCAACTTGACTTCAAGATTTTCGGATTAGCAACCATCAAACAGCAATATGCGCATGATGCTGATTTTAAAGATGTCTTGCTGAATTGTAAAGAAGGAAGAAGCTGGAATAAATTTGTGATAAATGATGGCTTTGTTTATCGAGCTAACAAGCTATGTGTTCCTGCTAGCTCTGTTCGTCTTTTATTGTTACAGGAGGCGCATGGAGGAGGTCTAATGGGACACTTTGGTGTTAAGAAGACGGAAGACATCTTGGCCTTTCACTTCTATTGGCCGAAGATGAGGCGTGACGTCGAGCGCTACGTTGCACGCTGCACTACATGTCAAAAAGCTAAGTCACGACTTAATCCACATGGTTTATATATGCCTCTACCTGTTCCTAGCACACCTTGGGAAGACATTTCTATGGACTTTGTTTTAGGACTGCCTAGAACAAAGAAGGGGAGGGATAGTATTTTTGTTGTCGTGGATAGATTTTCTAAAATGGCACATTTTATACCTTGTCAAAAGAGCGATGATGCTACAAATGTTGCTGATTTGTTTTTCAGGGAAATCGTTCGACTACATGGAGTGCCGACTATGATAGTTTCAGATCGTGACGCGAAGTTCTTAAGTCATTTTTGGAGATCTTTATGGATGAAATTGGGGACCAAGTTGCTGTTTTCTACTATATGTCATCCCCAAACCGATGGCCAGACCGAAGTTGTCAACCGCACATTATCCACCATGTTGCGGGCTATTTTGAAGAAGAACTTGAAGATGTGGGAAGAATGCTTGCCTCACGTGGAGTTTGCTTACAACCGATCGCTGTATTCAACCACAAAGATGTGTCCCTTTCAGGTAGTATATGGGTTTGTTCCTCGCGCTCCTATTGATCTATTACCCTTACCATCTTCGGAAAGGGTAAACATTGATGCTAAACGCCATGCTGAATTGATTCTTAAACTGCATGAAATAACTAAGGAGAATATAGAACGTATGAATGAAAAGTACAAGATTGCTGCTAATCAGGGTAGAAAAGAAATAATTTTTGAACCGGGCGATCTTGTTTGGTTACACTTGCGAAAAGAAAGGTTTCCAAACTTACGAAAATCAAAGTTGCTGCCTAGAGCTGATGGACCTTTTCGAGTGTTAGAGAGGATTAACAATAATGCATACAAGCTTGACTTGCCTGCAGATTTCGGGGTTAGTCCCACCTTTAACATTGCAGATTTGAAGCCATATTTGGGTGAGGAAGATGAGCTTGCGTCGAGGATGACTCAAATGCAAGCAGGGGAGGATGATGAGGACATCACTTATTCGGATACACGCACTCCTCCGCTTGTTACACAAGGACCAATAACGCGTAGCAAAGCCCGATTGTTGCATTGCCAGGTGAACTCGTTCCTAAGTTTATATATATATGGTTTTGAGAATAGTTTACTATCTAATAGTGATAATATTGTGCTTAGGAACAATGGAGAGGACCAGCAAGGATGCAAGGACCATCAAGGAGTCCAAGTCGAGTTGGAGTCCGAGATGAATTCGAGTTAGAGTCCGGTTCGGCCATCTAGGAGTAGCCTGCCTTCAAACGATCATAACTCCCTCATACGAAGTCCGATTGGGACATTCTTATAGTCCACGGAGAAGCCCACGACGAGATCTTTCCAATGGATCTAGTCCCACATCCAAATTCCTTCTGTATCTCTAGAAATTGACAAAACAAGTTTCGACCAGATTCTGATTGGACCAAGTCGGTGCTGCGTCACCTTTTTGGTTGGGTCAAGTCCCATGTATTGAGTTCGAGTCCGAGTAGGGAAGGAGTCCATGTCGGTTTCAGGTTTCCTTACCTGGCCACCGATCTCTTTTAACTCCTCTATATAATCATACTGAACCATTAGGGTTCCACGGGTTTTGTTTAGTCATAGTCTTTCCTTCGTGAAGCTATTGAGATATTCTTCTTGGTCGGCTAGATCAACATCAATATCTGTATTCGGAACCCCAACTCTTTTTCGTGATTCAATCTATATTTGCAATTTCAGATTGCTTGTTTATCTTGTTCTTGCTTGTTCTTCGATTGCTTGCAGGAATAGATCTTCGTGATCAGGTCGATCGTGCTTCTAGTTCGGTCGATAACAATCTGAAGTTGGTTCAGCGATTGCCAGGGCGTATCAGTCGTGTACGGTTGGTAGCCGGATCGTGAGAGTCGTCTTCACAAATTGATAGTTCTTGTTCTCATCGAAAGATCGGACCGCTCGTGTCGCATCAGGAGAGACATCTTCCCTGGTGCCAGACGCCACCGCAGTACCCTCCAGGAGGTCTCTCCCCAAGCCGCTTCCGGAAGGGGACCTCCAAAAGGTCCCGCTGTCCCCGAACGACGGAGACAAGACCGTCAAGATCGGGGCGGATCTCCACGAGGAGCACGCGGAGCAATTCGTGGCTTTTCTACGCAAGAACTCCGACATTTTCACCTGGAAGCCCTCCGACATGCGAGGCGCCGCCCGGGAAGTCATCAAGCATAAGCTCGCAGTGACCCCTGGTCACCCCCCCGGTCAAACAGAAGCTGAGAAAACTCTCCCTCGAACGCAAAGAGGCGATCAAGGTCGAGATCGCCAAACTCAGAGAGGCGGGGTTCATTCGGGAGGTCTTGCACCCTGAGTGGCTCGCGAACCCCGTCCTTGTGAAGAAGTCAAACGGTAAGTGGCGAATGTTCGTGGACTTCACCGACCTCAATCGCGCTTGCCCCAAAGACAACTTCCCACTCCCACGGATTGACCAGCTAGTCGACTCGACCGCGGCGTGCGAGTTGATGAGCTTCCTGGACATGTATTCGGGCTATCACCATGTCCAGATGGTGGAAGGGGACAAGGAAAAGACGAGTTTCATAACTCCCCTCGAAACCTTCTACTATGTCCATATGCCCTTTGGGCTGAAGAACGCTGGAGCAACCTTCAAGCAACTCATGACGCTGGTCCTCAAGGGCCAGATCTGTCGCAACATCGAAGTCCCCGCGTAGCCACTCACATTGATGATTTAGCGGAGACCTTCCGCAACCTCCAAGCATACAGGTTGAAGCTCAACCCAGAAAAATGCGCCTTCGGCGTACGTGGGGGAAAGCTCCTGGGCTTCCTCGTGTCCCAGTGGGGCATAGAAGTCAACCCCGAAAAGATCTGGGCATTCCTAGATATTCCCCCGCCGCGCTCGGTCAATGACGTACAGCGGCTCACCGGCCGCCTGGCCGCGCTGAGTCGCTTCGTCTCGCAGTCGGGGGAACGTGGCCTCCAGTTCTTCAAAATCCTCCGAGGCCTCGAAGGGTTTCGATGGACTCCCAAGGCCCAAGAAGCCTTCAACGACCTAAAGAAGTACCTCACGAGCCCCCCAATGTTCGTGAGCCCGTCTCCGGAAGAACCCTTGCTCCTTTACCTCGCCGCGACCCGGGTCGCCGTAAGCGCGGTATTGGTAAAGGAGCAGGATGGGCAACAGCGTCCCGTGTAGTATGTGAGCGAGACCCTCCAAGGGGCTAAAACTCGGTACACAGAGATGGAGAAGATCTGCTACGCCCTTCTAATGGCGTCCCGGAAGCTTCGCCATTACTTCCTGGGACACCCGATCACTATCCCGTCGTCCCTCCCTTTGGGGGAGGTACTCCGAAACAAAGAAGCCATCAACCGAATCAGAAAGTGGGGGGCCGAGCTCGCTCCCTTCTCCCTTTCCCTCACTGGGTGCTCCGCCATCAAGTCACAGGTCATCGCCGACTTTGTGGCGGAGTGGACCCCTGCCTCTGGGCACGGAGATGAGAGCCTCCCCGAACCGCCCCGATCCAGTGACCATTGGACGCTCTTGTTTGATGGCTCCTTGTGTCTCGCTTGGGCCGGCGCGGGGGTAGTCCTCCGGAGCCCCGTGGGGAGGGAACTGGAGTATGCGGCGTGGCTCGAGTTCCTCTCCACGAACAACGTCGCCGAATACGAGGCTTTGCTCCTCGGGTTACGCCTCGCGCGCTCCCTGGGGATTCGTCGCCTCCTTGTGAAAGGAGACTCCCAGCTCGTAGTTTGCCAAATGGACAAGTCCTACTTGTGTCATGACGCGAACTTGAGTCTCTACTTGCAGGAGGTGCGCAAGATGGAGAAGCACTTCGACAATCTAGAGGCCCGACACATCGTGCGGAGGGACAATGACCGGGCCGATGCCCTGGCCCGGGTGGCCAGCTCCCGGGAACCTCTCCCCAGGGGAGCATTTTTGGAGATCATCACGAAGCCCTCGGTGACCTCCCCGGACGCGGACAATGGGTCCTGCATCCCAGAAGTCTCCGAAATCACCTGAGTCGCGTCCTGGATGGACCCCCTTATCTCCATCATAAAGGGGGAGAGGGACCCTCCCAACGAGACCAAGGCTAAGCGCCTCCGAGCCAAGGCCCGAGCATACCTCCTACTGGAGGGGAAGCTTTACAAGCGAGGGGCCTCCGCCTTGCTCCGCTGCCTCCCACGGCCGGAAGGGCTCCGGCTCCTCGAGGATATCCACTCGGGAATCTGCGGGTCTCACCTGACTCCGCGCGCCATTGCAACCAAGGCCCTTCGCCAAGGTTTTTCTTGGCCCACGGTGGTCCGCAACGCACGAGACCTTGTCTCCGCGTGCGAGGCCTGCCAGAAGATGGCCACAGGTTCCAACCTCCCCTCCATAGCGCTGCAGACTATCCCCATCACTTGGCCCTTCGCGCACTTGGGGATGGACCTCCTAGGTCCCTTCTCCCCAGCGCCCGGGGGCTACAAGTATGCGGTGGTCGCGGTCGACTATTTTACCAAGTGGGTAGAGGCCGAACCTCTGGCCAGTATCACGTCCCGAGCGGTACAGCGGTTTTTCTGGAAGAATATCGTGTGTCGTTTCGGGGTCCCCTGGGAAATCACTGTCGATAACGGGACCCAATTCGACTCGGCATATTTCGAGGAATTCTACAAAGGCTTGGGGCTCACCATCCACTTCGCCTCGGTAGCTCACCCCCAGAGCAACGGGGCTATTGAAAGGGTGAACGGCATAATCCTACAGGGGTTACGCCGATGGCTCGAACAAGCCGTCTCCAAACGGGGTGCGTGGGCGGAGGAGCTCCCTAGCATCCTCTGTTCCATGCGTACGACCCCGAGTCGGGCGACGAGACGCACACCCTTCTCCCTCGTGTACGGGGCCGAGGCGGTTCTTCCCCCGGAGATTGGATTTCGATCGCTGCGGGTCGAGCTCCTCGATGGAGCTACGACCGCAACGTACCAAGCCAACGAGGCAAATCAGCGACTGGAGGTCGACCTCGTCGAAGAGAAACGCGGCCAAGCGCTCCTCCGCCACGCCATCTACGAGCGCGAAATGGCGCGCGCATACAACCAGCGCGTCGGCAAGAGAGCTTTCCGCCTCGGGGACCTTGTCCTCAAGCGCGTAACCAAACCCCAAGCCCAGGGCAAACTCTCCCTCAAGTGGGAGGGCCCCTACAAGATCTCAGCAGTCCTAGGCTCGGGGGCTTACATGCTCTCCAACCTTCAAGAGCAGGAGCTGAAAGCACACGTGAACGTACGCTTTCTCCGCAAGTTCTATGTCTAGCCCACGGGCTCGTCCCCTCCCCCGGAGCGATTACGCCAGAGGGGAGGGAGACATTGTACTCACCGTTCCCTCCCCCATCGCAATCTCGCGGGGGCACGCGTTGTATCTCAACTCCTTGTTAATACAATTGGTTTCTCCTCAGCTTGGGCTCACTGCAGGTCCCTACAGTATCGTCTCTCCCGGCGATGCCCTCTTAGTGAGGATGCCCTCTCCGTGAGGAAGTGGGCTATCACGACCCAAAAAGTCCCTACAACGGGTCCCACTCCCGTAGGGCGACTTACGATCACCCCTCGTGGACTGAGGGTGTAAGAGGCAACCCGGTCCTCAAGGACCGTGGTAACGAGTCAATTTGAGAGACTAGTCCCCCCTCAAACACTCAAACCCGTCATCGGGCACATCCTCCTCCGGGAGTCGATTTTCTCCTCTGCGAGACGGAATTCTCAGATATTCTTTCTCGGAGATCTCATTCCCGGCTCCCCGTTTTCACAGCAACCGAAGGGTTTTCTCCCGAAAAAATTATCCCCGGGGATTTCGGAGACTTTCTCCCGGAAATTTTATTCCCGGCTCCCTGTTCTAAAAATAGTTCCCGGAAGTTTTTACCCGGATCCCCGTTCTCACGGAGTGCATGTGCCATACGCTTATGCAAGTTTGAGAAATCGTTCCCAGAGGTAATTACCCGGCTCCCCGTTCTCACGGCGACTGGGAAATTCCTCATGGGGACCTTTGGAAAATCTTGGACAATTTTTACCCCGGGCCTTTCACTTCTCCCTCACAGCGCGCGGGGCCACACTCTAGCCCGCTGTAGAGGGGGGGTAACTTGTGCCCGGGTATTGCCCTGTTCCGGACCATCCTTTGAAAATTCGCAAAACAAGTTAACAAGCAAACTTAGCTTTATTGAAATATCAAACCGGAGGACATCTTCCCCCTCTGGTGGGTATCGGTACATTAAACGCGAGATACAACCCGAAGGGCTCCTACACCTAATAATCCCGGAGGCCCTCTGATAGCTCCCGGGTCAGGTCTCGATACAAGCTCCGTATGCGTCGATGGGCCTCCCGAAGTAGGTTCACGGGCCAATACTCGTTGCCCGCCGGTGGGAGTATTCGAAGTGGTGGAACCCTCCGGGACCCAAGTCGTGGAGGGGATAATTCGGCGCGGTGATTGTCAAAATTGTCCAAGTGCCACTCTGGGAGCCACCGCAACCGGAGTGGCTCCCAGGGAGTACAATGGTGAAAGCTCCCAGCGCCGAGACTAAGCAAAGCCAAGGCCACCTGGGCCTCGGCCAAATCATGCCTCACCGGGCCCAGAGGCCTCGCCCCGGGGGCGATCCCCCTTGTCACTGGGGCTCCCCCCGGGATAAGACGCCCAGGTCCCGAAAACCCTCCCCCGGTAGCCGGCTCCCGGAGGACTTGTCACGACAAGTTGAGACTTAGCAAAAAATTCATTTCTATTGCATCAAAATGTCTTTTGTACAAGTCTCCGGGGCTTCTTCTAAGAAGCTACCGGGAGCAAAAATTCTAAAACAAAAAAGGACCTATATAAAAGGCCCGGGGGGGAGGCCCATACTTGTTCATTGGTGTCCTCCCCCCGAGAGGCCTCCGCCGGAGTTGTAGTGTCCACCCTCGGAGGCGCCGACGCCGGGAATCGCACCCGAACGATCCGGTCGTAGTAGCCACCAGTGAGCTGCTCCACCTGTCGCCGGAGAGCCTCGAAGAACTCGAGAAAGCCCCGGGGGATCAGGCCCCCAATCGCCCGGGCGCCGATCCCCCGGTGTTCCACAAGCCCTGCTGCGGCAGCCACCACCGGTATGGCCCGACCCCTTGCCCGAGCATCAGCAGCCTCCAGGATCACAGAGACTCGTGCGTTAAGAAAAGGCACAGCCTCCACAAGCGTCACCGGCACCGCCTCAGAGCTGCCCCCCGGGCCGAGACTCACCCCAAGCCCTTCGAGGGCCGAGCAGACGGAGCGACCCGCGTCCGTCACCGCCCGGGCAGTGGAGCCCTGGAGCTCCCGGAGGGCATCCTCCTTAGCCCTTGCCTCCCTCCAGAGCCGGTCGTTGGCGTTCTCAGAGGTGTGGAGTTGGGCCTGGACTCAAGCCAACTCCCAGACCACATCGTCCCGCTCCTCATAAAAGGCGGAGGCATTTCCCTCCGCCTCCTTCAGTGCCTTGTCGAAGCGTGCCTCGATGCCCCAGGCAAGGGCGCCCCCTATGAACACGAAAGTTAGCCGAAGCCCAAGAGTTGATAAAATCTTAGAAAAAATGACCCACCGGTTCGAGAACGAACCTGGATGTGGAGCGACTGCAGCTCCCCGCAACGGTCGCGGAGCGTCCCTTGCGAAACGTACTCCTACACCTTCCGGGTCTGGAGCCCCTCCGCGAACTGGAAGACCTCCCCCGCGGACAGCAGGGGGGTCTCCCTCCCAACGGCTCCGGACCCGTCCACGCCGGCAAGCCCCCTCACGAAGGTCGTGGAGGTGATGTGAACCGGAGTGGCAGCGACCAGAGTCCTCGCTGCCGAGGAGGTGGCCGAAGAAGAAGTCGACGAGCTCTCCGAGGGGGTGCCACCCCAGGGAGGGATGAGTAGCCCTTTTCCCTTTCCGGGCCGCAGGGCCCCCGGGACCTCCGTCGCTGCGGGGACCTCGTAGACCGAGGGGCTCCCCTCTCGTCCACCGGCCATTCGACGCGCGGAGGGGAAGCCTCCGCGAAACGAACCTCTGGCCTCTCCGGCTCCGGTAGTGCCGGTGCCACCTGGTGCGCGATCGCCGGAGGTAGCGAGGGGGCGTAATTCCCCGAGTCAGATGCCCCCCCGTCATCGGCCGACTCCTTCCCCCGGGCCTCCCCGGAGGCCTCAAGAAGGCGCGCAAACTCTTGCGCCTCCACCACCCCCCTGGAGTTCTCCTCCGGGGGGGGCGGCGTCACCTCACACCGGGAAGGCGCTCGCACACGTCCCGACCCGGGGGCGGCATCTCGGGGCTTCACAGGTGTGGAACCTGGCATCGTTGCCAGACCGGGGGCCTTCTGAGCCTTGGCACGCTTCGGCTCGGAAACCCCGGCGGCCTCCTTCCCCCGCTTGTGAGAGCCGAGGGTCGGGAGAGGAGTCCTCTCCGGTAGCCTCAACCCAAAGGCCTCGGCCACCAAGTTTCGGGGGGGACCCTCCCCGATGACGCGCACGATATGCTCGTGCTCGTCGGCGTAGTACCTCCCAAGGAGGTTCTCCACCTTCTCTCGGGCAGCCGGGTATGGCCGGACTACAAAAGTGAAGAGAGTTAGCAAAATTAACAACAAACGAAGAAAGTCGTCAGGAGCTTACATCGGTCACCGGCTTTTGCGGGGGGCCGCTGCCACCGGGTACTCCTGCACCCATGATGGCAGGAGCTGAATCATGAAGGAGCCGAACGGAGACTTCGGCCCTCCCTTCACCAGATGGGAGCTCCTCGCCGTTGGCTCATAGAAGTACCGAAACAACCGGAGCGTCGGCTCCCATCCGGTGGCTGTCTCGAACAGCCAAATAAAGAGCCCCATCCGAACGAAGGCGTTCGGCGTCAGGTGGTTGAGCGCCACCCCATACTCCCGGAGGAACTCCCGGAGCAACGGATGCACCAGGAGCCGAAGCCCGGCCTCGAGAAAGGCCTCGGAGACGACCACCTCTCCGGGCCTAGGGCGGGGGGCGCCATCCTTCTTGGAGGGGATCCGGATGTCCCCATCCGCGACAACCCCCTGGTCCACGAGGGACTCTAATTCCCCCGAAGTGAACTCGGAGGCCCAGAGGAAGTCTGCGGTGACTTCCTCCGGAGGCACCTCGGCGGCCTTGGCGCGACCCTTGGGACCCATTGTTTTCCCCAGTGGCTTAGGCTCTAAGGAGACTTAGGCTTGGGTTTCCGGAGGTTAAGCTTCCAGGAGAAGGCTACCGGGAGAGCTTAGAACACCGGTGGTGTTTGAGGATCGAAGGTTCGAATGACGTCTCCGGGCCCCTCGAAGCCCCATATATAGGGGTCGAACGTGGCCCCGATGGGTGCCACATGGCCCCTCGTGGTGGATCCGCACCACTCAATTCAAACGGCGCGCGCGAATCAAAGGGGCGAACGAGGGAAACGATGCATCGTCGGTTCGAACCGCGCAAGGTCATTATGGCCAAATGGCGCGCTTCAACTGAGACTAGGGAACTTATTGACCGACGGCGCCGCCATAAACACTTGGCGCAAAGTTCGAAGCGTCGACAAGGCGCCGGAAATCCAACCCGGGGGAGATGTTCCCGGTAATGTGAGCCATCCCCTCTGGGGACTCAAACAGCGTCCCCGGAGGGCATGGGGGGCTGCTGTTGGGGGAAATCTCCGCGGGATCGTCCAGGTAAGAGGCAAAGCTCCCGATGACCCCTATCCCGGGCGCCGCCATTTGCCTGGAGGCAAGGCTCCCAATGACCCCTGTCACGGGCGCCGCCATTTGCCCGGAGGCAAGGCTCCCGGTGACACCTGTCCCGGGCGACGCCATTTACCCGGAGGCAAGGCCCCTGGTGACCCCTGTCCCGGGCGCCACCATTTGTCCGGAGGCAAGGCTCCCGTTGGCCCCTATCCCGGGCGCTGCCATTTTCCCGAAGGTAGGGCCCCCGGCGACCCCTATCCCGGGCGCCGCCATTTGCCCGGAGGCAGGGCCCCCGGTGACCCATGTCCCGGGCGCCGCCATTTGCCCGAAGGCAGGGTCCCCAAGCGACCCTTGTCCCGAGCACTGCCATTTGCCCGGAGGCAAGGCTCCCGGTGACCCCTGTCACGGGCGCCACCATTTGCCCAGAGGCAAGAGCCCCCTGAGCCGAATCACATGAGGATCACGCGAGAAGTACCTCGAGAATTGGCAAGGACACTTGTCAAGCATCCAAGCCCCTTGACCGAAAGAAGGACGCTAGTACCCTTCGATCCAACAGCTACAGCCAGGGTTGTTTAGTCTTTTGCATCTTTTGGGCCTATATAAGCCCTTGTAATCCCTCTTGTAAAGTAGAGACAACTCATTTTTACATCAATACACAAACAAACAGGCATGCTTAGGAGCATTCTCTCCCCGAGAGAACTCCCCCAGCCAACCCTTGTTGGGAGCACGTCGACAGGACTAGAGTCTCCACTGAGACCTGAACCTGTATAAATCCTCGTGTCATTCTTCGTGCTTGCCCGACGGGAGAGGACCGGTCACGCGGTCAGCTCGCATCGTCTTTTCTTCGCTAGGAACAACCAAAAAACCTGTCGGGGTATTCGTAATACCACGACAAAAAGTAATATCGCCAATGTTTTACGGCCTGATGCAGTGCACATAACTCCTTGTCGTAGGTCAGATAGTTCTTTTGAGCTCCTTGGAATAACTCGAAGTAATATGCTACTAGTCGACCTTCTTGCATGAGCACTGCGCCCATTACATAACCTGAGGCATCGGTTTCTAACTCGAATGGCTTCCGGAGATTCGGCAAAGCTAGAACATGAGCTTCGCTGATCTTCTTCTTTAGTATGAGAAACGTGTCCTCATGTTTCTCTGTCCACACGAACTTCTGGTCAATCCTGATTAATGCATGCAACAGAGAAGCCACAATTGAGAAGTGTCGTATGAACTTCCGAAGGTATTGGCATGTTCCCACAAAACTACGCACTTCTATAACTGTTCGCGGTCGAGGCCACTCGCGAATCACTTTTACTTTATCCAGGTCAATTTTCACCGTACCGTTGCCAACCACGAATCCCAGGTACAGTAGAGTTTGCTAGTCAAACTCGCACTTCTTACAATTGAGGCAAAGTCGGTGTTGCTGAAGCTATTCGAACACCTTTTCGATATGAATGAGGTGCCCATCCCACAAACGACTATAGATCAGTATGTCGTCGAGGTAAACGATCACAAAGTCGTCGAGGTAAATGATCACAAAGTCGTCGATAAACTGTCACAATACGTCATTCATAAGACGCATGAAAGTAGCCGGAGCGTTACAAAGCCCAAACAGCATGACCAGCCATTCGAACAGACCTTGTTGTGTTTTGAACGCGATTTTCCAAGTATCTTCTTCTCGGATACTAACTTGATGATACCCTGATTTTAGATCCAATTTCGAGAAGACAGCAGAATGCTTCAATTGATCTAATAGGTCGTCGATACGAGGAAGGGGGTACCAGTTCTTGATGATGATCTTGTTCGGTACTCGATAGTCGATGCACATACGCCAAGTCTCATCTTTCTTTGGCACTAACACCACAAAAGATCCACAAGGTGAACTACTCGGTCAAACGACACCATCATTCAACAATTCACCAAGTTGTCTTTTGATCTCTTCATTTTCAAATACTGAGTTGCGATACACACTCAGATTGGATAGTGTCGCATCGGACACGAGCTGAATTTTGTGCTCGACTGGACGTTTCGGCGGATGACCCTGGATACTTTTGAACAGATCATTGTATTTCTCCAGCAGCCTCGACAAATGACCAGAATCTTCTCATCATGCAAACGAAAACGCTGCTTGAGTACTCTCACTTCAACCAACCGGTTGAATCATAATAAGCACGTATTTATGACATGTATTGACGATTCGTTTGGCCTGATTTGCAATAATCAAGTTTGAAATATTGACATGGACGTCTCTACCGATCACGAACTTAACTCCGTCTTTAGTGAGCTCGTACTCTTGCACTTGTTGATGGAAGTGAGCGTCTCGATCATACAGATACGGACTCTCAAAGATCACCTGATAGATATCAATAGGAACAACATCGCATTGAATCTCATCGATATATCGAGCAAAGATCACAATTTCAACACACATTGACTCGTCATCTGTTGGTTCACGTCGGATATAAACCAACCCAGTGGATACGGTCACGGGTGTGTGGTCATCTTCAATCCAAGTCGTCGAACTAGTCCAAAGAAAACCAAATTCTTCTGACTTCCAGGATCGAATATTGCTGCGACCACTTCATGCTTCACCTGGATATTGATAGTGAACAAGTCCTCCGTTGAGTAATGGTCATTAGGTGAATCCGAACCTTTTTCCTTCGACATTGCCATCAGAGACAAGGTGGTATCCGCCTCATCAACCGAATTCACTCGGACAACTCCTTCGGGTGGAGCCGTAGTAGCTGTAGCTGTTCTTTTCCCTGGTCCGTTTCTCTTTGGTCGAAACTCAGGATGGACCTTATAGCATTTATCATTTGTGTGCCCGGCAACATGACAATGATCACAAGAGATGCTTGTACTAAACTTCGGAGTATTTTTCTTCGGCCTCAACTTTCCTTTTGACGAGGTCGAATTCTCCTTCATGTCCTTGTCGTTGCGGGATTTATTTTCTTCTCGATCGCCATAGCAGTCGTGCTCGCGGTCATGATGTCCTGGACGCCGAATAGGCTTAGCTCAGCACTAATCGATTTTTGAATTTCAGACGTATATTTCCGAAACACCTGAGGATCAGAGAGCAAGATGCCAATGATCATTGCCTGTCTCCGAAACTCCACCGAACGATCACATCTCTCTTCGAGATAACCCATCGAGTAGAATTCTTGTCGTAGGAGTCATTTGAATTGTCCCCACATAAAGTCGCCAGCTTCACCATTGGCAACAAGAGCCTTCCACCATGTCTTGGCGTGGTCCTTCATCTTCAAAGGTGCGAACTTCACCTTTTGAGCACTACTGAACCCTCGTATGTCAAAGTAGGTCTCAAGCTGGTCATCCAAGAATCCAGCTTCTCAGCATCTGTCACCCCATCGTATATGTGTACATCAATCTTAGTTTCGACCTCGAAGATTCAATAACTAAGGAGGTGTTGACGAGGTCGTCGGCATTGTGGTCGTCTTCGTCTTCATCTTCGTCTAGCCTACAAAAGTCTTCACCAATTCTCACACCTTTAATCTTGTCTTTTGAAGCATCAACTTCAGAAGGTACAGCCATGGCCTACCGCTTAATCCAAGCAAACACGTTATCCATGTCGGTGGAGAGTTTAGCCACTTGTTCGACTAAGTTAGTTTGAACGGAAGTATCATCAAACATCTTTGGAGACGCGACTATAGGAACCTTCGAATAATCGCCTGGAGTTTCACGAAGGTTTTGTAACCCTAGCGAGTCTTCCCCATCCACATGACAAGATAGTTGCTCTGATACCAACTTGATCAGATTAAGACCTAGACCAAGTTTCGGACTAGACTTATCTGATGCTAATTGCTCTGATTGAGATATAGACGAGTTTCGACTATACTCGATCAGATATTAACATGCAGAACAACAGGATATTACTCAGAATTACCAAAACCCAAGTTGATCGAAAACACAGTTCAAAAGATAGCACAACTCTTTATTGAAAAGAGGGATCTGGTATACGTTGAATGTTAAGACGCACTCGCCTACGTCGATGAACTGTGTCTAAAACTTAAATAAGTTCAATCTAGACTCGATGATATAAACTATAACTATTATAAAGTATTTATAGTCCAATCGTATGAATACGTATCAAACTCAACAATCTAAACGTATCAAACTCGAACAACTAACTAAAACTAATTGTATAGGACTCAGTTATATAAACTATATCGGAATATTAACCGATTCGGACGACCAAACAGAGTTCGAATCCTAACCAAGTTCGAATCCTGCTGACATTTCCGACCAGACAGAGTATTCAAACCTGTCGTACTCGACCTGAAGATCCACCCGGATCATGGTGAAAATATTGTATGAATAAAAATGGTTAGCAGCCATTGAGGGTCCTTTGGTTTGAAACCAAACCAGTGTCAAAGATTTGGCCATCTTGCGGGGCATAGGTATGTTTGGTTCACACAAAAAAACACACCCCAAAATCTTTGGTCATTAGCCTTAACATAATAGCTGCCAATACAGTGTAGCCAAAATTTGACTACTCCATCCAATACCTATTTGTCACAAAGATAAAACTTGCAGAATTGACCTAAAAAACTAGCTAAAAATAATCAAATGTGAACTATTTCTGTTGGTATATCAAAATATGGCTACAAATCAAACAACAGCTAAATTAAATGACATAAACAAATTTTGGCATGACCAATTGTAGACACCAACCGAACATACCCAAAATCCATAATACATTGGACTATTTTACTTAAACAATGGTAGTCAAAGTTAGCCAAATACTAGTAATCAAACAAACAATGGCTAAATTAGACCGCTCATTGCACCACAGTGCTAAATTTAGGCTCGACAGTTTATAGAGCTTTAACCGGGCTGGAGCATCAGGCGATCAAAATGTGGATCAGATGCAAAAGATCAACGGCCAGTGGCTGCAGCATAAGATGCTATGAGATCAAAGAATACATAAGTCAAAAGCTTACATCCAGGTCTTTTGCTATAACGCTATTCCGTTTCCCCCGTGTTAGAACAAATATCCCAATATCTTAATTAGGGCGTCTTCACACAATAATTTTACCCATATGCCACACTCACCTATCCTATCATTTTATATGCGACAAGGCAAAAATATACAGAAATGAAGCAGATTAGTCATACATACATGCATGCGCAGCGAAGCGTGGCAATATTGGCACCCTATAGCATGCCATACTCGTATACTCCCCTGTAGTATGCGGTATGCCACACTGGTCTTAAGATAATTTGTAGGCATCAACCAAAACAGGCACTATACAAATGCGAGGAAAAAGGAGCACAGACAGATGATTTGCACGTTCAGGCTGCACGGCTGAATTCAGGAGTGGATAAAATACTGCAAACTAGTTGTTCTTAATACTGTCTTACAGGAAGAAAAACAGAAATTAGATAATTCCGCAACAGCTATTAAGAAAGACCATCTCAGGAAAATGTCTACAACAGTCGAAATGCAGCATCTTTACAAGACAACAGTTATAGTAACAAACCAACCTGGTGGACACCTCAACAGGAAAACACACAAGTGGTCACACCGCCCAACTCACAGCACTGGTCACCTTCCCCTTATGTCAAAAGCCCAAAGATATGTTGATACAGCAGCTTCTAAAACAGCTCCTCTTGATGACAAAATTCAAAAGTCAAACTCCCCTGTCGCCTGCAACATCAATGTGTATCACCCATATTAGCAAGCAAAGCACTACAGTAAGTCAACCATAATTTTTCTTGGGGGCCAAACAGCCTGATGGTAACTGAATTAACAGATGTGTTTTTCAGACAACAAACACTGACTTCTTTGGAAAGTTCCTGGGCAAAATAAAGTTGCAGAAAATTTGAATGCCCTAGTGATTCCACAATCATATAGTTTAGTAAAAAGTCATCCGCATCTAGTAACTAGCAACTAGGCCTACTAGAGGGTGGGTCAAACCCAAATAAATTATAGGTTGGAGAGGGAAAAATAGCAACCCAAATTGCTTTGTGGGTTCAACCCACCCTTGGGTTGGACCCATTTCAACCCAAATCTTCCACCCTTACCCAACCCAATCTTATTTTGTTTCTCAACCCATTTCAACCCACCCAAAACCAACCTATTTTAAACACGACCTTTTAACCCATTTCAACCCAACCCATTACCACCCACCTACTAGCAACCAACTCAGTAATTACTAAATACTTAATCAGATATACTGGCCGCTGCTAACTAGTACAGTAGAAGAAAAGTCTATGATTATTCACCACATCCATGTATGGTCACTTAGATAATAGCAGATAAAAAAAGCATAACCAACATAGTCATTGCAGGCATTCAGTTTGGTTGATTACATAATTTCTAGAGGAAAAGCTTAGCATGCTCTCCAATTTTGGCCAGCCTTGTTTCAAGAGTAGTTAACAAAGTTATCAAAATAACAAAGCTGCATCCCCATAGCAGGATACTCATGCCATGTTGTATTCAGTTCCATGTGACTAATAATTAACAAAAAAAAAACCTTGTACAAGAGAATTTCTCAGAACTTTTCATGAACTTGTTCAAAACTCAACAAAAATCTTAGAATTGCTGGTGTGCGAGTTTACATATGGTTGGTCTTGATTCTACTAACTGCTGTCCTTTCATACCTTGCTACATGCCTGTGAAATGCTTCTATGCACAAAATACAATATATTTAAAACTCAACCAATGAAGCAGGGAAGATAGTTTCAAGCATATCGTTTTCTGACATTCTGGAACATAAACAGACCAGCCTTTGCACATGGACCAAACAAACACAGCAAAGAATTGTTATGTTTGAGTACAACTATGCTTGGGCCAACTTGAGGTAATAAAAGCAGTACAACTGTAATGATCCTACAGTGCAAAATGTGCTGTAATGTCCTGCAGACCTACTAGAGAAGTGAATCTCCTAGAATGAGCTCAATGCAGTTATATCTATACTCTGCACAAGTTCTCTTTGTGACACCAAGAAACTTAAACTCTGCTTGGTCTGCTTAATCTCACTCTTCATTACTCCAAAATTTATGTGCCCAGGTAAGTAGACATTATGGAACCATTATTTTTTCCAAACTTGGCAATGCTGAAGAAAAGAAGCACACTAACTATCCACAAAAGGTTTTTTCCCCTCTTATTGCAATAAACCAAAAGTTATGGCAAGAAAAATATACACTTAAGTAACAAAATTGACCAAAGAAAGGTGGGTGATTAGTCACAAAATTGAACAAAAGATTATTTCACCCACCTTATTGAATAGAACATCTCGGCCAATCAAATGCATTATCCCATCCTTCAAAGTGCATTTCCAACGATTCTTTGTCCTTGTCACCTACATAATCCAGTGAAGAGGACACAAGAAACAGTAAAAGTGATGAAAGAGTAATTGAAACAAGAGGTGCACCTAATGTTGCTTAGCCTATCTTTTTCTCAAAGCACAAAAAAGTATCATTACTTTGTCAAATTGCGCAAGGACAAGGTGTTGTGTGTTAGGTTCTTCCTCCCCTTGCTCAAGGTCATCTAATTCATCATCATCGTCATCATCTTCATTAAGAGGAGGTTCATCTTCATCCCCTGTATCATTTCTTGGCTTTGGTGTACCCACAGCAGGTGTTGGAGCTCGATATTCCGCTAAAAAAAGAGCAAGATACAACCAAGATAAGCAAAGGGGGGAGGATTAATAAAAAGTCTAGATAAATTTATAACAAATTTACCAGAGTCACCAGGGGTATTATAGTCTTCAGTGGGGACTCCTGGAAAATGGAAAAACTGCAAAAACAAAAACATAGTCAGTAGGAAAAAACTGAAAGATATAAGATAAACTTGTTTGATATTTTTAAATGATACATCGTTATAGTCATCCTGTATCCCATCCTGTTGAGGAAGCACTGGAGCTTCTGTAGTATCTTTAATGAAAGGTGTCTTAGTTGAAGCTTCTTGATTGTTCATGACGGAACTCCAGAGTTGCTCTACCTTA
This sequence comes from Pharus latifolius, assembly GCA_019359835.1. Lineage (NCBI taxonomy): Eukaryota > Viridiplantae > Streptophyta > Magnoliopsida > Poales > Poaceae > Pharus > Pharus latifolius. The sequence continues at coordinate 26,570,401 of CM033323.1, read as the reverse complement.
TCCTAAAGAAACACAAAACTAATATGAGCTTCCACGCAAGAAACTAATATTTAGAATTTCAACACTACACGATAAAATTCTACAGTCCAAAGAGTATATAGAACAAAAAAAGAAAGAAGCAAAAGCAAGGGTGCTGCATTATCATCTTACTAGAGGATAAGGATCAGCAGATCTTGTAAATTAAAGAATTGAACAAACAAAAAAAGAAATGTGCAATTTGTTGCACATAGTCAACATATTCTTGTTGACATATGCAGATGTACTGCTTTATATATGAAGAAAATTCCAAAATATCTAAAAATAGCAATCAACAAAAATCCTAAGTACGAATTTAAGTTTAGGTCCCAGTCATGCGAGGATAATTTTTTAGTTAAAGCGATGTCATGTTGGAAATTTGACAATTCTAGGTCATGAATTCCCACATGATTGTGAAGTATGATCCATGAAGCGCACACACTCGTGTGTGTGTGTGTGTGTGTGTGTGTGTGTGTAGTGTTAAAATCAACAGTATGTAGGCTCAGCTTATTCTCCCCCAATCCAATTGCTTTATCAATTCAGTGATAACAAGTCATGAAATATATCAACCAGATCAGCAAAAATCTTCAGCTGTCTAGACATTTAGTTCAATGCATGATCTTCTTAATCTAGAAGGCACTTCCAAAATTAGTATACCTTCCCCATTTTTATTTACCATTAGCTGGGTCTCTTTCCCCTAGAACTAGATAGTGGCATTCTTAATCAAGTTTTGAAAATCACACACTATGGAGCCTCTACTTTCGAATATCACACACTGTTAAATGCTTGATAGAGTTAATGTGAATTTAGCTGCACAATCTTCATGAATGTACTGATCGAGATATGCCCTAGAAGCAATCATGGAAATGGTTGTATCATGTCATGTTTATGAATTCTTATTGTATTCTCTAAATAAAATATCACTTTTATTGATCAACAAGTATATGACTTATTCGTGGAACTATTTATAATAACATATGGATTGCCTCAATTTATTTACGACATTATTAGTGATACTTATTCTAAACATCTCTAACTTTCGGCATTACATGGAATAATAATGCAAGATGAGTCAGCACGATCATTGATTGATAGTCAAGTTTCACGGACTATGGATATGAGATATCAAGTCAATGTCGTGAACACATGTTGGAGAATATGTTGGTCGGATGGATCCATCTTTAGCCACTGTTGAGATTATTATGTCTCATCAATATGTTTTTAGTAGTTATTTCGATTTATGTTTAGACTTGAGATTATCACGGTTTCATACATGCGTAATGACATACCTTGGTGTCATCAACCGTTGCTCTTAACCGAATTGTCATAAAGGTGATATACAGATATGTTATGAACCATGTGGTTGGAAGTGAATGATCGAGATGGAATTTATCCTTCATATCTTAAGAGATCTCTGGGCCCCCCGATGTAATTGGACTAAGAAAGTGCATAGTCATATCAAATATAGTTTAGTCAACTATGAAAAAAGGTTAGTCCATTACAAGATCGAGAAAGGACCAAACTATTCAAAGATAACACGTTTCTCACCTTGAGTTCAATCTGGTATCCTGAGGCAAAAAGATGATCCATGATAAGTTGTATAGATTCGTCGGATATGATCTTTGTGTACATGCGAGTAATCATAATGGCTTGCTAGGGACCACTTATGACTTGTGACTCGGGAAATTGTTTCCGGTCGCGACCAAATATACACGAACTTACAGGGACATACAACGGGTTGGAGAATTAATTCGGATGGAATCTGAAATAGGTCCCCTATTGGTAATGGGTTTACCATTGGGATTAGGGTTCGCATTTGTAGATCTGCAAGACCTTATAAAAGGTGAGGTGGGCATGCAAAAACTATCTGATCTATTATGGCCGCTACCACCATCGACGAAATAGATCTCGTAAAACCCTAGCCATGTGTGCTGGTGCTAGCACACGAACACGCGGTGCTCCCTCTCCAAACGTGTGGACTTCCGTAGAGGTGCAGTTGCTACTGTTGTACTGCTAGTCACGATCCGATTGCGACATCAACTCTTCTTCCGCTGCTGCGTTGTCGCATCCGTGCGTCTAGTGGTAAATATTTTGATCTATGATTTTATGCTTGTATGGTTCTTGGGTTTTCAGGTTAAAATTTTTGAATTTAAGACTAGAGTAGCAGCCCGTTTTCCTTCATGTACTTCATGTTAGCAAGTCATTGACTTGCAGATGACGGAAAACTTTAGAACCCATGTATGATGGTCTTGGTTCTAAACTAGGTTGCACTGGCACAAACACCTTGTACTGGAATGGCATGCTATAGACACAACGAGATGATATTTTTCTATACATACCAACACAGCAGCAAGGCTATACATAAGTAAAAAACCACATTTTTTTTCAACTTCTATCAATACCAATACGAATGACATAATAATATATAATATTATTATTTTAGATACTAAATACATCAAGTGCAAAACTTAATGTTTTTACTAATGTCTTGAGTAGCCACCCTATATAAATTGCAAGCTAGATTACATATCAAATATATAAGGTTCACAAAGTAAAGAATTAGCTGTGTCCACAACAATAATCCCATGTGGGACTTTGGAGAAAAATAAATTTCCGCTCGGAACAATTTGGACGAAACCAACATTTCCCAACACGCATCAGGGCCATGTGAATGTTGGGCACAACACATGCAGCCAAATAGATGCAATTTAGGTGCTGAAATTGGCCATTGGCTTATGCAAAAGAAAATGTATATATTAATATTGCATAGTCCTGTGCCTTTAGGAGTTAGGTATTCATTGCAGATCTACATGGCAGCCTGACACAACTAATAGTTTTAGGGCATATTCCAGTGGGTAACAAGTGACATAAAGATACTAAAAGAGGGTCATCACTTAACAATTTTTTGTGTGAATTAGAGTGGAAGAGGTTGGGATTGGAGATCAAAAGTATATGGTGCTAAAGCAGATCCAAGCACATAACCACACCTAGAAATAGCAATTTTCCTTGTTGTTACATGCCTAAATTAGAGAAAGAAATAGGAAGGAGAGACATAGATGGAGATATATTTTAAACTTTATTTCTTACTTACATCTAAACCTAGAGGGGGCAGATAATATATAGCCTAACAATTTTAATCTACACAAATTAAGCCTAAACTAATCCTATTTGAATAGAAAGAGATAAATCCTAATCTTGTTAGAGTCCAAATCAAACTAAATTTAAACTAATCTTATCTAAATAGAAATAGAAATAAATAAATCATAATTTAGGAAAATGTCGATCCTAATTTGATTTGACTATGTCCATTCATAACATTTCTCCTCTACTAAAGAGCCAGCTCAACCTCGAGTTGGACCTCTATTCGTATGTCTGGCAGACGTTAGGGGTGGTCCCACTTCCACATCTTTTTAGCACCATGTAGAAGTCCCCTTTTTCGAACTCAGTGTGGAAGCCAGTGAAGATGTTGGCACCAATGAGCTAAAAATTAGTGAGTTGACTAGCCTTGTGGCCCTTGGAAGTGTCGCCAAGGAAGAGCACAATGAATGTGTTGGGGGTGCTGTGCCACCATGTGACAACACCCAAGGTGGACGACACTACAAGGCGAGGTGGGTGCTGCGGTGGATCGAGAGCGGCAAGCACTTTGCATTGCTACTCGTTGTGTTCACTTGCATTGCAGGAATCTTCTCGGGGTCCTACGTCATCTTCTAGTGCAAGAAACAGGGATTCCTACTGGGGCTTACTATCTCAAACAAGCTTATCTCCTACCATGAGGGCCTCTACTGTGACTTCGTCTGTCTGTTGTACGACTTGCTCGACCACAAGCTCAATGTTGCCCGCATGCGAGACCTCGTCAACATCATCAACATCGTGAGGGAGTTTCTATGCATTGTCACCACGTGCCTTTTTTATCCTATCTAGGTGGGCATCAATGACATCAAGTTTCTTGTCGCACAGCTCCATATTCCGAAGGATTTGATCAACTACTCCATAATCTAGCCGCCTATTACAACATCGGATATCTCTAGAAACTTGTCTACTTCAACATACGAAGTCATGGTAGTTGGCTCCAATACCAAATTTGCTACATGCCTAACTTACAGAAAGAGGGAGGGAGAGAGATAGATGAGGATATACTTCAAACTTTATTTCTTGCATGCCTCTAAATATAAGAGGTGATAAATAATATATAACCTAACAATTGTAATCTAAGCAAATTAAATCTAAACTAATCCTATTTAAATAGGAAAAGATAAATCCTGATCTTGTAAAAGATCAAATCAAACTGAATATAAACTAATCTTATCTAAATAGAAAAAGATAACTCTTAATTTAAGAAGATACCGATCCTACTTTGATTTGACTGTCTATCCATAACACTCATCTCCACAAATTACCTGTTTCCCTGATAAGGGTGGACACAGAATGTCACTGCTACATTAAATAGGGGAAGGAATGAGGATTCATCCCTTATTTCCGTCAACAAATAAATCTTCAGAACATACAAATGCACATATAGAGTTTACTCAGAAACTTACAGATCTTGTACTCATGCATCTTGTGATTTGTGATTTGTTTATCTTCTGTAGTAACTAACTCAGTATATAATATTAGTGTGTTTCTTAATAATGAATTGCCTATAATCATATTGAACTTGTAGAACAAACTTGCATTGTTCAATTTAGACCCTCTAACAGGGCGCTCTTCCACATGAAACCCCCATAGGGGATCAGGCTGGGATGAAGTTCTCCATTTAACAAAATTACGGCAGGAGAGAGAGAAGCAACCCTCCTCATTGCCATGGATAGCCACATCATTACATAGCCCTAGGAAGATCACTACCACATGAAAATACGAGCCACAACAAGCAAAAGATGAAAATTTAAGAGAACAAATTGAATTTAGCATTGATAAGTACCTTTGGCACAAGAAATTCTACTGTCTGATCTGCACTTCCATCTTGTTGTGGCATAAAAGAGCCAGAAGGGAGCTGGCCAGGATACTCATCCCTCTTGCGTTTTCCAGAAGACATCATCAGAAAATCCTACAGAACCAAATCTTACCATATCAACACACATCGATACCTTCTTATCTTACATTGAGCAATAAAAAAATGGTACATATGGAATGGCATGAAAATGGACACAACCAGATATGAAGCTATTGCAAATATTATAAATGGTCAAAATCAGGGCCCCTAAACTGACTAGTGGAGTAGATCCCATGGGCAACCAGTAACACAGGCAATTTGGGGAATTTGAAACTGAACACAATTCATTTTTAAAATCCGCAATCAACCACCCACTTGGTTTCAGAGCTATTTGAGGTGGTAATTAGCCAGATTGTGGTGTTCTGCGCAAGCTGTGCTTTTGAATGTTAATACTTGTTCATGTTGAAAAATGCATAAACTTCTAGAGAGAAGTCCAAATTTGGTCCTCCCAACTTTGATCCAAAGTCCAATTTTTTACCTCAACTTTTCAAAGGACCAAAAATGGTCCCCAACTTTCAATTTAGATCCAAAAAAGGCCTTCTATATAAAGTTATCACCCACATGTAGTGATATGGAGGGCTACTTTTGGACAAGGGTCCAAAGTTGAGGGGCTGTTTTAGCCCTTCAAAGAGTTGAGTTCCTAAGATGGACTACAGCCCAATGTGGGAGGACCAGAAGGGAACTTAAGTTGGATGGTGTATATGATAGAACATTGGTTGGGAGTGTCAGCTAGGACTACAAGAGCCATCACAACTCGTGGGCACAATGCTGTAAACAAATGAGTAGAGCCCACAAGGAAACATATAAAACTCACAAAGTGCTGTTCTAAATAGAATTTACAAAATTGTCCTAGCAGGACACCATGCACTATTACGAGAAACATATCATAGCAAATTTCTGATATGGGCAGAATGCACATAAGAAAAATTTGTTAACACCGTCACAGCAATAAACTGCAACGACCACTGCCATTAGCACATAAAACATTGCTAACAAATACTAGCTACTTTATCCTATTGTACATTGATCTCTCAGCTATGCGTTTGGTTCAAATATACCAAACCAAAGCTACTTTATCTTATTGTATCCATGGCCTCAAACTATGTGATTGGCTTAAATATACCAAATTGTCACCTTACCATTCAAGAAAAAGGTCAGCTAAGATGGGGCATAGCTGAGGTTAGGTTCTTACCTAGGTTGTATGGAAATGATATTCTTTTATGTACCATGGATACTTTTTTGATTATGTATATACTTCTTTAATTATCTAATATATTAGTTATGAAAAAATATACTTTATAGTTTTGCAATCATATAACATACTTCATCATTAATAGTTTTTTTGTCAAATATATACCTTTTTTTAGTTGTATAGTATGTTATTATGAAAAATATACTTTACAACTTACAAAAAGTATATATTTCATACTTCATTAAAAATATTATATATATATATATATATATATATATATATATATATATATATAACCAAATCTTGTAGACTACAAGCAAAGAAGTATGTATAATGTATTTGAATGTTGGGAGTACATACCCTAGGAGTATAGAATCATTTACACACACACACAGAGTATAAAATGTTTTGAATTTGATAACAAATACATTATCTAATTATTATGCTTGTTATGTGCAACTCAAATCAGCAAGTACTTATAGAAATATTATATATGGATATATATGAGTTCCAAGTATTCAATGAGCATGAATTACTCTACAACACCATAAAGTATAGAGTTAGTTAATTATATTACTAGTAATATATCAATTTGTTTACAGCATGCTATTGATATGGAGCACTATATTCAGCATAAAGTTATTTTTTAAACCCAAAATGTGCCGAATTGCCGACATTGCTTCGACATGTCATTGGACATGGCCTGGACATGCCCTGTGTTGGATGTTAGACACAACTCCTATACATGCTCACCAGTGTCCAGAAGTGTCCGGTGTCAGACGCGGTCACAGACATGGACACATCATTTCGTAGAAGTGTTTGTGCTACCTAGGGTCTTAAAATAGGGCAGAACTGAAAAACAAAAAACTGATAACTATTTAATAAGGTACAGCAGAGGCATTCTTTATACCACACCTATATGAGGGATTAAATTACACTCGAATCATCACAAGCAAACAGTACAAATAACAACATGGTTGTTATGATAAATCTATGGGCTCAAGTTTCCTTTCTCTTTTCTCTTGCTAAGCTAAAGAAAGTTGTTTATTTTACTATTAGACCCACTGATGGACAACATTGTTAATGTTCTTCTGAGCTTAGAGACAGCCATGCAATTAGAAACTGGAGACTGTTTTAAAGCTGAACTCAAGAGGTTATCATACAAATTGGGAAACAAGATTCTTCTGAAATGATTGTAATAAGAACAACAATAACTACTCTTGAATCTGCATAACATATTCCATAATCTAGATTTCGCAGGTTAAAAATAACTATATATTCGAGATCCTTTTTTGATTTTTGTCTATTAAGTCATGGAAAATTTCTTATTCTCATCATAGTTTTCCATAAAATAAAAATGTATTGGTGCATAAATTTCTTTTGCAATACACCAATCTCGACCATTACATCCCGAATTGGATGTTTTGGGGTTTAGTCATGAATTGGATGTTTGGGGTTTAGTCCTGAATTGGATGTTCAGGACTACAAGGGCTTCATTCATAGATAAGATTATACACCCTCTACCACAAAATCTATACAGTCATTACTATCTTCCTTTAGTGCCTCCAGTGATTCCTTCCGTACTCCTGCAAAACAAGTAAACAACACTACCACAAAATCTATGCAGTCATTACTCTCTTCCTTTAGTGCCTCCAATGAATCTTTCCCTACTAGTTCCCCCAAAACAAAGCAATTATTATTTGCATTAGGTTATTCTTGCTTGTAGCGCATTTGTTACAAATACAAGCAATTGTTCTCTTTATTGCCTCCAATGATTCTTTCCATACTACTCCCGCAAAACAAAGCTATATTTATTTGCATTAGGTTGCTCTTGCTTGTAGTGCACTTGTTACAAATACAAACAGAGGTGGTGTCATGAAAGTGATGGTATATGCTTACAAGTGAAATTTTATTTAATAATCTTATGTGATGTGACCATTTCGAACTAATCTGATTCAAATGAACCTGCCGAATCCACTTAGTATGTGGAAAGAAGATTTGAAGTCAAATTTTCACTCATAGCTAACACTAAGAGAATAATCCACCGTGAAAGCATATTATAGGCCACTTATCCTCAAAATCATCTGAAGAAACCCAAGTTTTGCAGACATATTATAGATTTTAACAAGATTCAAAACCAAACAGATTTCACTGTAGTGGACCAAGATCACAGCTATTGTCAAACCAGTGAGTAACCACTCGGATTTAGGCCCCATTTGGGAGGGCTTTAGTTTCAGCTTAGTGTTGTCAGAAACTTAAACCCTCCCAAATAGGGTGCCACAAAAGGGCTTCTCAAATAAGCTTAAAACTCATTTTGAACTGAAACCACTGAGAAATTTAAGTCTCTCCCCCAGTTTCTTTGAGAAGTCTCCCAAAGCCAAAAACTTAAACCCTCCCAAATGGGACCTTAGAACTTTTGAGCGCCCATTTGCAACATTTTTTGTCAATGTACTTGACAGAATTATCGGGAAAATGTTTTCCTCAAATAGCTAAATATGAACAACATGTCATGGAAAGTGGGAAACACCATTTGCAACATATCTCTGCGGCAGAAATCCACCATGCCATATCAATTTTTTACCTTAGTCAGCGGCTGAGGTGGAGCTCCCCTGTCCGGGTCCTCACGGCCTTCAACATAAGCTGAACACTCAGCCACAAACATCCAGATCATTATATTATTGCAGTCCCCAGTAACTATTGCCCTGACCCAAGTAATTTACAAGGCATGCACAGAAAACAACAATTCAACATAACATAAGCACATACCAACATTAACATCAACACCCAGCGGCGGCCTCTGGTTCATCCAGGATGACGGGGGCTGCTGCAACCACAACATCCCAGCATAAAACCCAGTCCACTAAAATGTAATCTTTCTTACACAGAAATACACAAATCCACCATACCATGTAGGGGCTGGGGCGACCAGATTTGGGATCAGCCCCGTTCATTGTCATTCCATTCCTCACGTCACTGATCGGAGATGGCGCATAGTCCGATGGCCCCGTTGGTATGTTGTACATCCCCGAGTCCGTCCCCGGCAGTGGCGTCTGGATGGGCGTCTGCAGTGGCGTCTGCCCCCAAACACAAACATCACTATAAAGATCGCACCTTCCGATGCGCAAGGAGGCAAGATCACAACTAATCTCTGGGTTAATCGAAGGGATTCCTCTTCCTTCTTACCGGGGGGAAGAGCATGTCGGCGGTGGGGGTGGCGTACTCCTCGGAGGTGGCCTCGTAGGGCACGTTGAGGTCGTGGACGGGGGGCGTCGCGCCAGCGGTCGCCGCGGCGACGCCGCCGCCGCCGCCCCCGGCGGGGGCCTTCGAGCGGTCGATGGAGCTGGTGATGGCGCCGCACTGCAGCATCTTCATCTCCCAGAGCTAGGGTTTCGGATTGGAAACCGTCAAATCGGGGAAGCTCTAGGTCAGGGTTTCGGCGGGGGGGGGTGTTGTGGTTTGTTGTGGAAGATGGGAAATAAACAGCTACTCACCGCCTGGAGCTCGTTGAGGACAGCGTCGCCGACGCCGTAGGTGATGAAGTCGTCGCGGACCTTGGCGATGACGTCGTCGATGACGGAGATGTAGACGGTGGAGACGTTGCCGCTAGCCATGGCGGCGCGGTAGTAGTGGAGATAGGTTTGGGGGGAGGAGGGGGATGAGGAGAAGGAAGGGCGTGAGATTGTGATGAGGCGTGGGTTGATGAGGCTGGAGGAGGAGGCGGACGAGAGAGATGGGGAATTAAGGAGAGATTATAAATAGGTTTGCATCCGGTGGCGTCACGTGGCCGGGGGTATTTGTATCCCGGAGCCGACCATTCACACACTCAACTCTCTTCCCCGAACGGGCTTTTTTGCGGGAGGACCTGTAGTTTGTTTGTTTTGAGATTTCGGTCCTCAGATATTTCTAGGGCGATGCTAGACAACTTGTATTGTTGGGACGGTTTTTGAGGTCCTGTTTGGAAACAAAGTTTTTTTGAGTTTTTTTAATATTATGGTTTTAAAAGAAATTGTAGTATTGAAAACTAAGATCCTGTTTGATTAGAAAGTATTTTATGATTTTTAAAACTGTGGTTTCTTCAAAATCATGATTTTTTGAAGTTTTTTGAAGTTTTACAAATTTTGTTCTAGTACAAAGTTTTTCTCCAGAACTTTAACCACACTCTTCCCTTCTTCCTCTTTGTTCCCTCTTTACCTCCCCCAGTCTCCTTCTTCCTCCCTTCTTCCTCTCCGTTGCTTCCTCCTCTCTCCACCTCCCGCGCCTCCGATCGCACCTTTGCCGTTGGAACCACCATCCCGCGCCGCCGGAGCCACCTCCACCGCCGCACCTCCGTAGCTCCTTGCCGATCAGCCGGGCCGCCGCCATCGACCTTCATCGCACCGCTGCCGGATTCGCGCCGCAACCACCGAGACGCCGCTGATCGCCGCCTCGCCCCACGCCGTGCTTCACGCTGTGCTGCGCCGCCACCGCCGCTCCAACCGTCGAATCCGCCAACGCACCGCCACTCGCCAAATCTGTTCCCCGATTTCCACTTCTCCCACCGCCACCGACCACCACTTTAGATCTTGTTGCCAGTGCCACTCTTTATGTGTTGTTGAGGTGATACCTGTGGGCAATTGTAGCATTGTTCAGATCATCTTATGCTTGTCTTTGTGAACAATTGAATTTTATGTTTTAAATTTGATTCTTTTGATCTGGATGCTAGAGCGATTTCATGATTCAAAATTCTAGTTCATGTTGGAGTTGAAATTTGCGAAACAATCTTCTGAATACTGACCTGAAACACCTTTCAAGTTGACTTAGAATAGTCAGTGAAAATTGTTTGATTAGTTTGATCTAAGTTTCAGTTCTTATTAGTGTGTTAAAATTTGCATTCTATACTATGTTTACGAATCAGTCATCTTTGAATGTGCAAAAATTAAAAATAGTCATGTGGTACAAGTTTGTCTGTATGTTCCCCACCCTTTCCTCCTCCTCCCGTCGAAGGCCGCGCATGGGGGCGCCGGTGGCTACCACCCCCTCGTCCTCCTTCCATTGGTGATCTTGCACCCTCGTAGAAATTGTCCAATGGTTACTTTTTTAAATTTTCATAACAGCTAGTTTATTTAAATATCAAACTGAAAACTTTAAAAAAATGTATATCCAAATACCCATAAAAATTATAGTTTTCTCAAAAATCGTAGTTTTGTAATACTACGAAATAATGTGGTTTTGGTTGCATGACAATTCCAAAATCATGGTTTTAAAATACTATGGCTTTCAAATGCTGTGTTTTCAAACAGGGCCTGAATTGGCGACGTGCGGTATCTGTAATTCTAGGTGTGCGTTTTTCCAAAGAAGACCTTGTACTTTATTAGTTTTGTGCGTTGAGGTCTTCAAATTTTTTATGACCATGCTGTCTTATGAATTTTTTAAATAACTCAAAGTAAAAAAGAAAATTGCGAAGCTGACCACAATTTAACAAAATTACAAAATTGATCCTCTAGCTCAGCATATCACACCTCCGAGCCACGGCAAAAACCCCTCAGCTGCAACACATGCAAGCTGAACCACGATAAAAGTCGAGCCACGATAGAAGCTTCTGTCGCACCTTCCAGCTGCAAGAAAAAATGAGCCCTTTTCTTCCCTGTAGCTAGTCCCTCACTCTTCCTCAATCTCTTATTTCTTCTCTTTTTCTCAATTCTCTACACACTTTTTTCTTTAAACCAAATATTTTCAAATCTAGCCATAATTTTGAGTTGGTACTTGTCAAGGGATCGTCTCCCTAAGTGAATTTGTGTGTTCATTGGTAGAACACACGCGCACTGATCGAGATAGTTTGGGACCTAAAGAGAGAAGAAAAATTGTGACACAAGGTGTTTTTATAGATTTGGGTAGAGCAAATCCAACCCTACGTCCTAGGGCACTATCCCGGGGCTCTACGAGGGAGCCAAATGATCCAGGAGTGCTGTAACTATACTGCGAAGAAGTTACAGTGATGGCTGACTACAGGGCAAGGAAGTCGGTCCCTTGCCGAGTAATAAGTGCTAACTTGGTAGTATTTTTACCCTAGATTTAGTATTGGAAACGTGCAAATCATGATTAAAACTCTTTTGATGAGACATTTTATGCGTAAAATTTGATTATTTTTACAAATTGCTTTCATGGTTCTGTTCATTATGTTGCAAGGATCAAACCTGCTGAATTTGAGATAATTTCGACCACATTTGAGCCCCATACAACCAAGAAACCTAATTGGACAAGAAAAAATGTCCTTGTCGAGTACTCCACGATCAATACTCCTAGTCGAACACATTTTGGCGAGCAAAATCCTTATCTGTACAAAGCTAGGCGAAAAAGACAACTGTTCGAACACGTTGTCAATGATTGGAACCAAGAGTTCTTCTGCTAAGCTTATGCAAAGAAGAGAGTAAGGAAAGATGGAGCCAATCAAACAAGTTCTCAAGATGTTCAAAGCATCTATGAATCTAAGAACATAGGGCGCACGGTTTATCTAGGTTCAGGCCCTTTTTAAGCTGGGTAATAGCCCTACGTCCTGTGGGATTGATTATGTGGAAAAAAAGTTATAGAGAGGTTGTTTACAGTAGGTAGCTGGCTAATCCTATCTTGTTAAGCCTAGTCTTCTCTCTGTCGTCGATCTGTCCCTCCCCTGATTCTCCCTTTGAAGGCCCTTTTGTACTTGTCGAAGAGGTTGCCGGTTGTTCTTTTGAAGATGTGCCCCACGATCTCGCCTAACTATCTAGAAGTGGGGGTAGTGAGGTTGTGGATGGCGGTTGCCATGAATCATGGGTATGTGGCGGTTTGGACAATCTTGACTGGGTCGTCGCAGAACTGCCTCACTAATAATTTTCATATCTGTGCATATTTTCCATATGTTTAACCCCCTGACCATGTACATTTAGTCATATAAGGCGGCATTTGCATTAGCCATATACATCTTTATCATCAAATCGACCATACTTTTTGTTTTATGATTTTATTGCAGGTCGATGCGATTTGGGTGGATTTCGGCTGATGGATTACGTTTCATCGACCAAACCTGACCCTCGGTTGATTCCGGATAGAAGCACATGTTTCTATGGACGCGTAGGAACTGACTGTACAGAAATCGAAGTCTCTGGGGGCCCAGAATCTCTAATCCTAGCAGTTAAGGACCTTCCTATAATTTCTTAAAACCCAAGCCCCTATTTGCAAATTGGCCCAGACTTAGAAATCCAAACCCTAATTTGGAGAGGACTTAACTACAATTTTCTAAAACCCCGAGGCCTTTTGCAAAAATACATTTCTTCTACAAAACTCAGTCAGCCGCCACTATTCAAATTTGAGTCTGATTTTTCTTTGTTATTTTCTTTTTCTGCCTCCCTCCTCGCTATCCACGCATTCTACCACCACACCAGTGACGAGGCCATACGCAGCCGGCGGAGCCAATTTTTCCCTTCTCGCACTAGATCCATTCCACCTTGAGCCACCATCGCCATTTGTGCTGCCACTTTACACACGCACACATCCAACACCGGCCCCTGTTCCTCCTCCATCTCGCCAGATCCACTTGGATCTAACCTCCCCTCTTCTTCTCCGCCACTTCCCGCGCCCGAGCCGTGGCCTCCTTCACCCACCGCTGCTCCCGCGCCTCCCGCGCGCTGAACCGCCCCCGATCTCCTCTTCTTCCCCCAAATCCGCCTCCTTCTAGCTCTCCCACATCAAAAGCCCCCCAAATCCACCTCTCCGGCGCCGCCCTCGTGGCCTCCACCAATCCGACGCCGTCGCCGCCGGAGATACCGCCGCCACCGGATCTCCACGATCCGGCGCCTCCAACACCTCCCCGTCGCCGATCCGCCGCCTGGACACCGGGCCGCACGCCGGCGTGCACCACCACTCCACCGCCGCTCCATAGCGCCACCTTCCCCGCGCGCGTTGCGACGCGCCACCGCCCGAGACACCGCCGGATCTCTGCCGCGCCTCCACATCTCTACCGATCCGGCGCCATCTCCACCGCGCCGCCGGATCTCCATCGCGCCACCCTTCTTCACCGATCCGGCACCTCCCATCACTGGATCCACACCGCCGAGATTTCGCCGCGCCGCCGGTGTAGATCTCGCGACCCCAACACCGTCCCACGCCTCGAAGCCACCGTCCCGAGCCGTCTTCGACAACCCTGCTCCAGGCTCGGCCACCAACTCCCTCGACACCGGTGGCCTGCTTTCGCCGTGCGCCCAGCCCCAGCCATCTTCATCGACTCCAGCTTCATCTTCTTCCTCTTCTCCAGCAACCGCTCCGGCGATCTTCTTCTTCTTCGACGACTTTTTTCAGTGACAATTCTCTTCCCTCCACTTCTCTTTCTCCCTCTGATCTGTTTCCTGTGATGCATTGTATATAAACAGAATTCAGTTATGGATGATCAGTTTCATACCTGAAAAACAAATCCAATTTACTTGTGTTTTCATTACTTTGAGGTTTCGCCTGATTACAAGACTGCAATTTCATTACTGTAATGTTTGAGCTCTGCTGTTGATCAGGTACTGTCTCTGTTTTGCCTTGCGATGGACCTCTATGATCATGCTTGATTCCAGTGTAGCCTAGTGATGTTAATTGTTGTGAACTGAGTTTCACCGTCCAGTAGAATTCATAGTTGCCGCCATTCTGAAATTCCCTGATGCATGTTTGAGTTGGATATTGACTGTGTGGTAAGAGTGGAATTGATTTGCTGTTTCTCAATTTCTGTACTCTGAATTGACAGCTACATTAATCTTTGGTGTTCAACTTGAGTTGGCTTCAGTAGTTGGGGAAATTTGGAATCAATCTTCCGTCTTGTTCTTGAGAGAAATAGAATCTGAAGCCTCATTTTCCTGATTCTGTGCATTTGTCCACCGCTCGCCTGGGACATGATTGCTTGCAGAACGACTTTTGCTAATCGTGTTTCAGTTGGTGAGGCATGCAAAGACGAGCCGACCCTATTCTCGCTGCATTCTCGATTTTCTGATTCGGATTCAGTTAGGCATATTTTTCTCTCATCTAGTCCTTTGGGAGAGAACGACATACTCGTCTACTACTGCGACCTCGTCCACTTGCGAGGCCCCGTTTTAGGTGGTATCACTCACCGTTTTAACCTCCTTCGGTGGTTACCTTGTCAGAGACTAATGATTGTCTCGGTGTCAATCATAAGGATCAAAGCGAAGTAACGTTTTAGGAGTGCCCACGTAGTACTGCGATCACGGTAATAAGACTTGTTCTTGTATTTGTGAGAGACAAGAGCTACGGGAATTATCTCTACGACCTTATCACTCTTGGATATAGTATAAAACATAAGCTCTGAGATGATAAATGTCTTGAATTTTGCGGGAATTAGATATGATTTTTTGATTATATCTAGAATGCCCTTGGATTATCTGATTTCCTTCTTTCCGGCCTTTGGCAACCATAGTTAGGACTGCAACCATGGTCTCATGCGACCATGTAGTGTTAGTGCGACCATTGAGGCCTAAAAGAATAGTTAATAATCCTCGTCAACTAGCCCCTGAATTTGAAGTGACAAAAAGACTTATTTAAAAGTGTGTCGCTTCAAATTCATAACAATACTCTGTCGCTTCGAATCCCCATGCTGCGTTACGTTGGCGATAGCTACGATACACCTTGGAGAGTGAGCTGCAGGCACTAGGGAAGATTTTGAGACTTTTGCCTCAGGCCCGAGGCTCGAGAAGTTGAAGCATCGCCTGCGGGGTCTATAAATAGTTGCACACCTGTGGTGAAAACTTCAACTCCTTCCTCAAAATTTTCTAAGTCAAAAACCTTTCCAGCTTCTTTGCCTCTGTTCTAATGGCGTCTCCCAACCGAGAGTATTTCGACGAAGAAGATGAGATGGAGTTTATCGATCCTCAAGAGGTAGTGCTCTCTTGGTATTGCGAGTTTCATTTGTAGAATGTGACTTTTTCCTAAGGTTTGTTGCCTTGTGCAGTCACCTGAGCGTTTGACTTTTTCAAGAAAACGAGTTGGAGATGATCTTGGGTCATCTGGTGGATCTCCATCGAAAAAGCTAATGTCTGATGTGCACCAGGATTCATCCCAATCACACCCATCCAGGGCCAAACAAGCTTCGCATCATCCTTCCGTCTCGACGGGGGATGAGGAAGCTCTAGGCCCTGATGTGGCTTTGGCGCAGCCCACAGCCATACAATTTTTGCATCATCCTCGTCTCTCAATAGAGGATGAAATAACTTTGCCCTTATCTTCCTCGATAAGGATTTTCTAATCTCTTAGACTCGTCATGGTTGGTAGGTCTTTTTTCTTGACGCAAGTTGATGGTGTCGAACAAAGTCGTGATTCCGGGGAAAAGCTAGACAAGGTGAAGGCCGAGCTCTGAGCCCTCCAAGGGGAGCACAAGCTCCTGGGGGAGAAGTACGCCCGGTGGGGGCTCGACTTGAATGACTTCTTCAAGCGCGTCGAGCGTTTGAAAGCAAGTTTTGATCGGGCTAGGGAGACAGCCAAGCTTGCTCGACAAAGGGAGCAGCTTGTGCGCGAGGAGAAGTACACCACAGATGTGACCATCGCCTGTTGTGGTCTTACTATGAGGGACACCCTCGCAAGACTGAGGGAGGTTGCGGGGCTTCTCGAGGCGTACGTGGTTGACCCTAAGAAGGACAGCTTATTGCTGGAGGAGTTCTGCGTTCTGGCCGCAAGCCAAACTGACTTCATATTAGATGAGGTTAGGACTAAGGCCAATCCTTAGTGTAGCTTTTTGTATTTTTTCACTTTTTTTGTAAATATTGAAGAAATATTAATGGAAGATTAACTTTTGAGTTAACTTTTGTCATGTTAATTTTTGGATTTTTGATGAATAATGTCCAGTATTTACTTGGATTTTACCTCTTTCCTAGTCTCTGGGTTACCGTAGAAAGGTACATGCACTGCATGCGATCATGGGACAACTTGTGCGGCCATAGAATGTAAGGCAGTTATGCAGAGATGGGTCTCTAGTGTAGTAGTTAAGTCACTAGGTGGCAAGCTAGAAGTCTTGGGTTCGACTCCACACCCCTACCATTTATTCCTGTAGGGCCGAATCGACGGTACCTACAGTCTCTCTCTGAAAAAAAAGGCGGTTATGCGACCATGGGAGTGGCACTCTGTCTGCTAGCCCCCGAAGTCGAAGTGAAAAGGTGTTTTCAACACTGAAAAGGCGTTTCGGCTACTGAAAAGGAGCCATTTCGGTTCGATTTCCCACCGAGTGTTGTAGAGTGCGTGTGTCAATAGGATTTTGACGTGCATTTAATGCGAAAGACATTTTTTGTCGCGCAGCGTGAGCGACGGTGAAGGACCCAAGGGAAGTAGGTTTTAAACCATCAAACTTTTTTGCAAAAACTCTCCTCGATGGTGTGTTGGATGCAATCAAGTCACCAATCTGAGGAAAGCTCTCTAGCACTGGAAGATAAAGGATATCTTCTCCCCAGGTCGCTGATTCCATGGCGGCCTGCTGGGGATGAGGAAGAAAGCCCTATAGTGTGGGAGGACGAATTAGTAGAGGACTTTTTACGCTGCGGCTTTCGCCTGCCGGAGAGCGATTTTCTGCGAGAGGTCCTCACGCATTTTGACTTGGAGCTGGTGAACTTGAATGCTAACTCCATGTTGATTCTCGCCTCCTTCCAGCATTTGTGCAAGGCGTTCTTGGGATTTTTGCCCAGCGTGGCGTTGTTCCGCCATTATTACTTTTTGGCGATGTCAAAGGGCACAACGACACTGGGTTGCGTGTACTTCCGCTTGTGAGAGAAGAAGGACTTTCTCCCCTTTCCCCTGCGCGACTTGGTGCACAAGTAGTACTAGAGGTGGTTCTATTGCACTTCGCCGGAGAAAAGTCATCTTTGGTTCGCCGATCAGCGGCCAGAGAAGAGCAAGGAGAAGAATGTTGGATCTAGGTCGATCTAGATTTTGATGATTAATGACGGTTTGGATAAACCCCTGATGATTTATGTTAATATGAATAATGACAGTTTTAATGATTAAATGACAATATGGATAAATCTTGGTTTAGCACAAGTAAATTGAAATGTTGTTTGTTAAACCCTAGAAGTTGATGACTTTCCTTGTATGATTTAATATCGATGCATATGTTGAGGGGGAGCTCATCATATTAGTCATCTGTGCTGATTGCTTATCTTTATGATGACATGAATAGTATAGATCGTGTACGTATGTCTCTTATCATATACCGATCTATATGAGTGTATGATTCATCTCTTACTATCTGTTGAATATGGTTTTGTCATTTCACTGGAAAGAGAAATTATTGAGTTAACTCCTATATGGAGTAATTTCTCTAGTGGTGATTAATGATGGCCTATATATGAGACTAACGTTGTGCGTTGAGTGTATGTGTTGTAGTCTCAGAATGGTTGCGAGATGAAAGCAGGCAAGGGCGTGAAGAGGATGATGCCGATATGAGTCATCTCAAGCGAGGACAAGCTTCGAGGGGTCGAGCTTCACGAGGTCGAGCTTCATCGAAGGTAAAATCCAAGATTAAGGACTGTTTTCTTAGGATTTTACCAGTCTCGGTGTGATATGATTCTTTTTACTAGTTTGACTGTACTATTAAGAAGGGTCAGAAACTAATAGCTTGAGTCTATCTAGTGTGGAAGCACAAATGCATTCATATCATCTTGCACTAGTGCTTAATCACCTCTTGCATTGCTAGAAAGTCTAAGTGTAATTTGTGTCGCATTAAAGAAAATGTTTTGAAAACTGCACTTAGTCGTGTCGCCATCTAATTCAATTGGTTGATATTCTAGAGTTGGTCGTGGTCGTGTTCATCGGATTGGCTGTATCCTTGTTTGGAGTTTGGTCGTGGTCGTAGGAGTTCAAGTTGGTCATACCAGTTTTTAGCTCGATTGCGTACGATCTACCAAATCCACTCGACCACCTGTTTTTGACCGGATATTCGACCTGTGGCTGTAAAGTTCTTAAATAAATTTGTTCATGGTCTATGCTGAGTGTCAGCAGACATATCTGCGAGAAAACAGATAAATTGAATTAGAAATGACTTTTGTGTTGCACATTTTGGCAGCAGAAAGGTTTTTGAATTTTCTAGAAATATCTTGGACTATCTAGGTCTCGCTCTCGTTGACAAAATTGTAGCCCTTTGAGTTATCTTTTCAACAAGTAAAAAATCACCTCAATCGGATCTCTAGATCAAAAGTTATACTTATTTTACTGTCAACTTGCGTTGACAAAGTCCGGCCTGTACAAATTGCTTTGAGCTAAATTGAACGTGTAACTAGAGACGTTTGCATCCATTTGGGGGTTTTTTTCCGGGGTAGGCTGGACACTGTCTGGCCTGTATAATTTCGAGCACTTGATTTGTTCAAGTGAAAGGGTCCGACTTGTTACTCTTGGCGATCGCCTTCGCCTAGACGGTGTCAGAGGAGAGTCGCGATCTCTCCGGGTGAAGTTTGTTGGAGAGGTCGACAAACAACGTGTGAAAGGTGTGGTGCTCGCCTATCCGGTGTGGAGAAGGAGCAACCCGAGTGAAATATCCTTTGTGGATATAGAAGTGAGGCTCATGCGTGAGCGCTTCAACGAGGAGTAGGGGAAAGAATTTTAAAAGCCTCCTATTCACCCCCCTCTAGTCGGCATCATTGATCCTACAATTGGTATTAGAGCAACGTCTCTCATTCATCGACTTTACCGCCTTGAGAGAAAGGATGAATTCGATACATGATTTCGGTTTGATTGCTCCTTAATTTGATGGCTCAAAATTATTATCGTTCGAAAACTATCATGGGTACTTATTTTGAGGCATTGAATTTATATTTATAGGGGTTAGTACAAAAGGGTATGATTTATTCGTTGATTTCGGATAATGACATTCATCTCTTAAACACAAAGGCTAAAGATGTGCTCCTAAATTCACTTAGCCATAATGTGCTCAAAGTAGTGAGTGATCACTCAACCGCTCACGATGTTTGAACCACTCTTGAGTCTATCTTTGAGGGCACATCTAGCTTTGAGCATGCTAAGATGTGATTATTAATGCGGGACTATGAGACATTTGTGATGTTGGAGCATGACTCTCTCTCCACCATATATGATCACTTGATCAATATCACAAATGAGCTCAAAGCTCTTGGTGCTAATATTTCCAATCTAGACATTTGCAAAAAAATTACTTCAGGTGTTGCCAGAAGGTCGCTATGGAGACTTCATATCTACTCTTGCGAACGGTGACCTTTCTGACACTTCACCAAGTGAACTCATTGACATGCTTATGTCAAATGAGGCAATGTCCAAAGAAAAAGACGTGTTCCACCTCCGAGCATATTGAGGACAATAATTTCAATGCGGAGGATCAGGAGCTCTCTAGCAAGCTCAAAGAAGTCATCGACTTAGTTCGCCTAAGCAAAACAAAGGCGAAACCTTGCAAAAAGAGCTCAAGGAAAGTTAGAAAGAAAGCGTTGAAGTCAAAATCTTCATCTCAAGAAAATTCTATATGCCTTATGACATGTGACTCGATGGTATCAAATTCTAACCTCTCCAATAATGAGCTTATGGATATGATTGTAGAGTTAAATGATTTGCTTGGAAATATGACTAAGAGCTTGTGCACTTAAAAAATAATTATTCATTGAAAGTGCAACATCAAGAATTGAAAAGCTCTTGCGATTCTTTGCTTGCCAAAAATGCCATTAGCTCCACATGTGTATTAGATGTTAGAATTGCTTGTGACTCCCCTATTAATCCATCTTTAGAGTCACATAATTCTAACTTATATGCTAGCGATAATTCAATTGTTGATTCGTGGTTAGATTCAAATGCTAGCTTTGTGGACACTAGTACTTCATGTGATAATATGTTTAATGATTTAATTATTGATTCACATGTTTGTACGGATGATACTAGTGATTCATACCATGATTCTTTTAGTGCTTCATCTCTATGCCATGGTGTTAGTACTAGTTGTTCTTCTTTGAATATGCCTAGCTCATCTAGTGATTTTAGTACTATGCCTTTTAGTTCATCTACTTGTGATGACATGTCGTCCTGCTCTTATCATATTTCATATGTTGACACGAAATCATCTCAAGAACTTGAAATTGAAAATGATGAACTTAAGACGAAAGTAAATGGATTGAGCACAAATCTTACTAGATGTCATGAGAGTAGTGCTATGCTTGTTAAACCCCTTTTATAACATAAATATTCATTTAAAAAGGGAAAATTAAATCATGCACACTCATCTAGTAAGAGGCATCATATTCTTCATCACACTCATACCATTTCATTCAAAAAGCCCTCAGGTACCTCATGTCATTTAAAAGTGCAACATTCGTATGAGTGCGCATCTAATCCTTTTAGAGTTGGTTCTTTGACTCCTATTTGATTTCGTACTCTAAAAAGGGTTTAATTGCAAAATCAATTAATTTTCGTTTTCAAAAACCAAAAGATAAAGCCATTTGGGTACTAAAAAATTTATACAACAAGGCTAGAGGGCTTCATATGGTTTGGGTACCAAAAAGGACTTAACTCTTTCTGAAGTTTTTATAAAAAGAAATCCTAACTTTAAAAAAAAATTGCATTGCATTTTCTCGTTTTAATCTTCTTGGCAAATTATGTAAAAGAATGAAAATTTGAAACTTATGTTGCTACATCTTTAGGGGTAATTATTTATGAATGCTTTCATTGCTCATTATACCCCTATATGTGAAAAATTTCAAAATTGCAATTATAAGTTTTTAAATTGAGCTTATTTTGTCAAAATGTCAAATTTTCACTCAAAAGACCAAAAATCATCAATTTCTATCTAAATGGTCTTCAAAATGCATTTAAAAGGTTTTTAGAGGCTTTGGATGAAGAAATGATTTAAAAAGTATTTCTATTAAAAACTAGCCTCAAAAAGATTTTCGAGTATCTTGCTTTTCAACAAAATCATTTTTGAACAGAAATCAAAATATATTTGGTTTTTGTCAAAACTTGCTTTACAAAACTCCTAGATACTCTTAATCCGAAGAAGTTTGAAATTGAAAACTTTCTCAAAAGAGTTCTCATTTGAAAGTTAAGTATATTTGAATCTCACCGAAAAACTTGAATCAATTCGAAATACCCTAAATATGCAAAACATGAGTTTAGCTATTTTTATGATCCTTATTTGTGAGCTTTGACTCAAAATGATTTGGATAAACTCATGTAAGCCCTTTCATGTCAAAAATCCAATGAAAATCAAATTTGAACTCAATTTGCAAAAGTTTGTCGATTTCAACCTTGTTGCTTAACACAAAGTTCATTTGACCATAAATTTTGATTGAAAAATCCTTTTCGGAAAATGTATTTGATGCATTAAAAATCATTTCTGTAAATTTTCATTTGAATTGGATTTGATTTGAGCAAAATTGACTCTTTTCACAAATCAAATATGAAACTTGAAAAATTCAGAATTCTCATGGTTTTTAGCCAATTTGTCATTTCCATATCTTTAAATTGGTTGGCTATTTGAAGAAAGTTTCTATATGATATTTTATCTTCTATGTTTGGTCTTTATTGCCAATTTATTTCAAAATTATTAGAAGTCATTTGCATAGATTATCAGGTGCTTTTAAAAGTGTAAAATGATTTTCTCAAGCTTGAAATATGAAACTTTAAATCTGACCAATATTTGTCTTTTTCATATCTTATTGTTGGATCCAATCTTGGCTTCACTATAAAAGGCAATCTAGTTCCTCATTGCATCATCTATCTCCAAAACATATTTTGGAATTTTTGGAACTTGTTTGCATGTGTTTTGATGATTATAAAGAAGCTAACATGTTTAAGAAAATTTTAGTCAAATTGGATGTTAATCTCTCAATTCTTTCAAATGACTAAAATATTTGAATCTTGGATCTTCATGGAAAGTACTTGTGTTGATGTGTTTTATTTCTATGAAACTTTTCATGAGTTTTGGTGGTTATTTGGATGTTTTCTCGATTTGAGTCCTTTCGGATTCTTGTTGAGCTCTTGATTTTCAAATAGATCATTTTCATCTTTTGCAAATTTTTCATGACCAAACTTGGATGACACATTTAGGGGGAGCAATTTCAAAGTCATTGAATCCTTGTATACCCTAATTGTGCACACATATCAAATTATGCATATGTTTTGTAAAAAGAGTCATTTTCGAGCAAAAAGGTGAAAAAGAGCTCAAAACTTTCAAAATGTTCAAAATTACCACAAAACGTTCACAAATATGTTTTCAAAGGTTTTGAAAGTGAAACAAAAGAGTTTCGAGCTAAAATGCAATATTTCGACAAAATTGAAGGCGTTGGGATCTTGTTTTGACCCAAAACGATTCATTTCCATAAAATAAGATGGGTTGAGATTTGATCAAACGAAACATTTAGAACTCACTCACCTGAAGATAGTTTGTATTGAACTTTTTCTCAAAAGACCTATAGTTTTCAAATTATCATATATCCTAGGTCTCATGAAAATGGCTATCGACCCGAAAATACCAAAATTGTGCATTTTGTGATTTGAGCCATTTGGACCGAATTTTCTTTCATGTCTTGGTTTGTAATTGTATTTCAAACTCATCGAAGTCCAAAGATTTGAGAAAAATCCAAGTTTCATCAAGAATTAAAGTTTTCGTAAAAAATCATTTTTGTTTTACCGGTTTTACCCCAAAATCACTTTTGAGAATCTAAAATCAAGATCTTTTTGAATCAAAACCTTCTAATAGCCATTCATCTAAGTTCCTCTCATGATATTTAAACCTTATGTAACTTGATTCATTTTTGAAGCAAAACTTACAAAATTTGAAAATTTCAGAAGTTTGAGCAGGTTTTTCTGAACTGTCCGGACTCTATCCGCCCGGAGCCGGACTCCGTGCGCCCAAACCAGACCTTGTCCGGCCCTAGCAGATATTGTCCGGCCTGTGTGGAAGTGGATGGTTTCTGAATTTTTCTGCTGCTGCTTCCTCTCCTTCCCTGTTTTGGTCAGATTTTTGCTTCCATTTCTCTCCATATGTTGCAATTCTTCATGATTCATATAGTGGTGTTTGAAAAGCCTTTGATTGTGATTTTGAATATTAAATAAATATGTTTTTCATGAATTTGGAGCACATTAGAATGAATCCTAAATTTGAGTATTTTTGTGAAAACTTGAACTCTTCACTAGGTCATATGCTTTTCTCTCAACCTTGTGACCTAAAATTGTTTCAACAAACCTCATTTTGGCATAATCCTCATTTGTATGTTCTTTTTGTGTTTAATGCCAAAAGAAGTGAAATTTCTGAGGATTGAATCTATTATTTCCAATTGAGTTGGCTTAAAAGCTTAAAATCTTTTCTTATATCAAATGAGTTTCAAAATGAAAAGTTTGACACAATCTTCATCACAAGATTAATCGAGACATCGTTTCTTGTGTGTCAAATATATAATGATGACAATATTTTATACTACTAATGAATCCTTCCAACATGATTTTTGTGAGATGATGTTTAGGGAAAGCGAGATGATTCAAGAGCAAAGTTACTTCCATGTACGACAAAACAAGCAACTCAAGAACGGAATGTTTGAGAGTAAATTCAAGCATATGAAGAAATCACTCAAGAGCCTCGAGATGGAAGACGATGAAGCTATTTCAACTCTCAAGGCTACAAATGAACATCTCGACATGGAAGAACATGAAAAAGAGGTCAATTCTAAACCCTATCGATCTATGATTGGTAGTTTTGCCCTATTTTACTACATTTTGCCCCGTCATCATATTTAGTGATTGCATATATGCTAGATTCCAATTATTTCCTAAGGAATGTCATATATTTGCCATTTAAGAATTCTTAGGTAATTGAAATGCAATTCTAGATAGATCTTTGATATCCGACACGTGCAAATCTTGAATTACTTGATTATTTGGATTTGGATCTTATGAGTTGCAAGATCAATCGAACAAGTGCATTCGGTGGTTGTTGTGAACAATATATTTATCAAACTATTGGATGCATCTAGATTTTGAATGATTAGAAATGGATTACATGTCATCGATATATCCTTTGTATGTTGATTGTCTTAATTCCTTTTCCATACCTTTGAAAATATTTTCAAAATTACTAGCAACTCTCCTTGAGATCTTGTTTTTGAATGAAAACGATTTCATATCAATATTCCATGACCCCAAAAATATTGCTTGTCAAAATTTAAGTTTTTAACCCTCCTTTTTGTGCTTGATGACAAAGGGGGAGAGAGTTTTAGAGAGATATTTGGGAGAGATAATTGAGTTAGAGAAAATTGAGATAGTTGATGTTTTGGAAGATGACTTGATTGAATTTGTGCTCAATTGTCATTCATATCTCTTAACTTAGATGATTAAATGCTTTGCTCAGTTCTGAAATATTATTGCATATATTAAGGGGGAGTTGAAGAATCTATTTTGGATTTATAGAGATTGTTGCCATCAATCATCAAAAAGAGGGAGATTGTTGGATCTAGGTCGATCCAGGTTTTGATGATTAATGATGATTTGGATAAACCCCTTATGATTTATCTTAATATGAATAATGATAGCTTTAATGATTAAATGACAACATGGATAAATCTTGGTTTAGCACAAGTAAATTGAAATGTTGTTTGTTAAACCCTAGAAGTTGATGACTTCCCTTGTATGGTTTAATATCGATGCATATGTTGAGGGGGAGCTCATCATATTAGTCATATGTGCTGATTGCTTATCTTTATGGTGGCATGAATAGTATAGATCGTGTACGTATGCTTATCATATACGGATCTATATAAGTGTATGATTCATCTCTTACTATCTGTTGAATATGATTTTGTCATTTCACCGGAAAGAGAAATTGTTGAGCTAACTCCTGTGTGGAGTAATTTCTCTAGTGGTGATTAATGACGGCCTATATATGAGACTAACGTTGTGCGTTGAGTGTATGTGTTGTAGTCTCAGAATGGTTGCGAGATGAAAGCAGGCAAGGGCGTGAAGAGGATGATGCCGATATGAGTCATCTCGAGTGAGGACAAGCTTCAAGGGGTCGAGTTTCACGAGGTCGAGTTTCATCGAAGGTAAAATCTAAGATTAAGGACTGTTTTCTTAGAATTTTACCGGTCTCGGTGTTTGGAGATAGACCGGGTTGATATGATTCTTTTTACTAGTTTGATCGTACTATTAAGAGGGGTCGGAAACTAGTAGCTTGAGTCTATCTAGTGTGGAAGCTCAAAAGCATTCATATCATCTTGCACTAGTGCTTAATCACCTCTTGCATTGCTAGAAAGTCTAAGTGTAGTTTCTGTCGCATTAAAGAAAATGTTTTGAAAACTGCACTTAGTCGTGTCACCAGCTAATTCAATTGGTTTATATTCTAGAGCTGGTCGTGGTCGTGTTCTCCGAATTGGCTGTATCCTTGTTTGGAGTTTGATCGTGGTCGTAGGAGTTCAAACTGGTCGTACCAGTTTTTAGCTCGATTGTGTACGCTGGACCAAATCCACTCGACCACCTGTTTTTGACCGGATATTCGACCTGTGGCTATAAAGTTCTTAAATAAATTTGGTCGTGGTCTATGCTAAGTGTCAGCAGACATATCAGCGAGAAAACAGACAAATTGCATTAGAAATGACTTTTGTGTTGGACATTTTGGCAGTAGGAAGGTTTTTGAATTTCCTAGAAATATTGAGGCCTATCTAGGTCTCGCTTCTATTGACAAAAGTTTAGCCCTTTGAGTGACCTTTCTAACAAGCCAAAACTCACCTCAATCAGATCTCTAGATCAAAAGTTATACTTATTTTACTATCGACTTGCATTGGCCAGACTTTGTTCGGGCATTGTCGGACTTTGTCCGGCCTGCATAAATTGCTTTGAGCTAAATTTAACGTGTAACCAGAGACGCTTTCATCTATCCGGGAGCTTTTGTCTGGGGTAGGCCGGACATTGTCTGCTGTGGCCGGACAATGTCTGGCTTGTATAAAAATTGTGAGGTGTTAATAGAGACAGATATATTTGTCCAGCGGCTTTTGTCTGGGATGGGCCGGACAAAGTCCAGCCTTTACAAAAAGTCTCCGAACGGTAACTAACCGTTTGAAACGGTCGATTTTTTTGTACTGGCCGGACAGCTTTCGGCATGGCCGGACAATGTCGGGCCTGTACAAAATTTTTTCAAGATGTTGCAAACAGCTAGTTTTCTTTGAAGGCTATATATATCTCATGTTGGGTTTCATTTGAGGCTGCTCAAGAAATTGATATTGTTGCATCTAGACCTTCATGCCTAACCCTAATTTTAATGATTAATGAAAACAGAGTGTTTAAGACTAACTGTGCTTTTTTGAGATTGATTAATACAGGGCTTCGTTGGGAAGTTGTCGAGATGAACAAAACGAACCCAATGCAAAAGACGTAAAAGCACAAGTCGCAAAAATGAAGACAAGACGCAAGCCGGAAAAGCAAAGGACCTAAGGTAATCCGTTTTTATTTTTCCGATCTCGGAGTCAGGAGACAGATCGGTTAAGGACTTTGTTCTTTAGCTTTTATCCGTACTATAAAGAGGGGTGGTGAAAGTCCTCTTTTTATCTCCAACATAAACTGAGAAACTTAGGTCATTGCATTACATCATTTTGGTTGGATTTGGTTTGAACTTAATTTGAAAAATCTGGTTTTTCAGTTCAGTTTTGACAACAGAAGAGTTTTTCGATTTTCTAGAAAGATCTAGGCAGATCTGGTTTTTGCTTCTGTTGAAAAAAATGTAGTCCTTGAAATTATCTTTCAAACGAGCTATTAAACACCTCTTTTGGATTTCTGGATTTAAAGTTATCTCTGTTTTTGTTCAGGCTGACTGTCAGTTTGCTAAACTGACTGTCAGTTTGAATGTCAGTTCGTGTTAACTGACAATTGTCCAGAGAGGGTGTATTTTGTGCTCAAAATTTTTGTACTAAACTGACTGTCAGTTTGTCCATACTGATTGTCAGTTGGGGATTCGACCAGAGTGTTTTTAACTGAGTTTCTATTTGTTTTTGGTCGAGTCTGTGGTCGAACTGACTGTCAGTTTGCATAGCTGACTGTCAGTTGTGGGTTTAAAGTTTCCTTAAACGACCACGAACGGCTAGCAAATTTTCATCCGTAAATTTTGTCGGCCGTTGTGCACTAAACTGACTGTCAGTTATGCAAACTGACTGTCAGTTATGCAAACTGACTGTCAGTTTGAGTTGCTGATTTTCAGTCCTAGCTCCAACGGTTCATTTGATTCTTGAGGCTATAAATAGGGGCTTTGGGCATGAGTTTTATACAACAAGCAGTAGCATTTTCTTATACACTCTTGAGTTTTAGTTTTCTACTTAAAATCTTGATCTTTTGATCAAGTCGAGTGTTTTCCGATCCACCGAGCACTTCAGTTCTTTTGCATTTGCATTCACTTAGCTTCTCGGTGCGTGTTTGGAGGTCAAGAGAAGACCTCGCTGCCTGTTACTCTTGGTGAGCGCCCTCACCTCAGTTTTACTCCTCCGGATGATCCGGCAAGTCAGTCTGAGGACGACAGGAGAAAACTGCATTTAAACGCCCGTGCAAAAAATGCACTCTTTGCCGGTTTATCCTTGAATGAGTTCAACCGTGTGAGCAATCTCATGACTGCTCATAAGGTTTGGATCACCCTCGAAGAAATTTACGAGGGCACAACAAAGGTTAAAGAGGCAAAGTTGCTAATGGTGAGGCAAAAATATGAGACATTCACCATGTCATCAACTGAATCCGTGGACTCCATGTTCACTCAATTGAATAACATTGTGAATGAACTCAAGGGGCTTGGTGTCGTTTTTACTGACCTTGAAATTGTGAGAAAGATGCTTAGGGCTTTACCTGAAAGCTTCGACACTCTTGTGACGGTTCTCACAAACTCCGACTTGTCAACCATGACACCAACCGATCTCTATGGAAACCTCATCACCCATGAGATGCACAAGAAGGAGAAGAAAGAAGCAGCCGAACCCTTGGAGATGAAGAAGAAAGCTTTGGCTTTCAAAGCAAACGCAAGGAACGATTCAAGCGATGGCTCCTCCGATGAAGACCTCGCACTCATGGTAAAAAATACTCAAAAACTCCTTCGCAGGTTGCATAAGAAGAGTGTCAACATTGACACACGACCAAAGGGACAAAAGCAAAACAACTTCAAGGACATCATTTGCTATGGATGTCATGAGAAGAGACACATAGCTTCAAGATGTCCAAACAAGAACAAGGGATGGAACAAAAAGAAGAAATTCTTCAAGAAGAAGAATGAAGAAACCAAGGAAGCATGCTTTGGAGAATGGATGTCCGGAGGCGAGAGCTCCGACTCCGACTCTGACAACGAAAGAAGTTGCTCCAAGAAGATGGTTGGATTAGCTCTCGGCAACATCAACACTTCAACTAGCTCATCCATTTGCCTTATGGCCAAAGGCGATGAAAAGGTACACTCTAACGATCCATCATATGATGATTTAGTTGAAATGATAACCGAATTAAATGAAGTTTTTGGAAAAACTAAAAGGAAGTATAAGACGCTTAAGGAAGAACATTCTTCCCTACGCACTCAATACTCCGAGCTTAAAGATTCTTATGAAAGCATGCTCATAAAAGATGTTACAAATATCTCATCTAAGGTAGATGCTTCAACTTCATGTAACTTGGATGATTCTCCCTCTAGTAGTCATCACATTCCATGTGTTTCTAATGATAATATTTTAAATGAAAATAATGAACTTAAGGCACAAGTCGAAAAACTTGGAAAAGGATTAGAAAACTGCTACAAAGGCAAAATATCTCTTGATCTAATCCTTAGTAAACAAAAATGTTCATTTAGAAAAGAAGGATTAGGATATTTTCAAAAGAAAGGGAAGAAACCAAATTCTAAAACTATATTTGTTAAAGCATGCAACACATTTTGTCATAAATGCCATGAAACTGGTCATTCACATGAAGCATGTCCCTTAATGACTCCTAATTATTTTGATACTTGCTACATGCTTCAAAAGTCGAGGAAAGGATATGCTATAGCAAAGTATGTTGGCGCACCCATGCTAAATAAAAAGAAGAAATTTATTTGGGTGCCCAAAACTTTGATTGCTAACATTGAAGGACCTAAAAAGGTTTGGGTACCTAAAAGGACTTAATTCTTTTTATGCAGGTGAACTACAAGACCGGTGGGAGGCATTGGGTGCTAGATAGCGGATGCTCCGAACACATGACCGGTAACAAGAAATTGTTCACCTCACTCAAAGACAACTCAAGCGAGAACCAAAAGATTACCTTTGGCGACAATCGTCAAGGAAATGTAGTAGGCTTGGGTAAAATTGCTATCTCGAATGATCTTTCTATTTCGAATGTTTTGTTGGTTGAATCTCTGAATTTCAATTTGCTTTCCGTTGCACAAATTTGCGATTTTGGTTTTAGTTGCACTTTTTTCCCAAAAGAAGTTTTGGTTGAAAGTTTAAAATATAAAACCTTGATCTTTAAAGGCTTTCGTTTTTGAAATCTTTATTTGGTTGATTTTCACTCAAAAGATGCATCTCTGTCAACATGTCTTGTCTCTCAAATCTCAAAAGGTTGGCTATGGCATAGACGACTTGCACATGTTGGAATGCATCAATTGAGAAAACTTTTAAAACGTGATTAGGTTGTTGGCTTAAAGGATGTGAATTTTGAAAAGGACAAACCGTGTAGCGCTTGTCAAGCTGGCAAGCAAGTAGCTACTTCACCTCCAACTAAGCGCATTCTTTCTACTTGTAAACCTTTGGAACTCCTTCACATGGATTTATTTGGACCTTTCGAGTTCCAAAGTATCGGGGGTAGCAACTATGGCTTTGTGATTGTTGACGATTTTACTCGCTATACTTGGGTTTTCTTTATTTCCCAAAAATCTGAAACTCCCGATGTTTTCAAAAGTTTTGCAAAATGTGTTTCTACTGAATTTGAATTATCCATCAAGAAAATCCGTAGTGATCATGGTGGAGAGTTCATTAATTCAACTCTATTTGATTTTTGTGACTCTCTTGGAATCAAACACGAATTTTCCACATCCTACACTCCACAGCAAAATGGAGTTGTTGAAAGGAAAAATCGAACACTTATAGAAATGGCAAGGACTATGCTGAGTGAGTATGATACTCCTACTAGCTTCTGGGCGGAAGCCGTGCATACTGCTTGCTATTCTATAAATCGGCTTTATTTGTATCCTCTTCTAAATTTAACTCCTTATGAGCTTCTTATTGGGCGCAAGCCAAATATTTCTTATTTTCGAGTGTTTGGATGCAAATGTTATATTCTTAAGAAAAGAAATTTTGGTGGTAAATTTCAAAGAAGAGTAGATGAAGGCTTTCTAGTCGGATACTCCACCACTAGCAAAGCTTATCGTGTTTTCAATAAAAATACAAATTGCATTGAAGAATCTTGTGATATCGAGTTTGATGAAACTAACGGCTCGCAAAAGGAGCAAGTCTCTCATGAAGTTTCAGGTGAAGATCTTCAAGAAGCAATGAAGAACATAACCGTTGGAGACATCAAGCCAAGAGAAGAAGATCAAGAAGATGATGTCAACGTTGAGAATGTTGATCAAAATGTATCATCATCTCATGTTGATCCTCCAGAGCAAGATCAAGATGAAGCAGTACAAGATGAAGCACCAAGACAGCATCAAACGATCACCAAGGATCATCCTCTAGACCAAATATTGGGTGACGTCAGTAAGGGTGTTCAAACTCGATCTCGTATTGCTGCATTTTGTGAACATCATTCATTTGTATCTTCTTTAGAACCCAAACATGTTAATGAAGCTTTAAATGATCCTGATTGGGTAAATGCCATGCATGAGGAACTTAATAATTTTTCTAGAAATGAACTTTGGACTTTAGTAGAAAGACCCAAGGATCATAATGTAATTCGAACAAAATGGGTTTTCAGAAATAAGCAAGATGAAAATGGAGTTGTAATTAGAAACAAAACTCGTCTTGTTGCTCAAGGCTTCACTCAAGTCGAAGGTTTAGACTTTGGTGAAACTTTTACACCTGTAGCAAGACTTGAAGCTATTCGCATACTTCTTGCTTATGCATCATGTTTTAATATTAAACTTTTTCAAATGGATGTAAAAAGTGCTTTCTTAAATGGTGAAATTTCTGAACTTGTGTTTGTTGAACAACCTCCTGGATTTGAAGATTCTAAATTTCCAAAACATGTATTTAAATTGTCAAAAGCTCTCTATGGTCTCAAACAAGCTCCTCGAGCTTGGTATGAACGACTTAGAGACTTTCTTTTATCAAAAGGTTTTAAAATTGGGAAGGTTGATACAACTCTCTTTACAAAGAAAATTGAAAAGGATTTGTTCATTTGTCAGATTTATGTTGATGATATTATCTTTGGTTCTACTAATGAATATTTCTGTCATGAGTTTGGAGAGATGATGTCTAGGGAGTTCGAAATGTCCATGATTGGTGAACTGAGCTTCTTCCTCGGACTACAAATCAAGCAACTCAAGAACGGTACGTTCGTGAGTCAAACAAAGTACGTGAAGGACCTACTCAAGCGCTTTGGGATGGAAGACGCCAAGGAAATCAAAACTCCCATGGCGACCAATGGACATCTGGACATGGACAAAAACGGCAAATCGGTCGATTCTAAACTTTATAGGTCTATGATTGGTAGTCTATTTTATATCTTACTGCATCTAGGCCTGATATCATGTTTAGTGTGTGCTTATGTGCTAGATTTCAGTCTGATCCTAAGGAATGTCATTTAACTGCTCTTAAAAGAATCCTTAGATATTTAAAATGTTATCCCAGTTTAGGACTTTGGTATCCGAAAGATGCAAATTTTGAATTTATTGGATATTGGGATTCGGATTATGCTGGGTGCAAGATTGATTGTAAAAGCACATCTGGTAGCTGTCAGCTGTTGGGGAGATCCTTAGTATCATGGTCATCTAGGAAACAGAATTCAGTAGCTCTCTCCACAGTTGAAGCTGAATATGTGTCTGCAGGCAGTTGTTGTGCTCAATTATTATAGATGAAGCAGACATTTTTGGATTATGAGATTATATTTGATAAAGTGCCACTCTTGTGTGATAATGAAAGTACCATTAAAATTGCTAATAATCCTGTTCAACATTCTAGAACTAAGCATATTGAAATACGGCACCATTTTATTAGAGATCATGTGGCAAAAGGAGATATTGATGTGAACTATGTTAGAACTGATATGCAACTAGCTGATATCTTCACTAAACCCCTAGATGAATCAAGATTTTGCTTTTTAAGGGGTGAACTGAACATTATTGATATATCAAATGCTAGTTGATGTGCTAAATGTGTTGTTTGTATAAAATAATATTATTTTATTCCCTCTCTGGTCTTAGACTGCTTCTGGTCGAATTTGACCAAACTGACAGTCAGTTCCTATAACTGACTGTCAATTTAGTGCTCCGGAGTCTGGTCTTAGTCTCTGGTCGAAGTCATTGATATAACTGACAGTCAGTTTCACAAACTGACAGTCAGTTATGTACAATTGACTTTGGTCGTAGCTTCTGTGTGTGTTCGAGTCTCAAACTGACTGTCAATCTCATACACTGACTGTCAGTTTCAAAACTCAGTTCTGTGAACTGATTGTCAGTGTGATACACTGATTGTCAGTTCCAAGTTTCTGAGTTTGGAACTGACTGTCAGTTTGGGTCTCTAGAACCCTTAAAACCCTTGATCTGTTTTGTCTCTTGCGTCTTCTTCTATTCTCGCCGCCGTTACTTCTTGCGCCTCCTTGCCTTCACCGTTTGCGCCACCACTTCGCCTTGCTGCCGCCGTCGTCGTCTTGCCGCACCTCCTCCTCACCGCCGTGCGCCGCCGCCTTTGTTGCGCTTCCTCCACCGCTTCTAGCCGCCGTTCGTGGGCTACTCGCTGGCGTTGAGACCCTCCAGTGCTTCCTCAAACGGTGCTCCTCCTTCTCATGGTGTGTCTCCGTGCCACAAATCGTCGTTGTCGTCCTCCTCTGCTCAGTTCAGGTCTCTATTTTTCTCTCCTCTGTTTTCAGTCATTTCTTCGCCATGTCTGATTAGCCGGCTCCTTCTCGACGTGTGGCCCGACGAAAGAACGCGGCAAATAGCTAGCGTTCATCGGGTCAGACGTCCGAGAACCGGCCTTCGCCTCCGCCTGAGCGCGTGCCCGTGGATTATTCCCGGTGGCACGTGAGCCGCCTTCGTTCCCTTCTCTTAGTGAACCCTTACCTCTCGCCGCGCCCCACTGGTCGCGACGCGTGCGACGTCCTCACTTGCTACACAAACCTCCACCTAGACCTGTTCACCAGCGTCTATAGCCGCGCACCCATCTTCGCCCATCGCTCTCTGTCGTGGGGTACGATCGCCTCTCGCACAGGCATCGCCACCCTCGCAGATCTTTTTGGCTCTGTAGGGATCCGCGACTTAGTCGCCGATTCCTCTCTGCACTGGGCTGAGGGGCCCATCCGCCCGTTTTATTCCACTGTCTTCATCTCCCCTCAGCGCGACTTCATGACCTTCATGATGGGCCTCCAGGTCTACACCGTCACAAAGGAGCAGTTGGAGTCCGCGCTTGGACTGGTTCGCCCTCCTTCTGGCCGCCAGCTCCATACCCTTCCAGACCTCGAGCGTCGGGAGGTGGTCATGCTCTATTCCGGCCCCTTCCAGCTCCGTCACATCGCTGGCTTGCGCCGCGATGTTGATCTGGCCCTACGGATCCTCCGGCTCACTTTAGTCCCCATGACCGGAGATAGGGCCAGAGTCACCTACTTTGGGCTCCACGTCCTGATTTCCATCTTTCAAGAGGAGCGGTTCGACGTCGCTGATCTCATCATTAGTGAGATTCAGCACGTTCTTCTTTCTCCACGCCGTCAGTTGATATACGCTCCGTATATCATGGCAGTGCTCCTGCTTATTCGGGCCATTGACTCTGAGCTCCCGAGGCCCCATCATCCGCTTCTTTTCTATCCTGCTGGTCAGGCCGATCGCCGTCTTGGTGCCCGACCTGCGGCGGCTGCTGGTCCTGATTCTCCCGCATCAGATGATGATTCTGCGGGGGAGTCAGCAGATGAGGCTCCAGTTCAGGAGTCTGACCCGGTACCTCCTGCAGACCCTGGCACCGGATCGTCTTTAGCTTCTCTTTCTCAGCTCCACCAGGTGTTGCAGACTCAGTAGGAGATCCTGCGCACCCAGGCGGAGCATCACAGGATCCTGCTTCGCCTTCTCGACCAGCAGGAGCAGATTCTGGCTCGGCTGCCTACTTCAGATTCTCCGGCTCCTCGCAAGAGGGCCCAATTAGCTTCACCGAGCACAGCTTCCGGACCAGCTGATCCAGCTCCTGCGGCACCAGCTCCGGTTCCAGTTGGTCCTGCTCCAGCAGCCACTCCGCCCTGTCTCCTGCGGGCAATGCGTCTAGATCTCCAGCAGGCTCCGGAGATACAGATGTTTTAGGAGTTTCTTCAGATGATGAGCATTAGGCTCCATCTTTTGTATTGCCTCCCTTTTTGTGCTTGATGCCAAAGGGGGAGAAGTATTTTGGATATTATGGTATTTTGATGTTTTGAACAGATGTTTATTTTCTTTATATCATGGAGATATTTTGGTTTATGATATATCTGTGTATCTTTGGATATGATGATCTGACTCTGTGATGTTGAATGCTCTGATATATATGATGTCTTGGTTTTGAGATTTGTATGCTCTGATACACATTTATATGACATGCATATCTGTGAGTGCTTGTATGTATGAGATGCACTGATGTATATGTGTTGGTTTATGCTCTAATATGATGAGATGCATATACTAAGGGGGAGTTATTTCATTTACTTTATTTTTGAACACTTGTTATCATCAATCATAAAAAAGGGGGAGATTGTTGCATCTAGGCCTTCATGCCTAACCCTAATTTTAATGATTAATGAAAACAGAGTGTTTAAGACTAACTGTGCTTTTTTGAGATTGATTAATACAGGGCTTCGTTGGGAAGTTGTCGAGATGAACAAAACAAACCTAACGCAAAAGATGTAAAAGCACAAGTCGCAAAAATGAAGACAAGACGCAAGCCGGAAAAGCAAAGGACCTAAGGTAATCCATTTTTATTTTTCCGAACTCGGAGTCAGGAGACAGATCGGTTAAGGACTTTGTTCTTTAGCTTTTAACCGTACTATAAAGAGGGGTGGCGAAAGTCATCTTTTTATCTCCAACATAAACCGAGAAATTTAGGTCATTGCGTTGCATCATTTTGGTTGGATTTGGTTTGAACTTAATTTGAAAAATCTGGTTTTTTAGTTCAGTTTTGACAGCAGAAGAGTTTTTCGATTTTCTAGAAAGATCTAGGCAGATCTGGTTTTTGCTTCTGTTGACAAAAATGTAGTCCTTGAAATTATCTTTCAAACGAGCTATTAAACAACTCTTTTGGATTTCTGGATTTAAAGTTATCTCTGTTTTTGTTCAGAATGACTGTCAGTTTGCTAAATTGACTATCAGTTTGAATGTCAGTTCGTGTTAACTGACAATTGTCCAGAGAGGGTGTATTTTGTGCTCAAAATTTTTGTACTAAACTGACTGTCAGTTTGTCCATACTGACTATCAGTTTGTCCATACTGACTGTCAGTTGGGGATTCGACCACAGTGTTTTTAACTGAGTTTCTATTTATTTTTGGTCGAGTCTGTGGTTGAACTGACTGTCAGTTTGCATAACTGACTGTCAGTTGTGGGTTTAAAGTTTCCTTAAACGACCACGAACAGCTAGCAAATTTTCATCCGTAAATTTTGTCGGCCGTTGTGCACTAAACTGACTGTCAGTTATGCAAACTGACTGTCAGTTTGAGTTGCTAATTTTCAGCCCTAGCTCCAACGGTTCATTTGATTTTTGAGGCTATAAATAGGGGCTTTGGGCATGAGTTTTATACAACAAGCAGTAGCATTTTCTTATACACTCTTGAGCTTTAGTTTTCTACTTAAAATCTTGATATTTTGATCAAGTCGAGTGTTTTTCGATCTACCGAGCACTTCAGTTCTTTTGCATTTGCATTCACTTAGCTTCTCGGTGCGTGTTTGGAGGTCAAGAGAAGACATCGCTGCCTGTTACTCTTGGTGAGCGCCCTCATCTAGACGGTTTGGAGGCGTGGCCGTTGACCTCTCCAGATTGGAGATTGTCGGAGAGGTTTGGCAAGCTTGTACAAGGCATCGGTGCTCGCCTTTCCGGAGTGGTCAAGGAGAAACTGTTAGTTGATAATACTCTTCGTGAGTATTGAGGCAAAACTCAAGTGACTTGAGTGCTTCAACGAGGACTAGTGGAGACTGGCGAGTCTCCGATACCTCGGTAAAAATTACTGTGTTCGTTCTCTCTTTCCCTTGCTTATATTAATTGTACTTGATTTGCATTTATTTGATTTAAGCTTTAAGTTTTTAAAAGCCTCCTATTCACCCCCCTCTAGTCGGCATCCTTGATCCAACAGATATCACTGTGTATAAGCTAGCCAAGTCCATTGCATGTGTTCTATTGCATCTAGAGGGTAGATTTGAGCCAAAATCTTGGGTGGATTTGAGAGAGAGCCTTTGTGTGAGGCTAAGAGTGCTTAGTGCGCTTAATCCACCATTTGCAAGCTAGTGCTAGTGTGTGTGTATACACTTGCATCATTTGATCTTCAAGCAATTGATTTTCTCAAGTGAAAGGGTCCGACTTGTTACTCTTGGCGATCATCTTCGCCTAGACTGTGTCGGAGGAGAGTCGCAATCTCTCCGGGTGAAGTTTGTTGGAGAGGCCAACAAACAACATGTGAAAGGTGTGGTGCTCTCCTATCCGGTATGGAGAAGGAGCAACCCAAGTGAAATATCCTTGTGGATATAGAAGCGAGGCTCATGCGTGAGCGCTTCAACGAGGAGTAGGGGAGACCGGACGAGTCTCCGAGACCTCGGTAAAAATCATTGTGTCAATTGTCTCTCTTTTGTATAATTCGTATTCATATTGACTCAATTTCTTGATTTACTATTGTTGTATGTTATATTGAATATTTCATATGGTTGAATGCAACTAGATGTTTGATTGTTAAATCTTTGCAACCCTAGGTTTTCTGAAACATCTTTGAAAAATTGCTTAGTGGGGAAAGAATTTTTAAAAGTCTCTTATTCACCCCCCTCTAGTCAGCATCCTTGATCCTACAAAGGACTCGCGCTTGTCCTTGACGAGGAGCAGAGGAAACAGGCCCATGCGCTAAGGTGCCTTATGGATGCGGGCTTGACTGCTCGGGACGTAATCCTTTATTTTGTGAAAAATCGGATTAGTCCATTGAAAAGGAGGGATCATCCCGTGTGGGAGATCAAGGTGATGAGAAACAGCTTATTTAGAGATGTCTTATCTAGATGTGACTATGAGATTGGCCAGTGAATCCACCGTGAACATTATATTAAAATGGTTATTTGGCAACCAGCCTCCGAGTTTAGCTCGATGAAGGTTGGGAATTGTCGACGGTTTGGACTCGGGGTCCTTAGTCGATCTTATGCAAATTTGTGAGTTGTGAGACCTTTCAGGGCGCTCCTCTGGGAAGGTAGGATGAGTAATATCTGTATGGGCATGAGAGAGTTTTAACCGTGCTTTAGATCGTGTATTGACCACCTTTTTATACTGAACAAATGAGCGCCAATACGAAGCGGCTCTGGACGGTTATTACTGTGCAGTTTGTGTAACCACTCCTCTTTCCTACGCAGCTTTAACACATGAAGTTAGTGGGTAACCACACATATTAATCTCCTGGCAGTTGTCTTCATACGTGGGAGAAGTTATTTTGACCCTGGAGATGTGTTTGTGAAAGACTTAAACACCCTCGAATTTGTCTTGGTCGTATTAGTCATCGACCTCCTGACCGCGCATCGTCTACAGCCTCCTGACCGCGCTTCATCTGCAGCCTCTTGACCGTGCATTGTCTGCGGCCTCGTGATCACGCAAGGGCTGCGATCACAAACTTCCTTTGTGTCCGCACTCTCCTAGTATATAGAAGACTGGTCGTCTTAAGATCATAGCGGCCATTTAAGACTCATAGACACATATCAGATTCGAACCTGACCTGAACCTAATGTGTGTTAATCAAACTAGCTCGGGTGATAATCCTCGTCAGCTAGCCCCCAAATTTGAAGAAAACAAAGAGACATGTTTACTTCAAATTTTAATCTTGCATCGAATTGTGAACCCGACGCTTCAAATTTCTCAGTTTGCACTATCTGTCGTGTGACGGTTCATACCCCGAGAAAAACCCTGAGTTTTTCTTGACAGATAATGATGAATTTATTGACTTATACAATCAAGGCAGCGATTACGAGTGCGTTTTAAGAACTCGAGACGTGTGTGGAAACCAACCGTCGCCTCCTGGCTCTATAAATAGAGGAGTTTCTCAGTTCCTTGAACTCACAATGCTTCTTGACTAAGTTCTTTTTTAGAAAATTTGCTTCTGACTCCCTGTCTCGCATCTCCTCTTTTCTTGTGTTGTTTCACCCTCCTCCTTCTGTTTTTGTCTCGATGGCGAACCAAGATCCCAAGACAGTTATTGAGGTTGAGAGTGACGAGGAAGAAACAGAAAAGACACAAGATATTCAGAAGGTAAACTTCTTCTAAAACATCTTATGATTTTCTGAGTCAAAGTTTTTCCTAAGCAATTCATTTTGGACTTCACAAGTGATTGAGGAAATGATCTCTCCAAAGAAGAGATCTAGAGATGATGAAGGATCCTCCAGTGGAGTTGCATTGAAGATTCTAAAGGGTGTTGGTGCCTGTGTTGCCACATTGCCCCTTGCGACTCACCCAGTTGCCTCTTCATCTCCACCTTTGGAGATCCACAACAATCCTTCTAACCATCCCACTTCTGGAAGAAGTCTCACACCTCTGCGTCCAGACGATCCTCAGCTTTTGTTGGGTGATCAATTTTCCAGGGGAAGTCCTTCATCCTCCCAGCTAGCTTTACTGCGAGGATTGGTAATTATCTTCATTCTCTCTGCTGGTCGTTTTATCTTGCTTAAAACCAACCCATGCGAATGCAGGAGATGAAAACCCCTAGAGGCCCAAGCGATCAGCCTGCTGAAGTCCAGGCTCTTTTTACTGAGAGTGTAGCCTTCAGGCAAACTCTCGAAGAAGGAAAAGAGGCGCTAGAGAAGCATACTGAGGAAATGTCCTCTGCCATTTTGCATTTGGCAGAGTGCTACGAAAGCTCTTGCGAAGAAGAGCGTAGGTTCCGGTTGGAGAGGGATTACGCTCGGCAGCAGCGAGAACTCTCCAATTCAATAAGGAATAGCTGTACACCTTTGCTGAGAGACGATGTAGATAGGCTTAGGGCTATAGCCAGTTCTCTGGGGGCAGTCAGTGTAGATCCTATTGACGCTAATATGTCCCTAGGAGAACTTTGTAAATTACTTTCGGATCAGGTTGATGCTTTGGTCGCCTGTATCCCTTATGTATGCAAAGATTGTAAGAAATAAAGTATTCCTTTCTCCTTGTATACCTGACTTTTCAAATGATTATGTATGACTGACAATCATCGAAATAATCCCCACTGTGTGAAAAAATGATGACAAACAAAAAATGTCTGCGATCAGAACATACACAGAGAATAAGACTTTTGTTCGAATAAGCCTTCTGTTTGAAACCGAACTCAGACTTCGGTCTCAAGTCGCTAAGGTCGTAGCAAAACATTGTGATCACAAAACAGGCTTGAGACAGCCCTTAAGACAATACTAAGATTGTAGAAGAACATTACGATCATCTTAGATATTTGAAGGAAATAATTTTCATCTTTAAGATCGTGATAATGTTAAGATAATTCCCTTGTACCATAGCCCCAAAATATGAAGTAGAATGATATTTAATAATGGTATAACAAATACATTTTGCTTCAAATTCATAACCGGGTAAAGATAAAGGGTCCTAATCGGCAAGACACCCGTTATGGGGAATTAATAAAATAATGTACCAGGTGAAGGGTTGCCTCGAGCGTATAAAAGGAAGAGGTAGCTTACTGGAGAAGTTTCACAACCAAAACCCTCGTTTGCCTTAGACGTTTTCGCCGCACAAAACCCTCTTTGCATTCCTTCCTCAAAAAAGCCGTCGCCCTTCTTGTGATCTCATCGGCAATGGCATCCTAGAGCCGATCGATCCATTACGATGAAGAGAACCTGATAGCACTGGAGAAAGAAGAGATTCTTCCTTCGTCGCTACTGATCAACTGGCGGCCAGTGGAGAAAGATCAAGAAACCCCAGTCGTCCAAGAGGGCGAATTGGTAATCTTTGAAGAGTATTTGCGATGTGGGTTCCGATTCCCAGAGAGTGAGTTCCTGCGGGGAATCTTGGACCACTACAGGTTGGAGTTGGTGAATCTCCACCCAAATGTTGTTCTCATTTTGGCGACTTTTCAGCATCTATGTGAAGCTTTCGTCGGAGTGTTGCCAAGCATGGAACTTTTTCGACGCTTCTACTTCTCGGCATGGTCAAAGAGTGCCAATGCCGCTGGGTGCATCTACTTCCGCATAAGGGAGAAGAAAGAGTACCCATTCCCGCCTCTGCGGGATTCTGTGCACGGGTGGCATCACAAATGGTTCTACTGCACCCCCCGTCGGAGAGCGGACTGTGTTTCGTGAACACCCGACTGGAGAAGGATAGTGAGTTAGACTCCATTCCTTCTCTAAGCGCAGAACTGAAGAAGCAAGCTCAAGCCATTCTTCACTTAGTCCAGCAGGGCTTGACCACGCATGACATCATCCGTGACTTTGTGAAGAATAGGATGAGACCCCTGCGCGAGAGGGCACATCTTGCTTGGGAGGTGGAGTCCATGGCAGACAACACCTTAGATTATAACACTGGTATGTCCTTTGGTCAAAAAATACGCATTTTTACTGATGAAAGATGTCATATCAAGTAATATGCTTGTTTGTGACACAACACTGTCTTTGTCCGAAATCGAAAAAAGGACAAATTACCTCATGCGGGCGTATAATGCCGCAGCGGAGGGAGCTAAAGGGTCGCCTCACCCCCAAAGCTTAATTAATGCCGGCGATGATCTTAGACAAGAGCGCCGAAAGGTATGATCGTTTTCAACAAGCTCTGTTATAAATCATCCATTTGACTTGTGTTACCAAATCATTTTAAATAACATAGCTGCTGGGAAAATTTACTGGGGCGAAGCGTCTAGGCGAGGATGCTGGTCCTTCGGGGGGATTAGCCGCGAAGAAGGCGAAGAGGACTCCCTCAAAGCGCAAAATGAAGGAGCTTGCTCCCGAAAAATAAGAAGATCTTGGGAGGGGCTTCTTCAGGAAAGAAAACTATAATTGCAAAAAAGACTGTGATAAGATTTTCCGTACCCCCTGTATTCCCAGGTATGAGTGGAAATCACTTCTTCATCGTACAGGGTGAAGGGAGCGAGGATGAGGAAGATGAAGTTCCTCTCATCCGTCGCAAGAGGAAAGCGACAGATTCTCTGGAGGTAAATATTCCAGAGAGGTCCATGATCCGGGAGGATCTCCAAGTTCTGATCGCATGCGGCTTCGCGGCCAAGTCCTGATCGCATACGGCTTCGCGACCAAATCCTGATCGCATACGGCTTTGCGACCTTAACCGTGTTCGGAAAGGATTCGCGACCATGGATTGGTCCGCGACCAGGAAAAGGAATTCGTTCCCTGTTCGGAATTGTAATCCGATCCAAATGTGTATAACTAAGCTTATCTATTTAGGATTAGTTATATGAGTTTAATACGTTTAGGTTACTAAGTCTGATTCGTACTCATACGATTGGACTATAAATACCTTGTAATAGGTCTAGTTTATATCATCGAATTCAATCGAAGAGTCATAGAACTTATTTGAGTTTTAGACACTTATAGTTCCTTAGACGTAGACAAGTGTGTCTAACGTTCGACGTGTAAAGCCCTCTTTGAAATAAAGAGTTGTGCAATTACTTTGAGCTGTGTTTTCGATCAACCTTTGGGTTTCGGTATTTCCGAGTAAGATCCCGTTATTCCGTATATTAGAATCTGGGCGAGCCTAGTGCGAAAACCAAGACTAGGTCTCAAACGGATCAAGTTGGTATCAGAGCAACTTTCCTATCCTGTGGATGGTGAAGACTCGCCAGGGTTACAAAACCTCGGGCGAAACTCCAGGCGATCCATTGACGGTTCCTACAGCCGCGTCTCCGACAATGTCTGACGATACCTCCGTTCAAGCTAACCTAGCCGAACAAGTGGCTAAGCTCTCCACCGACATGGAAACCGTGCTTGCTTGGATTAAGCAGCAGGCCATGATTGTACCTCCTAAAGTAGGGAAGGGTATGGGTGCGAAGACTGGTGAAGACTTGCGCAGGGCAGACCAAGATGAAGACGAAGGCGACCACAAGACCGACGACCTCGCCAACACCTCCTTAGTTGTCGGATCTTTTAAGGTTGACGCTAAGATTGATATACCCATATATGATGGGATGATCGATGTCGAGAAGCTGGATTCTTGGATCTATCAACTTGAGACCTACTTTGACCTGAAAGGGTTCAGTAGCGCTCAAAAGGTCAAATTTGCACCTTTGAAGATGAAGGACCACGCCAAGACATGGTGGAAGGCCCTTGTCGCCAGTGGTGAAGCTGACGACCTTGCGTGGGGTCAATTCAAATGACTTCTGCGACAAGAATTCTATCCGATGGGTTACTTTGAGGAGAGATGGGAGCGTTGGCACAGATTGTACCAACGGCGCGACCAGACCGTCCAAGACTATACAACAGAGTTTCGGCGACAAGCAATGGCCATTGGCATCTCACTATCCGACCCTCAGGTATTTCGGAAGTACACATCTGGACTTCAGAAATCGATCAGTACTGAGCTAAGTCTGTTCGGCGTCCAAGACATCGCGACCTCAAGCACAACTGCTATGGCGATCGAGAAGAAGAATAAATCCCGCAGCGACAAAAGCACAAAGGAAAGCGCGACCTCGACAAAGAAAAAGCCGAGTCCGAAGAAGAACGCTCCAAATTCGGGCACGGGTGCTTTTTGCGAACATTGTCAAGTCGTGGGACATACCAAGGACAAATGCTACAAGCTTCATCCTGAACTTCGACCAAAGAAAAACGGACCAGG
Organism: Pharus latifolius; assembly: GCA_019359835.1. Classification (NCBI taxonomy): domain Eukaryota; kingdom Viridiplantae; phylum Streptophyta; class Magnoliopsida; order Poales; family Poaceae; genus Pharus; species Pharus latifolius. The sequence continues at coordinate 26,526,150 of CM033323.1, read as the reverse complement.
GAAAAGAACAGCCACGGCTACTGCGACTTCACCCGACGAAGAAGTTGTCCGAGTGAACTCGGTTAATGAGGTGGATACGACCTTGTCTCTAATGGCAATGCCGAAGGAGAAGGGTTCGGATCCACCAAACGACCATCACCCAACAGAGGACTTGTTCACCATCAACGTCCAGGTGAAGCACGAAGTGGTCGCAGCGATATTCGATCCAGGAAGTCAGAAGAATCTGGTCTCCGCTGGACTGGTTCGATGACTTGGTTTGAAGACAACCACACACCCGCGACCATACCCGCTGGGTTGGTTTACATCCGACGTGAATCAACAGATCATGAGTCAGTGTGTGTTGAAATTTGCGATCTCTGCACGATATGTCGATGAGGTGAAATGCGATGTTGTCCCTATCGATATCTGTCAGGTGATATTTGGGAGTTCGTATCTGTATGATCGAGACGCTCATTTCCATCGACGAGCGCAAGAGTACGACCTCACCAAAGATGGAGTTAAGTTCGTGATCAGTAGAGACGTCCACGTCAATACTTCGAACTTGATTACCGCAAATCAAGCCAAACGGATTGTTAATGCATGTCACAAGTATGTGCTTGTCATGATTCGATCCGTTGGTCAAAGTGGGGGTACTCGACTAGCATTGTCGTTGGCGTGCCGAGAGAATTCTGGTTGTTTTTCGGGACTGCTGGAGAAATGCAGTGATCTGTTCGAGGCTACCCAGGGTCGTCCGCCGAAACGTCCAGTCGAGCACGAAATTCAGCTTGTGTCCGATGCGACACTGCCCAATCTGGGTATGTATCACAATTCAGTATTGGAGAATGAAGAGATCAAGAGACAACTTGGTGAGTTACTGAACGATGGTGTCATTCAACCAAGTAGTTCACCTTGTGGATCTCCTGTGGTGTTAGTACCAAAGAAAGATGAGACTTGGCGTATGTGCATCGACTATCGAGCACTGAACAAGATCACCATCAAGAACCGGTACCCCCTTCCCCGTATTGATGACCTGATAGACCAATTGAAGCATGCTGTTGTCTTCTCCAAATTGGATCTTAAGTCAGGATATCATCAAGTCAGCATCCGAGAGGAGGATACATGGAAGACCGCGTTCAAAACACGACAAGGTCTGTTCGAATGGCTGGTCATGCCGTTTGGTCTTTGCAACGCCCCGACAACTTTCATGCGTCTTATGAATGACGTATTGAGACAGTTCATCGACGACTTTGTGATCGTGTACCTCGACGACATATTGGTTTATAGTCGTTCGTGGGATGAGCACCTCATTCATGTCGAAAAGGTGTTCGATCAGCTTCGGCAACATCGACTTCGCCTCAACCGTAAGAAGTGCGAGTTCGGCCAGCAAACTCTACTTTATCTTGGATTCCTGGTCAGCAATGGTACGTTGCAAATCGACCCAGATAAGGTAAAAGTGATTCGCGAATGGCCGCGACAGCGAACAGTTACGGATGTGCGTAGTTTTGTGGGAGCATGCCAATATCTTCGGAAGTTCATCCGACACTTCTCAATTGTGGCTTCTCCGTTGCATGCATTAACCAGGATCGATCAGAAGTTCGAGTGGACAGGGAAACATGAGGACACGTTTCTCTTGCTGAAAAGGAAGATCAGCGAGGCGCCTGTGTTAGCTTTGCCGAATCTCCAGAAACCATTCGAGCTAGAAACCGATGCCTCAGGTTATGCAATGGGCGCAGTGCTCATGCAAGAAGGTCGACCAGTGGCATATCACTCCGAGTTATTCCAGGGAGCTCAGAAGAACTACCCGACTTATGATAAGGAGTTATGCGCACTGCATCAGGCCGTGAAACATTGGCGGTGTTATCTCTTGGGGAAAGAGACGGTTGTCCACACCGACCATCAACCATTGCAATATTTGCAAACTCAGTCCAAGCTACAGCAAGCTCGGCACATGAAGTGGATGTCATATCTGCAGTAGTTTAATCTGGTGATTAAGTACAAGAAGGGCGTACACAACAAATTGGCGGACATGTTGTCGCGACCACCAGTTTCGACCCTCTGTTTATCAGCGTTCATGCAGATCGAGCCCTCATGTCATGATGACTATGTCACGATGACTATGTCACGATGTATAGTGAAGACCCTGATTTTCAAACAGTACTGACTGAGCTCGAAACAGGGAAACCTACGGAGTTCGTTCGTCGAGAAGGGCTCTTGTACAAAGGCAACTTACTTTGCATACCTCGTGAAGCACCTCGAATTCAATGGTTGCGAGAAGCGCATACATCGAAGATAGCTGGTCACTTTGGGGTTACAAAGACGTTGCAAAATCTTCACCGACATGTGTTCTGGCCGCGCATGCAGCAAGATGTGGCTAGGTTTGTTCGAGGCTGCGGTCTTTGCAGCATCTCGAAACCGGCAAACCGAAAATTAGGTTTGTACACTCCTTTGCCAGTTCCATCGCGACCATGGAAGAGCATATCCATGGATTTCTTGGGAGGATTACCTAAGACCCGACGTGGCAACGACTATCTATTCGTGGTCGTTGATCGGTTCTCCAAAATGATTGTTCTTATACCTTGTCGAAAGACTATCACGGGAGAAGACGCCGCTCGGGTATTCTTTCAACACGTTTGGACACACTTCGGACTGCCGACTTCTATTGTGTCTGATCGCGATACCCGGTTCCTTAGTCACTTTTGGCGATCGCTCTGGACGATGATGGACACCAAGCTAAAGAGGAGTACTGCTTTTCATCCACAAACTGATGGTCAAACTGAGGTGGTAAATCGCACAGTCGTTCATCTCTTGAGAGGATATAACTCGAAGCACCCGAAGACTTGGGATGAAAGCATACCGTACCTGCAGTTTGCTTTTATTTGAGCAGTGCACGGTTCGACTGGAAAGTCACCGTTTGAGGTTTTTTAAGGTTTCTACCACAGAGTCCATTCGACATGGAGTTTGTGATCCCCACCTCAGCACAGAATAGCAAGGAAGCATCTGATCAGGATCGAGCACAAAAGTTCTTGGAAGGTATTCAATGACTCCATCGTGAGGTTGAACAGAACTTGCTGAAAGCTCAACTCAAGTACAAGGCGCGACATGATCGGTACCGAGTTGATGCGCAATTTCAAGAAGGTGATATGGTATGGTTACATCTGAGTAAGGAGAGACTTAAAGGTGAAGGTAAGAAACTCAAACCCATTCGTTATGATCCTTTTCGGATTTTGCGGAAAGTGGGTAATAATGCTTGTCAGCTCGAGTTACCTCCATACATGGATATCTACTCGGTTGTTAATGTTGAGCACCTTAAACTCTTTGAGCCTTCAATGCTGGATGATGAGCCAGATACTATAGTACCATCTGTTGAAGACTTGGTCTATCAACGAGATGAACCTCTACGTGAAGATGTGATTCTGGAGAAGAAGGTAACTACCACCCGCAGTGGCACCAAGGAGACTTTTCGAATCGGTCGGAAAGATCAACGAGCACGTGCGGCAAAGTGGTACACCAAAGAACATGGACAAGCCCAATTTCCACATCTCCAGTTTGATCGAGAGGTCGCAACAGGGGTTGGCTCCTTCTCAACAAGGGAGTCATGATCCGAGAGGATCTCCAAGTCTTGATCGTATGCGGCTTCGCGACCAAGTCCTGATCGCATACGGCTTCGCGACCAAGTCCTGATCGCATACGGCTTCGCGACCTTAACCGTGTTCGGAAAGGATTCGCGACCATGGATTGGTCCGCGACCAGGAAAAGGAATTCGTTCCCTGTTCAGAATTGTAATCCGATCTGAATGTGTATAACTAAGCTTATCTGTTTAGGATTAGTTATATGAGTCTAATACGTTTAGGTTACTAAGTCTGATACGTACTCATACGATTGGACTATAAATACCTTGTAATAGGTCTAGTTTAGATCATCGAATTCAATCAAAGAGTCATAGAGCTTATTTGAGTTTTAGACACTTATAGTTCCTTCGACGTAGACAAGTGTGTCTAACGTTCGACGTGTAAAGCCCTCTTTGAAATAAAGAGTTGTGCAATTACTTTGAGCTGTGTTTTCGATCAACCTTTGGGTTTCGGTATTTCTGAGTAAGATCCCGTTATTCCATATATTAGAATCTGGGCGAGCCTAGTGCGAAAAACAAGGCTAGGTCTCAAATGGATCAGTCCACCTCGTCCCTTATTGGCGAAGTTTTGTTCCCCGTTATGGGGGTCGAAACAGAAGTTGAAGTTCTTGTGGCCGCCAAAGATCCTGCTGGGGGTCACAGAAAAGGTGCCCATCCTTGAGGTTTGTGAAACCCCAAGGTTGATAATGCCTCCTCCAGTAATTGAAAAGGTTGTTGTGGTAAGTACTTCACAGTCTTTTTATCTTCCTATTCCTACACATCCTCATCATCTTGTGATTGTGCAGGGAGGAGAAGACACTGTCCTGTTTAAGAGAAGAAAAACACGGACAAGTGCTGTTGAAGCTTTATCAGGGGCACCCAGTGGGCTTCTTTCTCCCCAGAGCTCATCGCCGAAACCTTGGGTGGGGTTTCGGATAAAGTAAGCATGCTATTCCTTGTGAGTTATGTATTACTGACAAGAGGCATTCTAATTAGCGATGTACTCAGACGCAAGGACTCTGTCCTCACTGCCCCGATGACATCCGCCATCATCGGCACATCAACTGCTGTTGAAGTCGCAGGCGAAACAGGTCCTGCCCCAATGGCTGAGGAATCCTTCTAGGCCATTGTAGAGGAAATAATAGCGGACATCCAAACCCAGGAGATGGAAGCCGCAATCTCGACCGAGGAGGATCAGCAAGAAAGATCATCCACTGCTCCGGTCGTGGAAAAAATAAGTTTTGAGGCTCGACCTCACGCTGATTTCAAGAGCAGCTCATTCAGGGATTATATAGAAGTACGTATGATGAATCAAGGGGTGCCCGATCTTCCGTCAGGTAGATGATAAGTCGATTTGGTGGAGATCTCGACGTTGACGATCCAGCTTCCGATTAGAACTGATCGAACCCAGCAATCGCTACACCATTTATCCATTGGTTATCAACCGTGCCAAGACGCGGTTGACCTCGCCAAGAAGGCTAATTCCTACAAGTGAATCAAGAGCACAAGAAAAAACGTAGAAGAAGCAATCTGGAAATTGCAAATGAAATTGAATTAAGCTCACAAGTTGGGGTTCCACAAACCGATCTATAGCGAAACTGCAAAGGCAGAATAATCTAAGCAAAACCCAAGTCTACTTGTGATGGCTACGGAGTATGTATATGAGAGAGAGAGAGAGGCTGCGGCTAGGGTTGTCGACGATTCGGACTTGGAGTCCTTAGTCGAACTTATGCAGAATTTTGTGAGTTATGAGGCCTTTCAGGGCGTCCCTCATGGAAGGAATGATGAACCAAAGTTAGTTGAAGCACAGAGAAATTTAGATAGGTTCGGGCCCTCGATGGTGGGAGTAATAGCCCTACGTCCTGTTGAGATTTACTATGTGTAGGAAAAGAGTTACAAGACTATGAAAAGGATCTTCACAGGTGAAGATCTTTTCTGTGTATTTATGAAAGACAATGCCAAAAAGGCTTATGAAAGCTAATTGACTTAATCTAATGTCTTTTGTTGACCTTTTTTATCTTTCGATCCCCCCGTCTGATGCATTGGCTAACCCTTTTATACTGGTCGAAAGGGTGCTAAGGAATAACGGCTTCGAACAGTTGTTCGGGTGCAGTTTTGGTAACTGCACTTAACCTCCACGTAGGCTTAACACGTGTAATTAAGGAATAACTGCACGTATTAACCTCTTGATGGTTGTCTCTGCACGTGGAAGAATCTTCGAGATACTCGGGATATACCTATTGCAAGGTCGAAGCAACCCCACGTTTCCTGGTCGAGGGTGTTCTGACCGCGCATTGCTTGCAATCATCTGACCGTGCATTATCTGAAGCTTTCTATCCGCGTATCACATACGGGCTTCAGACCACGCACTATCTGCGACCTGATCGCGTAGAACCTGCGACCATGTGTCCGTGCTTCCCAGGACAGCTTGAGGTTATATCAACGGACAGTTGCCTGGTTCGAATCTGTCTTGAACCAGACATGCATTTATTCTGAACTAGCTCGGGTAACAATCCTCGTCAGTTAGCTCCCAAATTTGAAGAAAACGAAGAGACATATTTACTTCAAATTTTAAAACTTACATCGGATGAGTGACCCGACGCTTCAAATCCTCCACTTAGTGGCGCACTAAGTGTGGCGGCTTGTTTCCCGAGACGATCTCTGAGCGGTATTTGACAGGTAATGATGGCGCCGTAGAATTTTGTCCTTTAACCCGAGGTAAAACTGTAAATGTTTTTTAAAAGCTCGAGGCAATCGAAAAATGAACCGTCACCCCAAGGCTATAAATACCAGAGCCCTTTAGCCTAAAACTTTCACAAGTTTTTCCCGGCCAAGTCTTTTCCACAGCCATCCTCCCCTCTCTTCTGTCTTCATCTTAATGGCAGATAAAGGCATCATCGAGATTGAGAGCGATGAAGAGGAAGTGGTACCTGAATTCGACCAAGATTCACAGAAGGTAAATCTCTTCTAGAATTCTTGGTTCAAATTGCCTTCTTATGCTCTGATCATTTTCTCAAATGGAAATTCACAGACGACCGAAAACCAGTTTCCTCCAAAGAAGAAACCCAAAGTTGATGAGGGATCTTCTAGTGGTACAAAGGCGAAAAATGTACCACCGATCTCTCTTCCTTCGGTTCCTGTGGTTCTCCCCGTTCATGCACTTCGGCAGGTCGAACCTTCATCTTCACCTTTGGAGATCCATGATAATATTTCAAGGCGTTCTCACCTTTCTCCATTTCATCCCAATGATTCTCGTCTTCTGACGGGTGATCAATTTTCTGGTCGGCAAGCTGTACCTCCGCGACCAGATAATCCTCAACTTGTGTTGGGGAAACAATCTTCTGGTGGGAAGGCAACTCTTCCACCATATGATGATCCTCGGCCTTTATTGGGTGATCTACCATATGATGATCCTCGGCCTTTATTGGGTGATCTACTTTCTGGGAAGGCAACTCTTCCACCATATGATGATCCTCGGCCAGATGATCCTCGGCCTTTATAGGATTGGTAATTGTTTTCATCCCTTTTGCTTGTTGTTATAGTTTGCAAAACTAACATATACAAATGTAGGAGACGAAAATTGTTGGAGCCCCCAGTGACCTGCCTGCTAAGATTCAACCTCCTCCCCTCGAACATACTCTCCAAGGGGAAAAAGAGGCATTGGAGAAGAAAACCGAAGAGATGTCTTCGGCCATTCTGCACTTGACAGAATGTTTTGATAGATCCCACGAGGAGGCACACCAATTCCGCCTGGAGAGGGACTATGCTCGACAACAGCGAGAACTCTCCGATTCGATCAGGGATGGTAGTTCGTCTCTGATTAGGGACGATGTAGATAGACTTAGAGTAGTTGCTAGTTCCCTTGGGGCCGTCAGCGTAGATCCTACCGACGCCAATATGTTCTGAGGAGAACTTTGTAAACTCCTCTCGGATCAGGTTGACGCTCTGGTCGCCTGTATCCCTTTTGTATGTAAGGATCGTCAGAAATAAAGACTTCTTTTACCTTACATAATATGGAAACTCTTCATAATCTCTGTGTGAAAATATGGCCATAAGTAATATCTTTACGACCACACATACACAGGTAAATCCGAGTACTGCGATTAGAAATGCATTAATATGTCACTCCGCGAACAGTACTGATACCGTGATCAGCACTATAGCAGCGGTCAGAACTGAAATCCGATCAGGACTGTTATCGCGATCAAAACTGACATCCGATCATAACTACCATTGCGATCAATATTGAAATCTGATCAGAATCGCAATGATCATAGAACATTTTTATGACCAAAAATGTACATTTTAAAGAGAACATAGGAACACATTGTGATCAACACGTGAAAGTTTACAAAAAACATGAAGGATAATATCCTCCGAAAATCTTTGTAGAGTTTTCACGTTCTTATGTTCACCCTAATTCCCAAATTCGAAATAAAGAATACTTTTTGTTTCGGATTCGGTGCGGGGAACGCATAACGGGTTTCCAAGAGAAAATATCCATTATGGGAAATAAATAAAGTATTCAGTGGAACGTTGCCTTCAGTGGAACGTTGCCTCGGGCCTATAAAAAGGGCAGGTAGCTTCCTGAGGAAGCCACACACAACCAGCATCCAGCCTTAGAACTTCCGCCGCACAAAACCCTCATCCTTCATCTTCCATCGCCCCTAAAGCCGACAGCTTTTTCTCACAATCTCTTGCAAAAAATGGTGTCTTGGAGCCGATCAGTCCACCACACGGAGGAGAGTTTGATGGCGCTGGAGAAAGAGGAGATCCTCCCTTCGCGGTTGCTAATCAACTAGCAATCCGCGAATGATCTGGGAGGATCTTTATGTCCTGATCGCATACGGCTTCGCGGCCTTAACCGTGTTCGGAAAGGTTTCACGACCATGGATTGGTTCGCGACCAGGAAAAGGAATTCGTTCCCTGTTCGGAATTGTAATCCGATCCAAATATGTATAACTAAGCTTATCTGTTTAGGATTAGTTAGTTATATGAGTCTAATATGTTTAGGTTATTGAGTCTGATACGTACTCATACGATTGGACTATAAATATCTTGTAATAGGTCTAGTTTAGATCATCGAAAAGCCATAGAACTTATTTGAGTTTTAGACACTTATAATTCCTTCGACGTAGGCAAGTGTGTCTAACGTTCGACGTGTAAAGCCCTATTTGAAATAAAGAGTTGTGCAATTACTTTGAACTGTGTTTTCGATCAACCTTTGGGTTTTGGTATTTCTGAGTAAGATCCCGTTATTCCGCATATTAGAATCTGGGCGAGCCTAGTGCGAAAACCAAGGCTAGGTCTCAAACAGATCAAGTTGGTATCAGAGCAACTTTCCTATCCTGTGGATGGTGAAGACTCGCCAGGGTTACAAAACTTCCGGCGAAACTCCAGGCAATCAATTGACGGTTCCTACAGCCACGTCTCCGACAATGTCTGACGATACCTCCGTTCAAGCTAACCTAGCCGAACAAGTGGCTAAGCTCTCCACCGACATGGAAACCGTGCTTGCTTGGATTAAGCAGCAGGCCATGATTGTACCTCCGGAAGTAGGGAAGGTTATGGGTGAGAAGACTGGTGAAGACTTGCGCAGGGCAGACCAAGATGAAGACGAAGGCGACCACAAGACCGACGACCTCGCCAACACCTCCTTAGCTGTCGGATCTTTTAAGGTCGACGCTAAGATTGATATACCCATATATGATGGGGTGGTCGATGCCGAGATGTTGGATTCTTGGATCGACCAGCTTGAGACCTACTTTGACCTTAAAGGGTTCAGTAGCGCTCAAAAGGTCAAATTTGCACCTTTGAAGATGAAGGACCACGCCAAGACATGGTGGAAGGCCCTTGTCGCCAGTGGTGAAGCTGACGACCTTGCGTGGGGTCAATTCAAACGACTTCTACGACATGAATTCTATCCGATGGGTTACCTTGAGGAGAGATGGGAGCGTTGGCACAGATTGTACCAATGGCGCGACCAGACCGTCCAAGACTATACGACAGAGTTCGGCGACAAGCAATGGTCATTGGCATCTCACTATCCGACCTTCAGGTATTTCAGAAGTACACATCTGGACTTCAGAAATCGATCAGTATTGAGCTAAGTCTGTTCGGCGTCCAAGACATGGCGACCGCAAGCACAACTGCTATGGCGATCGAGAAGAAGAATAAATCCCGCAGCGACAAAAGCACAAAGGAAAGTGCGACCTCGACAAAGAAAAAGCCGAGTCCGAAGAAGAACGCTTCAAATTCGGGCACGGGTGCTTTTTGCGAACATTGTCAAGTCGCAGGACATACCAAGGACAAATGCTACAAGCTTCATCCTGAACTTCGACCAAAGAAAAACGGACCAGGGAAAAGAACAGCCACGGCTACTGCGACTTCACCCGACGAAGAAGTTGTCCGAGTGAACTTGGTTAATGAGGCGGATACGACCTTGTCTCTGATGGCAATGCCGAAGGAGAAGGGTTCCGATCCACCAAATGACCATCACCCAACGGAGAACTTGTTCACCATCAACATCCAGGTGAAGCACGAAGTGGTCGAAGCGATATTCGATCCCGGAAGTCAGAAGAATCTGGTCTCCGCTGGACTGGTTCGGCGACTTGGTTTAAAGACTACCACACACCCGCGACCATATCCGCTGGGTTGGTTTACATCCGACGTAAACCAACAGATTACGAGTCAGTGTGTGTTGAAGTTTGTGATCTCTGCACGATATATCGATGAGGTGCAATGCGATGTTGTCCCTCTCGATATCTGTCAGGTGATCTTTGGGAGTCCGTATCTGTATGATCGAGACGCTCACTTCCATCGGCGAGCGCAAGAGTACGACCTCACCAAAGACGGAGTTAAGTTCGTGATCAGTAGAGACATCCACGTCAACACTTCGAACTTGGTTACCGCAAATCAAGCCCAACGAATTGTTAATGCATGTCACAAGTATGTGCTTGTCATGATTCGACCTATTGGTCAAGGTGAGGGTACTCGACTAGCATTGTCGTTGGCGTGCCGAGAGGATTCTGGTCGTTTGTCGGGACTGCTGGAGAAATATAGTGATATGTTCGAGACTACCCAGGGTCGTCCACCGAAACATCCAGTCGAGCACGAAATTCAACTTGTGTCCGATGCAACACTACCCAATCTAAGTATGTATTGCAACTCAGTATTGGAGAATGAAGAGATCAAGAGACAACTTGGTGAGTTGCTGAACGATGGTGTCATTCAACCGAGTAGCTCACCTTGTGGATCTCCTGTGGTGTTAGTACCAAAGAAAGACGGGACTTGGCGTATGTGCATCGACTATCGAGCACTGAACAAGATCACCATCAAGAACCGGTACCCCCTCCCTCGTATTGACGACCTACTAGACCAATTGAAGCATGCTGTTGTCTTCTCCAAATTGGATCTTAAGTCAGGTTATCATCAAGTCAGCATCCGAGAGGAGGATACGTGGAAGACCGCGTTCAAAACACGACAAGGTCTATTCGAATGGCTGGTCATGCCGTTTGGTCTCTGCAACGCCCCGGCAACCTTCATGCGTCTTATGAATGACGTATTGAGACAGTTCATCGACGACTTTGTGATCGTTTACCTCGACGACATACTAGTTTATAGTCATTCGTGGGATGAGCACCTCATTCATGTCGAAAAGGTGTTTGAACAGCTTCGGCAACATCGACTTCGTCTAAACCGTAAGAAGTACGAGTTCGGCCAACAAACTCTACTTTACCTCGGATTCATGGTCGGCAACGGTACGTTGCAAATTGGCCCGGACAAGGTAAAAGTGATTTGCGAATGGCCGAGACCACGAACAGTTACGGATGTGCGTAGTTTTGTGGGAGCATGCCAATATCTTCGGAAGTTCATCCGACACTTCTCGATTATGGCTTTTCCATTGCATGCATTAACCAGGATCGATCAGAAGTTCGAGTGGACAGGGAAACATGAGGACACGTTTCTCTTACTGAAAAGGAAGATCAGTGAGGCGCCTGTGTTAGCTTTGCCGAATCTCTAGAAACCGTTCGAACTAGAAACCGATGCCTCAGGTTATGCGATGGGCGCAGTGCTCTTGCAAGAAGGTTGACCAGTGGCATATCACTCCGAGTTATTCCAGGGAGCTCAGAAGAACTACCCGACTTATGATAAGGAGTTATGCGCATTGCATCAGGCCGTGAAACATTGGCGGTGTTATCTCTTGGGTAAAGAGACTGTTGTCCACACTGACCATCAACCATTGTAATATTTGCAAACTCAATCCAAGCTACAGCAAGCTCGGCACATGAAGTGGATGTCGTATCTGCAGCAGTTTAATTTGGTGATTAAGTACAAGAAGGGTGTACACAACAAATTGGCGGACATGTTGTCGCGACCACCAGTTACGACCCTCTGTTTATCAGCGTTCATGCAGATCGAGCCCTCATGTCATGATGACTATACCAATATGTACAGTGAAGACCCTGACTTTCAAACAGCATTGACTGAGGTCGAAACAGGGAAACCTACAGAGTTCGTTCATCGAGAAGGACTCTTGTACTAGGACAATTTACTTTGCATACCTCGTGGAGCACCGCGAATTCAATGGATGTGAGAAGCGCACACATCGAAGGTAGCTGGTCACTTTGGGGTTACAAAGACGTTGCAAAATCTTCACCGACATGTGTTCTGGCCGCGTATGCAGCAAGAGGTGGCTAGTTTTGTTCAAGGTTATGGTCTCTGCAGCATCTCGAAACCGGCAAACCGAAAATTAGGTTTGTACACTCCTTTGCCAGTTCCATCGCGACCATGGGAGAGCATATCTATGGATTTCTTGGGAGGATTGCCTAAGACCCGACGTGGCAACGACTATCTAGTCGTGGTCGTTGGTCGGTTCTCCAAAATGATTGTTCTTATACCTTGTCGAAAGACTATCACGGGAGAAGCAGCTCGGGTTTTCTTTCAAAACGTTTGGACACACTTCGGACTGCCGACTTCTATTGTGTCTGATCGCGATACCCGGTTCCTTAGTCACTTTTGGCGATCGCTCTGGACGATGATGGACACCAAGCTAAAGAGGAGTACTGCTTTTCATCCGCAAACTGATGGTCAAACCGAGGTGGTTAATCGCACAGTTGTTCATCTTTTGAGAGGATATAACTCGAAGCACCCGAAGACTTGGGATGAAAGCATACCGTACCTGCAGTTTGCTTTTAATTGAGCAGTGCACGGTTCGACTGGAAAGTCGCCGTTTGAGGTTTTTTAGGGTTTCTACCACAGAGTCCATTCGACATGGAGTTTGTGATCCCCACCTCAGCACAGAATAGCAAGGAAGCATTTGATCAGGATCGAGCACAAAAGTTCCTGGAAGGTATTCAATGACTCCATCGTGAGGTTGAACAGAACTTGCTGAAAGCTCAACTCAAGTACAAGGCGCGACATGATCGGTACCGAGTTGATGCGCAATTTCAAGAAGGTGATATGGTATGGTTACATCTGAGTAAGGAGAGACTTAAAGGTGAAGGTAAGAAACTCAAACCCATTCGTTATGGTCCTTTTCGGATTTTGCGGAAAGTGGGTAATAATGCTTGTCAGCTCAAGTTACCTCCATACATGGATATTTACTCGGTTGTCAATGTTGAGCACCTTAAACTCTTCGAGCCTTCAATGCTGGATGATGAGCCAGATACCATAGTACCATCTGTTGAAGACTTGGTCTATCAACGAGACAAACCTCTACGTGAAGATGTGATTCTGGAGAAGAAGGTGACTACCACCCGCAGCGGCACCAAGGAGACTTTTGGAATCAGTCGGAAAGATCAACGAGCACGTGCGGCAAAGTGGTACACCAAAGAACATGGACAAGCCCAATTTCCACATCTTCAATTTGATCGAGAGGTCGCAACAGGGGTTGGCTCCTTCTCAACAAGGGAGTCATGATCCGGGAGGATCTTTATGTCCTGATGGCATATGGCTTCGCGGCCTTAACCGTGTTCGGAAAGGTTTCACAACCATGGATTGGTTCGCGACCAGGAAAAGGAATTCATTCGCTGTTCGGAATTGTAATCCGATCCAAATATGTATAACTAAGCTTATCTGTTTAGGATTAGTTAGTTATATGAGTCTAATATGTTTAGGTTATTGAGTCTGATACGTACTCATACGATTGGACTATAAATATCTTGTAATAGGTCTAGTTTAGATCATCGAAAAGTCATAGAACTTATGTGAGTTTTAGACACTTATAATTCCTTCGACGTAGGCAAGTGTGTCTAACGTTCGACGTGTAAAGCCCTCTTTGAAATAAAGAGTTGTGCAATTACTTTGAACTGTGTTTTCGATCAACCTTTGGGTTTCGGTATTTCTGAGTAAGATCCCGTTATTCCGCATATTATAATCTGGGCGAGCCTAGTGTGAAAACCAAGGCTAGGTCTCAAACGGATCAGCGAAAAGGACCAAGAAACCCCGATTGTCTAAGAGGGCGAGTTGGTGGTTTTCGAGGAATACCTGCGATGCGGGTTTTGATTCCTGAGAGCAGATTTCTGAAGGGGATCTTGGAGCATTACGGGTTGGAGTTGGTGAATCTCCACCCTAATGTTGTTCTGATCTTGGCGATCTTCTAGCATTTATGCGAAGCTTTCGTCGGAGTGTTCCCAAGCGTGGAGCTCTTCCGACGCTTCTACTATTCGGCGTGGTCAAAGAGTGCCAACGCCGCCGGATGCATTTACTTCCGAATAAGGGAGAAGAAAGAGTATCCCTTCCCACCCTATGACACTCCGTGCATGGGTGGTACCAGAAGTGGTTTTACTGCACCCCTCCGTCCGAGAGCGGGTTATGGTTCGAGAATTCTCGACCAGAGAAGTCCAGCGAGTTGGACTCTCTCCCCGTCCTAAGCGCGGAGTAGAAGAAACAGGCCCGTGCGATTCTTCACTTAGTCCAGGAGGGACTAACTGCTCGCGATATCATTCGCGACTTTGTGAAGAATCGGGTGAGCCCCCTGCGTGAAAGGGCTCATCCGGCTTGGGAGATACAGTCCATGGCGGATAGCACCTTGGACTATAATAATGGTATGTCTTCCAGCCAACAAAAACATAAATTTCTTCCGAAAAATTGCATCTGTTAACTTGTTTGTTTGTGATGTAGCTCTGAGTTTGTCCGAAATCAAAAAACGGATGAACTACCTCCTCAAGGCGTACAGTGCCGATGTGGAGGGAGCTAAAGGGTCACCTCGCCCACAGAGCCTAATCAATGCTGGCGACGACCTTAGACAGGAGCGCCGAAAGGTACAGACTTTCTTGCCAAAATCCATTCGTAGACCACCCACTGATCTGGCATTAACGAGAATAACTCGAATGATACAGCTCCTGGGAAAGTTCGGTGAGGCAACACGCCCAGCCGAAGATGTCGGCTTTTTGGGAAACCGCAGTGGACGACCTCAGCCTTAGCGACTGGACCACACTGGTCGCGACCCAAGCGGAGTCACTTCTCGAGTATCTTCCTGAAGATACCAAGCGGCAAAAAGAGGCGATCAAGTCAAGAGTTCGATCAACTGGCTCCGCCATCCTCTGCTGACTTCGTCTTTGCCACAGCCCAGATTTGGATTTGAACGCAGCGGTGGATGAGGCAGAGGTCGAGAGTGAAGACCGGCTTGAGTTTGTCATGGAGGAAGTGAAGCCACTTGTAGAAAAAATCTTAAACAATCTCGGCATAATGTAAATTCTTGTACCTGTATAAACACAATTTATATAATGCGAATGCATGCTATTCTTTGTTTGCAAAAAAGAAAACACTTCTCTTTGTTTCATGTTGCGACCATATCCCCTAGCCCCCGCCTGTGATTATCTATACTGAAGACTTAGTATTTATGAGCACAAGAAAAAATATATATGTGTAGCGATGACAAGGGATACCCGACCAGGCTAACAATCATACTAAACACAATACCCAGCCTTATTGCAAACCAGCAGCCACTTTGATGACCAAGGACATGCCAGCAAGCCCCGTGTGTGTTGAGAAACGGTTTATTGAGGGGTGTCTTGTCTGGAAATGATCACGAGATCTGCCAGTGAATCCGATCAAGATATTGTGACAATATAACCATCAGCGACCAGCGCCCGAGCCAGACTCATTACATATACGGGCCAAAGAGGAATAATCCACACATGAAACTAAAAAAGCCTGTTTTGTCAAATCATGCTAATTGAACAGGAAAAAGGAATTGGGCACTTACACATAAAACTTGCGTAATTGGTCGATGTTCCATGTATTAGACAAGATCCGACCATCCTTCCATCACAAACCGAGCCAATCCTGGTCGCGGCACCGAAACAACAGTGTAGGGGCCTTCCCATTGCGGGGAGAATTTGTTGCGACTAGATTGGTTTTGTATTTTTCGTAAAACCAAATCACCCACGTGAAGACTACGTGGTCGCACCCTTCTGTTATGGTACTTGCACAAAGCTTGCAAGTATATCACAGACTTGATCAAAGCTTGATCACGCTTTTCTTCTAAGAGGATGAGATCTCGTAACCGTTGCCCATTCTGATCGACTTGTTCGAATTGATCTGTTCGGACAGAGCCAATACTGATTTCCATAGGCAACACGGCCTCAGCCCCATATACCAAGTGGAATGGCGTCTCACTGCTAGCTCGACTAGAAGTAGTACGTAGTGCCCATAGAACGGTATAGAGCTCGTCTACCCAAGCCCCCGAGTGTGCCTTAAGGCGATCAAAAACACGTTTCTTGATTCCTTGCAATATTTGCCCGTTGGCACATTCAACGGCACCATTGCTCTGCGGATGAGCTCCAAAGGCAAAGCACACCTTGGTTCCAATTTGATCACAGTAATCCAGAAAAAGACCACTAGCGAACTGGGAACCGTTATCAGTGATAAGATGATTTGGAACACCGAATCGAGCCACAATGTTCTTATGAAAGAACTTTTGTGCAGCTGTAGCAGTAATGTTGCGTACTGGTTCGGCCTCAATCCACTTTGTAAACGTGTCAATGGCTAAGAACAAAAACTTGTATCCATTGGCCGCTTGTGGCATAGGACCGGCAATGTCCATCCCCAGACCACGAAGGGCCATGAAAGGGGAATGGTTTGTAGGGCATAGGCAGGTTGATGAACCTGTCTCGCATGAAACTGACACTGAGGACATGTTTTTACCATATTCTTGGTATCATCAAGTGCCGAAGGCCAATAAAATCCTTGTCGGAAAGTTTTGCCGACCAGTGTACGATATGACGCGTGCGCACCACATACACTGCCATGAATTTCTCTCAAGAGGGATTTGCCTTCCTCTTGGGACACACAGCGCATAAATACTCCTTGAGTACTTTTTCTGTACAAAACTCCTTCTATGAGCTTGTATAGACGCGCCTTTCAAACTAATCGATCGCTTTCAGTTTCATCCTTAGGCAGGGTCCCGTGTTCGAGATAAACCCTCAATGGTTGAGTCCAATCTCGTTCCTGTCCAAAGTTGGTAACGCAGATTGTTACTGGATCATCCTCAACCGTAGTCATGATCGAAGGATGTTCTAAGTGTTTGACGAACACTCCTGCCGGAGTGGATGTGCGTGAGGACCCAATTTTGGATAATTGGTCTGCGAGAATGTTGTCCTTTCGCGGGATGTATTGGACTTCGAAATGACTGAAGTGTTTTTCCAATCTCCTCACTTCCCTAGGTAATGAGCCATTGTCTCATCGGAGGTGCTGTACCCTTGTTTACCTGGTTTACGACCAGCTGTGAGTCTCCCCTCACCACTAGTCGACGGACTCCGAGGAATTTTGCTGCCCGGAGCCCTGCAAGAAGACCTTCATACTCTGCTGCGTTGTTGGTCGCAACAAAGTGTAGTTGGAAGACAAACTTCAACTCTTCGCCCTGAGGCGTAACTAAGACCACGCCAGCCCCCGAGTGTTGAAAATTGACAGAGCCGTCAAAGTACATCGTCCAGTGATCCGGGCATTCCAATTCTTCAGACACCTGCACGGGTGGCTCAGGGTTAGTCCATTCGACTACAAAGTCGGCCAGGACTTGAGACTTGACCGCGGTGCGGGGCGTGAACTGGATGTCGAACGCTCTGAGTTCAACGGCCCATTTGGCGATCCAACCAGACTTATTCGGATTGCGGACAATATCCCCTAATGGAAAAGATGAGGGTACTGTGATCCTATGTGCTTGGAAGTAATGTCGTAGCTTACGGGAAGCCATCAGTAGTGCGTAAAGTATCTTCTGGACCTCAGGGTATCGCTCCTTAGGACCATGAAGTAATTCGCTTACATAGTAGACGGGTCTGTGCACACCTTCTCTATCTGCGACCAGGACAGCGCTGACCGCGTGTGGTGTGGCTGCCAAGTAGAGGAGTAATGGTTCCTCCTTCTCGGGGGAAACCAAAACCGGCGGACTGGAAAGATATGCCTTTACCTCCTGAAATGACTTTTTGGCTTCATCGGACCATGTAAAGTTGTGATGTTTGCACAGGGCTTTGAAGAAAGGTAGTCCCCTTTTGCCTAGTCGCGATATGAACTGGCTTAATGCCGCCATGCGACCTGCTAGGCGCTGAACATCCTTGATGGTCGAGGGAGACCTCATCTGTTCGATAGCCCTGATTTTTTCAGGATTGACTTCAATTCCTCTGGAACAAACAAGGAAACCAAGAAGTTTTCCTGATGAAACCCCGAAAGAACATTTCTCCGGGTTTAATTTTATTCCATATCGATTCAAATTACAGAAGGTTTCAGCAAGATCGTCTAAATGCGACAATCTTTTTGAACTTTTTACAACCAAGTCGTCTACGTAAACCTCCAGATTACGCCCCATCTGGGAAAGAAAGGTCTTTTGCATCAAGCGCTGGTATGTGGAACTTGCATTCTTGAGACCGAACGGCATTCTGACGTAGCAGTAGGTGCCGAACGGTGTGATGAAGGCAGTCTTCTCTTCATCTTCTTCTGCCATGCTGATTTGATGATATCCTGAGTATGCATCCAGGAAACTCATCAGTTCGCAGCCCGCGGTTGAATTGACCAGCTGATCGATACGGGGAAGGGGAAAATCGTCCTTCGGACAGGCACTGTTGAGGCTGGTGTAGTCGACGCACATATGTCACTTACCATTTGACTTGCGGACCATGACCGGATTTGTGAGCCATTTCGGGTGATCGACTTCGCTAATAAACCCGGCCTTTTGGAGTTTATCCAACTCCTCTCGGATGGCTTCCTGCCGATCAACAGCAAAACACTGAGCTTCTACTTTATCGGTCGCTGTCCAGGTCGAATAGCTAACCTGTGCTCAATTACTTCCCTTGGGACACCGGGCATGTCGGATGGTTTCCACGCAAACACATCTGTGTTAGCCCGGAGGAAAGCAATGAGCTCGAGTTCCTATTTGTCATCCAGGCCTGATCCAACCCGAATTGTCCTGGACGGATCATCTGGGTACAATGGAACCAGCTTGAGTGTTTCGTCTGGCCGAGGAGCAGCCTTGATCGTATCAGTGGACACTGTGGCGATCTGGACGTCTCGGAGGGGAAGTTGATCCACCATCTCTAGGGATAGTCGATCACACGTTAGCGCCACATTGTGACTACCTCGGACCGAAATAACACCCTTGGGGCCAGACAACTTGCCGCACTGATAAGCATAGTGCGTAGCCATCATGAACTTAGCAAGAGTTGGCCTGCCAAAGATTGCGTTATAAGCTGAATCACAATCAATTACATCAAGAGTAATTAATTCTGTTCGGAAGTTTCAGGTTCCCCCAGCGTGACCGGGAGCACCACCTATCCCAATGGCATCATAGAGGGACCAGGAATTATCCCATAAAATGGATGGATTATGGGCTTGATTTTTGAACGAGGAATCTGCATCTCGTCGAGCGCCTTGATCAATAAAATGTCCAAGGAGCTCCCTCCGTCGATCAGGACTCTCTCGACTCTCGCATTGCTGATAATCAGGGTAATGACCAGAGGAAGCCTCAATGGTCGCGTAAGCCCCGCAGCACAGTCAGAGCGATCAAATGTCAAAGGTGTGTTTGACCAACGGGGGTACTGAGGTTCACCAAGGGAAGTCTCCATTTGGTTAACCTCTCGATAAAAGGCTTTAAATTTCCTCTTAGAAACAAAAGAGGAGAAACCTCCGAAAATAACATTAATATGATTACGAGGTACCTGGTAAGACATCTCTTCATCTCCGTCGGCATCTCTTAGCCCGCAAGCTTGTTCCTTAGTCGGTAGGGTCGGCATAGGTCCTATCCCCTGGTAGAAGTCATCTAGCTGCTTCAACCAACTCCTGCAGTTCTTGAGGTCGTGGCCTGTGGAGTTGTGGAGTGGACACCACTTCTTGCCTTCCTGCGGGTTAGTCGACTTCTCTGGCTGGTCGGCACTACGACCACAAGAAGCAGTTTTATTCTTAAACGACGGCTTGTTACCTTTGGTCGATGGAGGCTTCTCTGCGACCTCGACCTCTCGGTATTGTCCTGATCGACTCCTTTTTGACTTCTTCGACCTACCGCCTGGTGAAGATTCCGGCTTCTTGCTTGAATCTTCCCTCTTAATGTCCTTGAGACCTGGTTGAGGCGGTAGATTGCCTTTATCCACCATCCGATTCCATTCAACAGCCTCAGTTGCGTCGGAATATCGATCAGCCATATCAAAGAGATCGGCTACTGATCGAGGAGGATGGATGAGCAAATCTTCGGTGAATCTTTGATATCGAACGGCATGTTTAAATGCCCTGATAATGGAGCTATCAGATATGTTCGGGATGGTATTTCTCACCCCGACAAATCTCTTGATAAACTGACGAAGGGTTTCGGTCGAAGTTTGCCGTAGTCGATGGAGGTCGTCCTATTTGCCCGGCTTCTAATAACAATTTTGGAAATTGTTGAGGATGGCATCACACAACATTTCCCAATTATAGATCGAACCCTCAGGTTGATTGAACAACCAGGTTCTTGCCGGTCCTTTGAGGACTGTAGGTAGATAGTTGGCCATGACCCTGTCATCGCCGCCTGCTGCCTGGACGGTAGTAGGAACTCGGATGGGTTTTGAGTTCCATCAAATCTCTCTATGGCCCCTAGTTTAAACTTATCTGGCCAAACGACCGCACGAAGGCCGGGCGAGAGAGCTTTAACCAACATAAGGGCCATAAAATGACCTGCGGCTTTCGACCTGATCGTGGGCGACCTCACGCAAAGGAGAGTCCACTTGTGGTCCTAGGCGAGAGTGGACAGGAATGCGTTCCCTATCCCGAGAATCCTCTACCCGTCTGGCTTTGTCGAGCCGAGACGGGACTGGTGGTGGACGGTTATGCCTACCAGAACCAGAGTGAGAATACTCTTGTTGGGGAAAAATGAGGTCCCGCCGGGTAAAGTGGCCCCTGGTAAGGGGGCCCCCTCTCCCCGGACATGGTCCCGGGTAAGAGGTCCTCTCTTCCTCGGACGTGGCTCCGGGTAAGGGGTCTTCTCTTCCCCGGACTTGGTCCCGGGTAAGGGGCTCTTCCCCGGACCTAGCTCCGGGTAAGGAGTCTCTCCCCCAGACTTGGTCCCGGGTAAGGAGTCCTCTCTTCCCCGGACTTGGTCCCGGGTAAGGGGGCTTTTCCCCGGACGTAGCTCCGGGGTAAGGAGTCTCTCCCCTGGACTTGGTCCCGGGTAAGGTTTCCTCTCCTCCTCGGACTTGGTCCCGGGTAAGGGGCGCTCCCCCGGACGTAGCTTCGGGTAAGGGGTCCCCTCTTCCCCGGACGTGGTCCCGGGCCCTACTTACCCGGAAGATCCCTCGGGAATTGGAGTGGCCACATGTCGAGGATCTAAGCCCCGTATCGTGCGGAAAGACCGCAACACCCTCGATCCGACAGCTCTAGCTGGGGTAGTCTTGTAATTTGCGTTTTTTGGGGTCTATATATACCCCAGTAACCCCTCTTGTAAGCTGAGATCAATTCATTTGCATCCAATACAAAAAACCAAAAGGTGTGCTTAGGAGCACTCTCTGCGCGAGAGAGCTCCCCTAGCAGACTCGTGTAGGGAGCACGTCGACAGGACTAGGGCCTCCACTGAGGCCCAAACCTGTATAAACCCTTGTGTCAATCTCTGAGATTGTCCAACATGGGGTGACCCGTCACACGGTCAGCCCACGTTGCGGAACACGTGTTACGCACATCATAAACCTGCCGCGGTATTTTCAATACTACGACAACTCTCGGTTATGGGAACGTGTCACTGACAGGGAAGAGGCTGTTGGGGTCACCTTAGATGCAACCTTGTCCAACCTCTCCGCCAGAATTCTGGCGAAATCCGGCTTATGCGCATCTGTGACCGTAGGAGGATAATTACGCAAGACCTCCGCGATAGATCGAAGCCGGCCATGCGTGCTTCTCCTAGGGGCACCAAGTGTTATCGTCTCTTCATCCGCCGGGAAACGCTCTGGGGGTAAAGACGGTGTCTGGTCGCGTCTGCGACCACGCGATCGTTGGGAAGAACTAGGAGCAGCATCGTAACGAGCCTGCACATTTTGAAGAGCCTCTAGGGCTGTTCTGCGAAGTTCGTTGTCTTGTTGCTCGCGATCTTGATCTTCCTTCTGTTTGCGTTCCTGTTCTTCCCTAGCAGCCCGTTGATCGGGAGTTTCTCCCAATAAGGCAGCGAACTGTCTAGGGAGCGAGGTCGCCGATGGAGAAAACATCTCCGTTTGTTCTGAGTCAGACTCGATATCAAAGAGACGATGGAGATTGTCAGGGTCAAACCTCCCCGAGCTGATTTCCTCGTCCACATCGTTCTTACCCTCAGCAGGGTCGTATGATGGACCGGATCCAACCTCTAACGCATTAAGAACCTTAGTAGGCTCTAATTCTGCGTTGGTCGCCTCCTGGTCGATAGACATGACTTGAGTGGTTGAATCGACCTCTGGGACGTCTTCGCCTCCGGTTTCCACCATCGGAACAGGATCACTGGGTGAAGGCATCGGATGTGGGCATAAACCTCGAGATCGAAGTCGTTCTCGGAATCATATGCTCCAGCCATGATTCAGCGAACCTCCGGATGGAAATTAGGACGCCTTGAGAAAGGCCCACGGTGGGCGCCAGCTGTCGACGATTCGGACTCGGGGTCCTTAGTCGAACTTATGCAGAATTTTGTGAGTTATGAGGCCTTTTAGGGTGTCCCTCCGGGAAGGGATGATGAACCAAAGGTAGTTGAAGCACAGAGAAATTTAGACAGGTTCGGGCCCTCGATGGTGGGAGTAATAGCCCTACGTCCTGTTGAGATTTACTATGTGTAGGAAAAAGAGTTGCAAGACTATGAAAAGGATCTTCATAGGCAAAGATCTTTTCTGTGTATTTATGCAAGACAATGCCAAAAAGGCTTATGAAAGCTAACTGACTTAATCTAATGTCTTTTGTTGACCTTTTTTATCTCCCGATCCCCTCGTCTGATGCATTGGCTTACCCTTTTATACTGGTCGAAAGGGTGCCAAGACATAACGACTTCAAAAAGTTGTTCGGGTGCAGTTTTGATAATTGCACTTAACCTCCACGCATCCCTACGTCCTGTTTGGACGATTCCTGGTGACTTGGAAAGAGTTTGTCAGTGGGACCAGATGCGTTGGAAAGCTTATCTCCTAAGCTTTCCGTGAAGTGGTAGAACGTCAAAAACGGACTTCGTACGTGGCCTGGGCGTCCGTTTGAAGACAGACGTGTCGCTGCAGTCCGAACCGGCGTCCATCTCAGGATCAACTCGAACCTTGGCTCGTCTCGGTGCGTCGTGACATCCTCGCTGATCCAAACCATGATTCCTAAGTACAAGAACAATATCATTAGGTAGTAACTCGCCCTCTACGGTAGTTTCACATAAACTTAGGAACGAGCTCACCTGGTAATTTAGCTGACATGCGCGTGCCCTTGTAATTGGTCCTTGCACAAGCGGTGTTGGAGAAGTTGATGCATCCATAGGAGTGATGTCCTCATCAACGTAGGACTCCTTTTATGAGCTTTTCAAAAACTTAGGAATATTCAAGTTTTTAAGCCAAGATTTCCTTTCTGGAGGGGGAACTCCAAAAATTGCGATTGAAACTCTCTTGTAAGTATACTTCCGACCAGAAGAAATCATCTTGCTGTATGAACTATTATAGTAACTGCTTACTGCGTTCATGCAGCACAAAAGGACCAAATAAGCCATTTTTCAGAAGAGAAAAAAGACCTCTAGGCCACCATCGAGGTGCAAAACTCGAAGATTGATACTGTCAGCATGGAGAATGAAGACTAAAATAGAACAATTTCCTCCTGCAGTAGTACTCAACTGAACATCTTCGAAAAGCTGAAGATGGAGGCAACTTTGCTAAAAGCAGATGTGATCGAGTCACAAAAGGACAATATAAGCTTTAGTGAGTTAGCCACGTTGGTCGCGGCTCAAGCCGAATCACTCCTCGAGTATCTTCCTGGAGATACAAAACGACAAGAAGAGGCAATGAAGTCGAATGTACAATCTATAGCCTCTGCCATTCTCTACAGATTATGGTTTCACCATGGCCCAGATCTGAATCTGAAACCAGTGGTAAAAGATGCAGAGATCGAGAGTGAACAGCTTGAGGCCATCTCTGAAGAAGTCAAGCCTCTAGTTGAAGATCTGTTGAAAGAACTAGGCCTTATTTGATTCATTGTAATGAACAATGATCCCTTTTGGTAATTGTACCTGAGAATTTACATTTATAGCATGCAAATGTGTGCCATAAATTTTGGAAAAGAGTGATATTTTCTTTATTTCATGTTATGATCATATTCCCTTAGCCCCCTCCTGAGATCATAAGTACTGAAGACCTAGTATTATAATCTCGGGAAAAAAATATGGGCGTTATGAATATCTAAGAAATGCTTTAACTTAGATATGATCATCTGATCATACCGATACTGACCTTAATGCGACACCCGACCTTGTTACGAACTAGCAGCCACTTGAATGATTAGGAACATGCCAGTAAGTCTTGTATGCAATGAGAAACGACTTATTGAGGGAGGTCTTATTTGTATGCGACCATGAGATCGGCCAGCGAATCCGACCAGGGTATTGTAGCAAGATGATTGTCGGCGATTAGCCCCTGAGCAATGCTTGTTATAGGCGTGGCAAATACGGAAACGAACGTAACATGAGCCGAAGAAAAGTACTCACGAATTTTTTTTAAACCATGCTTAATTGAAAAGGAAAAGAGATTGGAGAACTTACACATAAAATTTTCGTAGTTGATCTATGTTCCAAGTATTGGACAGGATTCTGCCATCCTCCATTGCTAACCGAGCCGATCCTGGTTGCGGTACTGAAACAACAATGTAAGGGCCTTCCCACTGAGGAGAAAACTTATTGTGGTTAGACTGGTTTTGTATCTTTCGTAAAACCAAATCACCCACGTGAAGACTACGTGGCTGCACCTTTTGCTGTGAAATTTTTGCAAAGCTTACAAATATACCGCTGACTTTATCAACGCTCGATTACGTTTTTGTTTGAGGAGGGTCAAATCCTGGGTACGTTGTTCGACCTGATCACTTTGACCGAATTGATCTATTCGAACAGAACCAATATGAATCTCCATTGGCAATACCGCCTCAGCGCCATATACCAATTGGAAAGGTGTCTCACCGGTGGCTCGACTACAGGTAGTATGTAATGCCCACAGAACGGAGTAGAGTTCATCTACCCAAGCCCCCGAGCGCATCTTAAGGCGATCGAAAACACGTTTCTTGATGCCTTGTAATATCTGCCTGTTGGCACGTTCGACGGTACCATTGCTCTGTGGATGAGCTATAGAAGGAAAGCACACCTTAGTTCCAATATCATCGCAGTAGTCCAGAAAGAGACCGCTAGCAAATTGGGAACCATTATCAGTTATGAGACCACTTGGAACACCAAACCGAGTGACGATGTTCTTATGAAAGAACTTCTATGCCGCAGCAGCGGTGACATTACGGAGTGGTTCAGTCTCGATCCACTTTGTAAACGTGTCAACAGATACAAACAAGAACTTGTACCCATTAACCGCCTGTGGCATAGGTCCCACAATATATATCCCCTAGACTGCAAAGGGCCACGTTAAAGGGATAGTTTGCAAGGCATATGCGGGCTGATGAACCTGTCTTGCATGAAATTGACACTGAGGGCATGTCTTGACCAAGTATTTGGCATCATCGAGTACTGAAGGCCAGTAAAAACCATGTCAGAAAGCCTTCCCGACCAGTGTGCAAAGTGACGCGTGCGCACCACATACACCGTCATGGGTTTCTTTCAAGAGGGACTTACCTTCCTCTTGAGAAATACAACTCATGAATACTCCTTGAGTACTCTTCCTACAAAACCCCTTCTATAAGTTTGTATAGGCTCACTTTTCGAATCAACCGATCACTTTCAGTTTCATCCTTGGGCAATGTCCCATGTTCGAGATAGACCCTCAATGGATGGGTCCAATCTTCTTCATGTCCAAGGTTGGTAACGCAGACTATTACCGGGTCATCTTCGACTGTAGTCATGATCGAAGGATGTTCTAAGTGTTCGACGAACACTCCTGCCGGAGCATATGTACGTGAGGATCCAATTTTAGATAATTGGTCTGCAAGAATATTGTCCTTTCGCGGGATGTATTGGACTTTGAAATGACTGAAGTGTTTTTCCAATCTTCTCACTTCCCCCAGGTAATGAGCCATTGTCTCGTCGGAGGTGCTGTACTCCTTGTTTACCTGGTTTATGACCAGCTGTAAGTCTCTCCTCACCACTAATCGACGGACTCCGAGGAATTTTGCTGCCCGGAGCCCTGCAATAAGACCCTCATATTCTGCTACGTTGTTAGTCGCAACAAAATGTAATTGAATGACATACTTGAGTTGGTCGCCCTAAGGTGTGATTAAGACCACTCCAGTCCCCGAGTGTTGAAAACTGCGAGAGCCGTCAAAATACATCGTCCAATGGTCAGTGCATGATAAGTCTTTAGATTCTTGCATAGGTGGGTTAGGGTTAGTCCATTCGACCACAAAGTCTGCAAGGATCTGAGACATGGCCGTCGTGCGAGGGGTGAAATGGATGTCAAATGCTCCTAGTTCTACAGTCTACTTCGTGATTCGACCAGATTTCTCCGGGTATCGAATAATATCTCCCAAAGGAAAGGACAAGGGCATTGTAATTTTATGTGCTTGAAAGTAATGTCATAGTTTGCGGGAAGTCATCAGTAGTGCGTAAAGTATCTTCTGGACCATAGGGTAGCACTCCTTAGGATCATGAAGTACCTCGCTTATGTAATAGACGGGTTGTTGCACACCTTCTCTTTCTGCGACCATGTGGGCGACGGGAGGAACTAGGGGCGGCATCATAATGAGATTGCGCATTTTGCAGAGCCTCTAGGGCCGTTCTGCGAAGTTCGTTATTTCGTCGCTCACGGTCCTGATCCTCCCTTTTCTTACGTTCCTATTCCTCCTTTTGTCTGCGTTCCCGTTCCTCCCTAGCGATCCGCTGATCGGGAGTTTCCTTCGACAAGGCAGCGAATTCTCTGGGGAGCAAGGCCGCAGAAGGAGAGAGCATCTCTGTTTGTTCTGAGTCAGACTCGAAATCAAAGAGAGAGTGGAGGTTGTCTGGATCAAACCTCCCCGGACTGGGTTCTCGGTCACTGTCATCCTGGTCCTCGACGGGGATGCATGGTGACCGAGACTCAATTTCCGGTATGGTGGAACTGACATTGAGTTCTGGAACTATCTCTTCCATCCCCTAGTCGACGGACATGACCTGGGTAAGGGAAGACGTGTCCTCATGACGTTCCTTCGGAATGTCTTCGCAATTGATCTCTTCCATTGGAACGGAATTACTGGGTGAAGGCATTCGTATGTGGGCATAATCATCGAGATCGAAGTCGTTCTCGGAGTTATATGCCCCAGACATTGCTCACCAAACTTCCATATGAAGAGAAAGCACTTTGAGAAAAGACCCCACTGTGGGCACCAGCTGTCAATGGTTTGGACTCGGGGTCCTCAGTCGATCTTATGCAAATTTGTGAGTTGTGAGACCTTTCAGGGCGCTCCTCCGGGAAGGTATGATGAGTAATATCTATATGGGCACGAGAGAATTTATACAGGTTCGGGCCCTCGATGGTGGGAGTAATAGCCCTACGTCCTATTGTGATTTCACTATGTAGGAAAAAAGTGTTTACAAGAGGGAGGAAGAGATGATCACAGGCGAAGATTTCTCCTATATTAATGTCTATCTAACTATGTCTAAGTCTTCAGGTTACTCAAACTCTTGGTAATGCTTGTATGCTTAACCGTGCTTTAGATCGTGCATTGACCACCTTTTTATATTGAACAAAAGGGCGCCAATACGAAGCGGCTCTGGATGGTTATTATTGTGCAGTTTGTGTAACCGCTCCTCTTTCCTACGCAGGTTTAACACGTGAAGTTAGTGGGTAACTGCACATATTAACCTCCTGACAGTTGTCTTCATACGTGGGAGAAGTTATCTTGACCTTGGAGATGTGTTTGTGAAAGACTTAAACACCCTCGAATTTGTCTTAGTTGCATGTAGTCATCGACCTCCTGACCGAGCATCGTGTGCAGCCTCCTGACGGCGTTTCGCCTACAGCCTCCTGACCGCGCATTGTCTGCGGCCTCGTGATCGCGCAAGGGCTGTGATCACAAACTTCCTTTGTTTCCGCAATCTCCTAGTATATAGAAGACTAGTCGTCTGAGATCATAGCGGCCAGTTAAGACTCATAGACACATATCAGATTCGAACCTGACCTGAACCTAATGTGTGTTAATCAAACTAGCTCAAGTGATAATCCTCGTCAGGAATATAACCTTAACTTAAAGCAAAATTAGTATGTTTATTTTCTGAATAAAATATGCTAATTGAAGGGGAAAATGGAATGAAAGAAACTTACACGTAGAACTTGCGCAATTGATCTATATTCCAAGTATTGGATAAGATCTTGCCATCTTCCATTGCTAATCGAGCTGATCCTGGTCGCGGCACAGAGACCACAATATAGGGGCCTTCCCACTAAGGGGAAAATTTGTTGCATTGGACTGGTTTTGGATTTTTCATAAAACCAGGTCGCCCACGTGAAGACTACGAGGTTGCACCCGTTTACTATGGTATTTACGCAAAGCTTGTAGATATGCTGCTGACTTAATCAACGCTCGATCATGTTTCTCTTCAAGAAGAGTAATGTCTTGTACACATTTTTCATGTTGATCAGAATGATCAAATTGATCCACACGATCAAATTGATCCACACGAACAGATGCAATAAGAATTTCGATGGGTAAGACAGCCTCAACACCATATACCAATGAAAAAGGCATCTCACCCGTAGCTCGACTGCACGTCGTGCGTAATGCCCACTAACGAATTGGGACCCATTGTCGGACTTGGAACACCAAATAGTGTTACAATATTCTTATGAAAGAATTTCTTCACCGCAGCGGCGGTTATAGTGCGGACTGGTTCAGCTTCAATCATTTAGTAAACGTGTCAATGCCTATGAACAAGAACTTGTATCCATTAACTGCTTGGGGCATAGGACCCACTATATCTATTCCCCACACCGCAAATGGCCAAATTAAAGGAATAGTTTGTAAGGCATATGTAGGCTGATGAACTTGTTGTGCATGAAATTGACACTGCGAGCATGTTTTGACTAATTGCATGGCATCATTAAGTGCCGAAGGCCAATAATAACCCTATCGGAAAGCTTTTCCAACCAGCGTCTGGTAAGATGCATGTGCTCCACACACACCACCGTGAATTTCTTTCAAGAGGGATTTACCTTCCTCTTGAGGTATACAGTGCATTAATACTACTTGAGTACCTTTTCTATACAAAATTCCTTCAATTAATCTGTATAGATGAGCGTTTCCTATCAACCGATCACTTTCAGTTTCATCCTCAGGCAAGGTCCCATGTTCGAGATAGATCCACAATGGACGGGTCCAATCTCCTTCATGCTCGAGGTCGGTGACATGAACTATCACCTCATTATCCCTGACGAAAGTCATGATCGAGGGGAGGGGTATTGTAAGTGTTCAACGAACACTCTAGCCGAAGTGGATGTACGTGAGGACCCAATTTTTGATAATTGCTCTGTGAGAACATTATCCCTTCGCGGAACAAATTGGACTTCGAAATGACTGTAGTGTTTTTCCAATTTTCTCACCTCTTCCAGGTAATGAGCCATTGTCTCATCGGAGGTGCTATACTCCTTGTTTACTTGGTTTATGACTAGTTGTGAGTCTCCCCTCACTACTAATCGACAGACTCCAAGGAATTTTGCTGCTCGAAGCCCACCAAGAAGACCTTCATACTCTGCTGCATTATGGGTCGAACAAAGTATAATTGTATGACATACTGGAGTTGGTCACCCTGAGGTGTAATTAAGACCACTCCAGCCCCCGAGTGTTAAAAACTGCGAGAGTCATCAGAATACATCGTCCAATGGTCGGTATTTTGTAAATCTATAGATTCTTGTGCAGGTGGGTCGGGATTAGTCCACTCAAACACAAAATCTGCAAGAATTTGAGATTTAACTACTACTCGAGGAGTGAAATGGATATCAAATGCTCCAAGTTCCACTGCCCATTTCGCGACACGACCAAAAACTTTCGGATTATGGAGAATGTCCCTGTAACACCCTGGTTTTGGGTGAAAGCGTCATTTTTCATGGAAAATCATGCATGCATATGTCTCTTTAGAAGTAGCAAGATCATCTCAAATCCATTCTTTTCTGAAGCCCAAAAATCTCAAAATCATTGCCTTAGACCCAAATCAAGATCAGATCATCCAGATATGGCCTACTAATTTCCTTGAGTAGGAAAGCCTTCAGAAGTCAGATCAGATTTGATCTCTAACTCCCAGAATTATTAGTCTCAATTTGTTTTCGAAAATAGAATTATTTAATATCCTAATTACCCTAAGTACTCTGAAATTCAGAATGCCGATCTAATCAAATCCTGACCTAATCCAGACCAAATTATTCTTGGATTATGATCAAGGGTATGCCACTACCTTAATCCATAAAGTTGGCAGCAAAACTCCATCATCTAGACCATGTTCAGTCCAAAACCCAAATTCTATAATTACATTTTAGTCCAGATTTCTTGTTCAACCCCTTTTCGACCACACCTGCTAGCACGCCTTTGACCAACGCCAGGTCTCACCGCGATCTTTTCCGCCGGCCCTCACTTGTGCCCGTGTTCGCTTTCACCTGCATGTGCGCACGTGTTCGCACCAAAATCGTCGCCGTGGCAACACCAGTAGCAGCAGCAATCGCACGCGCGACCAGCAGTGACGCACTCCAGCAGTTGTCAGGAGTTTCACGCGACGTTGCCACACTGTGCTAACCTTGTCGTCTTTGCTTTGCACTGGCCAGCACCAAGTCCCAAAGTGCCGACCAAAATGTCAGTTGCAGCACCGCTTGTCGCCGTCACGTCATTGTCACCGTTGCTTCGACCAGTCGCTTTAGTTTCACGATTATCTCCCTTGCAATCTTCATCCCGTGGCTATTTAAGGTCGCCTGCAACCAGCTACATCTCCATCACAATCAAAACTCAGCTAAGTCTCAGTTCATCTCGCTCTCTTCTCGTTTCTTCTTCTTCTCCGGTGAGTCGCCAAGGAGGAGAATGGCGCCAAATCAATTCATTGCACCAAGTTCCAATTTGATTCAACCAGTAAGTTTCTCCTGCTCATCTCATCGTGCTGTAGCCCTTAATCGAACTCTGGTGGACCTCAACGTCGGTGATCACCGTAATTGGCATTTGCCCTGTTCCAGCAATTGAACTCACTTTGGTCCAAATTAGCCTTCTCTGTAGTAAAGTAAAATGATCACAAGAGCTCATTGAACAAGCCTGTTCAAACCAAATTTGAATTCAGCTAGTAATTGAAGTTCTTTGTTTCTTCGCACGTCGCCGTGAATGCCTCATGTCGTTGGCCCGCTCCAGCGTGTCCTCAGCCAAACCAGCTGCACCAACATGTTCCTTGTATCCTGTAGATGGTGTGGCTGACCTAGATTAATCTGCATTGCTCCAGAACATCGTCGCCTCTTTTGTCGTCTTCTTCGAGTCCGGCCGTAATGCCGGTGAGCCTCAAATCACACCCTCAGCCAATTTCCTTCCTCCAGTTCCTTCAGCATCGCTCCAGGATCATAAACCCTCAATCGGTTTTCACGAACAAGGGCGAGCTACAGTGATAGCGAGCTAGGGTGGACCTCGCTGTTCGCCATCGTCTCGCCGCCACTGTCCAATTAACTTCGCCAGCAACATCTTTGTAACCTCGCCTACCGGATTGACAACGTTGGTGAAGCAACACATGGGCAAATTTTCCAGACGCGCAAGCCCTAGCTCATGACAGTGCACAGACACTCAGTTCACTGTGCACATGGACCTTTTTGCTATTTCCTTGAATTCTTGGACTTTTCTGTAAAAGCCAATTTGTCAATTAGTTGTCTTGCTTCTTTGTGCACCCAATGCCTTAAGCCAAACTTGCTTTGTCAACTGGAAATCCTTCAAACCATACCTATGCCATTCTTTAACATTTTCAGGCCACGAACCGAATGTCAATCGGCTAACATTCGCTGTTTTTGAGCAAACCAGCCGCGAACTCAATGTCAATTTTGATGCCTTGAAACCCTAAGAGTCTTTAACATCCAATCTTAGTCCAAATCCTCCTGATTTCATCATTTCAACCTAGCCTCGGCATATAGATGCATTCGATCCCTAAATCGCCAATCCTTTTTCCTTCTCTAAAGCAAGCATATTTGCATATAGATCATAAAAGATTTTAATATAGTTAGTAATCATTGTATGTTTGATTTGTTGCTGAGTACATCCAGAGGCGGAGTTCGAGGGCTTCATTGTCGACCCGATACCAACTGTAGATATTTACGTTGCAAGAGGCAAGTCATATTCTTGAACATCTTGAACCCATATTTTATGAAATGTTAAACTATCACCTTGACTATAAATAATATTGCATGTGATGAAATGAGAAAAGTATGACATGGTAGTACCTGGCTGTATGCCGATAAATTAAGTATGAGGAGATTATTTACAAAATGATCAAATTGTGATCCATAACTAATATATATATATATATGTATATTCATGAAATAAAACCCTAGCGTGACCAGAGTTTGGTATGGAACGGTGGTAGCACTGACAAGTGCAGGGATTGTGGAGTGAACCAGTCACTGGCATATAAGGACTAGAACCTTGTGTTGTACTTCAATGCGGCATGAAAACGTACCAACCACTTGCCTGGTATGGGACAAGCACAACTTAGTAGGTTTCTTGGTATTAGCAGTTCCTTGCATGGTATGTCGGTCCATCTTTTTGCGTGGAAACAGGTGGGCCGCAGATGGCCGTGAGTGGTGTGAGATCAGAAAAATAATGAGAGGATAAGGTGTAAAGATGGAAGACGCCCTACGCCTGGATTGAGTCATGCGCGGCTGCAACCATAGGTCATGTGTCTTGCAAGGACATAGACCAAGGCTAGGAAGAAAGGCAGTGGGGAGGACCCACAATGGTATTTTAGACTTAACTGTCTATTTACAAAGTTATAAAAATGTATTCGAATACTCTGAGCTCCCAAGTTCTGGATGTAGGATCAACGATGCCGACTAGGGGGGTGAATAGGAGGCTTTAAAACTTTTCAAATAAAACAACTTTTGCAAAGAGAAGAACCAAAAACAATTTAACAATATATTGCACAATTAAAAAGAAGAGAAAGAGAGAGCAAACACAGAGATTTTTTTCAAGGTCTCGGAGACACGCCTGGTCTCCCCTACTCCTCGTTGAAGCACTCAAAAGAATGAGTCTTGCTTCAATATCCACGAAGGGTATTTCTCACTAGTGGTTGCTCCTTGTCCACTCCGGAAAGGCGAGCACCGATGCCTTTTACAATCACGCCGAGCCTCTCCAACAATCTTCAAACAGGAGAGATCAACAGCCACGTCACCAAACCGTCTAGGTGAGGGTGTTCACCAAGAGCAATAAGTTGCAAGGTTTCTTCTAGACCTCCAACATGCACCGAGAAACTCTAAGTATGTAGAATGATGTGAACGAAGCACTCGGTGGATCACAAATCTCATGACTTGATCAAAAGATCAAGATTTTGTGTTAAGAACTAAAGCTCAAGTGTGTATATGAATATGAGGCTGCTTAGTATTTGAAACAATAGCTCAAAGCCTCTATTTATAGCCCAAAACACCAAAACAGCCGTTGTGCACGAGCTGTAAAAGTGACAGTGCATGCTGACAGTCAGCATGGGTCATGACTAGAAATAAGTAAATCTCAGAGAAAACTCAGCTAGCCGTTTGAGGTCAAAAAAGAAAACAAAATAGCACAAATTGACAATCAGCAACACATGCTGATAGTCAGCATCTACCTCAACGGCTCGGCAAAAATCATGGATAAAAAATTGCTAGCCGTTTGTGGTCGTATATGGAAACTGACACCTCATGCTGACAGTCAGCATCACATGCTGACAGCCAGCATCGACCACAAAAACGACCAGTTAAAACAAATTATCAAAACAAACAGCTCGAGGTCAAAACTCATGCTGATAGTCAGCAACACATGCTAACAGTCAGCATAGGTCAAAAAATTATGGCTTAAAAACATGCTCTCTGGACAAATGTCAGCAACAAAACTGACATTTCATGCTGACAGTCAGCATCACATGCTGACAATCAGCGTGGATAAAAATAATTATAGCTTCTGATCCAGAGGTCCAATTTTAAGTGTTTGATAGCTCGTTTGAAAGATAATTTAAAGGGCTATAATTTTGTCAACAGAAGTAAAACCCAGATCTTCCTAGATCTTTCCAGAAAAAGCAAAAACACTGATGCTATCAAAAACTCATCTGAAAAACCAAATCAGATCCAACCGAAAAGACTGAATGCAATGACCTAAAAGTTTCTCGGTTTATGCTGGAAATGTAGAGAGGACTTGCAACCCCTCTTTATAGTACGGTTAAAACTAAAAATAAATTTCTAAACCGATCAACCTTCAAAACACCGAGATCGGTAAAAATAAAAACAAATTTTACCTCAAGTCCTTTACATCTTTAATCTTGTGATTTGCGTCTCATCTTTGTACCTTGCGACTTGTGCTTTTTCTCTTTCACGTTGGGTTCATCTTGATCATCTTGCATGTCTTCCCAACAAAGCTCTGTATCAAATATCTCAAAAACACAATTAGTCTGAAATGCTTGTTTTCATTAATCATCAAAATCAGACATAATGGCCTAGATGCAACACTGGAGTCTGCACACGGTGGATTCACACAAGTATGTTTTTCAAATTAAATTTTGTTAGACTTATCTCATCTGTGCTCCCTAAGAGTTTATAAAAGATATTGATGATATGTTATAATAAGTACTACCATATGCATAAATTGTGAAGAGAGAAAGTATTTTGCAATCTTCCCTTCTTCTCTATTAGCATAGGTTCATAACACCACTATTATATGTAATCTTGTATACTATGACTTGCTGAGTACGTAAGTACTCACCCTTGCAATCCACCATCCAATAGACGGAGTGCTCCATGATCAAGTCGAATGTTTGAAGAACTTTTGAATCCACAAGGAGGAGAGCCAGTTGTTCCGTTCGAGCCTTGAAGAGTGTTGCTCTGCTTTCAACTTCTTGCTGTAGGGGTTCACTTAGCTTCTGACGAGTAGTTGTTTTACTGCAACCAGATTTATTTATGCCTTGATGGCTTGTAATTTATTATGTTGTAATAAGGCCTGCAGGCCATACTGCTCAATGTAATGAAGGTTAAACTGATGCAATATACTCCTATGTTTGACTCATCCTGGGAAGTCAAATGGTTTGGGATCAGCTACAGTCACCGGGGCCCTCGCAGGAGTAGTCGTGTCCTCTATGAAGGTGGGGCACGACAGTCCCCTAAAGGAAAGGACGAAGGCACAGTAATCTTATGTGCTTGAAAGTAGTGTCATAGCTTTCGGGAAGCCATCAGAAGAGCATAAAGAAGCTTTTGGACTTGAGGTTAACGCTCTTTGGTCCATGAAGCACTTCTCTTACATAATAAACTGGTTGTTGCACACCTTCCCTTTCCGCGACCAGTACTGCACTGACCGCATGAGAGGTAGCCGCCAAATAGAGAAGAAACGGTTCCCCCAAAACTGGAGAAACCAGTACTAGCACATTAGATAAGTATGCTTTTACCTCTTGAAAGGCTTTTTCGGTTTCATCTAACCAGGAAAAATCATTGTGCTTATGTAGAACCTTAAAGAAAGGTAACCCTTGTTTGCCTAACCGCGATATGAAACGATTTAAAGCCGCCATACGCCCTGTTAGACTCTGGAAATCCTTCATGGTCGAAGGAGATCTCATTTGCTCAATGGCCCTACTTTTCTTGGGATTAACCTCAATTCCTCTTGAACAACCAAGGAAACCCAAAAGTTTACCAGAAGAGACTCCAAAGGAGCATTTTTCAGGATTCAACTTTATTCCATATTTACTCAAGTTACAAAATGCTTCAGCAAGATCATCTATGTGGCTAGAGCTTTTAAAACTCTTTACAACCAAGTCATCGACATAAGCTTCTAAATTACGCCCTAACTGAGAAAGAAAGGTCTTTTGCATCAAGCACTGGTACGTGTGATCCGTTTGAGACCTAGCCTTGGTTTTCACACTAGGCTCGCCCAGATGCTAATATACGGAATAATGGGATCTTACCCGGAATTACCGAAACCCTAAAGGTTGATTGAAAACACAGCTCAAAGTAATTGCACAACTCTTTATATCAAAGAGGGCTTTACACGTCGAACGTTAGGACGCACTCAATCTAGACTCGATGATCTAAACTAGACCTATTACATGGTATTTATAGTCTAATCGTATGAGTACGTATCAGACTCAAGAACCTAAAATGTATTAGACTCATATAACTTACTAACCCTAAACAGATAAGCTTAGTTATATCTATTCGGATCGGATTACAATTCCAAACAGAAAATGAATTCCTTTTCAAGATCGTGAACCAATCCATGGTCGCGAAACCTTTCCGAACTTGGTTAAGGTCGCGAAGCCGTATACGACCAAGTTATGATCGCTGAGCCTTGTGCGATCATGACCTGAAGATCCTCCCGGATCATGACTCCCTGTTGAGAAGGAGCCAACCCCTGTTGCGACCTCTCGATCAAATTGGAGTTATGGAAATTGGGCTTGTCCATCTTCTCTGGTGTACCACTTTGCCGCACGTGCTCGTTGATCTTTTCGACCGATTCGAAAAGTCTCCTTTGTGCCACTGCGGCTGGTAGTCACCTTCTTCTCCAGAATCACATCTTCACATAGAGGTTTGTCTCATTGATAAACCAAGTCTTGAACAGATGGTACTATAGTATCTGGCTCATCAACCAGCATTGAAGGATTGAAGAGTTTGAGGTGCTCAACATTAACAACCGAGTAAATATCCATGTACGGAGGTAACTCGAGCTGATAAGCATTGTTACCCACTTTTCGCAAAATCCGAAAAGGACCATAACGAATGGGTTTGAGCTTCTTAACTTCACCTTTAAGTCTCTCCTTACTCAGATGTGACCATACTATATCACCTTCTTGAAATTGCGCTCAACTCGGTGCTGATCATGTCGCGCCTTATACTTGAGTTGAGCTTTCAGCAAGTTCTGTTCAACCTCACAATGAAGTCATTGAATACCTTTCAGGAACTTTTGTGCTCGATCCTGATCAAATGCTTATTTGCTGTTCTGTGCTGAGGTAGGAATCACAAACTCCATGTCGAAAGGACTCTGTGGTAGAAATCCTAAACAGACCTCAAACGACGACTTTCCAGTCGAACCATGCATTGCTTGATTAAAAGCAAATTGTAGGTACGATATGCTTTCATCCCATGTCTTCATATGTTTAGAGTTAAAGCCCCTCAGGAGATGAACAACTGTGCGATTTACCACCTCGGTTTGACTATCAGTTTGAGAATGAAAAGCCATACTCCTCTTTAGCTTGGTGTCCATCATCGTCCAGAATGATAGCTAAAAGTGACTAAGGAACCGGATATTGTGATCAGACACAATAGAAGTCGGCAGTCCGAAATGTGTCCAAACGTGTTGAAAGAATACCCGAGTTGCTTCCTCTCCCGTGATAGTCTTTCGACAAGGTATAAGGATAATCATTTTGGAGAACCGATCAATGACCACGAATAGATAGTCATTGCCACGTCGGGTCTTAGGCAATCCTCCCAAGAAATCCATGGATATGCTCTCCCATGGTTGCGATGGGACTGGCAAAGGAGTGTACAAACCTATTTTTCAGTTTGCTAGTTTCAAGATGCTGCAGAGACCACAACCTCGAACAAAACTAGCCACATCCTGCTGCATACACGGCCAGAACACATGTTGGTAAAGATTTTGCAATGTCTTTGTAACCCCAAAGTGACCAGCTACCTTCGATGTGTGCACTTCTCGCAACCATTGAATTCTAGGTGCACCATGAGGTATGCAAAGTAAATTGCCCTTGTACAAGAGTCCTTCTCGACGAATGAACTCCGTAGGTTTCCTGTTTCGAGCTCAGTCAGTGTTTTTTTGAAAATCAGGGTCTTCACTATACATAGTGGCATAGTCATCATGACATGAGGGCTCGATCTGCATGAACGCTGATAAGCAGAGGGTAGAAATTGATGGTCACGACAACATGCCCGCCAATTTGTTGTGTATGTCCTTCTTGTACTTAATCACCAGATTAAACTGTTGCAGATATGACATCCACTTCATGTGCCGAGCTTGCTGTAGCTTAGACTGAGTTTGCAAATATTGCCACGGTTGGTGATCGGTGTGGACAACAGTCTCTTTACCCAAGTGGTAACACTGCCAATGTTTCACAGCCTCATGCAGTGCGCACAACTCCTTATTGTACGTTGGGTAGTTCTTCTAAGCTCCCTGGAATAACTCGGAGTGATATGCCACTGGTCGATCTTCTTGCATGAGTACTGCGCCCATCGCATAACCTGAGGCATCGGTTTCTAGCTCGAATGGTTTCTGTAGATTTGGCAAAGCTAACACAGGCGCCTCACTGATCTTCCTCTTCAGCAAGAGAAATGTGTCGTCATGTTTCCCTGTCCACTCAAACTTCTGATCGATCATGGTTAATGCATGCAACAGAGAAGCCACAATCGAGAAGTGTCGGATGAACTTCCGAAGATATTGGCATGCTCCCAAAAAACTGTGCACATCTGTAACTGTTCGCAGTCGCGGCCACTCGTGAATCACTTTTACCTTATCTGGGTCGATTTGCAACGTACCCTTGCCTACCATGAATACCAGGTAAAGTAGAGTTTGTTAGCCGAACTCGCACTTCTTACGGTTGAGGCGAAGTCGATGTCGCCGAAGCTGTTCGAACACCTTTTCGACATGAATGAGATGCTCATCTCAGGAATAATTATAAACCAGTATGTCGTCAAGGTGAACGATCACAATGTCATCGATGAACTATCTCAATACATCATTCATAAGATGCATGAAAGTTGCAGGGGCATTGCAGAGACCAAACGGCATGACCAGCCATTCGAATAGACTTTGTCGTGTTTTGAACGCGGTCTTCCACGTATCCTCCTCTCGGATGTTGACTTGATGATATCCTGACTTAAGATCTAATTTGGAGAAGACAACAGCATGCCTCAATTGTTCTAGCAAGTAGTCAATACGAGGAAGCGGGTATCAGTTTTTGATAGTAATCTTGTTCAGTGCTTGGTAGTTGATGCACATACGCGAAGTCCCATCTTTCTTTGGCACTAACACCACAGGAGATCCACAAGGTGAACTACTTGGTTGAATGACACCATCGTTCAGCAACTCACCAAGTTGTCTCTTGATCTCTTCATTCTCCAATACTGAGTTGCGATACATACTCAGATTGGGTAGTGTCACATCGGACACAAGCTGGATTTTGTGCTCAACTGGAAGTTTCGGCGGACGACCCTGGTACTCTCGAACAGATCACTGTACTTCTCCAGTAGTCCCGACAAACAACCAGAATCCTCTCGGCACGCCAATGACAATGCTGGTCGAGTACCCTCACCTTGACTAATGGGTCGAATCATGACAAGTACGTACTTGTGACATGCATTGACAATTCGTTTGGCTTGATTTGCGGTAATTAAGTTCGAAGTGTTGACGTGGATGTCTCTACTAATCATGAACTTAACTCCGCTTTTGGTGAGGTCATACTCTTGCGTACGCCGATGGAAGTGAGCGTCTCGATCATACAGATACGGACTCCCAAAGATCACCTGACAGATATCGATAGGAACAACGTCGCATTGCACCTCATCGATATATCATGCAGAGATCGCAAACTTCAACACACACTGACTCGTAATATATTGGTTTACGTTGGATGTAAACCAACCCAGCGGATATCGTCGCAGGTGTGTGGTTGTCTTCAAACCAAGTCATCGCACCAGTCCAGCGGAGACCAGATTCTTCTGACTTTTGGGATCGAATATCGCTGTGACCACTTTGTGCTTCACCTGGATGTTGATGGTGAGCAAGTCCTCCGTTGGGTGATGGTCATTCGGTGGATCCGAACCCTTCTCCTTCGGCATTGCCATTAGAGACAAGGTCGTATCTGCCTCATCAACCGAATTCAGTCGAACAACTTCTTCTACCGGTGGAGCCGTGGTAGCCGTGGCTGTTCTTTTCCCTGGTCCGTTCTTCTTTGGTCGAAGCTCAGGATGAAGATTGTAGCATTTATATTTGGTGTGTCCCGCGACTTGCAATGCTCGCAAAAGGCACTGGTGCCCAGCTTTGAAGCGTTCTTTTTTGGACTCGGTTTTCTTTTTGTCGAGGTCACACTTTCCTTTGTGCCTTTGTCGCTGCGGGAACAGTTCTTCTTCTCGATCGCCATAGCAGTTGTGCTCGCGGTTGCAATATCTTGGACACCAAACAGACTTAGCTCAGTACTGGTTGATTTTTGAAGTCCAGATTTGTATTTTGGAAATACCTGAGGATTGGATAGCGATATGCCGATGACCATTGCTTGTCTCCAGAACTCCATAGTATAGTCTTGGACGGTTTGGTTGCGCCGTTGGTACAATATGTGCCAATGTTTCCATCTCTCCTCAAGGTAACCCATCAGATAGAATTCTTGTTGCAGCAGTTGTTTGAATTGACCCCACGTAAAGTCGTCAGCTTCACCACTGGCGACAAGGGCCTTCCACCATGTCTTGGCGTGGTCCTTCATCTTCAAAGGTGCAAATTTGACCTTTTGAGTGCTACTGAACCCTTTCAGGTCAAAGTAGGTCTCAAGCTGACCGATCCATGAGTATAGCTTCTCGGCATCGATCACCCCATCATATATGGGTATATCAATCTTAGCGTCGACCTTGAAAGATCCGATAGCTAAAGAGGTGTTGGCGAAGTTGTCGGCTTTATGGTCGCCTTCGTCTTCATCTTCGTCTGTCCTGCGCAAGTCTTCACTAGTCTTCACACCCATAACCTTCTCTGCTTCAGGAGGTACAGTCACAGACTACTGCTTAATCCAAACAAGCACGGTTTCCATGTCCGTGGAGAGCTTAGCCACATGTTCGGCTAGGTTAGCTTGAACAAAGGTATCATCAGACATTGTCGGAGACGCGGCTGTAGGAATCGTCAATTGATCGCCTGGAGTTTTGCCGGAGGTTTTGTAACCCTGGCAAGTCTTCACCATCCACAGGATAGGAAAGTTACTCTGATACCAACTTGATCCGTTTGAGACCTAGCCTTGGTTTTCGCACTAGGCTCACCCAGATGCTAATATGCGAAATAACGGGATCTTACCCGGAATTACCGAAACCCAAAAGGTTGATCGAAAACACAGCTCAAAATAATTGCACAACTCTTTATATCAAAGAGGGCTTTACACGTCGAAAGTTAGGATGCACTCGCCTACGTCGAGGAACTATGTGTCTAAGACTTCAATCTAGACTCAATGATCTAAACTAGACCTATTACAAGGTATTTATAGTCCAATCGTATGAGTACGTATCAGACTTGAGAACCTAAAATATATTAGACTCATATAACTAACTAACCCTAAACAGATAAGCTTAGTTACATCTATTCAGATTGGATTACAATTCAGAACAGAAAGCGAATTTCTTTTCAAGGTCGCGAACCAATCTATGGTCGCGAAACCTTTCTGAACTTGGTTAAGGTCGCGACCAAGTTATGATTGCTGAGCCTTGTGTGATCATGACCTGAAGATCCTCCCAGATCATATCCAAATGGTTCTAGATGGATCATCTAGGTACAATGGAACTAACTTCAACTTCTCATATGGTCGCGGGGCAACTTTGATCGCATCTGGTGCCATGGTCGCAACTTGAACATCCCGAAGGGGAAGCTGATCGACCAACTCCAGATTTAACTGATCACAAGTAAGAGCCGTATTGCGGCTGCCTCAGACCATAATCATGCCTTTTGGGCCTGGTATTTGGACGCATTGGTAAGCGTAATGCGTCGCCGCAATGAACTTAGCAAGCGTCGGTGATATGCACACACCTCGCCTTAAGATGCGTGCATGTAGTTTGGTCCTGATCTTCCATTGTAGGAGAAATCCGTGGATAAATGTGAGTTGTGACCTTGACGAAGGGGCGGCTAACCACTATCCAACATGCGACCAGCAACCTCACAATTGCTAAACCACTCCTCAATTGGTTATCAACCGAGCAAAGCTAGATTGACCTATTCACGAAGAACAACTCAAGCAAATCCATAAGAACAGCAAGAGAAATAGTGGAAGGATAACACTCAATAATCTAAATTATGAGTTGAACATTGATACTCCGAATTGTACAAGTCAGCAAAGGCACGAGCATACAATCTGTATATCAACGAAGTCTCCTAAAACTAAGACCACGCCTTCTCTTTTATAGAGGATGGTGTCTACAAAAGTTAGAAGGTTTAAAACTAGAATTCTAATCTTAATCTAATTCGAAATAGAATCAAATCTAAACAAACTATAAAAGGAAATTCGTAACTAACTTTTGCGGATTCGGACATGACTCTTTCCTCTCATGCACTTGACATTCTTTCAGGTGTCTTGGATGCATACGATGTCAGATTTCGATGATTCTTGATGTGTTTGAAAGATCTTTCGAATATCTTTCCAACAAGTGCTCACACAACCAACTTGGACACCTATGCGGAAATTTACGTTTGGTTGAAGTCGCTGAACAATCAGGCTTGGTTGGCAGACTGTATGGTCTCAGGCTGCGACCATGTGCTTCCGACCATGGGTTGCAACCTTGTGCTTCTGATCATGGGTTGCGACCTTGGGCTTTCGATCATGGGCAGCGACCTTGAGCCTTTCTGATTGATGAGGTCGAAGTGATCGTTGGTCAAAGTTGCTAGAAAAGTGTTCATTCTTTCTTGGCTATGAATTGGATCAACAACTTCATCCAGAACTCCCTCACATGTAACAACAAGCAAAGAACAATCATTAGGTAATATCATTTGTTCTATAATTAAATAATTAATTCACCCAAGAAACGAATTCACCTGTTGTCCAAGGCATGCGCTCGAGTTAAAACATGTGGTTGTGTGGTCGTGATGTCCTCATCAGTCAGTCTGCTAAAAATAGCGTTATATGCTGAATCACAATCAATTACATCAAATGTAATCAATTATGTTTGAAAGTTGTTTGGTTCTCCCAATGTTATTGGCAATACAATTTGCCCAATAGGCATCATGGAGGGACCAGGAATTCTACCATAAAATGGATGAATTATGGGTTTGATCTTTGGGCGAGGGATTTGCATCTTGTCAAGAGTCTTGACCAATAATAGATCCAGAGAGCTACCGTCGTCAATCAATACCCTCTCAACCTTATCATTGCTAATGACAGGGGTAATGACCAGAGGGAGTCGCAACGGTTGCGTTAGCCCCTGGGACAATCGTCCCAATCAAAAGTTAAGGGGGTTTTTGACCAACTGGGAAATTGAGGCTCCCCAATTGGAGCTTCAATTTTATTTACCTCACGATAAAAAGATTTGAATTGACAATTAGAAGAATAAGAACCACCACCAAAAATGATGTTTACATGACTTTGGGGTACCTGATATGTCATGACTTCATCTTCATCAGTGTCCCTAACCCCACATGATTGTTCTTGCTCTGGTATGGTCGGCACGGGTCTAGTTCCCTGATAGAAGTCTTCAAAGTGCTTCAACTAGTTGCGACAGTTCTGGAGGTAATGTCTAGAAGTATTGTGCAATGGACACCACTTCTTATTGCCCTGCGGGTTAGCTTGTTTTCCCAGATGGTCGTTTTCGTGACCACCAGAAATAGGTTTTTTATTTTTAAATGAAACTTATTACGTTTTCCTGGCAGTGGTTTGTCGACAACCACAACATCTCGGTATTGTCCAGCCCCTTTGTTGGGCTTCTTAGATTTCCCGGCTGCTGATGATTCTGACTTTTTGATAGAATCATCCTTCTTGTCATTCTTGAGACC
Organism: Pharus latifolius; assembly: GCA_019359835.1. NCBI lineage: Eukaryota > Viridiplantae > Streptophyta > Magnoliopsida > Poales > Poaceae > Pharus > Pharus latifolius. Next base: position 26,482,106 of record CM033323.1, on the reverse strand, counting down.
TGGTTGAGGCGGAAAATTCCCTTTGTCCACCATTCTATTCCATTCCATGACCTCAGCCACGTCAGAATAGCGGTCCGCTATATCAAAGAGATCTGATACAGACCTTGGTGGATGGATACTCAAGTCTTTAGTGAACCTTCGATACCGAACGGCATGCTTGAAAGCCTTGATAATCGATGTATCTGAAATGTTTGGGATGGTATTTCTCACCCTGACAAATCTCTTGACAAATTGTCAAAGGGTTTCGGTTGAAGTCTGTTGTAACTGATGAAGGTCATCTTTCTTACCAGGCTTCTCATAACAATTTTGAAAATTGTTGAGGATTGCATCACACAACATTTCCCAATTATAGATTGATCCTTCTAGTTGATTAAAAAACTAGATCCTTGTAGGACCCTTAAGGACCGTCGGCAAATAGATTGCCATGACCCGGTCGTCTCCTCCTGTCGCTTGAATGGTAGTAATGTAGATCTGAAGAAACTACAATGGATTCTGAGTTCCATCAAATCTCTCAATCACACCGGGTTTAAAGTTATCTGGCCAGAACACCGCACGGAGCCCTGGTGCTCAAGCTTTACAACCTACATAAGAAGCTTGGAAATGTCTATCCCTGCAACCTTCCCTGTAGTCGCAAGGCGCATTACCTGGAGGAGACTCCCCTTGACGTCCCAAGCAAGAATGAACTGGTAGGCGATTGCGATCACGAGAACTCCTAATTCGCCTGACCTTATCTTGCCAAAGTGATGTTTTCTGTATTCAATTGCGTCTCCCACGGCTTGAGTAGGAGTCATCTGCAACATCCCAAATTTTTCCATCTCTTTAGCTTGCCAGTCAGCGTATCTTCATTGGATTCTCGGATGTCTCAACCCCATTTTTGATCTTTATCCCATAATTATGACCTCAGGTGTGCCACCACCTTAATTTAAAAAGTTGGCAGATAAACTCTACCTTTCAGACCATTTTCGCTTTTAGTCCCAAGGTATCGCAGATCAGTTCTTTTCAGATTTGTCAGAAGCCCAAAAAGACCAAAAGTCTCAGACCACCTCCAAACTTTGATCTGATCCAGTGAATATCTCCCATTCACTATTCTGAACATTTTTCCCTTCTGGAAGAATTCCAAAAGATCAACCGAAACCCTAGTTTCAGCCTCGCCAAAGTTTCAAACCTTAATTACCCTGTTTTCGATTTTTGTCAAAATCACCAGATCTTATCGGATTTTACCATTTCTCCTGCTGGATGAGTCCAAGTGATTTAGTAGTACTCATCTGCAAAACCAGATCTCAGATCAGCCCTCCAGATCTCCAGAATTGCAAATAGGCCCAAATTCCCGAATCAAATTCCTTACAGATTGGTCCAAATCCTTGCAGAACAGTCCCTGGTGAAGGTTTATGAAATTACATATCAGCCCTAGCTTTCCAGCCCCTGGTCGTTGCTCTCGACCAGAGCTCTATTCGTTCGACCAGTGCCCCGCCACCTCACCTCGCCGTAGGAACTTGCCGCCGATAAAGTTTCCGGCGCCGCCACCACCACCACCTGTGCGCAACCGTGCCGCCACCGTGGAGCAACTTCAACCGCGCTGTGCCGTGATTCCCTCACGCGCGCGCGTGCTCCAGCAGCAGCAAAGCAACGCCACGTTGCAGCCATGCCGAAGCCAGTGATCCCGTTGCCCTGCTCCAGCCGGATTTGCCGTGATCTCCCTCGCCTGGCACAGTCGTTGCCGCGTCCCAACGTCGTCTCGATTCTACCTTCGGTGTCAGTCACGCGCATCTGTTGGATTTGCCTCAACTCCCGAGAGCTCAGTCCATCCCCTATATAAGCACCCCCCTTGCCCAGCATCACTTCACACCACACCCCGCAGTTGCATTGCTTCAGCCCTAGCACCAGAGAACAGCCATTTCCCCAGCGCCGCCGTGAAGACCTTCTTCCCCGGTGAGCCACTTCTGGAACTCACGGCGCTAGCTTCGCCCGCAGCTTCTCTCTCCAAACCAAGGCCACCAGCGAGTTACTCTCATTCCCCTGTCCGTATCATATCATTTAATTGGCCCCCGGCGAACCTCAATGCCGGCTATCACCGGAAAAGCCCAAAGTCCCCTGTTTCCTCAATGCTGCTCGATTCAACCCAAATCAGCCCTCGTGACAGTGATGGAAATTGATCAGTACACTCAATTGAGCAAGCCTACTAATTTGGATTTTGAAATTGGATCAAGATTGCCACTTTCCCCAATTTGCGCGCCACCAGCAAATCAGCTCACGTCGCCGAGCTTCTCCGGTCATCCTCCGGTCGAATTAACCCCACAAATAGTTCCCTCACTTCGCCCTCTCACTCCGTAAGCAAAGAATCGAGTTCAAACTCCCTGTATCGAAAACGCCCAATTTAGGAGTCGTCTTCTCCAGTGCCGGTCGCCGGAATTTCTCCCCGGCCGATCTAGCCCCGTACACTTTGTCCCTTAGATAGATCTCAGTACCCTGAGCAACATTGTCTACTAGCTCGACTTCTGAATCAACCTGAATCAAGAGATATTCCAATGCCAAGATCACTGTCCAGTAGTTCAGGCCACCGTGTTTACTCGCCTGATTTGGCCACCCTCCGGCCACTTTCTGCCTTTGAGTCTGTTGAGAGTTTTGTAGCTGTTATCAAGGCCTAACCCCCAGACAAAGTTGTGCATCAATTAGAGCCCTGAGTCAAAAGTTATGCCATGCCCTAGTTTCTGGCCATGTCTAGCACTATGTTAGTGCATGTCCACCAGTGGCATTAGATGATTTAGACCTGTTACATTTGAGCAATTGAAATGCCACCTTGTCCATTAGATTCCTGGAGTTGTACTCTACAGCTTTCCCTACTGTCACTTCTCCAGAAAACCTACCTAAGACCAACTTAAGGCTATGTCTTGCTGTAGACCGAATGTCAGCCTTTCGACATTCAACTCCTTTTTAGCCCATCTCTTCAATCAGCATCCAAGTGACTTTGTCCAAACCTTTCCCCTGCATGCATGATATATTTTAGTATCATTTCCCATAAAGACTATCTTCTGTATGCTTATGTAGCATATGTGTGTATTATTTGTATCCGCCGTGGAACCAGAGGTTGAAGGAGCGGACAAAATCTTCGAAGAATTGTCTGAGTAGCTAGACCCAGCATTGCAAGGCAAGTCTCAATCCCTTGATCATGTCTCGCCTATTATTTTGAAATGAAGTATGTTAACTGTTTTCAAGTATGTGCATGCCTTAGATTCAAATAAGAGCTATGTTTCAATGAAATGATTAGATATGACCGAAATAACTGTAAAGCCCCTTTTGACATTGAATATCCCTGCACCCTTGTCACCCTAGATTATCATGCTTAGGCTATGCTATGCTCAAGATTATATGTTAAATGTTGAATGGTCACATATGAGAAAAGCATATTCAAAACCCCTTTTTGTGAAAGAAAACATGATTGGAATCAATAGTGAGGATGGTTTGACTGGATGGTGCTGTGTGCGCACTGGGAATGTGAAAGACTCCTCACTAAAGATTCATAAGGACTAGAACCTTGTGTTGTGCTTCTATGCGGCATGAAAAACGTACCAACCACTTGCCCAGTTATGGGACGGGCGCAACTTAGTAGCTTTCTTTAGTATTAGCTTTTCCCTGCAATGGTTGTCGATCCAGTTTCTTGCGAGAGTTGGTGGGCCGCAGAAGGCCATGAGTGATGTGAGTTCAGAAAAATCATGAGAGGAAAAGGTGGAAAGAAGGAAGACGCCCTATGCCAGATTAAGTCGTGCACGGCTGTAATCAAGAGAGGCTATGTGTCTTGCGAGAACATAGACCCAGGCTAGGAAGTAAGGCAGTGGGGATGACCCACAATGGTACTTGAGACTTAACTGTCTATTTACCGGGCAGGGAATTGTTAATGCTAGGACTGTAAACTATTGTGTCATCTCGGCCTTGCCACATGCGTAAAAGTCGCATGGAGCTGATCCGACTTGAAAGCCGAATGATCCGTGGATTAAGGTGGTACACCTTTGCAAAGTATAAAAAGTATCAGATACTCTGAGCTCCCAGGTTATGGAGTCTGCGCGGTGTGGATTCTATCCACATTGATGCAGCACAAGTAGCTTTTGGAAAGTTTTTCAAAAAATCTGAGTAAAGTGGTGACTCATGAAACACCGCCACACATAACATTTCTAAAAATATAGCTTAGGATTTTAAAAGCCTCGCTTTTGAAAACAAAAAAACCTTTTCTTCAAAACTGAGAGTGAAAATCTATTCTATTCATATATATAAAGCCAAGACCTCTTTCCTTGAAAACCCCTCATCTATATATCTGCATTCTCATAACGGGACTTGCTGAGCATCGTGGAAAAATATGCTCACCCTTGCCTTTTCACACAAATTCAGAAGAAAGGATTCGAGGATCCTGATCCCTTTAGCCTTGAGCACCAAGAAGAGGAAGGAACTTTTCCAGACGATTTGAGCTTCTAGGAGGGTCATGCGCAAAGTTGAGTTCGATGTGGTGAAGGCCTGAGCCAAACCGCTGCAGTAGGAGATGAAGACCCTTGTTGTTGCTTTTGTGTATTCGGTACCTCGATACCGTTTCTTTTGATTCTTGATTTTGAAAAACTCCCTACTTTTGTATCAACTTTAATTAATGCCATTCTTGGCTTTATGATAATGTAATAGTGGTCCTCGTGACCTTGTACTTGTTTTATCTATTTGACTTATTGTTTAAAGTAAATCCTGTTGTTGTGAGCTTGTGATGTACCTTTCTGTGTGCAATCCACCTGGGCGGTTACCATCGGAATCCTCAAATGAGGGTCCCACATCATCCCACTCACGAGAACGTATTATGGAGCGAGATGATGCTGTTGGAGTGACTTCGGAGGCAACTTCGTCAACTGTGTCCGTGAGGACTCTGGCGAATGTTGTTCTATCCTCATTCTCCAACCCAGGAGGAGGGTTACGAAGTGTATCTACGATAACATGAAGCCGGTCTTGTGTACTCCTTCTAGGAGCCATAGGAGTTATTGTCGCCTCAACCACCGGGGAATACTCTGGGGCTCAAGATGGTGTATGGTCACTCCTATGAACAGGTGGATGGCGTGAGTTCCTGGATCAAGGTTGCAAACAATGGCATCTTGACGAGATTGTTTAAGGCGTAAGGCTTCCATAGTGGCTTTGCAAATCTCACTTTCTTGTTGCTCACAGGCTTGATCCTCCTTCTATTTGTGCTCTTGTTCCTCCCTGGCAACACACTGTTCAGGAGTTTCCTCAGAAAGCGCAGCAAATTCTCGTGTAACCGAGGTTGTAGACGGGGAAAACATCTCTCCTTGTTCTGAATTAGACTTGAAATCAAAAAGAGATTTGAGATTTTCCGAAGCAAACTTTCCAGGATGTGACATCTTTCACATCCTCTAGGACGATGTGTTGTGGTACGTATTCGACCTCTGGTGTGGTCGGACTCACATGAGGAGAACGCACCATCTTCTTTGACTCTTGGTCAACAGACATGACCAAAGTTGGAGAAGATTCACCCTCAAAATGTAACTCAAGGACATCCTCGTCGTCGACATCTTCCGTAGGAATGGGGTCATTAGACGAGGGCATCTGAATATGGGCATAATCGTTGAGATCAAAATTGTTCTTGGAATCATATGCTCCAGACATAGCTTATCAGAACTCCCAATGAAGGAAACATCTTGAGAAAGGCCCCACAGTGGGCGCCAGCTATCGATGATTGGGACTAGTGTCCTTAGTCGATCTTATGTAAAATAATAATGTATGAGGTGAAGACCGTTCAAAACGCTCACTAGCTAAGTAAAAATTGCTATGTACTAGAAATACGAAAGATTATATAGGTTCAAGCCCTCAATGATTTGAGTAATAACCCTATGTCCTGTGGTGTTTTCTATGGGACCCTCATTTGAGGAATCCGGTGGCAACCACCCAAGTGGGTTGCACTCAGAAAGGTACATCACAAGCTCACAACAACAAGATTTACATTAAACTGCAAAGTAGATAATTAAACAGGTACAAGGTCACGAGGACCAATATTACAGTATCATAACGCCAAGGATGACGCTAATTAGAGTTGATAAAAAATAACAAGTTTCTCAATACAAAAGTCGGTATCAAGGTACCGAACACAAAGGACAACACAAAAAGCAACAACAAAGATCTTCACTTCCATCGGCACCGGCGCAGGAAGGGCTTTCACCACATCTGACTCCACTCAGCGCATGACTCTTCAAGAAGGCCGAATCATCTGGAACGCTTCCCTCCTCTTCTTGGTACTCGAAACCAAAGGAATCGAAATCAACGAATCCTTCTTCTGGGTTTGTGTGTAAAGGCAAGGATGAGCACGTTTTCCACAAATTGCTCAACAAGTCTCTTTGTAATGAATGCAAATACATAGATGAAGGGCTTCTTAAGGAATGGACCTTTGTTTTATAGATAAGAGTAGAACAGGTTTTACTCTAAAGTTTTGAAGAAGGGTTTTACTTTCAAAAGCGAGACTTTGAAAATCTTAAACTATACTTTAGAAAACATTATGTGTGGCGGTCTTCCATGAGTCACCAATTTTATTACCAATATTATAAAAATCTTCCAAATACTACTTGTGCTGAAACGATGTGGATAGAATCCACCACGAGCAGACTCCATAACCTGGGAGCTCAGAATATCCGATACTTTTTAAAACTTTGCAAATGTGTACAACTTTTAACCCACTTCTTCACTCAGCTTTCAAGTCGGTACCTCTCCATGCGACTTTTACGCATGTGATAAGACCGAAATCACACAACAGTTTTGGAGTCTAGTATTAGCAATATCCCTGCCCGGTAAATAGACAGTTAAGTCCAAGATACCGTTGTGGGTCCTCCCCACTTCCCATTCTACCTAGCCTTGGTCAATTGTGCCACGAGACACATAGCCTGTGGATTCAGCCGCGCATGACTCAGAATCCAGGCGTAGGGTGACTTCCTTCTAGCACCTGATCCTCTCATTACCTCACACCGCTCGTGGCCTGTTGGGGGAAATCTCCACTAGATCAAGTCCAGGTAAAAGGCCGTCCAATTATGCCCGGGGACAAGGCCCCCCCCCCCCGGTGGCTTGTCCCGGGCGCCGCCTTTTGCCCGGGGACAAGACCCCCGGTGGCTTGTCCCGGGCGCTTTTGCCCGAGGACAAGGCCCCTGGTGGCCCCCTAGTGGCTCGTCTTTGCCCTCACTTTTACAGCAGAAGACGCGCGTGGGGTTCGCTTCCCCCATGATGACGCACTTATCGTCTCCGCTACCGTCTACAACTACCATCTGGCCCGCATCCTCGTGGATGGCGGGAGCTCCGCCGACGTCCTCTACCTAAAGGCGTTTAGGGAGATGCAGGTGGACGAGAGAAGCTACTGCAGCCCACAGCAGGGCCCTTGCAGGGATTCGTCCCGAGGAGGACGATCCACCCCGTGGGGAAGGTGGACCTCCCCATGACCTTCGGCACCCCGGACAACTACCTGACAGAGATGGTTCGGTTTGATGTAGTGGACCTCCCCTCTTCGTACAACGCAATTATGGGGAGGACCACGATCAACCACTTGGGGGCCGCAATCCACCAGTGTTACCTCTGTGTGAAGATCCCCGGTCCTCATGGCATAATCACCACCCGAGGAGACCAAGACATGGCCCGCGCTTTATGCGAGTGCGCCACCGCAATGATCGGGAGTGTCAACATTATCAAAACCCCGGGGGGGGGGGGGGGAGGCCTCTCCCCCAGAGTTGGACACCGCCACGATACCTTCCGGGAGGTCTCTCCCCAAGCTGCGTCTGGAAGGGGACCTCCGGAAGATCCCGCTGTCCCCGGACGACGGGGACATGACCGTCAGGATTGGGGCGGATCTCCATGAGGAGCACACGGAGCAACTCGCAGCTTTCCTACACAAAAACTCTGACGTTTTTGCTTGGAAGCCTTCGGACATGCGAGGTGTCACCCAGGACATCATCGAGCACAAGCTCATGGTGACCCCCGGTCACCGCCTAGTCAAGCAGAAGCTGAGGAAATTCTCCCTTGAACGCCAAGAGGCAATCAAGGTCGAGATAGCCAGGCTCCGAGAGGCGGGGTTTATTCAAGAGGTCTTGCACCCCGAGAAGCTTGCAAACCCTGTCCTCGTGAAGAAGTCGAACGGCAAGTGGCGAATGTGCGTGGACTTCACCGACCTCAACCGTGCTTGCCCCAAGGACAACTTCCCGCTCCCACGAATTGACCAGCTGGTCGACTCGACCGCTGGGTGCGAGTTGATGAGCTTCCTGGATGTGTATTCGGGCTATCACCAAGTCCGGATGGCGGAAGGGGACGAGGAAAAGACGAGTTTCATAACTCCCCTCGGAACCTTCTGCTACGTCCACATGCCCTTCGGGCTAAGTAACGTTGGAGCAACCTTCCAGCGACTCATGATGTTGGTCCTCAAAGACCAGATGGGACGCAACGTCGAAGCCTACGTCGACGACGCGGTCGTCAAAAGTCCCCGCGTGACTGCCCATGTCAACTACTTAGCGGAGACCTTCCACAACCTCCGCTTATATGGGTTGAAGCTCAACCTAGAGGAATGCGCCTTCGGAATGCACGGGGGGAAGCTCCTGGGCTTCCTCGTGTCCTAGCGGGGTATAGAGGCCAACCCCGAAAAGATCCGGGCACTCCTGGACATGCCCCCACCGGGCTCGGTCAAAGACGTTCAACGACTCACCGGCCGCTTGGCCGCGCTGAGTCGCTTCGTCTCGCGGTCAGGGGAACGTGGCTTCCAATTCTTCAAAATGCTCCGGGGGCTTGGGAGGTTCCGGTGGACCCCCGAGGCCTAGGAGGCCTTCGATGATTAGAAGAAGTATCTCATGAGCCCACCAGTGCTCGTGAGCCCATCCCCGGAAGAGCCTCTGCTCCTTTACCTCGCCGCGACCCCGGTCGCTGTGAGTGCGGTATTGGTAAAAGAGCAAGACGGGCAACAGCATCCCGTGTACTACATGAGTGAAGCCCTCCAAGGGGCCAAAACTCGGTACACAGAGATAGAGAAGATCTGCTACGCCCTTTTAATGGTGTCCCGGAAGCTTAGTCATTACTTCCTGGGGCACCCGATCACTGTCTCATCATCCCTCCCTTTGGGGGAGGTGCTCCGAAACAAGAAAGCCACCGGCCGGATAGGAAAGTGGGGTGTCGACGATTTGGACTCGGGGTCCTTAGCCGAACTTATGCAGAATTTGTAGGTTTTGAGACCTTTCAGGGTGTCCCTCCGGGAAGGTATGATGAATTAAAGAGAACTAGAGCACAGAGAGGTTTACACAGGTTTGGACCCTCGATGGTGGGAGTAATAGCCCTACGTCCTGTTGTGATTTCACTATGTGTAGTAAAAAGGGTTACAAAGTTACGGAAAAGATCTTCACAGGCGAAAATTTTTCCTATATGTTTGGACAAGACAAAGCCTGGAAGGCTTTGTGAAGGCTATCTAATTTAGACTACTATCTTCGAGTTGCTTTTGTTTGATTTGGTTCGATTAGTCGATCTCTCCATCTCTTCCTGTTCGATGTATTTGGATCACCACTTTATACTGGTCGAAAGGGTGCCAAGTCACAACGGCATCGAACAGTTGCTCAGATGCAGTTTCGGCAACCGCTCCTAACTCCCACGCATGTTTAACACGTGTTATTCATGGATAACCGCACGTATTAACCTCCTGACGGTTGTCCTCCTACGTGGAAGAATCTTCGGGATACTCGGGATATCCCTATCGCAGGGACAGAATAGTCCCACTTCCTCTGGTCGAAAGTGCTCTGACCCGCGCGATGTTGGCTGACCTTGCAGCATCTGCAGTCTTCTATTCGCGTATAGCATACGAACTCCTGACCGCGCACTAGCTTCGGTCTGATCGCGTAAAGACTGCGACCTCGTGACTGTGCTCCTCAGAATGACTTGAGTTCGCACCACCAGGTGCTTGTCTGGTTCGAATCCATCCTGAACCAGCCGTACATTTATTTGAACTGACTCGGGTATCAATCCTCGTCAGCTAGCCCCCAAATTTGAAGAGAACGAAGAGACGTGTTTACTTCAAATTTTGAGACTTACATCGGAAATTTATCCCGACACTTCAAATTTTCCACTTAGTGGCGCACTAAGTGTGGCGGTTGGTTCCCCGAGACGAACTCTGGGTAATACGTGACGGGTAATGATGGCGCCGTTGAAACATTTTTTAACTCGAGGTAAAATTGTAAATGCTTTCAAAACTCGAGGTGTTCGAAAATTGAACCGTCACCCCGGCGGCTATAAATACCGAAGCCTTGGGTCTTCAAAGCTTCACAATTCTTCTTCCTGGCTAAGTCTTTTTCTAAGTTATCTTCTCTTTACTTCTCATACACTTCTCGATGGCAGATCACAACATCATCGAGATTGAGAGTGATGAAGAAGAAGTTTTCGAGCAAGATTTACAGATGCCCGAAGATCTATCTCCTTCAAGGAAGAAACCCAAGGTTGACGAAGGATCCTCCAGCAGAACAAAGGTGAAAGACGCATCATCATTCTTTTCTTCCTTCAGTTCCTCTAGTTCTTCCTATCCATGCACCTCGGCAGGTTGAACTTTCATCTCTACCTTTGGAGGGACGTTCTTCTCATCTTTCTCCATTTCATCCCAATACTCCTCGTTTTTCTTCGGGTGATCAATCTTCTGGTTGGAAGGCTGTTACTCCTCGACCGGATGATCCTCAACTTGGGTTGGGGAAGCAATCTTATGGTGGGAAGGCCGCACTTCCACCATATGATGATCCTCGAACTTTATCGGGTGATCTACTTTCTGGGATGCCTATATCAACCTGTCACTTGCGAAGACAAGTGATTATCTCTATCTCCTTTTGCTCATTGTCACAATTAATGCAACTAACATTTGCAAATGTAGGAGATCGGAGCCCCCAGCGATCAGCCTGCTGAGATCCTGCCTCCCCCCCCGGACAGACTCTTCAAGGGGAAAAAGAGGCCCTGGAGAAGAAGACCAAAGAGATGTCTTCGATGATTCTGCATCTGGCAGAATGTTTTGAAAGATCCTGTGAAGAGGTGCGCCAATTCCGTTGGGAGAGGGATAACGCTTAGCAACAGCGAGAACTCTCCGATTTGATTAGGAATAATAGTGCATCTCTTGTTCGGGATGATGTAGATAGGCTTAGGGTAGTTGCTAGTTCTCTAGGGTCGCCAACATAGATCCTACGGACGACAACATGTCCCTAGGAGAACTTTACAAACTGCTCTCGGATCAGGTCGACGCTCTGGTCGCCAATATCCCTTTTATATGTAAAGAATGCCAGAAATAAATATTTCTTTCTCTTCATATCATTTGAATATTCTTTACAACTTCTATGCGAAAATTTGGCCACAAGAAATGTCTTTACGACCACTCATACACAGGTAAATTCCAGTTCTGCGACCAGAATCGTATTTAAATGTTATACCGTGACTAGTACTGATACTGCGATCAGACTTAGAACTGCGGTTAGAACCGAAGTTTGATTTGGAAGATTATCGCGATCAGAACCGAAATTCGATCAGACTAACACTTCGACTAGAATCGGAGCTCAGTCAAAGACATAGTTCTGATAATGCAGTAACCTGATCAAAAACTATCCGTACGTCAAACAACTGAATCATAGGATATTTTCATGATCGATTCGTGAAGGTTTACAAGAATCATGAAGGAAAATGTCCTCTGAAAGCCTTTGTAGAACTCTTCACGTTTTTGTACCCTCAAATCTGAGACAAAGAAGTCCTTTTGTTTCGGATTCAGTGCGCATAGCGGGTTTACCAGAGAAAATATCCATTATGAGAAATGAATAGAATATTAAATGGAACGTTACTCACAGTAGTGCGCCTCCTCGGGCCTATAAAAGGGAGAGATAGCTTCTTGAGGAAGCCACGCACCCAACCCCTCAGCCTTAGAACTTTCGCCACACAAAAACCCTCATTTCTCCATCCTTCATCGCCCTCAAAGCTGCCAGCTTTCCCCTCCAATCTCTTCCAAAAATGGCATCCTGGAGCCGATCGGTCCATCACACGGAGGAGAGCTTGATAGCACTGGAGAAAGAAGAGATTCTTCCCCCAAGGTTGCTAATCAACTGGCGACTCGCGGAGAAGGATCAAGAAACCCCAATCGTCCAAGAGGGCGAATTGGTGGTTTTCGAAGAATACTTGAGGTGCGGGTTCCGATTCCCTGAGAGTCGGTTCCTGAAGGGGATCCTGGAGCATTACGGGTTGGAGTTGGTGAATCTCCACCTGAATGCGGTCTTGATCTTGGCGGTCTTTCAGCACCTCTGTGAAGCCTTCGTCGGAGTGTATCCCAGCGTGGATCTCTTCCGACATTTCTACTACTCAGCTTGGTCGAAGAGCGCCAACGCCGCCGGATGTATCTACTTCCGGATAAGGGAGAAGAAAGAGTATCCCTTCCCACCGCTGCGAGACTCCATGCACGGGTGGTACCAGAAATGGTTTTACTGCACCCCTCCATCCGAGAGTGGGCTGTGGTTCGAGAACTCGCGGCCAGAGAAGCCTAGCGAATTGGATTCCCCCCTGCTCTGAATGCAGAGTACATGAAGCACACCGAAGTGATTCTTCACTTAGTCCAACAGGGACTAACGGCTCACGATATTATTCGTGACTTCGTGAAGAATCAGGTGAGCCCCTTGCGTGAAAGGGCTCATCCGGCTTGGGAGATACAGTCCATGGCGGACAACACCCTAGACTACAACAACGGTATATGACTCTGACAATGAAATCTTATACCTTTGCATTGCTTCATACTTACTAACTGGTCTGTTGGGGACACAGTCTTGCCTTCGTCTGAAATCGAGAAAAGGACGAACTACCTCCTCAGGGCATACAGTGCCGAGGTAGAAGGGCCCAAAGGATCGCCTCACCCTCAAAGCTTAATCCATGCCGGCGACGACCTCAAACAGGAACGTCGGAAGGTATGTTACCTTTTGCCAAGTTCTATTCGAAAGTCATGTGCACATCTTGTACTAATAAGGACACCGGAATGGCATAGCTCTTGGGGAGATTTGCCGAGGCGACGTTCCCGAGTGAAAACGTTGGCTTCCTGGAAAAGCCGACGATGAAGAGAATAAAGAAAGTCTCTTCAAGGTCTGGAGCGAAGGGACCCGCCCCCAGGAAATCCAAGAAAATCCTCGGGGAAGGCTCTTCGCGCAGAACTCCCCTTACCGCGAAGAAAACTGCGGTAAGATATCACGTACCTCCCGTTACCCCAGGTACAAACTGGAATCACTTCTTCGTTGTACAGGGTGAGAGGAGCGAGGAGGTGGAGGATGACATTCCTCTAATTCGCCGGAAGAGGAAGGTGGTGACTTCTCAATCCGGCGAGACACCGCTTTACCCTGTCGAGATAGAGGCAGCTGCAGCGAACCCCGCGACCATTGGGAATCCTGTGGCCGCAGGCGAGATCCCTGCTCCTGAAGCCCTGGAGGCTTCAGGTTCTGTAACTTCTCCCTCCCTGGTCGAAGGGACGACCACGGTAAGATTTCTCTTGATCTTGAACTTACAACTTCATCTGTATGTGTGTTCACCGTGCAATGTTTGTACAGGGAGAAGAGATTCCTCCTACGACTGCGGTGAGTCTTAGGGTGGTAAGTACTCCATTCCTGGCGACAGGAGCAGAAGTAACAGAGCAAGATTCCGCGACCAACCTCAGGGTCGCGGATGAAGTGCCAGCTCCAGCAGTCCAAGAGACCTCCAGACCTTCGGGCGCATCCCTGCCAACTGAGCATGTTACCTCGGTATGAGTTCTTACCATTCAGGTCTTCATCATTCTCTATATATATGCTTACAGAGCGATGTATATAGGGAGAAAAGGTCTTGTTTACGAAGAGAAAGAATTCCGTAAGAACTCTTGCTTATTGTCCTCTTTCTCTTGGGGAACCATCTTTGAAGTCCCAGAAGCTAATGGGATTTCAGTTAAGGTAAGAATTCCGTTCTGTTTGTTCTGGATCTGGTTGTGGTAACCATTAGTGGAACTAACAGCTTCTTTTTCCTGCTTAGGCGTAGAGACGCAGCACCGAACCCTCCAACAGCCTCGGCGAGGGTTGATGTTCCCGCCGGTGCTGAACCCTTCGGTGAAGAAAGCTCTGTCCCTCCGGTCCAGGAAGTCGTCCAGGCCGTTAGGGATGAGTTGGGTACGGAGGCCCAATCGCAGGCATTGAGACCTGCAACCGAGGCTCAGCAGGAACATCCGTCCACTGCTTTCGCTGAGGATGAGGCGAGTCCATTGACCAGGCCTCTAGCCATCCCGAAGGATAAATCATTCCGGGAATACACTGAGGTATGTTGAACATTCCTCATGATATCTGAGTTTTGCATAAAATACAACTAACTTCCCTCTATGTCACAGGAACTGTCCCATATGACGGCTAGATCGATAGCTATGGTAGAAAGCATCGAGGCCATACAAGAAGAGAGGAATTGCTTGCAAGAGTAAGAAAGGTGTTTTAGCCCGTTTGAATACGACCTTGCTATAACCACTGTCTTTTTCATCGCAGGGAAGTCGCTTCCCTGAAGAAGAGCCTAGCCGATCGGGAAAATGACGAGCTCAGGGCGGCCACCACGATTTCTCATCAAGAAGCCGAGCTCAAAGAACTGCGATCGCAGCTCTCAGGTAAGCCAACTTCCAACCAGAACGACTTAATTTTGTCGTTTAGACTGTTTACAACGATCTTTTTATCGCAGCGCAAGCAAGTCAAATAAAACAGCTTGGGCAAGAGAAGGTATTCCTCCAGATGACCATCGACTCTATTTGGAGGGCGAATAGAGACTTAAGCCTATCCATCTTTGAAAAGCTGAAGATGGTGGCCCGTCTTCTAAGGGCTGATGTGGTCGAGACCACAACAGACGACCTTAGCCCAAGTGACTGGTCAAAACTGGTCATAGCCCAAGCGGAATCACTACTCGAGTATCTTCCTGAAGATACACGGCGACAACAAGAGGCGATCAGAACTAGAGTCCGATCAGTAGCCTCCGCCATTCTCTGCCGGTTTCATCTCCACCATGGCCCAGATCTGGATCTGAATCCACTGGTAGGAATGGTAGAGATCGAGAGTGAGGAACAACTTGAGGCCATCATGGAGGAAATTAAACCCCTTGTAGATAAACTCCTGACCGAGCTCAAGATTATGTAAACCCTGTACCTGTACAGACATAATTTATAGAATGCAATGAATGTATTTTTTGATTTTGTTTCGAAAGAAATCATATTTTTTTTGTTGTTTCATATAACCATATTCCCCTAGCCCCCGCCTGTGATTATATATACTGGAGACTTAGTATTATAAGCACAGGAAAAATACGATTGTAACGACCAGGGATATGCGATCAGGCCAGCAATTATAATCGATGCAACGCCTAACCTTGTTGCAAACCGGCAGCCACTCAGGTGACCAAAGACATGCCAGCAAGCCCCGTGTGCATTGAGAAACGACTTATTGAGGGGTGTCTTGTCTGGAAGTGGTCATGAGATCGGCCAGCAAATCCGATTAGGACGTTGTGGCGATATAACCATCGGCGACCAGCCCCCAAGTCAAATTCGTAACACATGGGCATAAAAGGAAATATTCGTCGTATGAAACAAAAGGTTTTTGTTTTATTAAACAATGCTAATTGAAAATGAAAAAAGGATTGAGTACTTACACGTAAGACTTGCGTAGTTGATCGATGTTCCAGGTATTGGACAAGATTCGACCATCCTCCATCGCCAATCGAGCTGATCCTGGTCGCGGCACCGAAACAACAGTGTAAGGGCCTTCCCATTTTGGGGAGAATTTGTTGCGATTGGATTGGTCTTGAATTTTTCGTAAAACCAGATCGCCCACGTGGAGACTACGTGGTCACACCCTTTTGTTATGGTACTTGCGTAAAGCTTGCAAGTATACCGCGGACTTGATCAAAGCGCGATCACGCTTTTCTTCTAAGAGGATGAGATCCTGTGATCGCTGTTCGGCCTGAACAATTCGTTCGAATTGTTCTGTCCGAACAGATCCAATACTAACTTCCATAGACAAAACGGCCTCAGCCCCGTAGACCAGATGGAAGAGCGTCTCACTGGTGGCTCGACTAGAAGTAGTTCGTAGTGCCCATAGAACGGTATAGAGCTTGTCCGCCCAAGCCCCCGAGCTAGTTTTAAGGTGATCGAAAACACGTTTCTTGATGTCTTGCATATCTGCCTGTTGGCACGTTCCACGGCACCATTGCTCTGTGGATGAGCCACACACTATAAGATAGCACTTCAATGCTAGCAGTAGAGCAGCTAGCAAAAGCTAGTATTCCCAGCAGTGCTGGGAATAAGGTTTGCTACAGCTGGGTGAAAAGGTGCTGCGAAAAGTTTTTCCCAGCTGTAATTTTTTTCCCAGCTGTAGGTCCAATGGCAAAGATTATTCCCAACTGTAGGCCACTTGGAAAGTTTGAACTTTTCCCACCTGTATGTCCACTTGTAATATATTATTCCAAGCTGTATAACTATTTGGAATATTTTTTCCCAGCTGTAGGTCCAGTGGCAAAGAGTATTCCTAGCTATAGGTCGCTAGGAAAATTCAAAATTTCCCACCTGTATGTCCACTTGTAATATATTATTCCAAGCTGTATAACTACTTGGAATATTTTTTCCCAGCTGTAGGTCCGGTGACAAAGAGTATTCCCAGCTGTAGGTCGCTTGGAAATTTTAAACTTTTCCCACCTGTATGTCCACTTGTAATATATTATTCCAAGCTGTATAGCTATTTGGAATATTTTTTCCCAGCTGTAGGTCCAGTGGCAAAGAGTATTCCTAGCTGTAGGTCGCTAGGAAAATTCAAACTTTTCCTACCTGTATGTCCACTTGTAATATATTATTCCAAACTGTATAACTATTTGGAATATTTTTTCCCAGTTGTAGGTCCGGTGGTAAAGAGTATTCCCAGCTGTAGATCGCTTGGAAAGTTTGAACTTTTCCCACCTGTATGTCCACTTGTAATATATTTTTCCAAGCTGTACGTCCAATGGCAAAGAGTATTCCTAGCTGTAGATCGCTTAGAAAGTTTGAACTTTTCCCACCTGTTTGTCCACTTCTAATATATTATTCCAAGCTATATAACTATTTGAAATATTGTTTTCCAATTGTAGGTCAATGGTAAAGAGTATCCCAGCTGTAGGTCGCTTGAAAAGTTTGAACTTTTCCCACCTGTATGTCCACTTGTAATACATTATTCCAAGCTGTACAACTATTTGAAATAAATTATTATCAGCTGATTTGTCATTGAGAATTTAGACATTCAAATTTAAATATGTGAATTATTGTAGTAAATTTACCGCTGGGAATTGTGTCAATAATTAATTTTAAATATAAATTTTTTAGTACTTAGGCAACAATATTACAACTAAAACTATAAAATGCATTATCCTAACAGAAATCACACCACATTTTGCAACAAAATTATCAAAAATGGATAAATGGCACAATTATATATTATATTGAATTCTTTGCTTTATATAGCCATTGATAAAATTCGTAATAGTCACAAATTATTCAATTGACAAAACCAACCAAAATAGATATGGTACTTCTGAAATAATTGCAAGAAAAATATCACTTAAGAATTCTTTACACCAAATGTATGCCCATATAGAATATTCCTAACTCTATATATTTTGTTCCAACTATAACTATCAAAAATAAAATATTCTACTTTCAAACTCCTCTTATGATGTAAAATATCTTCGTCACTTCATATGTTTTTAACACCTTACTGTTAACCACCTGCATAAGAAAAGGTATCAATTACAATAGCCTTGAGATAAATATATACAAATCAATAACTTTTGCTTTAAGTAACATATGGAACATATGACAATTATAATAAAAGATGGTTGGTCGATTGTTGTATAACAAGTACAAGTTGTTGGTTATGCGAATGAGAAAATCGTGTTGGTGTGACATGACTTGCATACACTTGATAAAAGAAATTAATCATATGAAAGTGAGCTGCTAGTTCAAGGCACAATTAACATACACTTAATATTTAGAAAATGAATAACATGTGGATTTGTGTTGATAACACATCACCTATATAAAAGTATTTAGAATTTCTACTTAGTTTCAACTAATTCTGTTGTCCCTTTCACCTGTAAGCATTATTTTATTAATAACAAAACAAGACAAATAAAAAAATAGTAACTAACGAGGTAAATAACAGGTTAGAATTATATATACTTAGAACACGAGATGAACCATCACCTATTGTAGTATCATCTTGGATCTACAAGTAAAAGTTCACAATTTGTTTATTTGGATGGTATTAGTAAGTAAATAAGAGTTATTATACTAGATAGAATAGATTACTTTTTCACGTGGCCATGCAATTGATCGTCCAAGCGCATCAGACATTTTTCTAACATTCCCATATTGATGTAACAATGGAGCATCTCTTTTCAACACATAGTTCACAACCACCTCACAACACTCAGCCCAAGAGGTGTGTCACCAACTATTACACTTCGAGATGACCTTTGAAGCGTACCCTTAGCAACAGTACAATGGATCTAATCTGCTGATTTTGTAGGAGAATATAATGCACAAACACAATCACATAACTAGGAGTGTTTCCATATATTTTAAATCTATATACCAAAATTATACAAAATTTACTGATGTCTAGCTAAAGAGATAGATAAAAAAAATGTTAAATAGTTATGACTCTATATTACAGAGGACTAATATTTTTTTGTTTAATGGATATATTGTATAACACCTATCAATCAAATGGCATGCATGTCTTTTAGAGTATAATGATTGGCTTTGTCCAGAGCCTTCCTGACATATAAAACTCTTTAAAGATCATCAGTGATGGAAACTACTCAAAATATAGACACTATTAGCTTGCACATTATCCATGCTTAAATCTCTTGTTCCTTAGGACCATGTGCACCAACTAATATAGAATTCACTTTGTTGTTGATCACTTGAGTCCTTGCACTTTATTATTTTGGTCAAAATAGTCCTAAACATTCATCTACCTATATAATATGGGAATAGAAGAGCCTATTAACAAGAATTTGATCAGTATAAGACTAGAAAATATATAAATTTGGTGTTACAATTGAATTCGTAAATATCATATCTAACATATCTAAATCACTATGCTGATACTATATTACTCCAAATATACTCAAATCTTTGTACAATAGCCAGAGGTACAAAAATTTGGAGTTACAATTTGAATCCTCAAATATCATATCTAAATAATACTACCTGATTGCATATAGACAAGAATCATAGAGCAACAATCTCCAAGTTGGAAGTCCCTAAATATCATATCTAAATAATACTACCTGATTACAGATAGACAAGAATCATACAGCTGCAAAAATAATAGTAATATTACCTGATTGCAACTAATTTTTCCAAAGATGAAACCTGACAGCAACAATCTCCAAGTTGAAAGTCCAATCTATGAAATATGAAATTATGCAAATAGAAAATAGATTGAAGAAACAACTTTCAAGACAAAAAAAAATCCAAATAAAATTTAAGAACAAAGAACATAGGGCAGGGGAGGTGTGGTTAGAGGCATCATGGTGGGTAATTGCAATGTGGAGGCTAGAGATGGCTCGATTGACTAATGTGGTGGTGTGGTTTCGTTGAGGAGGCCGAGGACTGTGTGGTGGGATGAGGCTAGATGTGTCAAAGCAAAGGTGACATAGAAGAGACACTAGTACAAAAATGTTGTATACTAATAGTTCAAAAAACATCTCTACTAACGGTTCTCATACCGCTAGTGATTGACACAATAGAACAAATCTAACACTACTCTAACGGTTTCAAACCATTAGAATAGGTATTTATTCTAATGGTTTTTATTAATGAACCGGTAGAATATAGTACTTATTCTAACAATTCTTATTGGTGAACCATTAGAATAGATATTATATTCTAATGGTTCACTAATAAGAACTGTTAGAATATAATCATCTATTCTAATAGTTCTTATCAATTTCTTATTAGTGAACAGTTAGAATATAGTAAACTATTCTAACGGTTCACTAATAAGAACCATTAGAATAGATACTATATTCTAATGGTTGACTAATAAGAACCTAATAAGAACCGTTAGAATAAGTTGTTTTACTAACGGTTTCGAACAACTAAATAGATAGCCGAGAAGCATAGAAATTGGTAAATGGTTAAATCATTCTTGCACACACAAGCAGGAATCCATTCAAAGGGGGAAAAATAATAGACAGGAACCAATCTATTAAACTACGGGTAAATGGAGGTCCAACAATGAAGGACACAAGAAATGGCCCTTATACAATAATCTTACTACCCTAGAGTTGAGAGGTAGGAATGGCAGGCACTTAAGATTCTTAGCTAGTACTAATCCTCCATCTTGTTTTCATCCTTCATTTCTTTAGCACCATCATCCTGTAAACATCATAGTTAGCAACTTTATGTTAGAGCTGTGCAAACAAAAACTTCAATGAATTTGATAGATAAAACTCCTTATAAGCAAATGTATCCATCGAAAAAAGAGTATCGCAAAGGGACAGCATCTCTTTCAGAAGTAGTTCTTTTAATGTCTGAGAATATACTCACATATAGTACTAAATCGGACATGTCTTGAGTACTCTTTACTGCTGCTAAATATGATATAACAGGTTTGCACTATGTTGAATGATTTTCTATAAGCATATAAATGATGAGCAGCAAAAGAAATTAGCGATTGGAGTATCAGTGCACTACAGAAAATAATAATAATAAAAAAAAAATGCTAATCAGAAATCAAGTGAACTGAATCAAGGACATGTACAACTAAATATTTCTCATGCAGAAGACATAATGGAACTTACATGATGGCATAAAGGGTGCATCCTAGAGACCAGATGTCAGTCCTCTCATCAATGTCAACATGGCTTGGGCAATCCCACAATTCAAGTGCACGAAACGGTGTAGAACAATGCTCAGCAGCTCATTCCTATACATAAGCAAGATAAGCATTACTAACACATAGGAAGCTACAACCTTCACAGTACTAAGTGTCTTTTTAAGTTTTAAAAGCTTTAAGTCAATGACAGGTTTTACAATTTTTTCTATGTTTTATCTAATATTTTATAGGCTTTCTTAGAATTTTAGTAATCATCAAAACAAGTTGCAGCACTCTTTTTTAAAAAAATGTACTGAAAGTTTAACTACTATAATATAAAATCTAAGCAAAAAGACTGTAATATAAACTTTAGCTAATTTAGGAAAGTACAGACAATGGCTAGAAGAAGACAGACAACACTTTTAAGTAGTTCTATCATTCTTCTTGGATGGTCCAGCTCTGATACAACTTGAAAACAATAATTCATAGCATAAGAAGCATGCATAAATGGAACAAAAGGCACTTTTAAGCTGAGCATAATCAAGCCATATATTTGAAAGACATGTTTTCACTTTAGAAATTAGATTTACATTAAATCTCTCTAAATTATATCCCATGGTATCTACTAGATGCATTCATAGTCTAGAGAAAGTACGAATAACCAAAGGAACTACAACAGTTGCATCCTAACACCAACAGCTAAAAGCTTGAGATCAATGTAATATATGGAATATTGTTGATAAGCCGCCATTCACTGGCATCACATAATCTTGGTTTAAGTTAACATTCTCCATAATTTGCTATACTAATATTCATGGGCCAGCATTATTATTTCACACATAAATCTGCACACAAGCATCTAAGTGCCACTGTGCATAATCTGACGAACCTAATGCTAATGGAATATAAAGATATTGAAGTAGCACAGAAAGTAGGTCACAACCAAAAAAGAAATAACATGGTTTATAGCACCCTCTCTTGGTTATCTTTAGCATTACATGTATGCAAATCATCAGGACTTCACATCTATTAGGTTGGGAAAAGTCATATACGTATAAGCATTTGAAATATATACATCGAAAACCCATCCACATTGCCATATATTCATACCAAGTGAGTCAAAATTCCCAACCAAATAACATCAGATGGATGAAAAATCTAGTAGACTATATGAGAATTTTATGAGCGAATGCAAAAAAGAAAAGGAATTGCTTGCTTAAAAGAATGTACTTCTAACTTGAGCTTCCCAAGAACAATTCCAAACTCATTGGAACGTGTTAAGCCAATATCATCAGGCGAGATAATTTCATAAGTTCCTTTGTATTTAAGCATGCCATCCTGGAGAAGAGGGAAACATACTTAAAAGAGATTCTCCATTGTGGCGAAACAACTAATGAGATTCAATTGGCAGCAAATGTAATGAGGCATCAGGTGCAATTACAGTACTAGAAGATGGACACCCTAAAACACTTTTCTATATGATCTTACACACAAGAAATAATCCTTTACTGACAAATTGACTGAATCAAAATTAACAAAAATCATGAGAAACATATGATGATTTTAAACATGATTATATATCACAAGTGAGATAGAGATTTTGGAAGATCACAACAATTCATTCAAATACACAGGGAAGAAAAGTTTGATCTTGACCATGAGTTATGGTTGAGTTTTCTTGAGATAACTGGGAAAACTTTTTTCTCTCAGAACCCACAAAGTAATGTATAAATGGTAACAGAGAACAAATGAAGTGAAATTGAGCCATGCTATGAAAATGGCACCTATCACTACAACAGTCAATCAGGAAGCTTTTTGACATTGAGAAAATTACCTGATGAATCCCACTTTCATGAGCGAATGCATTAGCACCAACAATAGCTTTGTCTGGTTGTACATGAAGTCCACTATGCTCTTGTACCTAGAATTATTTGAGCATTTTGCATAAAGCAGATGTGTGACTAGAAAATGCAAAAATACAAAACCACGCAAAGTTCATACCTTCCAGCGTCCTCAGGGTTGAACTCGACATCAGGGCAATCGAGACTGCCTGCATAGGCAAGCATCTCCCTCGCGATGGCCACCACCTGCTCGGGTGTCTTTCGCAGCTTGTGTTGCATGTGGATCTCACTGGTGGCGATGAAGGTGTGCATGCGTGGCGACCGGAGCTCTATCACGCCGGGCGCTGGCACTCGCCCCTCTGCCGCGTAGGGTCGCCAGCCTCACCCCTTTGCTTCACTCCTGTGCTGGGCCTGCCGATCTGCCGTGCTACACCGGCCTTGTGCCTCGCCCCTTTGCTGTGCACCTGCTTCACCGCTGTCGCTCCACCTCTGCCCTTCACTGCACACCTTGCCACTAGGGTTTCGAGGGCCACACCACGAGACACCTCACGTGCGGTGGGAGACCAGATCGAGGTGGGGGTGTAGTGGGGGATCGATGGAGACCAGAGGTGGGAGTGCTGGCTATCGGTGGGGGAGAGCTGGAGAGGGAAATTTTGGATTGGGGGAGTATTCTCGGCGGAGGAGGAGGAGGTTGATTTGGGGAAGAGGGATCAGGATGTTTTGATTGCAGTGGGGGAAGTTCTGATTTCTCGGTGGAGGGTTTTATATGCGGCGCAAAACAAATAAATCTGTCGAAAATATTTTTCTGAGAAAATTTCCTCTCAAAATAATAAATCTGTTATTATTCTTCTGGAAATTTTTAGTTTTGCGCCAAAAATATATCTATTACTTATTCCTAGCAGGAGATTTGCTAAAAATAATAATTTTTCTCAGCTGACACATCGGTGAAAAATCAAAATTTTATTTTCACCTACAGAACCGCTGGTAAAATATGTTTTTCCCAGCGAAAAAATATTCTCAGTTGTTCCACAGATTATATATATCTTTTTCCAAACTGATCTACAGCTTGCTATATTTTATTTATTCCTAGCAGTAGATCTGTTAAAAATAATAACTTTTCTCAGCTGACACATCGGTGAAAAATCAAAATTATATTTCCATCTGTAGGACCACTGGTAAAAAATGTTTTTCCCAGCAGTTTTACAGCTTACAATGAAAGATGGTTGGTCGATTATTGTATAACAAATACAAATTATTGCTTATGTGAATGAGAAAATTGTGTTAGTTGTGACATGACTTGCATACACTTGATAAAAGAAATTAATCATATGAAATTGAGGTGCTAGTTCAATACACAATTAACATATACTTAATATTTAGAAAATTAATAACATGTAGATTGTGTTGATAACACCTCACCTATATAAAAATATTAAGTATTTTTACCTAGTTTTGACTAATTCTCTTGTCCCTTTCATCTGTAAGCATTGTTTTATTACTAACAAAACAAGACAAATGAAAAAATAGTAACTAACAGGTAAATAAAAGTTTAGAATTATATATACCTAGAACACGAGATGAACCACCACTTATTGTTGTATCATCTTGGATCTACAAGTAAAAGTTCACAATTTGTTTACTTGGATGGTATTAGTAAGTAAATAAGAGTGATTATACTAGATAGAATAGATTACTTTTTCACGTGACCATGCAATTGATCGTCAAAGTACATCAGAATCAATCCACGTACTTGCACCCTTTGTTCTTCGACCCACATTTACAAATTAAATGTATTTTGCTTTCTAACAAGAATTTGATTACAAATACAATGATATGGAAGGCAGATGCTATGTATATAGGGGTGGCAAACGGGTCTCATCTTAAGGATTTTTCAGATCAGCCAGCCTCTTCTCAAGTTCATCAAACTCAGAACTGTAAATAAGGTAATCACGGGTTGAGTAATGTTGCAAATTATAACATATATAGGTATCAAGGCACAAAATAAAAGGTAAACCCTCCAATCAGTTTAGATGGACCAAAAGCCACTGAAAATAACTAGAAATATATATATCTTATCTATGAAATATGCATCATGGTATCAGCTCATATTGGTGTATGTGACCCAATCAGAAAGATCCTACCTGTGTTTGCTATTTTCAAGGGAATAAATGTAGACCAAAAAATCATAAATACCATCAAGGGGAGGACTGTTCTGACTCAAAGTTTATTCAATTTATCACCCAATAATAAAACAGCCAAGACAACAATTGGAGTTTAATTATTTTGTCACAGGACCAAACATCATCAGCAGCTTAAATAGTCATGGAGACACTTATGCTCACAGCGGTTGCAAGTGAAAAACTGAAAATGAAAGTAATGTTAACAAGGGAATGACAAAAGTAGAAAATCAAGAAATTAAATCAATAAGGATCCCACATACCTTTCATTACCCTGAACCTTCTTTCCAGCAATTCTTCCTTTAGGAGCTGAGGACAACTACAAAGGGAGAAATGGGAGAAAAAATTTTAAAATATAAGGATAGAATATGGAACAAATGATTGTATTTAATAATCTAAACTGCTAGAAAACAACCTATGAGGCAATGTCAACACCAATTTCGTCCAACACCTAAAAATATCAACAAGAAATAAAGTGAATAATCAGAAGCAGTAGACAGGGTATTCTATTAGAAGGAACAGGGAAAGCAAAAAAAAAATATTTGAAGAGATTCTAGCAATCCACTTGTAAAGAGATATTGCAAAAAATACCTGACTAGCAAATTCTTCAATCTCTTCTTCAGCCTGATCATCATCTAAGATATTATCAATGGATTCAGACATCATCTCGTTCTGCACAAGGAATAAAGATTGTCAGCACAAATAGAGAAATGCAGTCAGATACACATGTACACACACACACACAAGGAATAAGGATAGTTAGCACATATAGACAAATGCATTTTCACACACACACACACAGATAGAATAGAGTAGATATCCAACATAATTATCAAAGCAACTTTGGTAAACAGTGTACTAAAACAGCAAGAAAAAGCATATAAGATTAATATTGCAACCAATGTACTGTTAAGAAAATGATGGAAACTTGGTCATATCGTCATATCATTTGTGCTGACTGCTTTTGGAATTCTTGGATCACCTTCATCTGATTGGTGGGTGCCATTTGCTACAAGTAAAAAAAAAATTTTAAAAAAAATTCAGTAAGTGATAGACATACATATTGAAAAATGATGTTGGATAGCTCAGTTCAAACACACAAAACAAAGTGCTAGGAGTTACTAGACAAAGGTATCCAGCTGTTGATGAGACAAGATAAGGTTGTAAAGGAATTTATAAGCTCTTTAGGTTGATGAACTCTTAGTAAGTCTATCGACCAGTAAAAAGATCTCCATTCTCTTTTCCTACTATTGCTCCTTCCCTCCATGCCCACCACCACCAGGCCATCACTCACCTTAATCCCCTCTAGGCCAATGGTCACCCACACACATAATCACCTCCCTCCACAACACACATGCACACACACACACACACAAAAGACAATCCTCCCACCTGTCATGCTGCTATTGCCTCCAGTCAAATCTCCCCCTTCCATCCACACCGCCTCCTCGACCCCCAGCCCCCAATGCCAGTAATTGCTACAAGACAAATACCTTTTTGTAGCAATCCTCTTAAAAAACTATGAACCTAAAGTTATATAGTCGATCTTCCAAATTAAACACATGCAGCATCTCATATTCTCATGTGCAAAGTTAGGTGGGACATACCTTGTTTAAAGCTCCCATTGCTTGACTTGCACTTTTCATGCCAACAGCCACTGAAGTATTGGCATACATTGCCTAAGGACAGAGTTTACACCAATATCAGAAAACAAATCCACTAGATGGGTGAAACAAAGGAAAAGGGAAAAAACAAACTATATATTACCTGTGTATGTGTTGCAATGACCCGAATCTGAGCTCAACTTCCTTGTAATGTCTTAATCTGATCAGCTGGCTGGCGAGAATTTTAGTTGCTGCCTGCAACAGAGATGGAAATTGGAACCATATTGCATGGTTAGACCCAAATTACTACATTGAAACTGAAATTTTAGAATAGAAACCACATTGCCAGTTCTTGCAGTCCTTTTGATCTCAGAAACTAGCTTCTTTTCCTATTAATTAAAAAGGATTGTAAGCATGTGTTGCTGGCCTGTCAACTGCATATAAGAAATTGAATAGTGGAATCTGAGCTCGGTTACCTTGTAAATTAGAAATTTGTTGTCTTAATCTGATCAGCTAGCGAGCGAGAATTTTAGTTGCTGCCTGTAATAGAGATGGAAATTGGAACCATATTGCACGGTTAGACCCAAATTACTACATTGAAACTGAAATTTAAGAATAGAAATCTCATTGCTAGTTCTTGCAGTCCTTTTGATCTCAGAAACTAGCTTCTTTTCCTATTAATTAAAAAGGATTGTAAGCTTGTGTTGTTGGCCTGTCAACTGCATATAAGAAATTGAATAGTGGAACAGACAAAACAAGAAAGCTACATGTGGTTGTTATATGGAATGTTACAGGTTTGATCTCCCTCATGAGCAAGAAGGTTATGGGACTTGCAGAGGTAACCCAAATTACCTAGCTGAAAAGACTGTCCTTCAAAAATATCAATACTAATTTTAGCTCATTTTTTCCTTAGGTCAGCTTAGAGTGATTACCTGGTATTGGAATCACTATGTCTAGACTATATACTGACATGACGATCTACAATTGTGTGTGCATGCACACATGTGTGTGTGCATGCACACATGTGTGTGTGCGAGAGAGAGAGAGGGATGTGGAATTGTAGATACAAGGAAGAAGAAAGGGGGGAAGCTACATGGAGCTGGTTAAGCATTCTTATCATTTCTAAACAAATGGCCAGTTGATTATAAACATGCAAAGGGATGTCCAAACTTTGTAGATGTGCCAAATGACAGCTTTGTAGAGTAATCAGCCAACTCAAGAAACGAATTAGTTATTCATTATTCGCATGGCCTCTAGCTGTAGTGCTCCAATGTCCCTCTCAATACCTACAACACGACATTACTTAAGGCATTAGTAAATTCTAGAACCCACATACTTGAACCTATTACATCAATTGGAATAGGTGAAATAAACCAATTTATCTACATGTTGTTGCCAAGTACATGGGTTGTAACCCCAAGTGCATTACTTCTTGTTACAAACTTAACACATGGTATTTCTAGTGGTACATGATTACGTGAATATATTGAAAAACTCTATAATCAGAAACAGTTCCAAATAGAAAGGTAATGACATCATAAAAGCCATTAGATAGCCTAAACTGAAGGTGATGAGCATCCTGCACTGTTGATCACAAACAAATGAATGGAATTAACCAACTTTTGTTCACAATTAACACTATGCAAACACAGAACCGGTATGTCGAACTTGGAGGGCTCTATTCTAACTGTGCAAGGATTGATCAGACCACCTCTTGTAGCACTCATCAGCTTGCGCTTGCTGCTCTAGATCACCTCTACAACCACCAGAACCAAAATTGCGCGTCAAAAGAGCTTAATCACGTGAGATAGGAGCACTAGAACCCTAGAATTCACCCCGAAGCAAACGAAATGAATCGAATCGAATTCGATCACCAATTGAGCTCAAAATCAACTAGAATTTTACCTCGTGTCGTTGGTTTCTTCACAAAAGGATTCATGTCTTCGTCGGCCTCGACCCCTCACCAAGCCAGACAATCTGTCGCGCCGCGCCGGGCCTGCAGATCTACCGCACTGCCTCCTCCCTCCACCGCAGGCCGTTGCCGCTGTCGCTCCACCACCTCCCTTGGCCGCAGGTCGCTGCCGCTCCGCCTCCTCCCTCCGCCGCAGGCCGCTGCCGCTAGGGCTTTGAGGTGGAGGTGCGGTGGGGAATTGATTGGGGATCGGTGGGAGATCGAGCAAAGGTGGGGTGCGGAATTGGCGGGGGATCGTGGTGGAGAGGTGGGGGTGTCGGCCGGCTATTGGGGAGAGGCGCAGTGAGGTTAGGAGGAGATTTTGGTGGGGGTCTCGGCGCGCCAGCTGTGAGGGAGAAGTGAAGTTAGCGCGAGGAGGGTTTTATATTTGGTTGAACAAAAAATCTCCCCAAATATTTTCTGTTACTTTTTTCTCTGAAAATTTTGCCTCTCAAAATAATTAATATACCTGTTATTTTTGTACTGAAAATTTTCAGTTTTGCCAAAAAAAAAATATTTATTCCTAGCAGTAGATCTGCTAAAAATCATAACTTTCCCAGCTGACACATTGGTGAAAAATCAAAATTGTATTTTCACCTATACGACTGCTGGTAAAAAAAAATTTTCCCAGCGCAAAAAATATTGCCAGTTGTTCCGCAGATTCTATATATCTTTTTCCAAACTGATCTACAGCTTGCTATATATTATTTATTCCTAGCAGCAGATCTGCTAAAAATAATAACTTTTACCAGTTGACACATCGGTGAAAAATCAAAATTATATTTTCATCTGCAGAACCGCTGGGAAAAAAAGTTTTTCCCAGCAGTTTTATAGCTTGCGCTGGCCTACCGTGTTGTAGTGACAGAAGCAAAGCACACCTTGGTCCCAATCTGATTGCAGTAATCCAAAAAAGACCACTAGTGAACTGAGAACCATTATCCGTAGTGAGACGGTTTGGAACACCAAATCGAGCAACAATGTTCTTATGGAAGAACTTTTGTGCTGCTGCTGCGGTAATATTTCGTACCGGTTCGGCCTCAATCCACTTTGTAAACGTGTCAACAGCTATGAATAGAAACTTGTATCCATTGACCGCTTGTGGCATAGGACCGACAATATCCATCCCCCAGACTGCAAAAGGCCAGGCAAGGGGAATGGTTTGTAACGCATAGGCAGGTTGGTGAACCTGTCTCGCGTGAAACTGACACTGAGGACACATCTTGACCATATTCTTGCATCATCAAGTGCCGAAGGCCAGTTGAATCCTTGTCGAAAAGCTTTTCCGACCAGTGTCCGATATGACGCGTGCGCACCGCATACACCGTCATGTATTTCTTTCAAGAGGGATTTACCTTCCTCCTGAGATACGCAACGCATGAATACTCCCTGAGTACCCTTTCTATACAAAACTCCTTCAGGACACATCTTGACCATATTCTTGGCATCATCAAGTGCCGAAGGCCAGTAGAATCCTTGTCGAAAAGCTTTTCCGACCAGTGTCTGATATGACGCGTGCGCACCGCATACACCGTCATGTATTTCTTTCAAGAGGGATTTACCTTCCTCCTGAGATACGCAACGCATGAATACTCCCTGAGTACCCTTTCTATACAAAACTCCTTCTATGAGTTTGTATAGACGCGCTTTTCGAATCAACCGATCGCTTTCGGTTTCATCCTTTGGTAGGGTCCGATGTTCAAGATAGACTCTCAATGGATGAGTCTAATCCTGTTCCTGACCGAGGTTGGTAACGCAGACTGTTACCGGATCATCCTCAATCGAAGCAATAATCGAAGGATGTTCCAAGTGTTCAACGAACACTCCTGCCGGAGCGGATGTGCGTGAGGACCCAATTTTGGATAATTGGTCTATGAGAATGTTGTCCTTTCGCGGGATGTATTGGACTTCGAAATGACTGAAGTGTTTTTCCAATTTCCTCACTTCCCCCAGGTAATGAGCCATTGTCTCATCGGAGGTGCTGTACTCCTTGTTTACCTGGTTTACGACCAGCTGTGAGTCTCCCCTCACCACTAATCGACGGACTCCGAGGAATTTTGCTGCCTGGAGCCCTGCAAGAAGACTTTCATACTTTGCTGCGTAATTGGTCGCAACAAAGTGTAATTGGAAGACAAACTTAAGCTGTTCGCCCTGAGGCATAACTAAGACCACTCCAACCCCCGAGTGTTGAAAACTACGGGAACCGTCAAAGTTCATTGTCCAGTGATCGGGGCATTCCAATTCCTCGGGCACCTGTACGGGTGGCTCAGGATTGGTCCATTCGACCACAAAGTCGGCCAAGACCTTAGACTTAACCACAGTGTGGGGTGTGAAATGGATATCGAAAGCACCGAGTTCGACCGCCCATTTGGCGATTCGACTAGATTTCTCTGGATTACGGACAATATCCCCCAAAGTAAAAGAGGAGGGTACTGTGATCTTGTGAGCTTGGAAGTAATGTCGTAGCTTACGGGAAGCCATCAGTAGTGTGTAAAGTATCTTCTGGACCTCAGGGTATCGCTCCTTAGGACCATGAAGTAACTCGTTTACATAGTAGATGGGTCTGTGTATTCCTTCCCTATCCGCTATTAGGACAGCGCTGACCGCATGCGGTGTGGCCGCCAAATAGAGAAGTAGTGGTTCTCCTTTGTCGGGAGATACCAAGATTGGTGGACTGGATAAATATGCCTTCACCTCTTGAAACGCTTTTTCGGCCTCATCGGACCATATGAAATTGTGATGTTTCCGCAGGGCCTTGAAGAAAGGTAGTCCCCTCTCGCCTAGTCGCGATATGAAACGACTTAAGTCCGCCATGCGACCTGCGAGGCGTTGAACATCTTTCATGGTCGAGGGAGATCTCATCTGTTCGATTGCCCTGATTTTTCGGGATTGACTTCAATGCCTCTAGAACAGACAAGAAAACTCAGAAGTTTTCCTGAAGAAACCCTGAAAGAACATTTCTCCGGGTTCAATTTTATTCCAAAGCGATTCAGATTACCGAAGGTTTCAGCGAGATCGTCCAAATGAGACAATCTCTTAGTGCTTTTGACAACCAAGTCGTCTACATATGCTTCGAGATTACGCCCTATCTGGGAAAGAAAGGTCTTTTGCATCAAGCGTTGGTACGTAGAACCTGCGTTCCTGAGACCGAACGACATTCTGATGTAGCAGTAAGTGCCGAACGGGGTGATGAAGGCAGTCTTCTCTTCATCTTCTCTGCCATGCTAATTTGATGGTATCCTGAGTAGGCGTCCAGGAAGCTCATCAGTTCGCAACCCGCGGTTGAGTCGACCAGCTGGTTGATGCGGGGAAGGGGAAAGTCGTCCTTCGGACAGGAACTGTTGAGGCTGGTGTAGTCGACGCACATGCACCACTTACCATTTGACTTGCGGACCTTGACCAGATTTGCAAGCCATTCCGGGTGATTGACCTCGCGAATAAACTCAGCCTTTAGGAGCTTGTCCAATTCCTCTCGGATGGCCTCCTGCGGGTCAACAGCAAAGTGCCTGAGCTTTTGCTTTATTGGTCGCTATTCAGGTCAAATTGCTAACCTGTGCTCGATTACTTCCCTTGGGACACCGGGCATGTCGGATGGTTTCCACGCAAACACATCTGCATTAGCCCGGAGGAAAGTAATGAGCTCGAGTTCCTATTTGTCATCCAGGCCTGATCCGACCCGAATTGTCGTGGATGGATCATCTGGGTACAAAGGAACTAGCTTGAGTTTTTCATCTGGTCGAGGAGCAGCCTTGATCGCGTTTGCGGTGACAGTGGCGACCTGAGCGTCCCGGAGGGGAAGTTGGTCCACCATCTCCAAAGATAGCCGGTCACACGTAAGGGCCACGTTGCGACTGCCTCGGATCGAGATGACACCTTTGGGGCCAGGCAACTTGCCGCACTGATAAGCATAGTGCGTTGCTATCATGAACTTAGCAAGAGTTGGCCTGCCAAAGATTGCATTGTAAGCCGAATCACAATCAATTACATCAAAAGTAACCAATTCTGTTCGGAAGTTATCCGGTTCTCCCAGCGTGACCGGGAGGACCACCTGTCCCAACGGCATCATGGAGGGACCAGGGATTATCCCATAGAACCTGATGGATTATGGGCTTAATCTTGGAACGAGGAATTTGCATCTCGTCGAGCGCCTTGATCAATAGATTGTCCAAGGAGATTCCTCTGTCGATCAGGACCCTTTTGACTCTCGCATTACTGATGATCGGGGTAATGACCAGAGGGAGTCTCAATGGTCGAGTAAGCCCCGCAGGACAATCAGTGCGATCAAACGTCAAAGGTGTATCCGTCCAACGGGGGTGACGAGGATTGACACCCGAGTCTTTCAAATAAATGCACTGTTGGTTTAAGACAAATTTTAGCCAGACATATGCCCGGCGGTGCGAACTCAAGTCATTTTAAGAAGCATCAGTCCGAGGTCGAAAGCTTTGCGCGATCAGGTCGTAGGCTTTGTGCGATCAGACCGCAGGCTTCGCGCGGTCAGGAGTTCGTATGCTATACGCGAACAGAATATCAAGGATGTCGCGCGGTCAGCCAACATCCCGTGGTCAGAGTACTTTTTGACCGGGGTACTTGGGGTTCATTTGTCCGGCTGCCCCTATGGCGAAAATATTCCAAGTATCCCGAAGATTCCTCCACGTGGAAGATCAACCGTCAGGAGGTTAATACACGCAGTTATCCATGAATAACACGTGTTTAACCTACGTGGAGGTTATGAGCGGTTCTCCAAAAACCGCATCCAACCGTCCGAACAACTGTTTGATGCAGTTATGGCATGACACCCTTTCGACCAGTATAAAGGAGTAGCAAAATGCATCGAACAAGGGCATCGGAGGATCAAAAGATCGAACCATCTCGACCACTCAAACAGCCAAGTCTACGGCCCAGATTTAGATAATGTCTACAAGCCTCCTGGGGCTTCTTTCTGTACACTTACATAGGAAAAATCTTCGCCTGTGAAGGTCTTTTCCTGCCATCTTATAAATCTTTATTACACATAGTGAAATCCCAACAGGATGTAGGGCTATTACTCCCACCATCGAGGGCCCGAACCTGTATAAATCTCTCTGTGCTCCTGTTCTCCATTTTTCTACATACCTTCCCGGAGGGTCATCTTGAAAGGTCTCACTAATACAAATTTTGCATAAGTTCGGTGGAAGACTCCGAGTCCAAATCGTCGACAGCTGGCGCCCACCGTGGGGCCTTTCTCAAGGCGTCCTAATTTTAATCCGGAGGTTCGCTGAAACATGGCTGGGGCATATGATTCTGAGAACGATTTCGATCTCGAGGATTATGCTCACATTCCAATGCTTTCTCCAAGTGATCCTGTTCCGATGGAGGAGGTTGAAGGCCGGAATCTCCGAGAGGTGGAATCATCTCTCCAGGTCATGTCCATCGACCAGGGGGCGACTAGTACAAGGTCAGAACCCACAGAGGTCCTTAATGCGCTAGAGGATGAATCCGGTCCGTCATACGACCCCGCTGAGGGGAAGGATGATGTCGACCTGGAAATCAGCCCAGGGAGATTCGATCCTGATAACCTTCACCGTCTCTTTGATTTTGAGTCTGACTCGGAACAAACTGAGATGTTTTCCCCATCGGCAACTTCTCTCCCTAGACAGTTCGCTGCTTTGTCGGAGGAAACTCCTGACCAGCAGGCTACTAGGGAAGAACGGGATCGCAAACAGAAGGAGGATGAAGATCTCGAGCAATAAAACAATGAACTACGCAGAACTGCCCTAGAGGCTCTTCAAGATGCGCAGGCTCGTTACGATGCTGCTCCGAGTTCTTCTCGACGGTCACGTGGTCGCAAACGTGACCAGACCCCTTCTTTGCCACCGGAGCGTTTCCCGGTGGACGAGGAAACAGTAACACCTGGTGCCCCTAGGAGAAGCACCCATGGTAAACTGCGATCTATCACGGAAGTCATGCGTAACTTTCCTCCTACGGTCACGGATGCGCAGAAACCAGCCTTTACCAGGATCTTGGCGGAAAGGCTGGAGGAAGTCACGTCTGAGGCGACCCCAACGGCCTCTTCCCGCTCGGTAACACGCTCCAGCGAACGAGAGTGTCTCCACTCTGGTTCTGGCGGGCGAAGTTACCCACCGCCCGTACCGTCTCGACAGGACAAGTACCGGTGAATGCAGGATTCTCGTAGTAGGGATCGGATTCCTGTTCACTCTCGTTTGGGACCGCGAGTAACTTCACCGTTGCGTGAGGCCACCCGTAACCCGATTGAGAGTCACAGGGTAGTTCACGGTCCCTACGTCGGTTGTAAAGCTTTCTCGCCCGGCCTACGAGCGGTCGTTTGGCCTGATAAGTTTTGACCGGGGGCCATTGAAAGGTTTGATGGAACTCAGAACCCATCCGAGTTCCTTCAAATCTATATTATTGCCATCCAAGCAGCAGGGGGCGATGACAAGGTCATGGCCAACTACCTGCCAACTGTCCTCGCAGGACCGGCTAGAACCTGGCTGTTTAACCAGCCCGAAGGTTCCATTTATAATTGGGAAATGCTGTGCGATGCTATCCTCAGCAATTTCCAAAATTGTTACCAAAAGCCGGGTAAAGAGGACGATCTTCATCGGCTACGACAAACTTCAACCGAGACTCTTCGGTAGTTTGTCAAAAGATTTGTCGGGTGGCCGATCTGTTTGACATGGCCGATCGATACTCTGATGCAGCCGAAGCGGTCGAATGGAACCGGATGGTCGACAAGGGTGACCTACCACCACAACCAGGTTTCAAAGACTCCAGGAAAGAAGATTCAAGCAAGAAGCCGGAATCTTCATCAGGTGGGAAGTCAAAAAAGTCGAAGAGGAACCGCTCTGGACAATACCGCGAGGTCGCAGTCGCGGAGAAGCCGCCTTCGACCAAAGGTAACAATCCTTTGTTCAAAAATAAAATTGCCTCTGGTGGTCGGAATGTCGACCAGCCAGAAAAGTCAACTAATCCGCAGGAGGGCAAGAAGTGGTGTCCACTCCACAACTCCGCAGGCCACGACCTCAAGAATTGCAGGAGTTGGTTGAAGCAACTGGATGACTTCTATCAGGGAGTTGGGCCAATGCCAACCTTACCACCTAAAGAACAGGCGTGCGGACTTAGGGACACCGACGGAGATGAGGAAATGTCCTACCAGGTACCTCAAAATCATATTAATGTTATTTTTGGAGGTTCTTCTTCTTTCGTTTCCAAAAGGCAGTTTAAGGCCTTTTACCGAGAGGTTAACCAAACGGAGACATCCCTTGGTGAACCTCAATACCCCCGTTGGTCGGATACACCTTTGACATCTGATCGCACTGATTGTCCGGCGGGGTTAACACGACCATTGAGGCTCCCTCTAGTCATTACCCCGATCATCAGTAACGCGAGAGTTGAAAGGGTCCTGATCGACGGAGGAAGCTCCCTTGACATTTTGTTGGTCAAGGCACTCGACGAGATGCAAATTCCTCGTTCGAAGATTAAGCCCATAATCCATCTGTTTTATGGGATAATCCCAGGCCCCTCCATGATGCCGTTGGGACAAGTGGTCCTCCCGGTCACGCTGGGAGAACCAGATAATTTCCGAACAGAATTGGTTACTTTTGACGTAATAGATTGTGATTCGGCTTATAATGCAATCTTTGGCAGGCCAACTCTCGCTAAATTCATGATGGCAATGCACTATGCTTACCAGTGCGGAAAATTGCCTGGCCCCAAATGTGTCATCTCGGTCCGAGGCAGTCGCAACATGGCACTCACGTGCGACCAGCTATCTTTGGAGATGGTCGATCAACTTCCCCTCCGGGACTCCCAGGTCGCCACCGTTGCCACCGACGCGATCAAGGCTGCTCCTCGACCAGATGAGAAACTCAAACTGGTTCCTTTGTACCCAGATGATCCATCCAAGACAGTTCGGGTCGGATCAGCTCTGGGTGACAAATAGGAACTCGATCTCATTGCTTTCCTCCGGGCTAACGCAGATGTGTTTGCGTGGAAACCGTCCGACATGTCCGGTGTCCCAAGGGAAGTAATTGAGCACAGGTTAGCAATTCGACCTGGACAACGACCAATAAAGCAAAAGCTCAGGCGTTTTGCTGTTGACCGACAGGAAGCCATCCGAGAGGAGTTGGACAAACTCCTACAGGCCGGGTTTATCCGTGGAGTTGATCACCCGGAATGGCTCGCCAATCCAGTCATGGTCCGCAAGTCAAATGGCAAGTGGCGCATGTGCGTCGACTACACTAGCCTCAACGCTTCCTGTCCGAAGGATGACTTTCCCCTTCCCCGCATCGACCAGCTGGGCGACTCAACTGCGGGTTGCGAACTGATGAGTTTTCTGGACGCTTACTCAGGATATCATCAAATTAGCATGGCAGAAGACGATGAAGAGAAAACTGCCTTCATCACCCCGTTCGGCACATACTGCTACGTCAGAATGCCGTTCGGTCTCAAGAACGCAGGTTCCACGTACCAGCGCTTGATGCAAAAGACCTTTCTTTCCCAGATAGGGCGTAATCTCGAAGCATATGTGGACGACTTGGTTGTAAAAAGTATCAAGAGATTGTCTCATTTGGACGATCTCGCTAAAACCTTCTGTAATTTGAATTGCTTTGGAATAAAATTAAACCCGGAGAAATGTTCTTTCGGGGTTTCTTTAGGAAAACTTCTTGGTTTCCTTGTGTGTTCCAGGGGCATTGAAGTTAATCCTGAGAAAATCAGGGCCATTGAACAAATGAGATCGCCCTCGACCATGAAGGATGTTCAACGCCTGGCTGGTCGCATGGCGGCTTTAAGTCGTTTCATATCGCGACTAGGCGAAAGGGGATTGCCTTTCTTCAAAGCCTTGCGGAAGCATTACAATTTTACATGGTTGGATGAGGCTGAAAAAGCATTTCAGGAGGTGAAGACATACCTATCCAGTCCGCCAGTATTGGTGTCTCCCGACAAAGGAGAACTATTGCTCCTTTATCTGGCGGCTACACCGCACGCGGTCAGCGCCGTTCTGATCGCGGATAGGGAGGGAATACACAGACCCATCTACTATGTGAGCGAGGTACTTCATGGTCCTAAGGAGCGTTACCCTGAGGTCCAGAAGATACTTTATGCGCTACTGATGGCTTCCCGTAAGCTACGACACTACTTCCAAGCGCACAAGATCACAGTACCCTCCTCTTTTCCTTTGGGGGATATTGTCCAAAACCCAGAGAAATCTGGTCGAATCACCAAATGGGCGGTCGAACTCGGTGCCTTCGAGATCCGTTTCACGCCCCGCACGGCAGTTAAGTCTCAGGTTTTGGCCGACTTTGTGGTCGAATGGACCAACCCTGAGCCACCCGTGCAGGTGCCAGAGGAATTGGAGTGTCCCGATTACTGGACAATGTACTTTGACGGCTCCCGTAGTTTTCAACACTCGGGGGCTGGAGTGGTCTTAGTTACGCCCCAGGGCGAACAACTTAAGTATGTTATCCAACTACACTTTGTTGCGACCAACAACGCGGCAGAGTATGAAGGTCTTATTGCAGGGCTCCGGGCAGCAAAATTCCTCGGAGTCCGTCGATTAGTGGTGAGGGGAGACTCATAGCTGGTCGTAAACCAGGTAAACAAGGAGTACAGCACCTCCGATGAGACAATGGCTCATTACCTGGGGGAAGTGAGGAAATTGGAAAAACACTTCAGTCATTTCGAAGTCCAATATATCCCGCGAAAGGACAACATTCTCGCAGACCAATTATCCAAAATTGGGTCCTCACGTATATCCGCTCCGGCAGGAGTGTTCATTGAACACTTGGACCGTCCTTCGATCATGACTTCGGTCGAGGATGATCCGGTAATAGCCTCCGTTACCAACCTCGGTCAGGAACAGGATTGGACTCATCCATTGAGAGTCTATCTTGAACACGGGACCCTACCCGAGGACGAAACCGAAAGCGATCGATTAATTCGAAAAGCACGTCTGTACAAGCTCATAGATGGGGTTTTGTACAGAAAGGGTACTCAAGGAGTATTCATGCATTGCATATCTCAGGAGGAAGGAAAATCCCTCTTGAAAGAAATACATGACGGTGTATGCGGTGCACACGCGTCATATCGGACACTGGTCAGAAAAGCTTTTCGACAAGGATTCTACTGGCCTTCGGCACTTGATGATGCCAAGCACATGGTCAAAAAGTGTCCTCAGTGTCAGTTCCACGCGAGACAGGTTCATCAACCTGCCTATGCGTTGCAAACCATTCCCCTCGCATGGCCTTTCGCGGTTTGGGGAATGGATATTGTCGGTCCTATGCCACAAGCTGTCAACGGGTACAAGTTTTTGTTCGTAGCCATTGACACGTTTATAAAGTGGATCGAGGCCGAACCGGTACGAAATATTACCGCATCAGCAGCACAAAAGTTCTTTCACAAGAACATTGTGGCTCGATTTGGTGTTCCAAACCGTCTTATCACCGACAATGGTTCCCAGTTCGCTAGTGGTCTTTTCCTAGACTATTGCGATCAAATCGGAACTAAAGTGTGCTTTGCTTCTGTGGCGCATCCACAAAGCAATGGTGCTGTAGAACGGGCCAATGGGCAGATACTACAAGGCATTAAAAAACGTGTTTTTCATCGCCTTAAGACTCGCTCGGGGGCTTGGGCAGACGAGCTCTATACCGTCCTATGGGCACTATGAACTACTTCTAGTCAAGCCACCGGTGAGACGCCCTTCCATCTGGTCTATGGGGCCGAGGCTGTATTGCCTATGGAAGTTAGTATTGGGTCTGTTCGGACAGAACAATTCGAACAGGTTAATCAGTCCAAACAGCGGTCACAAGATCTCATCCTCTTAGAAGAAAGGCGTGATTGCGCTTTGGTCAAGTCCGCGGCATACTTGCAAGCTTTGCGCAAGTATCACAGTAAAAGGGTGCGACCACGTAGTCTTCACGTGGGCGACCTGGTCTTACGAAAAATCCAAGATCAGTCTAATCGCAACAAATTCTCCCCGAAGTGGGAAGGCCCTTACACCGTTGTCTCGGTACCGCGACCAGGATCCGCGCGGTTAGCTATGGAGGATGGTCGAATTTTGTCCAATACTTGGAACATCGATCAACTTCGCAAGTTCTACGTGTAAGTACAATTATAATTTTTTCATATTATGTTTTGCTTTCATACGATGAATATTTTCCTTTATGCCCATCCACTGCAAATTCGGCTCGGGGGCTGGTCGCCCGTGGTTAGGTCATTACAATGTCCTAGTCGGATTCGCTGGCCGATCTCATAACCACTTTCAGATAAGTCACTCCTAAATAAGCCGTTTCTCAACGCACACGGGGCTTTCTGGCAAGTCTTTGGTTATCTGAGTGGCTGCTGGTTTGCAAACAGGGCTAGGCATTATAGTGATCTAATTGTTGATTCGATCACTCACCTTTGGTCGTTATATTCACTTTTCTCCTGTGTTTGTAATACTAAGTCTTCAGTATCTACAATCACAGGCAGGGGCTAGGGGGATATGTTTATAATATGAAACGACATAAAACAAAAATATATTCATTTTCAAAAATGAATTTCCATGTGCATTGCATTGTATACAACTGTTTCTGTACAGGTATAGGGATCATTCGATCCCGAGCTGAGTCAGGAGCTTATCTACAAGGGGATTAATCTCCTCCATGGCAGCCTCTAGTTGCTCTTTACTCTCGACCTCAACCGGTCCCACCAATGGATTCAGATCTGCATCTGGGCCATGGTGAAGACGAACCCGGCTGAGGACAGCGGAAGCGGCTGACCGAACTCTGGTTCTGATCGCCTCTGCTCGTCTCTGAGTATCCTCAGGGAGATACTCGAGAAGTGACTCCGCTTGGGCCATGACTAGCGCATACCAGTCATCTTGGCTGAGATTGTCTCTTGTGGTTTCGACCACATCAGCCTTCAGAAGATGAGCCACTGTCTTCAGTTTTTCGAAGACTGAACGGCTCAGCTTTCCAATCGCCTTTTCGGAGGTTTGGATAGAATCCTGGAGGAGTTTATTATCCTGGCTGAGTTGCTTTATTTGACCAGCTTGCGCTGCAACGAGAAAAAATATTACTCATAGGTTATGAGGACAAGTCTTCCTAATCAGGAATCGACTTACCAGCAAGTTGTGACCGCAGTTTGTTGTTTTCGATCTCTTGGTTCCTAGCCACTGAGAGTGAATGAAGCTTGACTGTGGCCACTTCTTTGTCCAACAATGCCACCTTTCTGTGGTAAAACAGAAGGGGTAGTCATAACCAATTGATATTTTTTACAAGTTGAGGAGTAATGGTCCTCACCTGCGCAAGATGTCTCGTTCTCTTTGTATGGCCTCCATGCCTGCCACCGTAGCACGCAATTGGGCCATCATCCGGGATAGTTCCTGCGATGCAAAAAGGGGAGTTAAAGGTGTCCTATGTATAATTCAGGCACCTAGAGAGAGGTTCATTATACCTTCATCCTGTATTGAGGCATCTCCCGGACTAACGGGAAGACTCGTTGACGGTCCGAGGGCGCCTACAGCAGGGGCGGGAGATGGGAGTGCCTGCTGGGCACTGCCTCCAGTCGTTGTCGGTTGCGACTGGGTCCTTGCGCCTGTTTCTCCTCTCACGGCCCAGACGGTTTCCTGGACCAAGGGGACGGAGCGCTCCTCACTGGAGGCTCCTGCACCAGCAGCGACTTCAACCCTTCCCGAAGTGGTTGAAGGGCTGAGTACTGTTTCTTTTCGCCTGACAAAGGGAAAGGAGAACCAAATGATCACAATTAGTGATCATCGTTTCTAATACAACCAGGATAAAAGTTCTTACCTTATTTGAAATCCCATTAGCCTTTGAGATTTCAGGGAAGGTTCCCCTTGAGAAAGGGGACGATTGTCATCTGTCCTGATCTTCCTCTTGGAGAACAAGGTATATCCCCCCTGGGTATGTTCTTCTGTGAGCACATTTCTAGGGGAAGATGAAGATGAATGAGAAGAATCCTTACCTGGGCAATCGGTCCTATTGGCGGGGTGGCATCCGAAGGCCTCAATGGCTCCGGGACTTCTGGGGCCAGCACCTCGTGTGCAACCGCCACAGGATCTTGTGCAACCACCTCCACTCCTGTCTGCGGAGGTGAAGGATTTTCCTCCCTGGGACTCACAGGAGTCGCAGGGGGAAGCTCTTCTCCCTGCATAAGCGTTAACTCATCAAACGCACAGAGGGAATTGGTGAAAACAAGACCGTGAGAGAATCTTACCACGGTCATCCCTTCGACCAGGGAAGTAGAGGCGACTGGCTCTGAAGCTTCAGGAGCCAAGGGATCATCCGCGACCACAAGGCTTTCGGTAGCCGCAGGGTCTGCTACGACCGCCTCTGCAGCGGCCGTTGTTTCGGCGGAATGAGTTGGAGCATCACCGGATGGAGAGCCTGCAATCTTCCTCCTCCGGTGATGTGACACGGGTGGCCCGATCTTTCGATGAGAACAAGAACTATAGATTTGTGAAGACGACTCTCACGATCCGGCTACCAACCATACACGACTGATACGCCCTGGCAATCGCTGAACCAACTTCGGATTGTTATCGACCGAACTAGAAGCACGATCGACCTGATCACGAAGATCTATTCCTGCAAGCAATCAAAGAACAAGCAAGAACAAGATAAACAATCAATCTGAAATTGCAAATATAGATTGAATCACGAAAAAGAGTTGGGGTTCCGAATACAGATATTGATGTTGATCTAGCCGACCAAGAAGAATATGTCAATAGCTTCACGAAGGAAAGACTATGATTAAACAAAACCCAAGGATGAAGAAGAGGGGTGGCGGCCTTAAGTAGACGTATGACGGCTAGAGGGGGCGTGCTGGCCATGGGGCACGCAACCCTAGGGGTACATGGGCCTTGGGCCCAAAGTTGAGGTGACGCAGCACCTGACAGCTTCTGTCCATTATCTTATTTTCACGATTTCCGTTGACTCGGATGGAATTTGGCCTTGGGACCGGATCGGTTGGAAAGATCTCGTCGTGGGCTTGTCCATGCATACCAAGAACATCAAAAACGGACTTCGTATGACCCAGTTGTGGTCATTTAAAGTTGGACTACTCTTGGTGGCCGAACTGGACTCGCGGACGAATTGGGCTTTCTGTTTGACCGGTCTTTGAGCGACGTGGCTTGTGGGAGCTTCGCATATGTTGGAGACGGAGAAACGCCTTTCTTGAATATGCCACTACATAGGGGAGGAGGCCAAGGTGGCAGCCGAACTGCCGGTGGTGATGACGCGATATCCGGAGGCCGAGGAGGCCACTCATGTAATCGACCTGGCCAAGGTGGAGGTCGATGAAGCCATGTCAATGGAGCCACCATAGCATACATGGATGATGTCGACGTAGTGGAAGGAGTGCTGAGCATGTTCGCATAGGTGTTGTTCTCATCCGGTGAACTAGAGGAACTTCATCGTCTTCCTCCTCGCTCCCCTCTCCCTGTACAACGAAGAAGTAATTCCAGTTCGCACCTGGAAAGATTGGAGGGACATGATATCTTACCGCAGTTTTTCTAGCGGTAGGAGGAGAGCTTCGTGAAGACCCTACCCCAAGATTCAGCCTTGCTTTCTTGGAGGCAGGATTCCTTGTCCTAGGTCTCGAGGAGACTTTCTTCACGTATTTCGTCGTTGGCTTCCCCAGGGAACCAACGTTCTCGCTGGGAAGCGTCGCCTCGGCGAACCTCCCTAGAAGCTGTTCTCATTCCAATAGAATTAGTGCTGGACATACATGAGACCTACAAAATAGAGGCCAAGTGGGAAATGTACCTTTCGGCGCTCCTGTTTCAGGTCGTCGCCAGCGTGGATCAAGCTTTGGGGACGAGGCGATCCCCTGGGGCCTTCTACCTCGGTGTTGTATGCCCGGAGAAGGTAGTTAGTCCGCTGCTCAATCTCGGCAGAGGATAGGACTGTTCCCAGACATGAATCAAATCAATGCATTTCAGAAATGACAAAAGGATTTCAGTGTCAGAAATGAATACCTTCATTGTAGTCCAGGGTGCTGTCTGCCATGGACTTAATCTCCCAAGCCGGATGAGCCCTTTCACGCAGGGGGCTCACCCAGTTCTTCACAAAGTCTCAGATGACGTCCCGTGCTGTCAATCCTTCTTCGACTAAGTGAAGAATCACCTCGGCGTGCTTCATGAACTCCGAGTTCATCGCCGGGAGAGTGTCCAACTCGCTCGGCTTCTCCGGCAGCGAGTTTTCGAACCACAACCCGCTCTCGGTTGGCGGGGTGCAGTAAAACCATTTCTGGTGCCACCCATGCACTGAGTCTCGCAGGGGTGGAAAGGGATACTCCTTCTTATCCCTTAGCCGGAAGTAAATACATCCGGCGGCGTTGGCGCTCTTCGACCACGCCGAAAAATAAAATCGCCGGAAGAGATCCACGCTGGGATACACTCCGACGAATGCCTCGCACAGGTGTTGAAATACTGCCAATATCAACATTGCGTTGGGGTGGAGATTGATTAACTCCAACCCGTAGTGCTCGAGGACATCCTTCAGGAACTGACTCTCGGAGAATCGGAACCCACAGCGCAAATACTCCTCGAAAACCACCAACTCGCCCTCTCGGACGGTTGGGGTTTCTTGATCCTTCTCCGCGGGCCGCCAATTGATTAGCAGCCGCGGAGGAAGAATCTCTTCCTTCTCCAATGCCAGTAAATTTTCCTCAGAATGATGGATGGATCGGCTCCAAGACGCCATTTTTTGGTGGAAAGTTAAAGAAAAAGGTGGCGACTTTTGGAAGACGAAGGCTGAGAAGAACGAGGGTTTTGTGCGGCGGAAATGCTGAGGGTTTTTGGCTGAGTGGCTTCTTCAGGAAGACACCTGCTCCTTTTATAGACCCGAGGAGACGCATTAATGTGAGTAACATTCTA
The DNA here is from genome assembly GCA_019359835.1 of Pharus latifolius. Taxonomy (NCBI): domain Eukaryota; kingdom Viridiplantae; phylum Streptophyta; class Magnoliopsida; order Poales; family Poaceae; genus Pharus; species Pharus latifolius. Next base: position 26,437,780 of record CM033323.1, on the reverse strand, counting down.
TTCAAACGTTCCACTGAGTATTTTATTCATTCATTTCCCATAATGGATACTGTCTCTAGCGGACCCGTTAAAGTATTCAGGCATTGGATCTAAAACAAAAAGACTTCTTTGTTTTAGAGACTGAAAGTGCAAAAGGCCTGAAAAGTTTTCAGTACTTTTTAGAGGACGTTTTGCCTTTATATGCTTTGGACATTTTCATAAAAAAAATCATACGACTCAATTTTTGGACGTATGGATGTATTTTGACCGGGTTGTGGTATGATCGAGACTATACTTTTGATTAAGCTCCGATTCTAATCGAAGTAACGGTTTGATCGAGTCCCAATTCTGGTCGCAGTACGTTTCAGTTCTAACCGCAGTTTTAAGTCTGATCGCGGTATCAGAGCTGGTCGCGGTACTTTTATAAAAGTATGATTCTGATCGTAGAACTGAAATTTTCTTGTGTATGGATGGTCGCGAAGGCATTACTCATGACCATATATTCGCACAGAAGATGCAAAGAATATTTATATGAAGAAAGAGATTTTATTTTTTGCATTCTTTACATACGAAAGGGATACCGGCGACCAGAGCGTCGACTTGATTCGAAAGAAGTTTACAGAGTTCTCCTAGGGACATATTGTTGTCAGTAGGATCTACACTGACAACCCCAAGAGAACTAGCAACTAACCTAAGCCTATCTACGTCATCCCTAACAAGAGATACACTACTATTCCTAATCAAATCGGAGAGTTCCCGTTGTTGCTGAGCGTGGTCCCTCTCTCGACGAAACTGGTGCGCCTCTTCACGGGACCGTTCAAAACATTCTGCCAGGTGCAGAATCGCCGAAGACATTTCTTCGGTCTTCTTCTCCAGGGCATTCTTCTCCTCTAGAAGATTATGTCCGGAAGGAAGAGACGGAGCAGCAGAAGGCTGATCACTGGGGCCTCCAATCTCCTACATTTGCAAAAGGAGAGAAGGATTATTACCTGTCCCTGTTCATGACACGTTGATGTAGCCATCCTGGGAAGTTGATCATCCGATAAAACCGGACGATCACCCGATGGAGGAAGTGCAACCTTCCCAACAGAAGATGGCCTCCCCAACACAGATTGAGGATCTTCTGACCGAATAGTCACCGCTTGCCGGCCAGAAAATCGATCACCCAAACAAAAGCAAGGAGTGCTAGAGAAGAAAGCTGAAGGAAGAAAAGATGATTGCTCATCTTCTACCTTTGCTTTGATGGAAGATCCTTCGTCAACCTTGGATTTCTTCCTTGAAGGAGATGGATCTTCAGGCATTTGGGGCTCCTGCTTGAGAACTTCCTCTTCATCACTTTCAATCTCGATGATGTTGTGATCTGCCATCGGGAAGTATATGAAGAGAAGGATGAAGGTGACTTTAAAAAGGACTTAGCCGTAAGAAGAAATTGTGGAGCTTTGCAAAACAAAAGACCCGGTATTTATAGCCGCCAAGGTGACGGTTCACATTCTGAATCACCTCGGGTTCTTAAAAAGCATTTACAATTTCACCTCGGGTTAAAAAACATTTCAACAGCGCCATCATTACCTGTCACACAATACCCAGAGCCCGTCTCGGGGAACCGACCGACCTACTTAGTGCGCCACTAAGTGGAAGATTTGAAGAGTCGGGTTAATAATCCGATACATTTCTTTAAATTTAAAGTGAACACGTCCCTTCATTTTCTTTAAATTTGGGGGCTAGCTGATGAGGATTGACACCCGAGTCTTTCAAATAAATGCACTGTTGGTTTAAGACAGATTCAAGCTAGACATATGCCCGGCGGTGCGAACTCAAGTCATTTTAAGAAGCATCAGTCCGAGGTCGCAAGCTTTGCGCGATCAGGTCGCAGGCTTTGTGCTATCAGACCGCAGGCTTCGCGCGGTCAGCCAACATCCCGCGGTCAGAGTACTTTTTGACCGGGGTACTTGGGGTTCATTTGTCCGGCTGCCTCTATGGCGAAAATATTCCAAGTATCCTAAAGATTCCTCTACGTGGAAGATCAACCATCAGGAGGTTAATACACGCAGTTATCCATGAATAACACGTGTTTAACCTACGTGGAGGTTATGAGCGGTTCTCCAAAAACCGCATCCAACCGTCCGAACAACTGTTTGATGCAGTTATGGCATAACACCCTTTCGACCAGTATAAAGGAGTAGCAAAATGCATCGAACAAGGGCATCGGAGGATCAAAAGATCGAACCATCTCGACCACTCAAACAGCCAAGTCTACGGCCCAGATTTAGATAATGTCTACAAGCCTCCTGGGGCTTCTTTCTGTACACTTACATAGGAAAAATCTTCGCCTGTGAAGGTCTTTTCCTGCCATCTTATAAATCTTTATCACACATAGTGAAATCCCAACAGGACGTAGGGCTATTACTCCCACCATCGAGGGCCCGAACCTGTATAAATCTCTCTGTGCTCCTGTTCTCCATTTTTCTACATACCTTCCCGGAGGGTCATCTTGAAAGGTCTCACTAATACAAAGTTTGCATAAGTTCGGTTGAAGACTCCGAGTCCGAATCGTCGACAGGGGGTACTGAGGTTCACCAAGGGATGTCTCCGTTTGGTTAACTTCTCGATAAAAGGCCTTAAACTACCTTTTGGAAACAAAAGAGGAGGAACCTCCAAAAATAACATTAACATGATTACGAGGTACCTGGTAAGACATCTCTTCGTCCCCGTCGGTGTCTCTAAGCCCGCACGCTTGTTCCTTAGTTGGTAAGGTCGGCATCGGTCCAACCCCCTGGTAGAAGTCATCTAACTACTTCAACCAACTCCTACAGTTTTTTAGGTCGTGGCCTGCAGAGTTGTGGAGCGGGTACCATTTCTTGCTTTCCTGCGGGTTAGTCGACTTCTCTGGCTGGTTGGCACTACGACCACCAGAAGCAGTTTTATTTTTAAACGAAGGCTTGTTACCTTTGGTCGAAGGAGGCTTCTCTGCAACTGCGACTTCGCGGTACTGTCCAGAGCGATTCCTTTTCGACTTCTTCGACTTCCCGCCTGACGAAGATTCCGACTTCTTGCTTGGATCTTCCTTCCTAGCGTCCTTGAGACCTGGTTGTGGCGGTAGGTTACCTTTATCGACCATCCGGTTCCATTCGACAGCCTCGACTGCGTCGGAATATCGATCAGCCATATCAAAGAGATCGGCTACTGATCGAGGAGGATGGATGAGCAAGTCTTCGGTGAATCTCCGATACCGAACGGCATGTTTAAATGCCCTAATAACGAAGCTATCAGATATCTTCGAGATGGTATTGCTCTCCCCGACAAACCTCTTGACAAACTGACGAAGGGTTTCGGTCGAAGTTTGCCGTAACCGATGGAGGTCTTCCTCTTTACCCGGCTTCTGATAACAATTTTGGAAATTGCTGAGGATAGCGTCGCACAGCATTTCCCAGTTATAGATAGAACCTTCGGGCTGATTAAACAACCAGGTTCTTGCCGGTCCTTTAAGGACTGTTGGCAGGTAGTTGGCCATGACCCGGTCATCGCCTCCTGCCGCTTGGATGGCAGTAATATAGATTTGAAGGAACTCGGATGGGTTTTGAGTTCTGTCGAACCTTTCTATGGCCCCTGGTCTAAACTTGTCCGGCCAAACGACCGCACGAAGGCCGGGCGAGAAAGCTTTACAACCAACGTAGGGACCGTGAACTGTCTTGTGACTCTCAACCGGATCGCGGGCGACCTCACGAAATGGAGAAGCCACTCGTGGTCCTAAGCAAGAGTAGACAGGGACTCGATCCCTATCACGAGAATCCTGTGCCCGCCTAGACTTGTCGTGTCGGGATGGTACAGGCGACGGGTAACTTCGTCGACCAGAACCAGAGTGAGAACGCTCTCGGTTGTGGGAACATGTTACCGACCGGGAAGAGGCCGTGGGGGTCGCCTCAGATGCGACCTCATCCAACCTCTCCGCCAAGATTCTGGTGAAGGCCGGTTTCTGCGCATCCGTGACCGTAGGAGGAAAATTATGCATGACCTCCGCGATAGATCGGAGCCGGCCATGTGTACTTCTCCTAGGGGCACCAGGTGTTACCGTTTCTTCATCCACTGGGAAACGCTCCGGAGGCAAAGAAGGGGTCTGGTCGCGTTTGTGACCACGTGATCGTTGGGAAGAACTCGGAGCAGCATCGTAACGAGCCTGCGCATCTTGAAGAGCCTTTAGGGCAGTTCTGCGTAGTTCGTTGTCCTGTTGCTCGAGATCTTGATCCTTCTTCTGTTTGCGTTCCTGTTCTTCCCTAGCAGCCCGTTGATCAGGAGTTTCCTCCGATAAGGCAGCAAACTGTCTAGGGAGAGAGGTCGCTGAGGGAGAAAACATCTCGGTTTGTTCCGAGTCAGACTCAAAATCAAAGAGACGATCACTAGTACAGAAATACAGTCTACTAACCCCTATCTTCTATCGGTTATTAGCGAAACAGCACAAAACCGATAGAAAATGTGCCCCGCGGTCATAAAAGCCCGACGGATGTATTTTCCTTATCGGTTTCTAAGAAACTTACCGATAGAATAAATAGTATGATTTACTCTAGCGGTGATGAACATATTTGCCATTAGAAGAGATGCATAAGTACTGACGGAAGAATGTTGTGCGCCGATAGGACTGGTCGACTTCAACAACTAGACTTATTCTATCGCTACTGTATGAATATACCGATAGAGTATATTAAAAATTCCTATCGGCAATATGTAGTTCGCCAATAGAATAGTTGACCTTCTACAAATATTTTTATTCTATCGGTAATGGATTCTTTTACCGTTAGAATATATAGAAAATTGCTTAGAACTGTTCGTCTTCAAATAGTTTTATTCTATCGGTAATGAATGTTTATACCGGTAGAATATTGCAAAAATATCTTAGAACTGTTGGCCTTCTACAACTAGTAATATTCTATCGGCAATGTACGTACACACCGATAGAGTATGTACAAAAATTCCTATCGGTAATATTTATTGTGCTGATAGAACCATTCGGCTTCTACAGATGTTTTTATTACTAACGGTATTTTGTTTTCGTACCGATAGAAAATATATATTTGTATAAATACACGGGTATGTCTCTTTCATTCTCACAGTTCACCTGGGGCTCGTAGTCCTAACCCGTAAGCTCCATGGACGGCCGGCGCACCTCTACAGGGGACCGCTGCACCTCCGCACCTCCATCGACGCCCTCTAGACGTCGGCATCCCAAGGAAGGTACGTAAAATTTCTGCAATATTGTTAGATTATTCTAATCCGATTATGGCAATAATTCTGCTTTTTTTGTATCCTTCATTTTGATGTGTCTTCTTTTCAATATGATTATGATCTGTTCAGGTCCTTGGATGATGCTCGTGAGGGGCAACGTATTTCACGGTTCTTCATCGCAGTACGCTGCCTACGTTGGCTTGTTGGCGAAAGAAACGGTGAAGATCACCGTCGAGAGCTGGAAGGACGTGAAGGGCGAGATCTTGGTTGGCTCGGTCGAGAAGATGCTTAAGCCCGGCGTGTTTCTCAAATCAGGACCTATAGAAAGCATCTTACATTTTTTTGCATGCACCAGCTTGTGGCCAGATGCTTACCTGCTTGGAGAAGAAGAATTGTTGTTATTTGCACAGCCATTCTACACCATCACTACACAGAACAACATCTTGGAAGGTAGGTTCTTTTTGTTAATAGAGTTGAGTTGAGTTGAGTTGAGTTGATCGAGTTTGAGTCCGAGGAAATCACCAATACGTACAAATGTATGTCGACGGCAGTTCCAGCTCCTCGGGCGTCTTCGAACTGAACTCCTATGGTTAAGTCCAATGTGGTTCAGACATTTGCTGTTTTGGATGAATGGATTTGTGATGTATCAGGTCTAACTTGTAGTCGGTAGTTGCATTGTGGCAACCTGCAAAGGTTCCCTTTTATGTAAAATGCATGTATGGGCCACTGGGTCCTCGTCGTGATCTGTTGTTAATTTCAGACGTGGCTTTTGTAATATACATCGAATGTGTGAATTGTTGTATTTGTATATTGTTGTATATTTGTGTATCATGTATTGCTAATTGGGACATGAACTTGAATGTGCAGGGAGCATTTGTGTATTTAATTGTATTGGTAGGTAGGTGTGTACTTGTACTACTGTTTCAGACATGCACTTCAATTTGTGAACTGGCATGTGTATGTTTGTACCTGAATTTGTGAACTGGCATCTGTAATTTCTTTGGCAAGATGAAGTCCCAACTACCTACGAAAAGTAATTTTGTGTCTCCTAGTTAATCCACAAATTAGCATTTCTTGAAATATATTGCTTTATCTTCTAGTTAAGATCCGTTTGATGTAAGATCTGTTTGATGTTACATTGATATGATTCCTTGAATGTGAGAAATGGCATGTGCATGTTTGTCCCAGTTTGGTACCAGTACCTCCTCTAACGGTAAGTACACATATTTACCGATAGGAAAACACATATATTTGTTCAGTCATGCATATTCTAGCGGTAAATACACATATTTACCGATAGGAAGCACATATATTTGTTCAGTCATGCATATTCTAACGGTAAATATGTGTATTTACCGATAGAAAAAGACATATATTTGCTCGGTCATGCATAGTCTAACGGTAAATGCACATATTTACCGATAGAAAAACTAATGCTCGAGTGTCATGCATCATCTAACGGTAAGTACACATATATACCGATAGAAAAACTCATGTGTGTGCTGTGTCATGCATGATCTAACGGTAAGTACACATATTTACTGATAGGAAAACACATATATTTGCTCAGTAATGTATATTCTCTAACGGTATGTGTGTGTTTTTACCGATAGAATATGTGAGCGGCAAATTACCTAAGTTAGTCTGACGGTTATTTCATGTATTTACCGTTAGAAAAATGTCCATTATAAGGAAAACCCCACTCGACCATTGCTGAGCTGCTCTTTAATTTGTTCTGTTGCACTCTGTGTCCCTCTGTTTGTGACGAAAGTTCCAGCTACACTGCTAGGGTGATCAGCGCAGGCTGGAGGGAAGTTGATTGCGCCCCTCTGATGGGGACGGCGATCCCGATCTTTCGGTGAGATGATGATACGTCGATTTGGGGGTGTTGATGGCACCGAATTTAGGGCTTCCAACCAGCAGGTCGGGAACTTCACAATCGTAATGCCAATTCCACACAGATACAAGATCCAATGATCGGTAGTTCCTGCAAGAAATCAAGAACCCGCAAGAACAAAGTATGAAGCAATCTGAATAGATAGTATTGAAATCAAAAGGAACAAGTTGAGGTTCTGTTTCTCGGCTCGGGCGGTCTAGTCGACACGCGCAAACTCGAGGAGGGACGCACACGGGGTCTACCAAACACAACAAAACCTAAACGTAAAAGAACGGTGGCCGCCATATATATAGCGACGGCCAGGAGGTGTAGGGCAGCCAAAACAGCGTTGGCCACCAAAACCCTAAGATACATGGGCCTTGGGCCCAAAAGAAAGGTGGCGCAGCACCCGGGATTTCTGGCCCGTGAGATTGTTCTGTGTTTTCCCGTCTCTCCAGGAGAAATTTGGCCTTGGGACCAGATCCATTGGAAAGCTTATCTCCTAAGCTTTCAAACGGGTGGTCGCACGCTGAAAACGGAGTCCGGGAGCCCAAGTTATGTCCGTTTGAAGTACTGCTGCTCCTGGATGGCCGAACCGGACTTGTCGACGAATTGGGCTTGATCTTGGGCCTTCCTTGGCGCGTGGGCTGTCCTCGGTGGATGATCTTGACGTGCTGGTCCAGCAAAGGTGGGTGGAAAGGCCTTGCTTCCGGATTAAGCCCTCCAGGTGTCGTAGATGAAGTAGTGGCCGAAACAGCGACGGTCGGGGACGAAGTAGCGGTCGTAGGGGAAGAAGGGGCAGCGGTTGTATCCTTGGGTATGATGTCCTCATCATCCTCCCCTTCTTGAATTGGAGTCGTCCTCGACTCCATCCCATGCTCCTGCAAAAAGTTAGTGACAACAGGAGACAAAGAAACAGATAATGGCAATGGTTCTATACTATCCATGTTATCTTGTGAGAGAACTTTTGTAGCCAACAATACTTTACCCTTCAACTTAAGATCAGGTTTTTGAGCAACTGGTGTAGTTGAATGGGTTGATTTACTAGCTACACTTTTAATTCCACTCTCTTCTTGTTCTCTTTGAGCTCTTTTAACATCAATGTTTCTTAGTTCTGTAGGGCTCATGGGTTTCAAAACAATTTTCTTTTCCTTATACAAGAAAGTATACTCATTGGTCCTACCATGATGTATAGCATCCATATCATAGATCCACGGTCTACCCAATAAAAGAGAGCAAGCATCCATGGGTACAACATCGCAAACAACATTATCATGATAAGAACCAATCGAGATAGGTACTTGAACGGTTTAGTTACCTGAACCTTACCATTGGAATTGAGCCATTCAATTTCATACTTTTGAGGCAGTGGATTTGTGGTCAAGCCAAGCTTCTCGACCATGTCTACACTAGCAAGATTGTTGCAGCTACCTCCATCAACAATGACATGCACAGCGCGCTCATTCACCACACACCTTGTCTGAAAGATAGTATGGCGTTGATTTTGTTCATCGCGTGCAGGCTGTGCGCTAAGTACACGTGTGACAACAAGAGCCGGATATTTCTCGGATGCTGCAGAAGTGATAATCTCTTCTGCTGGCTCTACAGTGTTAGTGGCAACAAGAGCATATTCATCATCATCAATGTCACTAGCACTAGTGTACTCACCATTTTCTCTAATTATTAGAGCACATTGATTAGGGCAATCTCGCATCACGTGCCCCATTCCTTTGCATCGAAAGCATTGTATTTCCCGCGTTCGACCGGTGGAGGCAACTGAGGAAGCACTCTTGGCGGGTGCTTGAAGTGTGACTGATTTGTTTGCCTCCGGAATGCGTGATGGCGTCGAAGTAGTTGGAACAGCGGGTGTAGGTACACGTCCAGGTATGGAAGATGATGCCTTGGTATGGATCTGGACCGACTTGGATGTGGAGGAGCCTCCAAGATTTCCTCGCGTTGTCGATCGTCGACCCTGCACTTCCCTTTCTGCTTTCAAAGCAAGATGGTACAAACGAGTGATAGAATTGTATTCTTTATAATCAAGTATGTCCTATATCTCTCGGTTAAGCCCACCCAAGAACCTAGCCATTTTTGCATCTTCACCCTCGTCTAACCCACAGCGCAACATGCCAATTTGCAATTCTTGATAATATTCCTCAATCGTCTTATCACCTTGATTAAAGCGCTGCATTTTATTCAACAAATCACGAGCATAGTATGTAGGAACAAATGTAGCCCTCATGACACGCTTCAACCTATCCCAAGTTGTAGGTACATCACGGTTGGCTCTACAAAGTTCTTTCCACCAAATAGATGCAAAACCAGTAAATTCACTAGTGGTAGCGTGAACCCTTCTACGCTCAGAGAAGTCATAGCAAGAAAATTTTTGATCTACCGCCAACTCCCAATCTAGATAAACATCAGGATTATATGTGCCATCAAAAGGAAGCATAGTAAATTTCATTTTTGCCATAGAATTATCACGTTCTTCCCGTTGATCATGTTGATTTCTAGCCATACCTTGCCTGTTGTTGCGGAGTCGACGATGAGGTCGGTCGTTGTTCACATTGACCCTGTAGTCGTCCTCGGTATCGGCAGCGTAGTTGTTCTCCTCTTGATCCACCCCGTTTAAAGGAGCAAGCGGAGCACCGCGTTGGCCCAAAGCATGACCAGCGGCACCATTGTTGGGGGCAGCACCTTGAAGAAGTTGTGCTAGCTGTGCTTGAAGCTCAGTGAGGGGTGCCAATTGCGCCTGAATCGCATCAAGAGTGTCACGAGTTCGCATCTCATGCTGATTGTGCATCCTCTGAAAATGAGTGACCCAACGCCGTTGTTTTGGTGTGAGGGGGTCCTCATGTTCACTCCCACTGCCGACGTTACTCCCATGATTGCTTGGAATACCTGCCATAGTTAGTAGAAACAAAGAAACTTCACAAAGATATGAAAGCTCCTATGAACTACTAGGTTGTATGAAGTGGCAAGCCTCACACACTCTCAAGCTTCTACCAAGTTCTTACAAGTCCTCGATGTGGCAAGCGATTGCAAATTCCGGAACCTGTGTGGTTAGAAGATGGTGGAGCTTGGACAGGCAATAATATGTAGCAAAGGAGGAACTAGTACCACTGATCCAAAGTAAGCTGAAAAGTCGTTCAAAATCAGTACAATGCTGGTCCTAGGCTAGACCGTGCTAGAGACGCGAGCCTAATCGCAGACTTAATCACAGAACAAAGATGAAGGTCCTTGAACAAACAAGATAAATATAGGCTAGGATCCACAATATGTAGCACCAAAATGATAAAGCTCCCTTTTGTTCTCCTTTGCTCACAGAATTTCTTCTCTTTTTCCTTTTTTTTTTTCTTTCACAGCGCGGCTCTTTTGTTGCACTGGCCTCTTTTTATTTTGTTCTCCTTTGCTCACAGAATTTCTTCTTTTTTTTTATTTTTTTTATTTTTTTTGCGGTGGATCAAAAATCAGCCTGACAAAGATTGCAACTTTTCTCACTGTTAATGGCCGAATTTGGAAATATCTATTTTGTCAAAGACAAGGCTGGATCTGATAGGAAATTTCGTGATCTTTCGAACGAGTCCAAGAACGTCCAAATCCGAGTTCGTATGCAGAAGTTATGACTGTTTTACTGCAGCAGTCACAAAATTGCACGCGAGAACGAATTGGAGTAAGTTTTGGAGTTTCCTTTTTGGGCTTGGCTGAGTTGGGGAAGTGGTGGGGCTCGGCCAGGTGGATGTGGAGGGTGTTTTGGCAGGTGGAAATTGTGAAACTCTTACAAGGAAACCAATCCGCTATTTTTGGAACCGATCCACTCTTTTTGGAAGGTAAAGGCGCTGTGATATGGTTGGTTTAGGGCTGCAGCGCTTGTTGTTAGCGGCGGCGAGATGGTGGCAGCGGCACAAAGGAAGACACGATGAACGCGAAAAACACTATGACAATTACGTGAACAGAACTCGAAACTCTAAAGGAACTAGACTCTAAAACCAGCAAAGACACGATTATGCAACCGACGATTCAACAAACCAAGAACAAGTAGTAAAAGTAGGGCACAAATTAGCTTGGACAGAGGAACCAATCTACTAATTTTTTTTTTTGTGGCTGTTTTCTGGACTCTAGGTGAAAAAAAATCAGAATTGAGGGGAAATCTCACCGAGCAACCTTGAGCTCTGATACCACTTGATGGGGACGGCGATCCCGATCTTTCGGTGAGATGATGATACGTCGATTTGGGGGTGTTGATGGCACCGAATTTAGGGCTTCCAACCAGCAGGTCGGGAACTTCACAATCGCAATGCCAATTCCACACAAATACAAGATCCAATGATCGGTAGTTCCTGCAAGAAATCAAGAACCCGCAAGAACAAAGTATGAAGCAATCTGAATAGATAGTATTGAAATCAAAAGGAACAAGTTGAGGTTCTGTTTCTCGGCTCGGGCGGTCTAGTCGACACGCGCAAACACGAGGAGGGACGCACATGGGGTCTACCAAACACAACAAAACCTAAACGTAAAAGAACGGTGGCCGCCATATATATAGCGACGGCCAGGAGGTGTAGGGCAGCCAAAACAGCGTCGGCCACCAAAACCCTAAGATACATGGGCCTTGGGCCCAAAAGAAAGGTGGCGCAGCACCCGGGATTTCTGGCCCGTGAGATTGTTCTGTGTTTTCCCGTCTCTCCAGGAGAAATTTGGCCTTGGGACCAGATCCATTGGAAAGCTTATCTCCTAAGCTTTCAAACGGGTGGTCGCACGCTGAAAACGGAGTCCGGGAGCCCAAGTTATGTCCGTTTGAAGTACTGCTGCTCCTGGATGGCCGAACCGGACTTGTCGATGAATTGGGCTTGATCTTGGGCCTTCCTTGGCGCGTGGGCTGTCCTCGGTGGATGATCTTGACGTGCTGGTCCAGCAAAGGTGGGTGGAAAGGCCTTGCTTCCGGATTAAGCCCTCCAGGCGTCGTAGATGAAGTAGTGGCCGAAACAGCGACGGTCGGGGACGAAGTAGCGGTCGTAGGGGAAGAAGGGGCAGCGGTTGTATCCTTGGGTGTGATGTCCTCATCACCCTCTCTTTAAGGTACGCTTAATCGTCGACACTTATCCCTCTCTCCCTCTAGATCTCCCTTCCTCTCTACTTGCAAGCTAGCTGTATTGTGTAGTTCCAAGTTTGTAGCTCTAAGCTTGGGAGCTTGGTAGCTGGAAATGCGTCATGTTTTAAGAGCTAACTAGCTTGTATTGTGTAGTTAGCTAGGTTAATTAGTGTTAATTTCGTCAGGCTAGGGTTCAACACATGTATCTGTTGTAAGAGGCTGTACATGTACATATACATAACTTAATCGGGCAGGTTTCATGCATGGCTTACTCGTTAAATTTTGTTAATTGTAGATGGACAGGAAATATTGGATGTATGGAATAAAACGTACTACTCTTGAATATTTGGATGGTGTGAATGAGTTTATTAAATTTGCTGAGCAACAAAAGGAGAGGAAGGGAGAGAAAAATATGCTCTGTCCTTGTACAGATTGTATGAACTTGAAGAGGTTTAGCAACTCTGATCAAATTAAGAGTCATTTGATTCATCGTGGTTTTAACGCGCGATACACCCGTTGGATATGGCATGGCGAAGATCTTGAGGAAACAAGCACCACTACTACCAATCAGCACGACTTGGATGTGGATTGCAATAATATCGATGATCATCCCAATTTTGGTAACGTTCATTCCGATGTGCACGTAGATGATGATGATGACAATCTAGATGAGATGTTGATGCGCACGGTGGCCCGATCTTCCGACAGGTAGAGATAAGTCGATTGGTGGAGACTCGACGTTGACGATCCGGCTTCCGATCAGAACCGATCCGAACCCAGCAATCGCTACACCACGGCTCTGTTGGTTATCAACCATGCACAAACACGATTGACCTCGCCAAGAAGGCTTATCCCTGCATGCGAATCGAGAACACAAGCAAGAACGAGAAAGAAGCAATCTGAAATATTGCAAATATAAATTGAATCTCACGAGTTGGGGTTCCACAAACCGATACACGGCGAAACTGTTCTTTGACAGATTAATCTAAGAAAAACCCAAGTCTAAACGACAGCCATGGCGGCCATATATATACTGTATGGGGCGGCCATGGGGTGGAGGAGGAAACCCTAGGGGTACATGGGCCTTGGGCCCAAAGTGGAGCGTCGCAGCGCACGTGAGATTCTGGTCATAATATTGTTTTGATGATTCCTGTTGATCCGTAAGGAATTTGGACATGGGACTGGATCCGTTGGAAAGCTCTCGTCGTTCTCTTGTCCGTAGAGTCCAAGAACGTCGAAAACGGACTTCGTATGTGGCTTGTACGTCCGTTTGAAGTTGGACTACGCGCAGATGGCCGAATCGGACTCGCGGATGAATTGAGCTCACTTGTGGGCTGGCCTTGGAGCGACGTGGCTTGTGCGACCTTAGAGGTGTAGAGGCGCCTTTCTTGAGCACGTCTTGTGTTTGGGGAGGTGGCCAAGGTGGAGGCCGAACTTGTGGCGGCGACAGCACAAAATCCAGACGATGTACGTGTTGCCAGCTTTCGCGTCCTGGCCAAGGTGGCGGACGATGACATCTTGATGACCACCATGTTGATGTCGTCTTGGTCATAACCATGATGTACATGGTCTCATCAGATGTTACGTGATGTAGAGAAAGATTACAACGAAAATGACTTCTGTGAATTTGAGAAACTGATTGCTGACTCTGAGAAGCCTCTGTTCCCTGGATGTGCAACATTTACAAAACTGTCTTCTGTGCTGAGATTATATAACTTGAAGGCAGGAAACGGTTGGAGTGATAAGAGTTTCACGGCACTATTAGATCTTCTAGCGGACATGCTTCCAGAGGAAAATGAGTTGCCAAGATCTACTTACCAAGCCAAAAAACTGTTGTGTCCGTTGGGAATGGAAATCGAAAGAATACACGCATGCCCAAATGATTGTGTGTTGTACCGTAACGAGTACTCCAGTTTGCATGTTTGTCCAAGATGCGGCGCATCGAGGTATACGCGTAGGGACCGGATTGACAGTGAACGTCACGAGGTAAGGAAAGGGCCCCCGGCAAAAACTGTGTGGTACTTGCCTGTGATACCTAGATTGAAGCGGCTGTTTGCAAATCCGAAAGTCGCGAAGCACTTGCGTTGGCATGCTGAAGCCCAGAAACAAGACGGAAAACTAAGACACCCAGCTGATTCTATTCAATGGAGAAACATCAACAGAACATTTGCTGAGTTCGGCGGCGAACTTAGGAATGTAAGGTTCGGGCTGAGTACAGATGGTATGAACCCACATGGTAATATGAGCAGCCGGCACAGCACTTGGCCGGTTCTTTTATGCATCTACAATCTTCCTCCTTGGTTATGCATGAAGCGCAAGTACATCATGATGGCGTTACTAATCTCAGGACCCAGACAACCCGGAAATGATATTGACGTGTTTCTAGCGCCTTTAATCGAGGACTTACAGAAATTGTGGAGCGAGGGTGTGCAGGTGTGGGATGCATACAAGAAAGAGAATTTCATCTTGCGGGCCCTGATATTTTGCACCATAAATGATTTTCCTGCCTACGGCAATTTGTCGGGGTATAGTACGAAAGGAGCCAAGGCTTGCCCTATTTGCCTAGATGAAACTGAGAGCATGTGGCTGCGAAACTGCTGGAAAACAGTGTACATGGGTCACCGCAGGTTTCTTCCGGTGCATCACACGTACCGTAAGAAGAGGAAATCATTTAACGGGAAGCCTGAGAAGGGATCAGCTCCAGTGTTTCTGACCGGTAAGGAGATTTACTCACGCGTGAACGACATCAAAGTTGAGTTCGGTAAGCATTCTAAACCTCGAGAAAAAAATGTTTGGAAGAAGAGATCGATTCTCTGGGATCTACCGTACTGGGAGCACTTACAAGTTTGACATTGCATTGACGTCATGCATGTAGAGAAAAATTAATGTCTGTGACAGTTTGATTGGTTTGTTGTTGAACATTCCGGGAAAGACAAAGGATGGTGTGAAAGCTCGTCGTGACATGGTGGAAATGGGGATAAGGACTGAGCTTGCACCTTTAGAGAATGGAAAGCGTACATACCTCCCCCCGGCCTGCTACACGTTGTCCAAGAGCGAAAAAACAGAACTCTGTCGGTGCCTGCACGGTGTTAAAGTTCCATGTGGGTACTCCGCGAACTTGAAAAAACTTGTGTCTATGAAGGACCTAAGACTGGTTGGCATGAAGTCCCACGACTGTCATGTCTTGATGTCACAGATGCTTCCCATTGCTATCAGAGGCATTCTCCCAGTTAAAGTCAGAGAGACAATCACAAACCTATGTTATTTCTTCAACGCAATATCTTGCAAGGTAAGTACGTGCACTCGTACTATAAGTTCACTACCTCCATTTGTGGAGCTTAATTAGAAGATTTTTCTGATATGAATATTTGGCGCAACTGTGTCCTCGTAGGTAATTGATCCCGATGGACTGGACGCTTTGCAACGCGACGTGGTTACAACTCTTTGTCAGCTCGAGATGTATTTCCCGCCATCCTTTTTTGATGTTATGGTCCATCTGATTGTTCACCTTATCAGAGAAATTAAGTTTTGTGGACCCGTGTGCCTGCGCTACATGTATCCATTTGAGAGATTTATGGGTGTATTGAAGGGATACGTAAGGACTCGTCGTCGACCCGAGGGGAGTATCATGGAAGGTTATGCCGCCGAGGAGGTGATTGAATTTTGCACAGATTATATGGCCGGGGTTGACCCAATTGGTGTTCCTAGGTCCCGACACGAGGGTAGGCTTGAGGGAATTGGAACGATTGGATTCAAAGCTATCGTCCCCGCTCGTGATGTGTACGCAAAATCACATTTTTGGGTCTTACAACACATGACGGAGGTCGAGCCATACATACACGAGCACAAGGTAATGTTACGGTCACAGAATCCTTCGAAGTCAGACGTTTGGGTAAGCAGAGAACATAACAGGAAATTTGCTGAGTGGATCCAAGAAAGAGTCACGCGAGCTGCCGAGGGCTCCGTAAGTGAAACTGTGACATGGTTGGCTAGAGGCCCAAGATTCACTGTAGGGACTTGGCAGGGGTATGACATCAATGGGTATTCATTTTACACAAGAGCTCAAGACGCCAAGAGTAGCACGCAATGTAGCGGAGTGACACTGTTTGCTATTTCCGAGGATGCCAGGTCAGTAAGGGCGCTGAACTCATATTACGGTGTTATTGACGAAATATGGGAGCTCGATTACGGATTACTTAAGATTCCCCTGTTTCGATGCCAATGGGTCGAAATCCCTCGAGGTGTTCAAGTTGACAGTTACGGGTTTACTCTCGTCGATCTTGGTAGAGTCGGACACCAAGACGATCCATTCATACTTGCAAAGCAAGCCACACAGGTATTCTACATCGTTGACCCGGCCAATCCAAACTTGCATGTTGTCCTCCACAACAAGAGACGTATTGTTGGGGTCGAAGATGTTGTCGACGAAGAGGAGTATAACCAATTCGATGAAATACCTCCATTTTTAGAGGACATTCAATCTATCCGTACTGAAGATATCGACAAAACAACGTATCTGCGAGATGACCACGAAGAAGGATTATGGTTGAGAACCATTGATGATTAATTTCTATTTCAGGGATAAATGCCAAGCAAACAGCCCACAAGTTCTGCAGCAAGGTGAGGAACTTATCATTAATACATCAGGCAGTACATTTTTCTTTAGAATTTAATGATAAGCTAGTTCACAGCATTAATACATCTCAATTTTACTCCACAGCATGAGTTCTAACATGTACAGTACCTTTATCCTGTAAATATTTAATTCTTCCCTTCAAATAGCACTTGCAAAAATCTCATCGCAGCCTCTTCAAATTAAGTTCAGCAAAAATCCCTTTTTTCTGACGGTATTTGGTTATTTATACCGATAGAGAAGGACATCTTCTCTCAGGCACTTCAAAACGTTTTCTATCGGTATTTTTCTATTTTACCGTTAGAATAAATTCGTTTGTCTCACGGTATTTGTTGTCTGACGGTTTTTTCCTGTTTTTACCGATAGAAGAAGACTCTGCCGCTTTGAATTCTCAAACGTGTCGCCATGCGTCGCCTTGGAAACTCTATAAGTACCTCGCCATGCGTCGCGGTATTTTGTTGTTTTTCTAATTCTCGAACGGTTCGACTCCTCATCTTCTCTTTCACAATGGCAACCTCCATGGGATCGTCATCCACGGCCTCCCCGGTAAGAACTCTAAATCTCCTCGGTTTACCCCTGTATTGTTAATCCATGTTCAGTTCATTCTTGACCTGTTGATTTGCACAGGGAATGGTAGCCGTGGAAGACACTGCCAAAGTGAAGGCTGACCTGAGGGCCCTCCAGGAGGAGCACAAGCTCCTTACAGACAAGCACACTCAGCTACGGCTTGACCTTGACGATCTCTTCCAGCGCATTAAGCGCATGAAGACGGATGGTGACAATGCTAGGGCGAGGACGAGGCGTCTTCGCGAGGAGAAGAAAGCCGTGGATATGACCATCGCTGGCTGCGGTTTGACTATGAAGGATACCATAGCGAAGCTGAGGGAGGTCGCAGGCCTTCTTGACACGGTAGTAGTTGATCCTAGGGACAACTTGTCGCTAGAGGAGTCCTGCGTCCTGGCTGCAAGTCTAACTGACTCTATTCTACATGCAGCCAGGGCTAAGACCACCCCTTGACCTAGCATTTTGGGTTTTATTTTTTTTTTGTAAGTGATAAAACAACAATGAATGAACAATTTCTTTTTATGTCAATTTTCCAATTTTCCGGCTATCTTCCCTCTTTCTTTAACATTCTGCAGCTTTCAACCACGGTCTGTTTGATGTTAAATTGTGTACCTTTTCATTACTCTGACGGTATTTTGTTATTTTTACCGATAGAAAAAGGGCACACAAATCTCAAGCACTTAATCAAAAAAATTTTCTGGGGAAAATTGGGCTCAAGGGATTTTTTTGTTTATACCGATAGAAAAGGGCACCTTTTCATTACTCTCACGGTATTTTGTTGTTTTTACCAATAGAAAAATGGCACCCAATCTCAAGCACTTTAAAAAAATTTTCTGTGGAAAATTGGTCTCACGGGATTTTATTGTTTATACCGATAGAAAAATGCATCCACTAATTCAAATATTTTTCCGGGAAATTTACTTTTTCTATCGGTATTATTTTGTTGTTTCGATAGAAAATTACATAAGTCTATCGGTATCATTTTGTTATACCGATAGAAAAGTTCCTCCGCTACTTTATTACTCGTACACGGCCCTTTAGTTTCCCTCCACTCGAACAGTTCCACCTTAGAGCACTGCGTCTCTTCGAGAGCGAAGAAAACCCCAACCTCCGCCGTGAGCACTCACTTCCTCTCTCCCACACGACGATCGCCGGCTGGACACTGGTTCGTCACTGCCACCGGTTCTTATTTTCGTCCTTCGCCCGCCGCTGCTGCGTTCTACACCGCCTCTCCATCACCAGAACTGATCGCCGCCGTAAATACCCTAATTCGTCGTTCTATTTCCAGCATCTTCTTTATTTGATCCTAGTGTTTTGCACGTACTAATTCTTCGAGTTTTGCAATTACACTAGGGTTCCCTATTGTGTTGGCTTATGTACATTCCGCAGGCAATGTTGATTTTAATTAGGGTTTACATAATATGTTCCAGTGTTGTAATGAACCTGTTTTGAGATTTTAACTTCTCTATACTGCTGTATGTGTGATCAATTGTATCCAACTGCCATGTAATGCAGATTATATGTTGGAGGTGTTCTTACACATATTCTATCGGCAGCTCATGTGTTTACCGATAGAAAATTTTTCTGCACAAGTAGTAAAACTTAATTTGGATCTGGAAGGACATGAGCCATGCAATGTACTAGTTTGGTTGGGAATTTTTACTCACTTCGTATGAATATATGGCAATGTGGATGGGTCTTCGATGTATATGTTTCAAATGCCTATATACATGACTTTTCCCAACCTAATAGCTGTGAAGTCCTGATGACTCACATACAGGCTAGGCTAAAGATTATGCATAGTGGCACTTAGATGCTTGTGTGCATATTTACGTGTGAAATAATAATGCTGGCCCATGAATATTAGTGTAGCAAATCATCGAGAATGTTATATGATGACAATGAATGGTGGCTTGTCCACAAAATTCCATATGTAGAGAACATTGTTATGTTCTATCGGTATCTCACGTGTTTGCCGATAGAAAAATTGTCTTGTGTGGAGGTAATTGTTATGGTCTATCGGCAGCTCATGTGTTTACCGATAGAAAATATTTCTGAAGAGTTCAGTAAGTAATTTATGCATGTCTTTCTTTTTGTATAATTTTCCCTTTTGCCGCCCTAGTTAGTCTCCAGTCCTGGGCTGAGTTATGGAACTCGAAGGCGAATTAATTGCCATATATATGGTTTGTTGAAGGTTTTGTAGGGGAAGACATGTCGTCGTCTTCATCGGATGGTACTAGTAGTTCGACTAGGGCCAACCCCATCGTAACTACTGAAGATGCAGCTGTTACATCCCAGCGCAAGAGGGTGGGGCGAGGCGCGACGACGTTGGGGCGTTTGGCCAAACGCACTGATCTTTCTTGTGAGTTCAGCCAATTTGGGAGGCCGATTGGAAAGAATGCTGGGAGGTACGCGGCCTACATTGGGCTGTTGGCGAAAGAAAGGGTGAAGATCACCGTCCAGAGCTGGAAGGACGTGACGGCGGACGAGAGGGATAGGTTGTGGGCGGAAGTGAAGGTTAAATGAACTGAAATCGCTGAACTCTTTCGTAATCACGTTCTCTTGGCTTATACTAAAGTTTAACTAACTCGTGATTAATTGTATGCATTTTTCGGAAACAGGCTAAGTGGAACATCCCCGACGATACACCTAGGACTGCCTGCTTGAAGGACATGAACGGAACATGGAAAACCTTTAAGAGCTGGCTCGTCAGTAACTTCCTAGCTGCGGGGAAATCTCCTTGCGAGAAGTACCCCTTCATATCGGAGGAGGTATGGGAGGAATTCACCAAGCAGAAGGGGACTGAGGAGTTCAAGGCCCTTAGCGAGAAGAATAGGGCGATCCAGAAGAGGAACGACCACCCGCATCGGCTAGGATCCCGGGGCTATGCGGGGAAGGAGGAACAGTGGAAGAAGGAAGACGAACAAAATCCTGTCATCGACACCCCTGAGTTGCCGCTCTCCGAGATCCGGGATGAGAGGTGCAAGCGATGGTGGAGGGGGAGGGGGTCCGTGTCGTCCACGGGGTCTATGCAGTTCGCAACCCCTGGGGACGCCGACGTTGTGAGGCGAATGGTAAGTTGGCTAACCTCGTAAACTGTGTGCGCACAAGTGTATATAAGGCAATTTGTCTCACAAGGTACCTTCAAATGTAACAGATCTCTTTTGAGAAGGAGGCAGCGGAGGGATTGTTTACCCCGCAGAGGGAGAACGACATCCTCACCCGAGCTCTAGGAAATAAGGAGCATCCCGGATGGACACGGGCCATGGGAGCCATTGTGTCGTGGAAGGCCGGTTTCGTAGATCCGGCTCCACCGAGGAAGAAGGCCCGCACCTGGAAGGAAAAGGAAGCTGACCTCTCCGATAAGATACGGGCTGAGGTACGGGAGGAGATACGGGCGGAGATGCGGGCTGAGATACGGGCTGAGGTACAGTCTGAGGTGCAGACCGAGGTCGCACAAATGAGGGAAGAGTTTGCACGGTTGAGACAAGCATTGCTGGCCAAGAGTGTAGATGCGGATCCCCAGGACGACGGTACCCCGCGGGGTCGGATAAGCAGTTGCGCTTCGAAGGTACTCGCGGATCCAGTGGATCTACTTGAGGTACTGCAAGCCTTCATCTGTGCACTTAAGTTGATGCAAGCCTTCATCTGTGCACTTAATTGTTACAAATTTGCAGGGGCCGGAGGGCTGCATCCTACAGAATCACGTAGGCGCCGGGCAGGAAGTGGTTGGACACGGCTTCGTATATCCGTCTGGGCCGGATGTCCGGGTCCACTGTGTACCTCTGCGGTTGGGTTTCGCAAAGGTACAGGTGGACATGGCCATGCCGGGCTACAACAATTCTCCGTTGCCAGTCCCAACAGAGGAACTGCAGACACTTGCTGAGGCAGTGGGCTCCTACGTACAGTGGCCCAAGAAGTGTCTTGTAATACAACCGGTAAATCCTACACATTTTAGATTACATCCTACTCAGTACACTCAACTTGCATAATCTAACATACGTGCTCATTAATTGAAGTGGCCTGCCGCGAGGCTACCAGGGGACTGCGTCCCCAGCTCGGGGCATGAGGGCCGATCTCGTGCGAACCTGGACACATCAAAGACGGCCTCAACCCCACCCAGCGCATCCACGCCTCCAGCTCGGAAGAAAGCCGCCATCACCTCGCCCTTGCCTTCGAAGGTACGCGCTCAGTCCCCGGCAAAAGGCAAGGGCGGCAAAGGCAAGGGCAAAGGGCGACAGGGACTGCCGTGGACGTTTACGAACGCGGTCCCACTCCTGTCGGAGGCATCTTTGCGGAAATTGGATCGATCAACCAGAGACCTCCACGACTGGTACCTACATCGAGCTCGGCGCAGCCTGAACTTCTTAGTTCCCTACAGGCCTGGGCAGTTCCACCGTGAGCCCGGGACTATATCCGTGGCACACGAGGATCTGTTCAACCTCTACAACTGGCGGGAGCTCGATATGTCCATCATACGGACTGGAGTCCTGTGAGTTTGCTGATGCTATGTATTGCTGTTTTCTAACTCTGTTTGCTAACTCTGCATTAATGTTGCAGTTCATTTGAATACTGAGTAACTTTCTGTGAAATTAATATTAATCTCGTCCGTCGCATGCAGGTGCATGTACAGGCTAGCATCGGAGGCTGCGTGTGACAAGGTGGGTTTCCTCGACCCAGAGAAAATAAGCCTCACGATGCTAGAGCAGGATGCCGCGCACGCTGAGCAGTACATATCCAGCGCGCTGATGGCGCAGCAGGACAGGGACTTCATTCTGGTGCCGTACCACTAAAGGTTAGTGCATTTCGTACTAATTTAACTCAATCTTGTGTGTTACACCTGAGATGTACTTTGAGCTAGCGGTCCTCTTTTACGTACAATGCAGGGGCCACTGGATCCTCATCGCGATCTGTCCGTCGAGGAACGAGGTGTACTACCTCGATTCGATGCGTGACAGATTATCGATGGAATATGTGCTCAAGGGGAATATGGAGGCGTAAGTAACTTATATGTTTGATTTATATTTTGACCTCACTAGCTAATGATAATACATTAACTGGCAATACTAACTGAAATGCAGGGCTTTTGATAAATATGTGTTCGCTGGAGGGAGGCATGCCGCACCGCAGGGCTCCGTACTAGCTTGGAAAGAATATGAGGTACTCACGAGACTTTTTGTTTATGCTTAATTAGTTTATGGAAACAATATATAGCTAACATGTCTTCGCATATGCAATTATCTCAGTGCCATCAGCAGCCGCAATCGTGGGAATTCGGGTTTTATGTGCTGCGCTACATGTACGACCTAGTGCGGACAAACTTTTCCCGATTCCCCCAGGTAAGCATCGATAGCTAACTCAAATTTCAAAAATGGGTGTCACGTTCTAAATTAGGATCGAAGTTAGTTACTCAGTATGCACACATGCTTGCAGATCGCCATGTCGA
Source organism: Pharus latifolius (assembly GCA_019359835.1). Classification (NCBI taxonomy): domain Eukaryota; kingdom Viridiplantae; phylum Streptophyta; class Magnoliopsida; order Poales; family Poaceae; genus Pharus; species Pharus latifolius. The sequence continues at coordinate 26,414,976 of CM033323.1, read as the reverse complement.
AAGACCAATATGAAAATGCAAAGATTATATATCTTCGACAAATCTGGGCACAATATGTCATGGAGGAAGTAGCGCCCAACCATCCAGCATGACAATTTTCTCCTTTTTGTGTACTCTGCATAGACTGTTCATATACATGTGAATAAATATATATATGTGAATAAATGTCCATATTGGATTGCAATCTGTATTTGTCCATACATATGTGAATAAATGTGAATAACTGCCTAATGTGTCAATTTGTTCTGTGAATTTACCTTGCATCTGTACTGTATTGTGTATCCAATCTATACTGTATTGCATCTGTACTGTATATGTGAATGTACTGTATTGTGAATGCAAATAAAGTACTGTATATGTGAATGCTCTATCGGTAAATTCATCAACAACCGAGAGACTACTGTACTTTTTTCTATCGGTACAATCAAAATTAACCGTTAGAAGAGTGTGACCTTTCCTGCCGGTGAACTCATACATATCCGATAGAGTACTAAGCTTTTTTCTGTCGGTAATATTGTAATTAACCGTTAGAATAGTGGTACTTTTCCAACCGCTGACGACGAGTTTTCTATCGGTACACTCCTAATATGCCGATAGAATAGTATGATTTTTTCTGTCGGTAATCTTGTAGTTAACCGTTAGAATAGTGGTACTTTTCAATCCGCTAGCGACGAGTTTTCTATCGGTAAACTTGTAAGATGCCGATAGAATAGTATGATTTTTCCTATCGGTAAACTTATAATTAGCCGTTAGAATAGTGGTACTTTTCCAACCGCTGACGACGAGTTTTCTATCGGTAAACTCCAAATATACCGATAGAATATTATGCTTTTTTCTGTCGGTAAACTTGTAATTAACCGTTAGAATAGTGATACTTTTCCAACCGCTAACGACGATTTTTCTATCGGTACACTCCTAATATGCCGATAGAATATTATGATTTTTTCTGTCGGTAATCTTGTAATTAACCGTTAGAATAATGGTACTTTCCCTGCCGCTGGATGTAAGACTACGACGGGTTTTCTATCGGTAGATTCATAATATGCCGATAGAATAGTGAACTTCTTCTGTCGGTTATTTACCGATAGAAAATGTCCAGTCTTGTTCTATCGTGTCTATCTCTATCGGTACAAAAACCGATAGTAGAAGGGTGTTTTTTACCGATAGAAGACTGCATTTCTGTACTAGTGCTTTCTTCTATCGGTAAAAAACACCCTTCTACTATCGGTTTTTGTACCGTTAGAGATAGACACGATAGAACAAGACAGGTCATTTTCTAACGGTAAATAACCGATAGAAGAAGTGCACTATTCTAACGGCATTTTAGGCGACAACTGGTAGAAAAACCGTTCTAGTCTGACGGTTGTGAAAGAGTTTACCGATAGAAAAATGATAGTACTCTCTCGGTTGTGTATGAGTTTACCGGCAGGAAAAGTTACACTCTCCTAACGATTAATTACTAGTGTACCGATAGAAAAAACCTTAGTACTCTCTCGGTTGTGAAAGAGTTTACTGATAGAAAAAAGGATAGTACTCTCTCGGTTGTGTATAAGTTTACCGGTAGGAAAAGTTACACTCTTCTAACGGTTAATTACGAGTGTATCGACAGAAAAAACCTTAGACTCTCTCGGTTGTGAATGAGTTTACCGATTGAAAAAATGATAGTACTCTCTCGGTTGTGAATGCATTTACTGAAAGAAATATAGTACAGATGCAATACAATACATTCACATATACAGTACATTCTTTACATTCACAATACAGTACATTCACATATACAGTACAGATGCAATACAGTATAGATTGGATACATAATATAGTACAGATGCAAAAAAGGGTAAATTCACATATACATTGAACAGATTGACATATTAGACAGTTATTCACATTTATTCACATATATATGAACCAATACAAATTGCAATCCAATATGGACAAATACTAACCAATAATACTATATATAAACAATCTATGCACAGAGTACACAAAAAAGAGAAAATTGACAACGAGTGAGCGAAAAGCTTGTCATGGCAATGGGTTGGGCGCAACTTCCTCCATAACATATTGAGCCTAGATTTGTCGGACATCTCTAATCTTTGCATTTTTGTATTGGTCTTTGGACATGGCGATCTGCAAGCATGTGTGAATACTGAGTAACTAACTTCCTAATTCTGAACGTGACACCCAATTTTCAAATTTGAGTTAGCTATCGATGCTTACCTGGGGGAATTGGGCAAAGTTTGTCCGCACTAGGTCGTACATGTAGTGTAGCACATTAAACCCGCATTCCCACGATTGCGGCTACTGATGGCACTGAGATAATTGCATATGCGAAGACATGTTAGTTATTGTTTCCATAAATTAATTAAGCATAAACAAAAAGTCTCGTGAGTACCTCATATTCTTTCCAAGCTAGTAGGGAGCCCTGCGGTGCGGCATGCCTCCCTCCAGCGGACACATATTTCTCAAAAACCCTGCATTTCAGTTAGCATTGCCGGTTAATGTATTATCATTAGCTAGTGAGGTCAAAATTTAAATCAAACATATATGTTACTTACGCCTCCATATTCCCCTTGACCACATATTCGTTTGATAATCTGTCACACATCAAATCAAGGTAGTACACCTCGTTCCTCCACGGACAGATCACGATGAGGATCCAGGGGCCCCTACATTGTACATAAAAGAGGACCGCTAGCTCAAAGTATATCTGAGGTATAGCATACAAGATTGAGTTAAATTAGTATGAAATGCACTAACCTTTGGTGGTACGGCACCAGAATGAACTCCTTGTCCAGCTGCGCCATCAGCGCCATGGATATGTAGTGCTCAACGTGTGCGGCGTCGTGCTCTAGCATCGTGAGGCTTATTTTCTCTGGGTCGAGGAAACCCACCTTGTCACACGCAACCTCCGATGCTAGCCTATACATGCACCTGCATGCAAAGGACGACATTAGTATTGCACAGAAAGTTACTACATTTCAAATGAACTACAACAATGCAGAGTTAGCAAACAGAGTTAGAAAACAGCAATATATAGGATCAGTAAACTCACAGGACTCCAGTCCGTATGATGGACATATCGAGCTCTCGCCAGTTGTAGAGGTCGAACAGATCCTCGTGTGCCACGAATATACTACTGGGCTTACGGTGGAATTGCCCAGGCCTGTAGGGAACTAAGAAGTTTAGATTGCGCCGAGCTCGGTGTAGGTACCACTCGTGGAGGTCTCTGGTTGATTGATCCAATTTGCGCAAAGCTGCTCTGACACGAGTGGGAACCCGTTCCTGAACCTCTTCGGCTGTCCCTTTCACCCTTTGCCCTTGCCTTTTGTTGGGGATTGAGCACGTACCTTTGAAGGCAAAGGCGAGGTGATGGCGGCTTTCTTCCGAGGTGAAGGCGTGGATGCACTGGCTGGGGTCAAGGCTGTCTTTGCTGTGTTCAGGTTGGCACGAGATCCGGCCTCATGCCCCAAGCTGGGGGCACAGTCCCCTGGTAGCACACCGGCAGGCCACTTCAATTAGTAAGCACGTATGTTAGATTTTGTAAATTGAGTGTACTGAGTAGGATGTAATCTACAATGTGTAGGATTTACCAGTTGTATTAGAACACACTTCTTGGGCCACTATACGTAGGAGCCCACTGTCTCAGCAAGTGTCTGCATTTTCGATATTGGGACTGGTAATGGAGAATCATTGTAGTCCGGCATGGCCGTGTCCACCTGTACCTTTGCGAACCCCAATCGCAGAGGTACGCAGTGGATCCGGACATCCTCCCCAGATGGATATACGAACCCGTGTGCAACCACTTCCTGCCTGATGCGCACGGTGGCCCGATCTTCCGACAGGTAGAGGTAAGTCGATTGGTGGAGACTCGACGTTGACGATCCGGCTTCCGATCAGAACCGATCCGAACCCAGCAATCGCTACACCACGGCTCCGTTGGTTATCAACCATGCACAAACACGATTGACCTCGCCAAGAAGGCTTATCCCTGCATGCGAATCGAGAACACAAGCAAGAACGAGAAAGAAGCAATCTGAAATATTGCAAATATAAATTGAATCTCACGAGTTGGGGTTCCACAAACCGATACACGGCGAAACTGTTCTTTGACAGATTAATCTAAGCAAAACCCAAACCAAACCCTAGCGGCGGCTACTGAATATAAGGGCTAAGGGACGTCCTAGAAACCCTAGACATGTCCGTGATGGACTCCAACACGATACATGGGCCAACGGCCCAAATTGGTGAGGCAGCACCCTGGGACAGATTCTGTCCGCCAACTTGCAACGCGAATTCCCGTCGACTCAGCAGTCCAATTGACCTAAAGCCGATTCCATTGGAAAGGTTATCTCCTTAGCTTTCGATACATATGTGGATCATTGAAATCGGAGTCCGTTTGTGGCCTGGGCGATGATTTTAGTGAACACTGCTCCTGGTGGCCGAGGTAGTCGACTCCGAGATGAATTGGGACTCCGACTCCGAGATGAATTGGGACTCCAACTTGACTTGGACGCCCTCCTGGCCTCCCTCCTGGCCCTTGCTGGTTCCCAAGGCCTTCATGATCCTCTCCAAAGTTCCTAAGTACAATATAATCAATAATATCATTAGGTAGCATACTATCCTCACAAGTATATACACGGGCACTTAGGAACGAGCTCACCTGTTGATTCAATTGCCGTGCTCGTGCTCTTGTGATGGGTCCTTGCATCACAACTGGAGGAGTCTCGGGCGTATGCATAGGAGTGATGTCCTCATCACTGCCCGTCGCCTAGGTGAGTCAGTAGGCTGCAACTCTTCGGCTTCTGCAAATTTGTAACAATTAAAACAGGTTAGCGAAACAACTCTAACAGAATGGGAGTGGCATCAACTTAAGTGCACAGATGAAGGCTTGCAATACCTCAAGTAGATCCACTAGATCCGCAAGAACCTTCGAAAGAGCAACTGCTTATCTGACCCCGCGGGGTACCGTCGTCCTGGGGATCCGCATTTGCACTCTTGGCCAGCAATGCTTCTTTCAACTGTGCAAACTCTTCCCTCATTTGTGCGACCTTAGACTGCACCTCACACTGCACCTCAGCCCGTATCTCCGCCCTTACTGTCGACGATTCGGACTCGGGGTCCTCAGTCGAACTTATGCAGAATTTTGTAAGTTGTGAGACCTTTCAGGATATCCCTTCAGGAAGGGATGATGAACCAAAGTAAGTTGAAGCACTGAGAGATTTAGACAGGTTCGGGCCCTCGATGGTGGGAGTAACAGCCCTACGTCCTGTTAGGATTTCACTATATGTAAGAAGATTACAAGGTTTTGGAAAGATTCTTCACAGGCGAAGATTCTTCCTATGTGGTCATATAGAACACTACTAAAGTGCCCTATGAAAGCTAGTAGATTTAATCTAATGTCTTCTATTGATCTTCCAATCCATTGTCGATCTCCTCAATTTCATGCCCCTCGTTTTGATGCATTGGCTTACCCTTTTATATTGGTCGAAAGGGCGCCAAGGCATAACGGCTTCGAACAGTTGCTCGGGTGCAATTTTGGCAACTGCACTTAACCTCCACGTAGGCTTAACACGTGTAATTAAGGAATAACTACACATATTAACCTCCTGACGGTTGTCTCTGCACGTGGAGGAATCTTCGGGATACTCGGGATATGCTTGTTGTAGAGTCTAAGTAATCCCGTGTCTCCTGGTCGAGAATTCTCTGACCGCGTATTGTCTACAGTCATCTGACCGCGTATCATCTGCAACCTTCTGTCCGCGTATCGCATACGGGCTTCTGACCGAGCACTATCTGCGGCCTGATCGCGTAAAACCTGTGATCATGTGTCTGCGCTTCCCAGAGCAGCTTGAGATCATATCAACGGACACTTATTTGGTTCGAATCCATCTTGAACCAGACATGTATTTATTCTGAACTAGCTCGGGTAACAATCCTCATCAGTTAGCCCCCAAATTTGAAGAAAACGAAGAGACATATTTACTTCAAATTTTAAAACTTACATCGGATGAGTAACCCGACGCTTCAAATCCTCCACTTAGTGGCGCACTAAGTGTGGCGGTTTGTTTCCCGAGACAATCTCTGAGCGGTATTTGACAAGTAATGATGGCGCTGTAGAATTCTTTTTAACCCGAGGTAAAATTGTAAATGTTTTAAAAGCTCGAGGCGTTCAAAAAACGAACCGTCACCTCCGGGGCTATAAATACTAGAGCCCATTAGCCAAAAACTTTCACAAGCTTTTTCCCGGCTAAGTCTTTTCCACAGCCATCTTTTCTTCTCTTTCATCTTCATCCCAATGGCAGATAAGAGCATCATAGAGATCGAGAGCGATGAAGAGGAAGTGGTATTTGAATTCGACCAAGATTCACAGAAGGTAAGTCTCTTCTAGATTTCTTGGTTCAAATTGCCATCTTATGCTCTGATCATTTCCTGGAATATATTTTTTGGGGAATTCACAGACGACCGAAGACTAGGTTCCTCCAAAGAAGAAATCCAAGGTTGATGAGGGATCTTCTAGTGGTATAAGGGCGAGAATTGCACCACCGCTCTCTCTTCCTTTGGTTCCGGTGGTTCTCCCCGTTCATGCACCTCGGCAGGTCGAACCTTCATCTCTACCTTTGGAGGTCCATGATAATCCTTCAAGGCCTTCTCAACTTTCTCCATTTCATCCCAATGATTCTCGTCTTTTGACGGGTGATCAATTTTCTGGTGGGAAGGTTGCGCTTCCACCATCTGATGGTCCTCGATCTTTGTCGAGTGATCTACTTTCTGGGGGAGATACTTCAACCTCTCACTTACGAGGATTGGTAATTATTTTCATCTCCTTTGCTTGTTTTAATTTGTAAAACTAACATATGCAAAACGCAGGAGAACAAAATTGTTGGAGCCCCTAGTGACCAGCCCACTGAGATTCAACCTCCTCCCCTCGAACAGACTCTCCAAGGGGAAAAAGAGACCTTGGAGAAGAAGACCGAAGAGATGTCTTCGGCCATTCTGCACCTGGTAGAATGTTTTGATAGATCCCGTGAAGAGGTGCACCAATTCCGCCTGGAGAGGGATTACGCTCGACAACAGCGAGAACTCTCCGATTCGATCAGGGATGGTAGTGTGTCCCTGATTAGGGATGATGTAGAGAAGCTTAGAGTAGTTGCCAGTTCTCTTGGGGTCGTTAGTGTAGATCCTACTAACACCAATATGTCCCTAGGAGAACTTTGTAAACTTCTCTCGGATCAGATCGATGCTCTGGTTGCCTGTATCCCTTTGGTATGCAGAGATTGTCGAAAATAAAGGGTTCTTTTACCTTACATAATTTGAAAACTTTTCATAATCTCTGTGTGAAAATATGGCCATAAGTAATATCTTCACGACCACACATACACAGGTAAATCCGAGTACTGCGATTAGAAATGCATTAATATGTCATTCCGCGACCAGTACTGATACCGCGATCAGATCCAAAGCTGCGGTTAGAAGCAAGATTCGATCAAAACTGTTATTGCAATCAAAACTGAAATCCAATCAGAACTGCTATTCGATCAGAATTGAAGTCTTGATAACATAACATTTTGATCAGAAGACAACCGTTTGCATAGCGGTTATTCATTTGCAATGATCACAGAATATCATCATGATCAAAATGCAAATTCTAAGGTTGATCACAGGAACACATTGTGACCAACACGTGAAAACTTACAAAAAACATGAAGGATAATGTCCCCCAAAAATCTTTGCATCATTTTCACGTTCTTAAATTCACCCTAATTCCCAATATTCGAAACAAAGAATACTTTTTGTTTCGGATTTGGTACAGGGAATGCATAACGGGTTTCCAAGAGAAAGCATCCATTATGGGAAATGAATAAAGTATTCAATGGAACATTGCCTCGGGCCTATAAAAGGAGCAGGTAGCTTCTTGGCCACACAACCAACATCCTACCTTAGAACTTCAGCCGCACAAAACCCTCATCCTTCGTCTTCCATCGCCCCTAAAGCCGCTAGCTTTTTCTCACAATCTCTTGCAAAAAATAGCGTCTTGGAGCCGATCAGTCCACCACACGGAGGAGAGTCTGATGGCGCTGGAGAAGGAAGAGATCCTCCCTCCGAGGCTGCTAATCAACTGGCGGCCCGCAGAGAAGGACCAAGAAACCCCAATCGTCCAAGAGGGCAAGTTGGTTGTTTTTGAGGAATACCTGCGATGCGGGTTTCGATTCCCTGAAAGCCGATTCCTGTAGGGGATCTTGGAGCATTACGGGTTGGAGTTGGTGAATCTCCACCCTAATGCTATCCTGATCTTGGCGATCTTCCAGCACTTGTGCGAAGCATTTGTCGGAGTGCTCCCAAGCGTGGAGCTTTTTCGGTGCTTCTATTATTCGGCATGGTCGAAGAGCACCAATGCCGCCGGATGTATTTACTTTCGGATAAGGGAGAAGAAAGAGTATCACTTCCCACCCCTGCGAGATTCCGTGCACGGGTGGTACCAGAAGTGGTTTTACTGCACCCCTCCGACGGAGAGCGGGTTGTGGTTCAAAAACTCCCGGCCAGAGAAGTCCAGCCAGTTGGACTCTCTCCCTGCTCTAAGAGCGGAGCAGAAGAAATAGGCCCAGGTGATTCTTCACTTAGTCCAAGAGGGACTAACTGCTCGTGATATCATCCGCGACTTTGTGAAGAACCGGGTGAGCCCCCTGCGGGAAAGGGCTCATCCGGCTTGGGAAATAAAGTCCATGGCGGATAGCACTTTGGACTATAACAATGGTATGTCTTCCAGTTAACAAAAACACAATTTTCCTCTAAAATGTTGTATTTGCTAACTTGTTTCCTTGTGATGTAGCTCTGAGTTCATCTGAAATCGAAAAATAGATGAACTACCTCCTCAAGGCATATAGTGCCGATGTGGAGGGAGCTAAAGGGTCGCCTCGCCCACAGAGCCTGATCAATGCCGGTGACGACCTTAGACAGGTGCACCGAAAGGTATAGACTTTCTTCCCAAGCTCCATTTGCAGATCATCCATTGATCTTGTATTAATGAGAACAACTCGAATAATACAGCTCCTGGGAAAGTTCGGTGAGGCGACGCGTACCGTAGAGGACGTCGGCCTCCTGGGAAAGTCGGCTCCGAAGAGAGTGAAGAAAATCTCTTCGAAGCGCGGAACAAAGGAAAACGTCCCCCAAGAAATCCAAGAGGATTCTAGGAGAGGCTTCCTCGCCAAAGGCTCTTTCTACCGCAAAGAGAACCGCGGTAAGATATTCAATGCCTCCTGTTACCCCAGGTACAAACCGGAATCACTTCTTCGTCGTACAGGGTGAAGGGAGCGAAGAAGAGGAAGATGACGTCCCTCTGATCCGCCGTAAGAGGAAGACGATCGCCTCCCTATCTAGCGAAGTCTTGTCTTCGCCCGCGAGACCAAGAACGACCACAGCGGGCCCCACGACCACTAATAACCCTGAGGTTGCGGGTGAAGTCCCAATACCTGAAGCTCAGGAGGCTTCAAGATTAGCTACCCCTCTTCCCCTAACAGAAGGGGTGACAGTGGTAAGATCCTTCACAGTCTTGGTGATCGTTATTTGTCCATGAACATCAATTGAGCAGTGCTTGTGCAGGAGGAAGAAAATATCCCCTCCGTCCGCCACGAGGCGATTGCTGCCAGCCCTGGGGCGGCGAGCACTCCGCTCCTGATGCCTGGGGCGAAAATGACAGAACAGGACACCGCGACCACCAGCAACCCCGCGGTCGCAGATGAAGTCCCGATGCCTATGGTCCAGGAAACACCTGGTCCAAAGGTTGTATCCCTACCGGCCAAGGAGGTCACGCAGGTAAAGGTCATCCCAGCCTCAGTCTTTATCATTCCTCATGCGCATGTTCATAAATTTGTACATACAGGGAGAAAAAGATAGGGTCCTCTTCACGAAGAGGATGACCAGGACGAACGACGACTGTCCCCTTTTCCTTGGGGAACCCTCTTCGAAATCCCAAAAATTGGAGGGAGTCCGAGTAAGGTAAGAAATCTCCCTTGTCGGGACAAGGTTAGATCACAAAATCTCAACTGATGTCACTTCCTTTTGCTTAGGCACAGAGATTCAGTGCCCAGCCCTTCAACGGCCTCGGCCAGTGTTGGGGCTTCCCCTACGACCGAAGTCTCAGGGGAGCAATGCTCCATCCCTTCGGTCCGAGAAGTCGTTCGGGCCATGGTAGATAGGCTATCTATAGAAGTCCAATCGGATGTATTGGAATCTGCTGCCTTAGCAAAAAATAAAAACCAGCGGGGAGAATCATCCGCTGCACCTGCTGGGGATAAGGTGAACACAGTGGTTCAACCTTCGGTTGCACCAAGAAAACTCTCATTCCGGGAGTATGTCGAGGTACGCCGAACACCCCTTATGGTTTTTGTGCTAGCATGAGAGCATTTGTGTTTTGAAACTGATCTCCCTCCTCGTCATAGGAAATGACCCACATGGTGACCATGTCGATGGCTATGATGGATAGCATCGAGGCTACAGAAGAAGAAACAGGTGGCCTGCAGCGGTAAGGAAGACATTTCTTTGCTCGTTTGAATGCAAGTCCTAATCTTGGTAATCATTTCTTCTGTCACAGAGAAAATGCTTATTTGATGAAGAGCCTCGTTGATTGGGAAAACCAGGAGTTCCGAGCAGCCACCCACATCTCGTTCCTGGAGAGCGAACTCCAGAAATTGCGGTCACAGCTCTCCTGTAAGCATACTTTTGTCCAAGGTAAAATAATTTCGTAGCATGAACTGTTTGTAATGGCCTCGTGTCGCAGCGCGAGACGACCAAATAAGCCGGCATGATCAAGAGAAGGAAAATCTCCAAGCGACCATCGACTCTGTTCGCAGGGAGAACAAAGATTTGAGTACGTCAATCTCAGCCTGCAGCAATGCTCAAGGAAACATCTTCGAGAAACTGAAGATGGTGGCCGGTCTACTGAGGGCTGATGTGGTCGAAACTGCGGTGGACGACCTTAGCCTTAGCGACTGGACCACACTGATCGCGACCCAAGCGGAGTCACTTCTCGAATATCTTCCTGAAGATACTAGGCGGCAAAAAGAGGCAATCAAATCAAGGGTTCGATCAGCAGCCTCCGCCATCCTCTGCCTACTTCATCTTCGCCATGGTCCAGATCTTGATCTGAACACAGCAGCGGAAGAGGTAGAGGTCGAGAGTGAAGACCAGCTTGGGTCTATTATGGAGGAAGTCAAGCCTCTTGTAGAGAAAATCTTGAATGATCTCACCATAATGTAAATTCTTGCACTTGTACAAATACAATTTATACAATGCGAATGCATGCTATTTTTGTTTAAAAAGGAAACACTTCTCTTTGTTTCATGTTGCGACCATATTCCCCTAGTCCCCGCCTGTGATTATGTATACTGAAGACTTAGTATTGTGAGCACAGGATAAATATATGTGTAGAGACGACAAGGGATACTCGACCAAGCTAATAATCATATTGAACACAATATCCAACCTTATTGCAAACCGGCAGCCACCCTGATGATCAAGGACATGCCAGCAAGCCCCGTGTGTGTTGAGAAACGGCTTATTGAGGGATATCTTGTCTGGAAGTGATCATGAGATCGGCCAGCGAACCTGATCAGGATATTGTAGCAATATAACCATCAGCGACCATCCCCCGAGCCAGACTCGTTACATATACGGGCAAAAGAGGAATAATCCACATATGAAACAACTAAACGAACCTGTTTTGTTAAACCATGCTAATTGAAAAGGAAAAAGGAATTGGGTACTTACACATAAAACTTGCGTAGTTGGTCGATGTTCCAAGTATTAGATAAGATTCGACCATCCTCCATCGCTAACCAAGTTGATCCTGGTCGTGGCACTGAAACAACAGTGTAGGGGCCTTCCCATTGTGGGGAGAACTTGTTGCGACTAGATTGGTTTTGTATTCTATGCAAAACCAGATCGCCCACGTGAAGACTACGTGGTCGCACCCTTTTGTCATGGTACTTGCGCAAAGCTTGCAAGTATACCGCGGACTTAATCAGAGCTCGATCACGTTTCTCTTCTAAGAGGATGAGATCTTGTACTCGTTGTCTGTTCTGATCAACCTGTTCAAATTGATCTGTCCGGACAGAGCCAATACTGATTTCCATAGGTAACACGGCCTCAGCCCCATATACCAGATGAAATGGCGTCTCACCGGTGGCTTGACTAGAAGTAGTACGTAGCGCCCACAGAACGGTGTAGAGCTCGTCTATCCAAGCTCCCGAGCGTGTCCTAAAGCGAACAAAAACACGTTTTTTGATGCCCTGCAATATTTGCCCGTTGGCACGTTCAACGGCACCATTGCTCTGCGGATGAGCTACAGAGGCAAAGCACACCTTCATTCCAACCTGATCGTAGTAATCCAGAAAGAGACCACTAGCGAATTGGGAACCATTATCAGTGATGAGACGATTTGGAACACCGAATCGAGCCACAATGTTCTTATGGAAGAACTTTTGTGCTGCCGCAGCAGTAATGTTGCGTACTGGTTCGGCCTCAATCCACTTTGTAAACGTGTCAATGGCTACGAACAGGAACTTGTATCCATTGGTCGCTTGTGGCATAGGACCGACAATGTCCATCCCCCAGACCGCGAAGGGCCATGAAAGAGGAATGGTTTGTAGGGCATAGGAAGGTTGATGAACCTGTCTTGCATGAAACTGACACTGAGGACATGTCTTGACCATATTCTTGACATCATCAAGTGCCGAAGGCTAATAAAATCCTTGTCGGAAAGCTTTGCCGACCAGTGTACGATATGACGCGTGCGCACCGCATACACCGTCATGAATTTCTCTCAAGAGGGATTTGCCTTCCTCTTGGGACATACAGCGCATAAATACTCCTTGAGTACCTTTCCTGTACAAAACTCCTTCTATGAGCTTGTATAGATGCGCCTTTCGAATTAACCGATCGCTTTCAGTTTCATCCCCGGGCAAGGTCCCATGCTCGAGATAGACCCTCAATGGATGGGTCTAATCTCGTTCCTGTCCGAGGTTGGCAACATAGACTGTTACCGAATCATCCTCAACCGTAGTCATGATCGAAGGATGTTCCAAGTGTTCGACGAACACTCCTGCCGGAGCTGATGTGCGTGAGGGCCCAATTTTGGATAATTGGTCTGCGAGAATGTTGTCCTTTCGCAGGATGTATTGGACTTCGAAATGACTGAAGTGTTTTTCCAATCTCCTCACTTCCCCCAGGTAATGAGCCATTGTCTCATTGGAGGTGCTGTACTCCTTGCTTACCTGGTTTACGACCAGCTGTGAGTCTCCCCTCACCACTAATCGATGGACTCCGAGGAATTTTGCTGCCCAGAGCCCTGCAAGAAGACCTTCATACTCCACTGCGTTGTTGGTCGCAACAAAGTGTAGTTGAAAGACAAACTTCAGCTGTTCGCCCTGAGGCGTAACTAAGACCACACCAGCCCCGAGTGTTGAAAACTACGAGAGCTGTCAATGTACATTGTCCAGTGATCAGGGCATTCCAATTCTTCGGGCGCCTGCGCGGGTGGCTCAGGATTAGTCCATTCGACCACGAAGTCGGCCAGGAACTGAGACTTGACCGCGGTGCGGGGCGTGAAATAGATGTCGAATGCTCCGAGTTCAACAGCCCATTTAGCGATCCGACCAGATTTCTTTGGATTGCGGACAATATCTCCCAATGGAAAAGATGAGGGTACTGTGATCTTATGTGCTTGGAAGTGATGTCGTAGCTTACGGGAAGCCATCAGTAGCGTGTAAAGTATCTTCTGGATCTCAGGATATTGCTCTTTAGGGCCATGAAGTACTTCGCTTATGTAGTAGATGGGTCTGTGCACACCTTCTCTATCTGCGATCAGGATAGCGCTGACCGCGTGTGGTGTGGCCGCCAAGTAGAGAAGTAATGGTTCTCCCTTGTGGGGAGAAACCAAGCCGGCGGACTGGACAGATATGCCTTGACCTCCTGAAATGCCTTTTCGGCCTCATCGGACCATGTAAAGATGTGATGTTTGCGCAGGGCTTTGAAGAACGGTAGTCCTCTTTCGCCTAGTCGTGATATGAACCGGCTTAATGCCGCCATGCGACCTACCAGGCGTTGAACGTCCTTGATGGTCGAGGGAGACCTCATATGTTCGATAGCCCTGATTTTTTCAGGATTGACCTCGATTCCTCTGGAACAAACAAGAAAACCAAGAAGTTTCCCTAATGAGACCCCGAAAGAACATTTCTCCGAGTTTAATTTTATTCCAAATCGATTTAAATTATAGAAGGTTTTGGCAAGATCGTCTACATGAGACAATCTTTTTGAACTTTTTACAACCAGGTTGTCTACGTAACCTTCAAGATTACGGCCCATCTGGGAAAGAAAGGTCTTTTGCATCAAGCGCTGGTATGTGGAACCTGCGTTCTTGAGACCGAACGGCATTCTGACGTAGCAGTAGGTGCCGAACAGGGTGATGAAGGCAGTTTTCTCTTCATCTTCTTCTGCCATGCTAATTTGATGATATCCCGAGTAAGTGTCCAGGAAACTCATCAGTTCGTAACCCGTAATTGAATCAACCAGTTGGTCGATGCGTGGAAGGGGGAAGTCATCCTTCAGACATTCACTATTGAGGCTGGTATAGTCGACGCACATGCGCCACTTTCCATTTGACTTGCGGACCATGACCGGATTTGCAGGCCATTGCGGGTGATCGACTTCACGAATAAACCCGGCCTTTTGGAGTTTATCCAACTCCTCTCGGATGGCTTCCTACCGATCAACAGTAAAACGCCTGAGCTTCTGCTTTATTGGTCGCTGTCCAGGTCGAATTGCTAACCTGTGCTCAATTACTTCCCTTAGGACACCGGGCATGTCGGATGGTTTCCACGCAAACACATCTGCGTTAGCCTGGAGGAAAGCAACGAGCTCGAGTTCCTATTTGTCATCCAGGCCTGATCCAACCCGAATTGTCTTGGTTGGATCATCTGGGTACAATGGAACCAGTTTGAGTGTTTCGTCTAGTCGAGGAGCAGCCTTGATCGTATCAGTGGACATTGTGGCGATCTGAGTGTCTCGGAGGGGAAGTTGGTCCACCATCTCCAGGGATAGCCGATCACACGTTGCGACTACCTCGGACAGAGATAACACCCTTGGGGCCAGGCAACTTGCCACACTGGTAAGCATAGTGCGTAGCCATCATGAACGTAGCAAGAGTTGGCCTGCCAAAGATTGCGTTGTAAGCTGAATCACAATCAATTACATCAAAAGTAACTAATTCTGTTCAGAAGTTATCTGGTTCTCCCAGCGTGACCGGGAGCACCACCTGTCCCAATGGCATCATGGAGGGACCAGGAATTATCCCATAAAATGGATGGATTATGGGCTTAATTTTCGAACGAGGGATTTGCATCTCGTCGAGCGTCTTGACCAATAAGATGTCCAAGGAACTACCTCAGTCGATCAAAACTCTTTCGACTCTCGCATTGCTGATAATCGGGGTAATACCAGAGGAAGCCTTAATGGTCGAGTGAGCCCCACAGGACAATCAGAGCGATCAAATGTCAACGATGTGTCCGACCAACGGGGGTACTGAGGTTCCCCAATGGAAGTCTCCGTTTGGTTAACCTCTCGATAAAAGGCTTTAAACTGCCTCTTAGAAACAAAAGAGGAGGAACCTCCGAAAGTAACATTAACATGATTACGAGGTACTTGGTAAGACATCTCTTCATCCCCGTCGGTGTCTCTCAGCCCGCAAGCTTGCTCCTCAGTTGGTAAGGTCGGCATAGGTCCTGTCCCTGGTAGAAGTCATCCAACTGCTTCAACCAACTCCTGCAATTTTTGAGGTCGTGGGCTGCGGAGTTGTGGAGCGAACACCACTTCTTGCCTTCCTGCGGGTTAGTTGACTTCTTTGGCTGGTCGGCATTGCGACCACCAGAAGTAGTTTTAGTCTAAACAAATGCTTGTTACCTTTGGTCGATGGAGGCTTCTCTGCGACCGCGACCTCTCGGTACTGTCCAGATCGACTCCTTTTTGACTTCTTCGACCTGCCGCCTGATGAAGATTTTGGCTTCTTGCTTGAATCTTCCCTTTTAACGTCCTTAAGACCTGGTTGAGGCAGTAGGTTACCCTTATCAACCATCTGATTCTATTCAACAGCCTCAGCTGCGTCAGAATATCGATCAGCCATATCAAAGAGATCGGCTATTGATCGAGGAGGATGGATGAGCAAATCTTCGGTGAATCTCTGATACCGAACGGCGTGTTTAAATGCCCTGATAACGGAGCTATCAGATATGTTCGGGATGGTATTTCTCACCCCAACAAATCTCTTGACAAACTGACGAAGGGTTTCGGTTGAAGTTTGCCGTAGTAGATGGAGGTCGTCCTCTTTACCCGGCTTCTATAACAATTTTGGAAGTTGTTGAGGATGGCATCACACAATATTTCCCAGTTATAGATCGAACTCTCAGGTTGATTGAACAACCAGGTTCTTGCCGGTCCTTCGAAGACTGTAGGCAGATAGTTGGCCATGACCCGGTCATCTCCACCTTCTGCCTGGATGGCAGTAATGTAGATTTGGAGGAACTCGGACGGTTTGTGAGTTCCATCGAACCTCTCTATGGCCCCTGGTTTAAACTTGTCTAGCCAAACGACCGCACGAAGGCCAGGCGAGAAAGCTTTACAACCAACATAAGGGCCGTGAATTGACTTGCGACTCTCGACTGGTCACGGGTGACCTCTGGCAATGGAGAAGTCACTCGTGGTCCCAAGTAAGAGTGGATAGGAATTCGTTCCCTATCACGAGAATCCTCCGCCCGTCTGGCTTTGTCCTGCCGAGACAGAACGGGTGGCGGGCGCTTCGTCTACCAGAACCAGAGTTAGAGTATTCTCGGTTATGAGAACGTGTCACCGACCGTGAAGAAGCTGTTGGGGTCGCCTCAGATGCGACCTCATCCAACCTCTCCGCCAGGATTCTGGTGAAGGCCGGTTTCTGTGCATCTGTGACCGTAGGAGGAAAATTACGCAGCACCTCTGTGATAGATCGAAGCCGGCCAAGCGTACTTCTCCTAGGGGCAACAGGTGTTACCGTTTCCTCGTCCGCCGGGAAACGCTCCGAGGGTAAGGACGGTGTCTGGTCGCGTCTGCGACCACGTGATCGCCGAGAAGAACTCAGAGCAGCATCATAATGAGCCTGCGCATTTTGAAGAGCCTCTAGGGCTGTTCTGCGAAGTTCGTTGTCTTGTTGCTCATGATCTTGGTCTTCCTTCAGTTTGCGTTCATGTTCTTCCCTAGCAGCCCGTTGATCGGGAGTTTCTTCCGATAAGGCAGCGAACTGTCTAGGGAGCGAGGTCGCCGAGGGAGAAAACATCTCCGTTTGTTCTAAGTCAGACTCGAAATCAAAGAGAAGATGGAGGTTATCCGGGACAAACCTCCTCGGGCTGATATCCTGGTCAACATCATTCTTACCCTCAGCAGGGTCGTACGATGGACCGGATTCAACCTCTAATGCATTAAGAACCTCAGTTGGCTCTGGCTCTGCGTTGGTCGCCTCCTGGTCGATAGACATGACCTGAGTGGTTGAATCGACCCCCGGGATGTCTTCGCCTCCGGTTTCCTCCATCGGAACAACATCACTAGGTGAAGGCATCCGGATGTGGGCATAATCCTCGAGATTGAAGTCGTTCTCGGAATCATATGCTCCAGCCATGGTTCACCGAACCTCCGGATGAAAATTAGGACGCCTTGAGAAAGACCTCACGGTGGGCGCCAACTGTCGACGATTCGGACTCGGGGTCCTCTGTCGAACTTATGTAGAATTTTGTGAGTTGTGAGACCTTTCAGGGTGTCCCTTCGGGAAGGGATGATGAACCAAAGTCTGAAGCACAGAGAGATTTAGAAAGGTTCGGGCCCTCGATGGTGGGAATAACAGCCCTACGTCCTGTTAGGATTTCACTATATGTAAGATTACAAGGTTTTGGAAAGAGTCTTCACAGGCGAAGAGTCTTCACAGGCGAAGATTCTTCCTATGTGATTATATAGAACACTACTAAAGTGCCCTATGAAAGCTAGTAGATTTAATCTAATGTCTTCTATTGATTTTCCGATCCGTTGTCGATCTCCTCAATTTCATGCCCCTCATTTTGATGCATTGGCTTACCCTTTTATACTGGTCGAAAGGGCGCCAAGGCATAACGGCTTCAAACAGTTGCTCGGGTGCAGTTTTGGCAACTGCACTTAACCTCCACGCAGGCTTAACACGTGTAATTAAGGAATAACTGCACGTATTAACCTCCTGACGGTTGTCTCCGCACGTGGAGGAATCTTCGGGATACTCGGGATATGCTTGTTGTAGAGTCTAAGTAATCCCGCGTCTCCTGGTCAAGAATTCTCTGACCGTGTATTGTCTACAGTCATCTGACTGCGTATCATCTGCAACCTTCTGTCCGCGTATCGCATATGGGCTTCTGACCGTGCACTATCTGCGGCCTGATCGCATAAAGCCTGCGATCATGTGTCCACGCTTCCCAGAGCAGCTTGAGATCATATAAATGGACACTTATCTGGTTCAAATCCATCTTGAACCAGACGTGTATTTATTCTGAACTAGCTCGGGTAACAATCCTCGTCACGTACCTCAGCCCGTATCTTCTCGGAGAGGTCCGCTTCATTTTCCTTCCAGGAATGGGCCTTCTTCCTCGGTGGAGCCGGATCTGCGAAACCGGCCTTCCACGATACAATGGCTCCCACGGTCCATGTCCACCCGGGATGCTCCTTATTTCATAGAGCCCGGGTGAGGATGTCGTTCTCCCTCTGCGGGGTAAACAATCCCTCCATTGCCTCCTTCTCAAAAGAGATCTGTTACATTTAAATGTACCTTGTGAGACAAATACATATATACACTTGTGCGCACACAGTTTACGAGATTAGCCAACTTACCATTCGCTTCACAACGTCGGCGTCCCTAGGGTTTGCGAATTGCACAGACCCCGTGGACGACACGGACCCTCTCCCCCTCCACCATCGCTTGCACCTCGCATCCCGGATCTCGGAGAGCGGCAACTCAGGGGAGTCGATGACAGAATTTTGCTCGTCTTCCTTCTTCCACTGGTCCTCCTTCCCCGCATAGCCCCGGGATCCGAGCCGATGCGGGTGGTCGTTCCTCTTCTGGATCGCCTTATTCTTCTCACTAAGGGCCTTGAACTCCTCGGTCCCCTTCTGCTTGGTGAATTCCTCCCATACCTCCTCCGATATGAAGGGGTACTTCTCACAAGGAGATTTCCCCGCAGCGAGGAAGTTACTGACGAGCCAGCTCTTAAAGGTTTTCCATGTTCCGTTCATGTCCTTCAAGCAGGCCGTCCTAGGTTTATCGTCGGGGATGTTCCACTTAGCTTGTTTTCAAACAATGCATACAATTAATCACGAGTTAGTTAAACTTTAGTATAAGCCAAGAGAATGTGCTTATGAAAGAGTTCAGTGATTTCAGTTAATTTAACCTTCACTTCCGCCCACAACCTATCCCTCTCGTTCGCCGTCACGTCCTTCCAGCTCTGGACGGTGCTCTTCACCCTTTCTTTCACCAACAGTCCAACGTAGGCCGCGTACTTTCCCAGCATTCTTTCCGATTGGCCTCCCAAATTGTTGAACTCACAAGAAAGATCCTTGCATTTGGCCAAACGGCCCAACGTCATCGCGCCTTGCCCCACCCTCTTGCGCTGGGATGAACCAGCTGCATCTTCAGTTATGTTGGCCCTAGTCGAACCACTACTACCATCCGATGAAGACGACGACATGTCTTTCCCTACAAAACCATCAACAAACCATCAAAAATTTAATGGAAACACAAACCAAATCATTTTACAAAGCAAAAGGACCTATTTTAAATATTTTTTCTATCGGTAAACACAGAAACTATCAATAGAAGATAAGATTCTATTTCTGAGCATTTTCATCTACACATTTTCATATAAGAACCAGGCAACATATGGCAATTAATTCTTCTTGGTGTTCCATAACTCAGTTCAGGATTGAAGACTAATTAGGGCTACTAAAGGGATGTCCGAAGAAAATAGTACTAAAAGACATGCAAAAATTAATTGCTGAAGTGTTCAGCAATTTTTCTATCGGTAAACACACGAGATACTGATAGAATATAACAATATTTTCTATCGGCAAAGATATGAGATACCGATAGAACATAACAATGTTCTCTATGTGTCTATGGAATATTGTTGATAAGCCGCCATTCTCTGGCATCACATAATCTTGGTTTAAGTCAACATTCTCCATGATTTTCTATACTAATATTCATGGGCCAGCATTATTATTTCACACATAAATATGCACACAAGCATCTAAGTGCCACTGTGCATAATCTAACAAACCTAATGCTAATGGAATATAAAGATATTGAAGTAGCACAGAAAGTAGGTCACATAACATGGTTTATAGCACCCTCTCTTGGTTATCTTTAGCATTACCTGTATGCAAATCATCAGGACTTCACATCTATTAGGTTGGGAAAAGTCATGTATAAGCATTTGAAACATATACATCGAAGACCCATCCACATTGCCACATATTCATACCAAGTGAGTCAAAATTCCCAACCAAACTAGTACATTGCATGGCTCATGTCCTTTTAAATCCAAAGTTTTAATACTTGTTCAGAAATCTTTTCTATCGTTAAACACATGAGCTGCCGATAGAACATAACAATTTTTTCTATCGGCAAATACAGGAAATACTGATAGAAGATGTGTAAGAACACCTCCAACATATAAAGTGCATTACATGGCAGTTGGATACAATTGATCACACATACAGCAGTATAGATAATTTAAAACCTCAAAATAGGTTCATTACAGCACTAGAACATATTATGTTAACCCTAATTTAAATCAACATTGCATGTGGAATTTACATAATCCAACACAATAGGGAACCCTAGTTTAATTCCAAAACTTGAAGAATTAGTACATACAAAACACTAAGATCAAATAAGGAAGATGCTGGAAAAAGAACAACGAAATAGGGTATTTTACGGCGATCAGTTGTGGTGATGGAGAGGCAGTGTAGAACGCAGCGGCGGCCGGCGAAGGACGAAAATATGGACCGATGGCAGTGGCGAACCAGTATCCAGGAGGCGATCGCCGTGTGGGAGTGAGGAAGTAAGTGGTCACTGCTGAGGTTGTGGTTTTCGCGCTCGAAGAGACACAGTGCTATAAGTTGGAACGGTTCAACTGGAGGGAAACTCAAGGGCCATGTTTAATAAAGTAGTGGATGCCCTTTTCTATCGGTACAAACAACAAAATACCGTCAGACTAATGGTTTTATTCTAACGGTACAACAAAATAATACCGATAGAACAAGTAAATTTTTCCCAGAGTAATTTTTGAAGTGGGCAGGGCATTGGAAAATGATGTTTTAGGGAATGTGATTTTTGAAGAGCTTAATTTTTGAAGAAGCAAGAGGCTGCAATAAGTTATGTACATGTACATGCATCCTCTTAAAACTGATGTGTTAAACCCTAGCCTGACGAAATTAACACTAATTAACCTAGCTAACTACACAATACAAGCTAGTGAGCTCCTAAAACATGAGGCCTTTCTAGCTAGCTCCCACGCTTGGAGCTACAAGCTTGGAACTACACAATACAGCTAGCTTGCAAGTAGAGAGGGAGGGAGATCTAGAGGGAGAGAGAGATAAGTGATGACAATTAAGCTTACATTAAAGAGAGGGGTCCAATCAACTTCCTTCCAGCTTGCCCTGATCACCCTAGCAGTGTAGCTGCGAGCGTGGAACTCTTATCACAAACAGAGGGACACAGAGTGCAACAGATAAAAATAGCAGCTCAGCAATGGTCGAGTGTGGTTTTATTTATACTGGACCTATTTCTAACGGTAAATGCACGAAATTCCCGTTAGACTAAGTGCGGGTAATTTTGTACACACATATTCTATTGGTACAAACACACATATACCGTTAGAAGAGGTACTGGTACATTGCTGAATAGGTACAGGTGTTGTTCTGTCAGTAAATATGTGTATTTACTGTTAGAAGATATACTGGTACATGGCTGAAACAAAAAGCAAGCTGGGTAATGCATGACACAGCAATCTAAGTGCACAGATGCACACCAGTTATCACATTTAAGTCCATGCCTGAGGCACATAAGCAAATACAGGTGTTGTTCTATTGGTAAATATGTGTATTTACCGTTAGAAGAGGTACTGGTACATGGTTGAAACAAAAAGCAAGCTGGGTAATGCATGACACAGCAATCTAAGTGCACACATGCACACCAGTTCTGACATTCAAGTGCATGCCTGCGACACATAAGCAAATACAGGTGTTGTTCTATCGGTGAATATGTGTATTTACCGTTAGAAGAGGTATTGGTACATGGCTGAAACAAAACCAAACTGGGTAATGCATGACACAGCAATCTAAGTGCACACATGCACACCAGTTCTCACATTCAAGTGCATGCCTGAGCCACATAAGCAAATACAGGTGTTGTTCTATTAGTAAATATGTGTATTTGCCGTTAGAAGAGGTACTGGTACATGGCTGAAACAAAACCAAACTAGGTAATGCATGACACACATGACACCAGTTCTCACATTCAAAGAATCATATCTAAACACAATGTAACATCAAATAGATTTTAACTAGAAGATAAAGAAATATTTCAAGAGATGCTAATTTGTAGATTAACTAGGAGACTCAAAAATACTTTTCTTAGGTACTTACTTGGTACTTCATCTTGACAAAGAAATTAAAAATCTCTACTTACATGAGATCTTGATTTGCCTCCATTCCTTTAAGAAAATGCAAGAGGAAACATAAAAAGTGAGTACTATTTAAACTCATTCTAGTTAATGGCTGAAACAAAAGCAAGCTGATTTATGTATGACATAGCAATTTAGGTACAAACATACACATGCCAGTTCACAAATTCAAGTGCATGTCTGAAACAGCAGTACAAATACACACCCACCTACCAATACAATTAAATACACAAATACTCCCATGTACACATTCAAGTTCATGTTCCAAATAGCAATACATGATACACAACTATACAATAATATACAAATACAACAATTCACACATTCGATGTATATTAGAAAAATCACGTCTGAAATTAAAAACATATCGTCACGAGGACCCAGTGGCCATACATTTTACATAAAAGAGAACCTTTGCAAGTTGCGACAATGCAACTACCGACTACAAGTTAGACCTAATACATCACAAATTCATTCATCCAAAACAGCAAATGTTTGAACCACATTGGACTTAACCATAGGAGTTCAGTTCAAAGACGCCCGAGGAGCTGGAACTGTCGTCGAGTTACATTTGTATTGGTGATTTCCTCGGACTCAGACTCAATCAACTCAACTCCATTAACGAAAAGAATGGCTGTGCAAATGACAGCAATTCTTCTTCTCCAAGCAGGTAAGCATATGGCCACAAGCTGGTGCATGCAAAAAAATGGCTGAAACACGATACAAATGTAAGATGCTTTCTATAGGTCCTGAATTGAAAAACACGCCGGGCTTGAGGATCTTCTCGACCGAGCCAACCAAGATCTCGCCCTTCACGTGCTTCCAACTCTCGACGGTGATCTTCACCATTTCTTTCCAGCTCTCGACGGAGATCTTCACCGTTTCTTTCGCCAACAAGACAATGTAGGCAGCGTACTGCGATGAAGAACCGTGAAATACGTTGCCCCTCATGAGCATCATCCAAGGACTTGCACAGATCATAAATAGGCATTCTAGAGCAAATTAAGATTGTTTACTGTTTCTTAAATGACTCCCTATCGGAGAAAGACTACCAACTGAAGGTTAGGTTGTGCTTCATCATAGTAACATCAACTTGCAACTGGAGATCAAGATATTACATTTCTACTCTATTTCATCAGAAGAAATTACCTTGCCAATATTCATATATTAATTATTTAATGAACTTTTTACATTCACTTGATCATTGAGCAAGCTAGTTGGCATTTGACTATGTTATTGGCATTGAACAACCTACAGAGAAGATCAAGATATTTGTGTATCTCATGATATTTGTAAATATCTTGACATTAATGATCTTTCAATTTCATGATCTTTCAATTTCAATTTCAACTTCAATTTCAATTTCAATTTCATGATCTTTCAATTTCATTTTCAATTTCATGATCTTTCAATTTCAATTATTACTAAGTCCAAGTTGGCATTGAGCAACCTACTGAGAGATGAAGATATTACATTTATACTGTTATTGGCATTTCACTATGCATGTTAGATAACGTTTGTCTTGCAAATATATCCTGATAATTTTCTTCATTTGATAGGATCAGCAAGCAATTGAACATTATCTGTCCCACAGTGATATTATTTAGTTGTTTTACTAAAAAACAGGAACAAGACACCATACATAATCATATTGAAAAGAAGACACATCAAAATGAAGGATACAAAAATTGCAGGATAATTGCCATAATCGGATTAGAATAATCTACAATATTGCCGAAATTTTACGTGCATTGCTTGCCATACCAAAATCTAGTGGGCGTCGATGGAGGTGCGGAGGTGCACCGGTCACCGGTAGAGGCGCACCGGCCGTCCATGGAGCTTACGGGTTAGGGCTACTGTAACATCCCAGTTTTTGGCTATCTTTTCTGCTTACGAGTCAGCATATCTTCTTTGGAATCCCTGGTGTCTCAACCCTATTTTGATCTTAGGTATGCCACTACCTTAACCTAAAAAGTTGGCAGCTAAACTTCATCTCCCAGATCATTTTCACCTTTCAGTCCAAAAGTATTTCAGTTTAGTCCTTTTCAGAATTTTCAAAAAGCCCAAAAAGGCTAAAAGTCCCAGATTATCTCCAAATTCAAATATGATCAAATGGTTGTCTCTCTTTTGCTTTTCTGAACGTTTTTCCCTTCTGGAAGAACTCAAGAATCTCAACCGAAACCCTAGTTTCAGCCCCGACAAAAAAAGTCAAACCCTAATTACCCTATTTTACCCTGTTTTCGATTTTTGTCGAGACCCTCAGATCTTATCGAATTTTGCCATTTTCCCTGCTGGATGAGTCCAAGTATTTTGGTAATACTCATCTGCAAAATCAGATTGCAAATCAGCCCTTCAGAATCCCAAATTTGCAATCAGGTCCTGAATCCCGAGAAGAACCTTCGCAATTCAGTCCAAACCCTCACAAATCAGCCCTTTGCCTCGCAAACAAGTCCCTGGCTTCTTTTCTTCGACCACGACCAGAGCCCGTGTGCACGACCACGACCTGAGGATGTTCGACCGCGATTGCTGCCACCGTTCGCCGTGAACCACCGTAGCCTTCACCGCCGGCCAGTTGTGCCTCCGCCAATGGCCAAATCCTACGTGACCGCACGTGCTCACGTCGCGCCAAGAAGCTCCACCGTGGCGACGACCGGAGACCGTAGTTTCACCGTTCACGCGCGCGTGCCTGCCATTGTCAGAGCTTTACTGCCACATGGCTGCCTTGCCGAGACTCGCCAACCCGTCGTTCTGCTGAATCCAGGTTTCGTGCGATACTGCGTCTCTGGCAGAGCTCCCGCCGTGTCCCAATGCACCTCGCTAACCGCTCCGGCGCCTGAGAGCATCTCCCCGTCGATCTGCTGCCGCTCCCGAGGACTCAACCCCACGGCTATATAAAGCCCCCTCTCGCCAGTGCTTCACTCCACACCCACACTTCTCCAGCAACTCGAGACTTAGCTCTAGAGCTTGCCGTTGCCGTTGCCGTGCCTTCGTCTTCTTCCCCGACGAGTCGCTTCTGGAGCTCACGGTGCCAGCCTCGACCGTTGCTTCTCACTCCAAACCAAGGCCACCAGTAAGCTTCCCTCATTCCCCTGTACGTGTCATAGCATTTAATTGAACTCCGACGAGACCTAGCGTCGGCGATCGCCGAGATTGCCTGTTGCCCTGTTCCCCTAATGCCGAGTGATTCAAGCCAAATTGATCCTCGTGCTAGTAGAGAAAAGTGATCAGTAAGCTAGGAGGAGTGAGCCTGCAAGATTGGAATCATCAATTTTGCCCCGAGCATCAAATCCCCAAATTCGAGCTTCGGCAGTTCGCCAGAGAATGCCGCCGTGCTTCTCCAGCCATCCCCTGGCAAAATTGAGCACACCAGTAGCATCGTGATGACCCCTAGATGCTTCCCGAGAGTGGAATTGAGTTCAAATGCTCTAGATCAAAAGTTCCCAAATCGCTGCCTTCGTCTTCGGCTCCGATCACCGGAGTTTGTTTTCTGGCCGAACCAGCTGATGCAACCTTGTTATCTAGCTAGGCCTCAACCCCCTGAGTATTTTACTCCACTGGATCGAACCCTGAATCGGCCTGGATCAAAAGTTATGATCATGCCAAGTTTTGTCCAGAACCATGTCTGTGCCGTGTCACCACCGTCCAGCCACTTTCTGTCCTTGAGTATGTTGAATGATTTGTTCCTGTCATCAAGGCCTAAACCCCAGGCAAAGTTGTGCATCAATCGGTGCCCTAGGTCAAAAGTTATACAATGCCCTAGTTTCTGGCCATGTCCAGCACTATGTCAGTGCATGTCCACCAGTGGCATTGGATGATTTAGACCTGTTACATTTGAGCTATTGAAATGCCACTTTGTCCATTAAGTCTTTTGAGCCATGTTCTACAATATACCCTACTATCACATCTCCAGAAAACAGACCTAGAACCAATTTAGGGCTATGTCAATCCATGAGCCGAATGTCAGCCCTTCGACATTCAAATCCTTTTGAGCCCATCTCTTGGATCAACATCAAGTGACCTTGCCCAAATCCTTTCCCCTGCATACATGATATATTTACGTATTATTTTCTAGTACTTGTATGCTTATATAGTGTGTATGTGTTGTTCGTGTCCGCCGTGGAACCAGAAGTTGAAGGTGCAGAAGAGAACTTCGAGGATTCATCTGAGTAGCTAGACCCATCACTGCAAGGCAAGTCTCAATCCCTTGATCATGTCTAGCCTAATATTTTGAAAGGAAGTATGTTAGCTGTTTTCAAGTATATGCATGCCTTAGATAAGAGTTATGTTTCAATGAAATGATAGATATGACCTAAATAAGTGTAAAGCCCCTTTTGTGATTGATTATCCATGCACCCTTGTCACCCTACAATATCATGCTTAGGCTATGCTATGCTCAAGATTATATGTTAAATGTTGAATGGTCACATAGGAGAAAGGCATATTCAAAACCCCTTTTTGTGAAAGAAAATGTTATTGGAATCAATAGTGAGGATGGTTTGATTGGATGGTGCTGTGTGCGCACTGGGAATGTGAAAGACTCCTCACTAGAGATTCATAAGGACTAGAACCTTGTGTTGTGCTTCTATGCGGCATGAAAAACGTACCAACCACTTGCCCGGTTATGGGACGGGCGCAACTTAGTAGCTTTCTTTAGTATTAGCTTTTCCCTGCAATGGTTGTCGATCCGGTTTCTTGCAAGAACTGGTGGGCCGCTGAAGGCCATGAGTGATGTGAGTTCAGAAAAATCATGAGAGGAAAAGGTGGAAAGAAGGAAGACGCCCTATGCCAGATTAAGTCGTGCGCGGCTGTAATCAAGAGAGGCTATGTGTCTTGCGAGAACATAGACCCAGGCTAGGAAGTAAGGCAGTGGGGAGGACCCACAACGGTACTTGAGACTTAACTGTCTATTTACCAGGCAGCGAATTGTTAATGCTAGGACTGTAAACTGTTGTGTCATCTCGGCCTTGTCACATGCGTAAAAGTCGCATGGAGAGGTACCGACTTGAAAGCCGAATGATTGGTGGATTAAGGTGGTACACCTTTGCAAAGTTTAAAAAGTATCAGATACTCTGAGCTCCCAGGTTATGGAGTCTGCGCGCTGTGGATTCTATTCACGTCGATGTAGCACAAGTAGCTTTTGGAAAGTTTTTCACAAAATCTGAATAAAGTGGTGACTCATGGAAGACCACCACACACAACATTTTCTGAAAATCTAGCTTAGGGTTTTAAAAGCACCGCTTTCGAAAATAAAGATCTTTTCTTCAAAATAAGTGCGAAAATCTATTCTATATGTATGTAAAAAGCCAAAGAGCCATTCTTGAGAAATTCCCCCTCATCTAAATATACTTGCATTCTTATTTGGGACTTGTTGAGCACCATGTGGACAATGTGCTCACCCTTGCTTTTACAAACAAATTTAGAAGAAGGATTCATCGACCCTGAATCTTACGGTCTTGAACCTAATGTGGAACAAGAAGAAGAAACTGAAGACCCAGCTTGTTAGAGGGTTACGTACCAAAGTGGAGTCCGATGTGGAAAAGGCCCGTACAACACCGCTGCTGCTGAAGAAGAAGACTGATGAAGTCCTTTTGCTTATTATTACTGTTTCATTTTGTGCCGACCTTTGTGTCGAAAACTCCTTAATTTTGTATCAACATTTAAGTGCGTCATTTTGGCGCTAAGTTATTGTAATGTTGGTCCCTGTGATCAGCACTTGTTTTTAATTACTCGCATTTTTATATAATGCATCTTGTTGTTTTGAGCTGCAATGTACCATTTCTGAGTGCAACCCACCTGGGCGGTTGCCACCGGATTCCTCAAATGAGGGTCCCACAGCTACGAGCGCCCGATGAACTATTCGAATGAAAGAGACATACCAGGGTATTTATAGAACTAGATCAGTTCTATCGGTACACAACCGCCTACCTTTAGTAATTTGAGATCTCTTCTAACGGTATAAACGTACATTACCAATAGAATAAAACTATTTGTAGAAGGCGAACGGTTCTATCGGCACACTACATCCTACCGATAGGAATTTTTGGAGATATTCTGCCGGTATAAACATACATTACCGATAGAATAAAACTATTTGTAGAAGGAGAACAGTTCTATCGGCACACTACATCTTACTGATAGGAATTTTTGTACATATTCTATCGGTATAGACATACATTACCGATAGAATAAGACTAGTTGTAGAAGGTGAACAGTTCTAAGATATTTGTGCTATCTTCTAACGGTATAAACATACATTACCGATAGAATAAAACTATTTGAAGACGAACAGTTCTAAGGAATTTGTGATATATTCTAATGGTATAAACATACAGTACTGATAGAATAGAACTATTTGTAGCAGACGAACTATTCTATCGGTTCACAATAGGATACCGATAGGAATTTGTGATATATTCTAACGTTATATAAATACTGTACCGATAGAATAAAACTATTTGTAGAAGTCGACCAGTTCTAATGGTACACAACATCCTCCACTAGTACAGAAATACAGTCTACTAACCCCTATCTTCTATCGGTTATTAGCGAAACAGCAGAAAACTGATAGAAAATGTGCCTCGCGGTCATAAAAGCCCGACGGATGTATTTTCCCTATCGGTTTATAAGAAATTTACCGATAGAATAAATAGTATGATTTACTCTAGCGGTGATGAACATATTTTCCGTTAGAAGAGATGCATAAGTACTGACGGAATAATGTTGTGCGTCGATAGGACTGGTCGACTTCAACAACTAGACTTATTCTATCGCTACTGTATGAATATACCGACAGAGTATATTAAAAATTCCTATCGGCAATATGTAGTGCGCCGATAGAATAGTTGGCCTTCTACAAATATTTTTATTCTATCGGTAATGGATTCTTTTACCGTTAGAATATATAGAAAATTGCTTAGAACTGTTCGTCTTCAAATAGTTTTATTCTATCGGTAATGAATGTTTATACCGGTAGAATATTGCAAAAAATATCTTAGAACTGTTGGCCTTCTACAACTAGTAATATTCTATCGGCAATGTGCGTACACACCGATAGAATATGTACAAAAATTCCTATCGGTAATATTTATTGTACCGATAGAACCATTCGCCTTCTACAGATGTTTTTATTACTAACGGTATTTTGTTTTCGTACCGATAGAAAATATATATTTGTATAAATACACGGGTATGTCTCTTTCATTCTCACAGTTCATCTGGGGCTCGTAGTCCTAACCCGTAAGCTCCATGGACGGCCGGCGCACCTCTACAGGGGACCGCTGCACCTCCACACCTCCATCGACGCCCTCTAGACGTCGGCATCCCAAGGAAGGTACGTAAAATTTCTGCAATATTGTTAGATTATTCTAATCCGATTATGGCAATAATTCTGCTTTTTTTGTATCCTTCATTTTGATGTGTCTTCTTTTCAATATGATTATGATCTGTTCAGGTCCTTGGATGATGCTCGTGAGGGGCAACGTATTTCACAGTTCTTCATCGCAGTACGCTGCCTACGTTGGCTTGTTGGCGAAAGAAATGGTGAAGATCACCGTCAAGAGCTGGAAGGACGTGAAGGGCGAGATCTTGGTTGGCTCGGTCGAGAAGATGCTTAAGCCCGGCGTGTTTCTCAAATCAGGACCTATAGAAAGCATCTTACATTTTTTTGCATGCACCAGCTTGTGGCCAGATGCTTACCTGCTTGGAGAAGAAGAATTGTTGTTATTTGCACAGTCATTCTACACCATCACTACACAGAACAACATCTTGGAAGGTAGGTTCTTTTTGTTAATGGAGTTGAGTTGAGTTGATCGAGTTTGAGTCCGAGGAAATCACCAATGCGTACAAATGTATGTCGACGGCAGTTCCAGCTCCTCGGGCGTCTTCGAACTGAACTCCTATGGTTAAGTCCAATGTGGTTCAGACATTTGCTGTTTTGGATGAATGGATTTGTGATGTATCAGGTCTAACTTGTAGTCGGTAGTTGCATTGTGGCAACCTGCAAAGGTTCCCTTTTATGTAAAATGCATGTATGGGCCACTGGGTCCTCGTCGTGATCTGTTGTTAATTTCAGACGTGGCTTTTGTAATATACATCGAATGTGTGAATTGTTGTATTTGTATATTGTTGTATATTTGTGTATCATGTATTGCTAATTGGGACATGAACTTGAATGTGCAGGGAGCATTTGTGTATTTAATTGTATTGGTAGGTAGGTGTGTATTTGTACTGCTGTTTCAGACATGCACTTCAATTTGTGAACTGGCATGTGTATGTTTGTACCTGAATTTGTATTGGTGAACTGGCATGTGTATGTTTGTACCTGAATTTGTGAACTGGCATCTGTAATTTCTTTGGCAAGATGAAGTCCCAACTACCTACGAAAAGTAATTTTGTGTCTCCTAGTTAATCCACAAATTAGCATTTCTTGAAATATATTGCTTTATCTTCTAGTTAAGATCTGTTTGATGTAAGATCTGTTTGATGTTACATTGATATGATTCCTTGAATGTGAGAAATGGCATGTGCATGTTTGTCCCAGTTTGGTACCAGTACCTCCTCTAACGGTAAGTACACATATTTACCGATAGGAAAACACATATATTTGTTCAGTCATGCATATTCTAACGGTAAATACACATATTTACCGATAGGAAGCACATATATTTGTTCAGTCATGCATATTCTAACGGTAAATATGTGTATTTACCGATAGAAAAAGACATATATTTGCTCAGTCATGCATAGTCTAACGGTAAATGCACATATTTACCGATAGAAAAACTAATGCTCGAGTGTCATGCATCATCTAACGGTAAGTACACATATATACCGATAGAAAAACTCATGTGCGTGCTGTGTCATGCATGATCTAACGGTAAGTACACATATTTACCGATAGGAAAACACATATATTTGCTCAGTAATGTATATTCTCTAACGGTATGTGTGTGTTTTTACCGATAGAATATGTGAGCGGCAAATTACCTAAGTTAGTCTGACGGTTATTTCATGTATTTACCGTTAGAAAAATGTCCATTATAAGGAAAACCCCACTCGACCATTGCTGAGCTGCTCTTTAATTTGTTCTGTTGCACTCTGTGTCCCTCTGTTTGTGACGAAAGTTCCAGCTACACTGCTAGGGTGATCAGCGCAGGCTGGAGGGAAGTTGATTGCGCCCCTCTCTTTAAGGTACGCTTAATGTCGACACTTATCTCTCTCTCCCTCTAGATCTCCCTTCCTCTCTACTTGCAAGCTAGCTGTATTGTGTAGTTCCAAGTTTGTAGCTCTAAGCTTGGGAGCTTGGTAGCTGGAAATGCGTCATGTTTTAGGAGCTAACTAGCTTGTATTGTGTAGTTAGCTAGGTTAATTAGTGTTAATTTCGTCAGGCTAGGGTTCAACACATGTATCTGTTGTAAGAGGCTGTACATGTACATATACATAACTTAATCGGGCAGGTTTCATGCATGGCTTACTTGTTAAATTTTGTTAATTGTAGATGGACAGGAAATATTGGATGTATGGAATAAAACGTACTACTCTTGAATATTTAGATGGTGTGAATGAGTTTATTAAATTTGCTGAGCAACAAAAGGAGAGGAAGGGAGAGAAAAATATGCTCTGTGCTTGTACAGATTGTATGAACTTGAAGAGGTTTAGCAACTCTGATCGAATTAAGAGTCATTTGATTCGTCGTGGTTTTAACGCGCGATACACCCGTTGGATATGGCATGGCGAAGATCTTGAGGAAACAAGCACCACTACTACCAATCAGCACGACTCGGATGTGGATTGCAATAATATCGATGATCATCCCAATTTTGGTAATGTTCATTCCGATGTGCACGTAGATGATGATGATGACAATCTAGATGAGATGTTACGTGATGTAGAGGAAGATTACAACGAAAATGACTTCTGTGAATTTGAGAAACTGATTGCTGACTCTGAGAAGCCTCTGTTCCCTGGATGTGCAACATTTACAAAACTGTCTTCTGTGCTGAGATTATATAACTTGAAGGCAGGAAACGGTTGGAGTGATAAGAGTTTCACGGCACTATTAGATCTTCTAGCGGACATGCTTCCAGAGGGAAATGAGTTGCCAAGATCTACTTACCAAGCCAAAAAACTGTTGTGTCCGTTGGGAATGGAAATCGAAAGAATACACGCATGCCCAAATGATTGTGTGTTGTACCGTAACGAGTACTCCAGTTTGCATGTTTGTCCAAGATGCGGCGCATCGAGGTATACGCGTAGGGACCGGATTGACAGTGAACGTCACGAGGTAAGGAAAGGGCCCCCGGCAAAAACTGTGTGGTACTTGCCTGTGATACCTAGATTGAAGCGGCTGTTTGCAAATCCGAAAGTCGCGAAGCACTTGCGTTGGCATGCTGAAGCCCGGAAACAAGACGGAAAACTGAGACACTCAGCTGATTCTATTCAATGGAGAAACATCAACAGAACATTTGCTGAGTTCGGCGGCGAACTTAGGAATGTAAGGTTCGGGCTGAGTACAGATGGTATGAACCCACATGGTAATATGAGCAGCCGGCACAGCACTTGGCCGGTTCTTTTATGCATCTACAATCTTCCTCCTTGGTTATGCATGAAGCGCAAGTACATCATGATGGCGTTACTAATCTCAGGACCCAGACAACCTGGAAATGATATTGACGTGTTTCTAGCGCCTTTAATCGAGGACTTACAGAAATTGTGGAGCGAGGGTGTGCAGGTGTGGGATGCATACAAGAAAGAGAATTTCATCTTGCGGGCCCTGATATTTTGCACCATAAATGATTTTCCTGCCTACGGCAATTTGTCGGGGTATAGTACGAAAGGAGCCAAGGCTTGCCCTATTTGCCTAGATGAAACTGAGAGCATGTGGCTGCGAAACTGCCGGAAAACAGTGTACATGGGTCACCGCAGGTTTCTTCCGGTGCATCACACGTACCGTAAGAAGAGGAAATCATTTAACGGGAAGCCTGAGAAGGGATCAGCTCCAGTGTTTCTGACCGGTAACGAGATTTACTCACGCGTGAACGACATCAAAGTTGAGTTCGGTAAGCATTCTAAACCTCGAGAAAAAAATGTTTGGAAGAAGAGATTGATTCTCTGGGATCTACCGTACTGGGAGCACTTACAAGTTCGACATTGCATTGACGTCATGCATGTAGAGAAAAATGTCTGTGACAGTTTGATTGGTTTGTTGTTGAACATTCCGGGAAAGACAAAGGATGGTGTGAAAGCTCGTCGTGACATGGTGGAAATGGGGATAAGGACTGAGCTTGCACCTTTAGAGAATGGAAAGCGTACATACCTCCCCCCGGCCTGCTACACGTTATCCAAGAGCGAAAAAACAGAACTCTGTCGGTGCCTGCACGGTGTTAAAGTTCCATGTGGGTACTCCGCGAACTTGAAAAAACTTGTGTCTATGAAGGACCTAAGACTGGTTGGCATGAAGTCCCACGACTGTCATGTCTTGATGTCACAGATGCTTCCCATTGCTATCAGAGGCATTCTCCCAGTTAAAGTCAGAGAGACAATCACAAACCTATGTTATTTCTTCAACGCAATATCTTGCAAGGTAAGTACGTGCACTCGTACTATAAGTTCACTACCTCCATTTGTGGAGCTTAATTAGAAGATTTTTCTGATATGAATATTTGGCGCAACTGTGTCCTCGTAGGTAATTGATCCCGATGGACTGGACGCTTTGCAACGCGACGTGGTTACAACTCTTTGTCAGCTCGAGATGTATTTCCCTCCATCCTTTTTTGATGTTATGGTCGATCTGATTGTTCACCTTATCAGAGAAATTAAGTTTTGTGGACCTGTGTGCCTGCGCTACATGTATCCATTTGAGAGATTTATGGGTGTATTGAAGGGATACGTAAGGACTCGTCGTCGACCCGAGGGGAGTATCATGGAAGGTTATGCCGCCGAGGAGGTGATTGAATTTTGCACAGATTATATGGCCGGGGTTGACCCAATTGGTGTTCCTAGGTCCCGACACCAGGGTAGGCTTGAGGGAATTGGAACGATTGGATTCAAAGCTATCGTCCCCGCTCGTGATGTGTACGCAAAATCACATTTTTGGGTCTTACAACACATGACGGAGGTCGAGCCATACATACACGAGCACAAGGTAATGTTACGGTCACAGAATCCTTCGAAGTCAGACGTTTGGGTAAGCAGAGAACATAACAGGAAATTTGCTGAGTGGATCCAAGAAAGAGTCACGCGAGCTGCCGAGGGCTCCGTAAGTGAAACTGTGACATGGTTGGCTAGAGGCCCAAGATTCACTGTAGGGACTTGGCAGGGGTACGACATCAATGGGTATTCATTTTACACAAGAGCTCAAGACGCCAAGAGTAGCACGCAATGTAGCGGAGTGACACTGTTTGCTATTTCCGAGGATGCCAGGTCAGTAAGGGCGCTGAACTCATATTACGGTGTTATTGACGAAATATGGGAGCTCGATTACGGATTACTTAAGATTCCCCTGTTTCGATGCCAATGGGTCGAAATCCCTCGAGGTGTTCAAGTTGACAGTTACGGGTTTACTCTCGTCGATCTTGGTAGAGTCGGACACCAAGACGATCCATTCATACTTGCAAAGCAAGCCACACAGGTATTCTACATCGTTGACCCGGCCAATTCAAACTTGCATGTTGTCCTCCACAGCAAGAGACGTATTGTTGGGGTCGAAGATGTTGTCGACGAAGAGGAGTATAACCAATTCGATGAAATACCTCCATTTTTAGAGGACATTCAATCTATCCGTACTGAAGATATCGACGAAACAACGTATCTGCGAGATGACCACGAAGAAGGATTATGGGTTGAGAACCATTGATGATTAATTTCTATTTCAGGGATAAATGCCAAGCAAACAGCCCACAAGTTCTGCAGCAAGGTGAGGAACTTATCATTAATACATCAGGCAGTACATTTTTCTTTAGAATTTAATGATAAGCTAGTTCACAGCATTAATACATCTCAATTTTACTCCACAGCATGAGTTCTAACATGTACAGTACCTTTATCCTGTAAATATTTAATTCTTCCCTTCAAATAGCACTTGCAAAAATCTCACCGCAGCCTCTTCAAATTAAGTTCTGCAAAAATCCCTTTTTTCTGACGGTATTTTGTTATTTATACCGATAGAGAAGGACATCTTCTCTCAGGCACTTCAAAACGTTTTCTATCGGTATTGTTCTATTTTACCGTTAGAATAAATTCGTTTGTCTCACGGTATTTGTTGTCTGACGGTTTTTTCCTGTTTTTACCGATAGAAGAAGACTCTGCCGCTTTGAATTCTCAAACGTGTCGCCATGCGTCGCCTTGGAAACTCTATAAGTACCTCGCCATGCGTCGCGGTATTTTGTTGGTTTTCTAATTCTCGAACGGTTCGACTCCTCATCTTCTCTTTCACAATGGCAACCTCCATGGGATCGTCATCCACGCCCTCCCCGATAAGAACTCTAAATCTCCTCGGTTTACCCCTGTATTGTTAATCCATGTTCAGTTCATTCTTGACCTATTGATTTGCATAGGGAATGGTAGCCGTGGAAGACACTGCCAAAGTGAAGGCTGACCTGAGGGCCCTCCAGGAGGAGCACAAGCTCCTTACAGACAAGCACACTCAGCTACGGCTTGACCTTGACAATCTCTTCCAGCGCATTAAGCACATGAAGACGGATGGTGACAATGCTAGGGCGAGGACGAGGCGTCTTCGCGAGGAGAAGAAAGCCGCGGATATGACCATCGCTGGCTGCGGTTTGACTATGAAGGTTACCATAGCGAAGCTGAGGGAGGTCGTAGGCCTTCTCGACGCGGTAGTAGTTGATCCTAGGGACAACTTGTCGCTAGAGGAGTCCTGCATCCTGGCTGCAAGTCTAACTGACTCTATTCTACATGCAGCCAGGGCTAAGACCACCCCTTGACCTAGCATTTTGGGTTTTATTTTTTTTTGTAAGTGATAAAACAACAATGAATGAACAATTTCTTTTTATGTCAAATTTTCCAATTTTCCGGCTATCTTCCCTCTTTCTTTAACATTCTGCAGCTTTCAACCACGGTCTGTTTGATGTTAAATTGTGTACCTTTTCATTACTCTGACGGTATTTTGTTGTTTTTACCGATAGAAAAAGGGCACACAAATCTCAAGCACTTAATCAAAAAAATTTTCTGGGGAAAATTGGGCTCACGGGATTTTTTTGTTTATACCGATAGAAAAGGGCACCTTTTCATTACTCTCACGGTATTTTGTTGTTTTTACCGATAGAAAAATGGCACCCAATCTCAAGCACTTTAAACAGACCGACGATACACCTAGGACTGCCTGCTTGAAGGACATGAACGGAACATGGAAAACCTTTAAGAGCTGGCTCGTCAGTAACTTCCTCGCTGCGGGGAAATCTCCTTGCGAGAAGTACCCCTTCATATCGGAGGAGGTATGGGAGGAATTCACCAAGCAGAAGGGGACTGAGGAGTTCAAGGGCCTTAATGAGAAGAATAGGGCGATCCAGAAGAGGAACGACCACCCGCATCGGCTCGGATCCCGGGGCTATGCGGGGAAGGAGGAACAGTGGAAGAAGGAAGACGAACAAAATCCTGTCATCGACACCCCTCAGTTGCCGCTCTCCGAGATCCGGGATGAGAGGTGCAAGCGATGGTGGAGGGGGAGGGGGTCCGTGTCGTCCACGGGGTCTGTGCAGTTCGCAACCCCTGGGGACGCCGACGTTGTGAGGCGAATGGTAAGTTGGCTAACCTCGTAAACTGTGTGCGCACAAGTGTATATAAGGCAATTTGTCTCACAAGGTACCTTCAAATGTAACAGATCTCTTTTGAGAAGGAGGCAGCGGAGGGATTGTTTACCCCGCAGAGGGAGAACGACATCCTCACCCGGGCTCTAGGAAATAAGGAGCATCCCGGGCGGACACGGGCCGTGGGAGCCATTGTGTCGTGGAAGGCCGGTTTCGTAGATCCGGCTCCACCGAGGAAGAAGGCCCGCACCTGGAATGAAAAGGAAGCTGACCTCTCCGATAAGATACGGGCTGAGGTACGGGAGGAGATACGGGCGGAGATGCGGGCTGAGATACGGGCTGAGGTACAGTCTGAGGTGCAGACCGAGGTCGCACAAATGAGGGAAGAGTTTGCACGGTTGAGACAAGCATTGCTGGCCAAGAGTGCAGATGTGGATCCCCAGGACGACGGTACCCCGCGGGGTCGGATAAGCAGTTGCGCTTCGAAGGTACTCGCGGATCCAGTGGATCTACTTGAGGTACTGCAAGCCTTCATCTGTGCACTTAAGTTGATGCAAGCCTTCATCTGTGCACTTAATTGTTACAAATTTGCAGGGGCCGGAGGGCTGCATCCTACAGAATCACGTAGGCGCCGGGCAGGAAGTGGTTGGACACGGCTTCGTATATCCGTCTGGGCCGGATGTCCGGGTCCACTGTGTACCTCTGCGGTTGGGTTTCGCAAAAGTACAGGTGGACATGGCCATGCCGGGCTACAACGATTCTCCGTTGCCAGTCCCAACAGAGGAACTGCAGACACTTGCTGAGGCAGTGGGCTCCTACGTACAGTGGCCCAAGAAGTGTCTTGTAATACAACCGGTAAATCCTACACATTTTAGATTACATCCTACCCAGTACACTCAACGTGCATAATCTGACATACGTGCTCATTAATTGAAGTGGCCTGCCGCGGGGCTACCAGGGGACTGCGCCCCCTGCTCGGGGCATGAGGGCCGATCTCGTGCGAACCTGGACACATCAAAGACGGCCTCGACCCCACCCAGCGCATCCACTCCTCCACCTCGAAAGAAAGCCGCCATCACCTCGCCCTTGCCTTC
Organism: Pharus latifolius; assembly: GCA_019359835.1. Lineage (NCBI taxonomy): Eukaryota > Viridiplantae > Streptophyta > Magnoliopsida > Poales > Poaceae > Pharus > Pharus latifolius. The sequence continues at coordinate 26,376,339 of CM033323.1, read as the reverse complement.
GAAGGTACGCGCTTAGTCCCCGGCAAAAGGCAAGGGCGGCAAAGGCAAGGGCAAAGGGCGACAGGGACTGCCGCGGACGTTCACGAACGCGCTCCCACTCCTGTCGGAGGCATCTTTGCGGAAATTGGATCGATCAACCAGAGACCTCCACGACTGGTACCTACATCGAGCTCGGCGCAACCTGAACTTCTTAGTTCCCTACAGGCCTTGGCAGTTCCACCGTGAGCCCGGGACTATATCCGTGGCACACGAGGATCTGTTCGACCTCTACAACTGGCGGGAGCTCGATATGTCCATCATACGGACTGGAGTCCTATGAGTTTGCTGATGCTATGTATTGCTGTTTTCTAACTCTGTTTGCTAACTCTGCATTAATGTTGCAGTTCATTTGAATACTGAGTAACTTTCTGTGAAATTAATATTAATCTCGTCCTTCGCATGCAGGTGCATGTACAGGCTAGCATCGGAGGTTGCGTGTGACAAGGTGGGTTTCCTCGACCCAGAGAAAATAAGCCTCACGATGCTAGAGCAGGACGCCGCACACGCTGAGCAGTACATATCCAGTGCACTGATGGCGCAGCAGGACAGGGACTTCATTCTGGTGCCGTACCACCAAAGGTTAGTGCATTTCGTACTAATTTAACTCAATCTTGTATGTTACACCTGAGATGTACTTTGAGCTAGCAGTCCTCTTTTACGTACAATGCAGGGGCCACTGGATCCTCATTGTGATCTGTCCGCCGAGGAACGAGGTGTACTACCTCGATTCGATGCGTGACAGATTATCGATGGAATATGTGCTCAAGGGGAATATGGAGGCGTAAGTAACTTATATGTTTGATTTATATTTTGACCTCACTAGCTAATGATAATACATTAACTGGCAATACTAACTGAAATGCAGGGCTTTTGATAAATATGTGTCCGCTGGAGGGAGGCATGCCGCACCGCAGGGCTCCGTACTAGCTTGGAAAGAATATGAGGTACTCACGAGACTTTTTGTTTATGCTTAATTAGTTTATGGAAACAATATATAGCTAACATGTCTTGGCATATGCAATTATCTCAGTGCCATCAGCAGCCGCAATCGTGGGAATGCGGGTTTTATGTGCTGCGCTACATGTACGACCTAGTGCGGACAAACTTTTCCCGATTCCCCCAGGTAAGCATCGATAGCTAACTCAAATTTCAAAAATGGGTGTCACGTTCTAAATTAGGATCGAAGTTAGTTACTCAGTATGCACACATGCTTGCAGATCGCCATGTCGAAAGACCAATATGAAAATGCAAAGATTATATATCTTCGACAAATCTGGGCACAATATGTCATGGAGGAAGTAGCGCCCAACCATCCAGCATGACAATTTTCTCCTTTTCGTGTACTCTGCATAGACTGTTCATATACATGTGAATAAATATATATATGTGAATAAATGTCCACATTGGATTGCAATCTGTATTTGTCCATACATATGTGAATAAATGTGAATAACTGCCTAATGTGTCAATTTGTTCTGTGAATTTACCTTGCATCTATACTATATTGTGTATCCAATCTATACTGTATTGCATCTGTACTGTATATGTGAATGTACTGTATTGTGAATGCAAATAAAGTACTGTATATGTGAATGCTCTATCGGTAAATTCATCAACAACCGAGAGACTACTGTACTTTTTTCTATCGGTACAATCAAAATTAACCGTTAGAAGAGTGTGACCTTTCCTGCCGGTGAACTCATACATATCCGATAGAGTACTAAGATTTTTTCTGTCGGTAATATTGTAATTAACCGTTAGAATAGTGGTACTTTTCCAACCGCTGACGACGAGTTTTCTATCGGTACACTCCTGATATGCCGATAGAATAGTATGAATTTTTCTGTCGGTAATCTTGTAGTTAACCGTTAGAATAGTGGTACTTTTCAAACCGCTAGCGACGAGTTTTCTATCGGTAAACTTGTAAGATGCCGATAGAATAGTATGATTTTTTCTGTCGGTAATCTTGTAGTTAACCGTTAGAATAGTGGTACTTTTCAAACCGCTAGCGACGAGTTTTCTATCGGTAAACTTGTAAGATGCCGATAGAATAGTATGATTTTTTCTGTCGGTAATCTTGTAATTAACCGTTAGAATAATGGTACTTTCCCTGCCGCTGGACGTAAGACTACGACGGGTTTTCTATCGGTAGATTCATAATATGCCGATAGAATAGTGAACTTCTTCTGTCGGTTATTTACCGATAGAAAATGTCCAGTCTTGTTCTATCGTGTCTATCTCTATCGGTACAAAAACCGATAGTAGAAGGGTGTTTTTTACCGATAGAAGACTACATTTCTGTACTAGTGCTCCCGTTAGTACTTATGCATCTCTTCTAACGGTAAATATGTTCATCACCACTAGAGTGAATCATTCTGCTTCTTCCAACAGTAAGTTTCTTATAAACCGATAAGAAAAATAACTCCCTTATGCCTTTTATGACCGCGAGGCACCTTTTCTAACGGTTTTCTACTAAATCGCTAATAACCGATAGAAGATAGGGTTAGTAGACTGCATTTCTGTACTAGTAGAGTACAGAAGAGCACGAGCAGCATTTACACCTAGTCTTGGGAAGACTACGAGAGAGGTAATTTTATTCCAGGTTTAACAAATGTGAGTTTTGGATGACAAGGATCTCATTTCGTGGACATGTGTTAACAGCAGAGGGAATTTCAGTGGATTCAACTAAGATTACCGCTATTAGGGAATGGAAACAGCCCACATCAATTCCAGAAATTAGAAGTTTCTTGGGATTGGCAGGTTATTCTAGGAGATTCATTGAAGGTTCTCCCAGATTTCCCAACCTCTTACTAACCTGCTAAGAAATATGTTGATTTTGAATGGACCGCAAAGTGCGAAGAAAGCTTTCAAAAGCTGAAGCAGAAATTAACAACCACTCCAGTTCTTATTCTGCCAGATAGCAGGGAAGACTTCATAGTTTATTGTGATGCTTCGAAGCAAGGGATAGGCTGTGTGTTAATGCAGCAAGGTTGAGTAGTAGCTTATGCTTCATGACAACTAAAACCGCATGAGGAAAACTACCCAACTCATGACTTGGAGTTTGCAGCAGTAGTACATGCCTTAAAGATATGGCGACACTACCTCATCAGAAACAAGTGTGAGATTTATACCGATCATAAGAGCCTAAAGTATATCTTCGCACAATCGGAGCTCAACATGCGCCAACAACAATGGCTAGAATTGATCAAGGACTATGATCTTAGTATCCATTATCATCCAGGAAAGGCCAACAAAGTAGCAGATGCCTTGAGCTGGAGAGCTCACAGCTTGCAAGGAAGAACCATACCAAGTAACCCATACATGCAACAAGATATACAGGATATTCAGATGGAAGTAATACCTCAAGGAACGTTAGCTACCTTTGTAGTAGAACCCCAACTCAAAGAACAGATAGGGAATACCTAGAAAGAGGATGAAGAGATTTGCAAGATTAAGAGCCGAATCAAGTTAGGAAAGGCTCAAGAATTTACTGAAGATGAGCAAGGAATTGTATGGTACTGGGGAAGGATCTGTGTTCCCCAAAGCATAGACCTTAAGGAATTAATTCTCCATGAGGCACATAATACCCCGTACTTCATTCACCCAGGTAGCACAAACATGTATCGAGATTTGAAAAATCAGTTTTGGTAGGATAATATGAAGAAAGAGATCGCATAATACATTGCAAATTGTGACACCTGTCAGCGAGTTAAAGCCGAACATCAGAAGATAGCTGGGAAGTTACAACCTTTGCCAGTGCCACTATGGAAATGGGAAGAGATCGGAATGGATTTTTCACAGGACTCCCAAAAACTCAAGGAGGATATGACTCCATATGGGTCATCGTGGAGAGACTCACCAAAGTAGCACACTTCATCCCAGTTAAGAAGATTTACGATGATAGTAAATTAGCAGAGCTGTATATGCAAAGAGTAGTGACACTACATGGTATTCCTAAGAAGATCGTTTCAAATCATGGAGCATAGTTTACATCTAAATTTTGGAGTAGACTCCATGAAACATTGGGAACTCAGCTGGATTTTAGCATAGCATATCATCCTCAAACAGGAGAACAAACACAGAGAGTGAATCAAATTCTTGAAGATCCTCTGAGAGCTTGCATATTAGATTATGGGACATCATGGGATAGATGCTTATCATTTGCAGAATTTGCTTACAACAACAACTATTAGGCCAGCTTACAGATGGCACCATTTGAAGCTTTCTATGGATGAAAATGCAGAACCCCGTTGCATTGGAATGAGCCAAGAGAACGAAGAATCATAGGACCAGAGATAGTAGAAGAAGCAAAAGCTCATGTCAAATTCATCCGGGAAAGACTGAAGACAGCATAGTCCCGACAAAAGAATTATGCGAACAATCGGCGAAGAGAGCTATCATTTGAACCAAGAGATTTGGTGTACCTTAGAGTCACACCATTCAAGGGATTGCAAAGATTTTAGGTGAAGGGAAAGTTATCTCCTAGGTATATTGGACCATTTGAGATACTAAAAAGGAAAGGAGAAGTAGCTTACAAATTAGAATTACCCACTGGATTATTAGAAGTACATGATGTATTCCATGTGTCACAACTCTGGAAGTGTTTGAGAGAACCAACTGACCGAATAGAAGTTCATGAAGTATCAGTGCAGAAGAACCTTACTTATCCCAAGCAACCAATCCGAATTCTGGACACTGACGAGCGCCAGCTCAGAAGAAGGAAGATTAAGCTATGCAAGGTTCAGTGGGGAAACCATTTAGAGCAAGAAGCCACTTGGGAAAAGGAGGAAGATCTCCAGCAGGCCTATCCTTATCTTTTCTTGTCTTAGGTAAATCTCGGGGGCAAGATTTCTTTAAGGAGGGTAGATTTGTAATACCCTGGTTTTGTGGGTAAAAATTTCTTTTCATGAAAATCATGCATGCATATGTCTTTTTAGAAGTAGCAAGATCTTTTAACTCTAATCTATCCTAAGCCCCAAAAATCTCAAAATCATCTCTGTGGACCCAAATCAAGATCTGACTATCCAGATATGATCTACTAATTATCCTAAGTAGAAAAGCCTTCAATACCCAGATCAAATTTGATCTCTAACTCCCAGAATTATCAACTTCCTTCTGTTTTCGAAAGCAGAATTAATTTAATATCCTAACTACCCTAAATACCCTGAAAATCAAAACTTCGATTTAACCAAATCCTAGCCTGTTCCAGACCAAATTATTCTTGGATTATGATCAGGGGTATGCCAATACCTTAATCCAAAAAGTTGGTATCCAAACTCCATCATCTAGACCCTTGTCGCAAATCAGTCCAAAAAGTATTACACATTAGTCCTTTTCAGATTTTCCAGAAGCCTGAAAAGGCTAAAAGCCTCAAATCAGCTCCAAATCTTAATCTGATTCAGGGAATATCTTCCTAATGCTATTCAATACAAAATATTCTTTTGCGAGGATATCAAAATCTTACCCTAAGTCTCAAATTTTCAGTTTTGACAAAACCTAGAAGTTAAATACCCTAAATTACCCTGTTTTCGTTTCATTCAAATCTGTTCAAATGTTCCAAATTTTGTCAAATGTCTTCGCCAAATCATTTGTTGAATAAAGTTCATCAGATCTGTGAAGTCAATTTTAGCCCTAACCATCTAATTCTCAGAAATTACAAATCAGTCCAGCCAAATTCCAGATTTTGCTTTTCAGTCCAATTCCTATTTTGACTAGCGTTGCCGGCACGACCTTCGACCAGTGCGTTGCCTCACCGTGTTTCTAGCCGCCGGTGGAGTCCAGCATGTTGCCAGCGCTCGTGACCGTTGGAGATGCATGCCACCGTGGTAGCAGCAGCATCACGACCAGCACCGTCCCGTCGCCTCGCATGTGCGCGCGCTAGCAGGCAAATGTCAGAAACTTTGCAGCATGACGACGCCATGCCGGGGCCATCAGTCACCTTAGCCTCTACACCAGCCAGGAGCTAGCGTGCACGCCAACTGACATAGCCGAAGAAACCGCCTGCACACCGTCGCTTCGTCGTTGTTGTCACCGCCCCGTCCAGTCACTTCAATGGCACAAGTTCCCTAATTGCCAGCCTCACCATCTCCGTTCTGTGCCTATATATAGCTGCCCACACCGGTGTAGCCTACACACTTCTCTCCAGAGCTTCCTTAGCCACTTAAACTGTCGTCTTCTTCGTTTCCTCTTCTTCTTCGGTGAGCCACCGAGGAGGAGCACGACGCCAGATCAATCTACTGCACCAAGTCTCAAATTGATTCAACTAGTAAGTGCCTTTCTCTCACCTCATCCATAGCCCAGATGCTATAGATTTTCGAGTTCTGACCCAGTTCTAGCTTCCAAGTCTTGTCTAATTCAGCATCGCCGAGATCATTTCTTTTGGAGCATATCTACATGTAGATTTTAAAGCATTTAAAAATAGTTAGTGATCTTTGTGTCTTTGTTTGTTGATGAGTAGATCCAGAGTCAGAGTTCAAAGACTTCATCGCCGACCCGACACCGACTGCTGATTCTTACGACGTGGAAGGAAAGTCATATTCTTGAACATCTTGAACCTATATTTTATGAATTGTTAAGATATTACCTTGACTATAAGTAGTATTGCATGTGATGGAATGAGAAAAGCATGATTTGGCAGTACTAGGCCAGATGCCTGTGAAATGTGATGAGATTCTTTATGAATATTTAAACTGTGAGCCACAACTAATATTTAAGTATATATGTATATTCATTAAATAAAACCCTAGCCATGACCAGAATTTGGTATGGAATGGTGGTAGCACTGGATGTGCAGGGTTGTGGTATGATTTGGCACTGGCATATAAGGATTAGAACCTTGTGTTGTACTTCTAGTGGCATGAAAGCCGTACTGACTGCAAGCCTGGTATGGGACAGGCTTGAACAAGTAGTGTGCGGATCGCACATGAAACCCCTGCATGAGATGGAAAGTTTGTGCACGATTTGACAGAGTGTGGCTCCAACACATATCATTGGATGTGATGCACGCTGACTCAGTAATGGGAAGATGTAGTTCAGGGTGGGGGTATAGCCAGCCACAACTGTGGTTTGTGAAACCACAAGGTCATGGGTGAATTATGTTTGAACCATGACAAAAGATCTTGTTATCTCCACCTTGTCACTCACAGTTTGAAGTGAGAAAAGGGTCTAATCATCTTGATAGGATGGGCATTAAAGTGGAATATCTTGTGGGTAAATTGGTACCCCTCTGTAGAGTTAAAAACGTACTCGAATACTCTGAGCTCCCGGGTCTATAGGTGTCTGCTGCGGTGGATTAAATCCACGTCGATGTGACAAGTATATTTTCTAAATAAAATTTGATAAACTCAAGATTACCCAAATGATATGTGTTGTCATGATAAGGGGTGCTGTTGTGGGCTGTCGTGTGTTGACGTGTTGCGGTAGTACTATTAATAGTGTAATATGAATAGCAATGCTATGTTATGAAAAGTACTGCCAAGAGCGTAAGTTGTGAAGAGAAAAAATATTTTTGCAACCCCTTTTCCCTCTTTTCCTACTAGCATAGGTTCATATCATCACTACTATATGTATATCTATTCTTACCCTATGACTTGCTGAGTACGAAAGTGCTCACCCTTGCAATCTATAATCCAATAGATGGAGTGCTCCATGATCAAGAAGAATCTTTGGAGAATTTCGGGGATCCAGAAGGAGGAGAGCCAGTTCCACCGGAGCGCTGAAGAGTGTTGTTCTGCTGTCAACTTCTTACTGTGGAGGTTCTCTTAGCTTCCGCCGAGTAGTTGTTATTTTGCTTTAAATAGACCATTTATGCCCCGAAGGCATTGTAATCTCTAATGATGTACTAAGGCCAGTAGGCCATACTGCTTAAGATATTGTTACTATACTGCAATGAACTCTTGAGCTTGACTTATCATGGGAAGTCAATGGTATGTATGTATGGGTCCAGCTGCAGCGAGCTGGGTCTCCATGGGAGTAGTCGTGGTCCCCTTGGCGGGCCGCGACTCAGGTCCTCACAACAACTACTAATCCACGAGACAAGGATGGAAAAGTGCAAGATGCTTTTCATAAATTAACTTTTACAAAATACATAGTTTTGCCTCATCGGCTTACAGGGATATCCAACAACTAGCGCACAACCACAATAATCTAGAGCACTACTATGCAAAAGATCTAACGATAGCTGGGGTTAGGCACAAAGGTTAGGCCAAGGAAAGTCTGGGATCACACGTCGGTATTGGTAGAACCACAAGGCTCTACCTCTTCTCGGTCCTCCTCCTGATCTTCATCCGCGTCCATCGGGTGTAACTCCATGTTGAACGCAGTAAACCGGTCTTTGGCTGTCCAGTGCTGCAAGGAATTGCAGCATCATCCACAAGAGTAGTGCCCACGAAGCAAGCTCATCACCATGGATTAACTTCCTCTTGAAAACCATCTGAGGAGACAGAACGTAAGAGCGCCTAGAAGTTAAAATAATATGTAATAATTTTTCAAATTATAAAAAGGAAAGATTTACATAATATACTTTTCTTAAACAAATTAGATTTTTAATTAGATTTAGTCAAATAGACTAGTGATTTTCTGTTCTAGGGACGCCAATGTCTATCTAAGAGTCACGATCTACAGTCGAGCCTTATACTCTGATACCATCTTCTGTGGGGAACCTCATTTGAGGAATCCGGTGGCAACTGCCCAGGTGGGTTGCACTCAGAAAGGTACATCACAAGCTCACAACAACAAAAATTACATTAAACTGCAGTACAGATAATTAAATAGGTACAAGGTCACGAGGACCAATATTACAGTATCATAACGCCAAGGATGATGCTAATTAGAGTTGATACAAAAATAACAAGAATCTCAATTGAAGATTTGAAATCAAGGTACCAAACACACAGGACAACACAGAAAGCAACAACAAAGATCTTCACTTCCATCGCCAGCAGCGCAGGAAGGGCTTCCACCACATCTGACTCCACTCGGCGCATGACCCTTCTAGAAGGTTGAATCATCTGGAACGCTTCCTTCTTTTTCTTGGTACTCAAAACCAAAGAAATTGGGATCAACGAATCCTTCTTCTGGGTTTTGTGTGCAAAGGCAAGGGTGAGAACGTTTTCACATGATGTTCAACAAGTCTCTTTTTAATGAATGCAAATACATAGATGAAGGGGTTTTCAAGGAATGGGACCTTTTTTTATAGATAAGAGTAGAACAGGTTTAACTCTAAACTTTTGAAGAAGAGTTTTACTTTCAAAAGTGATACTTTGAAAATCTTAAACTATACTTTAGAAACTGTTATGTGTGGCGGTCTTTCATGAGTCACCACTTTTATTACCAACATTATAAAAATCTTCCAAATACTACTTGTGCTGAAATGACATGGATAGAATCCACCGCGAGTACACTCCATGACCTGGGAGCTTAGAGTATCCGATACTTTTTAAAACTTTGCAAAGGTGTACCACTTTTAATCCACTTCTTCACTCAGCTTTCAAGTCGATACCTCTCCATGCGACTTTTAGGCATGTGACAAGGCCGAGATCACACAATAGTTTTACAGTATAGTGTTAGCAATATCCCTGCCCGATAAATAGACAGTTAAGTCTAAGATACTATAGTGGGTCCTCCCCACTGCCAATTCTACCTAGCCTCGGTCTATGGTCCCGCGAGACACATAGCCTATGGATTCAGCAGCGTATGACACAGAATGCAGGCATAGGGAGACTTCCTTCTTACACCTGATGCTCTCATTACCTCACACCACTCATGGCCCTCTGTGGCCCACCAGTTTCCCGCGAGAAACTAGACCGACAAACCATGCAGGGAACGGCTAATATGAAGAAAGCTACTAAGTTGTGCCTGTCCCATACCAGGCAACTGGTTAGTACGTTTTTTATGTCGCATAGAAGCACAACACAAGGTTCTTGTCCTTATGAACATTAGTGAGGAGTCTTTCACATTCTCGATGCGCACACAGCACCAACCATTCAAACCATCCTCACTATCGATTCTAATCATATTTTCTTACACAAAAGAGGTTTTAAGCACATTTTTCATACACATGACCATTTAGCACTTAATGCATATATTTAAGCATAAGTATAACCTAAGCATGATATCCTAGGTGAAAAAGGTGCATGAGATATATGATCATGAGGGGCTTTACAAGGAATTAGGTCATATCAATTCATATCCTTCCAATATAGCACTTAATTTGAAGATAAAGAATGCATATAGTTAAACAGCAATTAACCTAATTTATTTTGACATACTGGGAGAGACATGGTCAAGGGGATAGAGACTTGCCTTGCAATGCGGGGTTTGACTGCTTTGCTAGGCCTTCAAAGATTCCTTCCGATCCTTCCACTTCTGGCTCTGCTCTCGCACTCAAACAACGAAACAATATAGCACATAAGCATTAAAAAATTACTTGTTTTAAGAAAATTATAAACATGTATGCAAGCGAAGTGATCTGGATGAAGACGATACAGTGGGGGAGAAGACACTTGGGTTTGGCTCACAAGAATTGGTTTAGATGCGACGAATGTTTGCAGGCTGACATTCGGTTCACAGCCTGACAATGTCTGAGAATGGCATAGCAATGGTTTAAAAGGTTTTCAGTTGACAAAACATGTTTGGATTAAGGCATCGGGTGCACAAAGGGGTAAGGTAACTGATGGACAAATGGTTTCTACAGAAAAGTCCAGGAAAACAAAGAATTTGTAGTTAAGTCCCTGGCACAGAGAAAAACGAGTGCCAGTGAACTGCAGCGCACTAGGGGTTGCACGTCTGGACAATCCACGCATGCACTGCTTCGCTAACCTTGTCAAACGTGTAGGCAAGATCAAGATGAGACTACTGGTGAAGTGAATTGGACAAAGGTGGCTTGATGTTGGTGAATGGCAAAGTTTAAATCATCGGCCGCTAGAATCAAAGATGGGTTATGGTGGAAGGGAACTAGGGTCGCATTGATCGAGGGGTTTTGTTACTAGGGTCGCATTGATCGTGCTGGAGAGACGAATTGGGTTGCAATTGAGTTTTGAAGCTCATCGGCATTGACGCTGGCTCGGGGACAATGGTGAAAGGGGCGCCGTTGATACACGGCAATGCTGATCAATTGGGCTTGGCTACACCATCTACGAGACACAAGGAACGAGAATTTGTAGCCAATTTGACCGGAGCTAAAATTTAGCGGGCCGACGACGTGAGGTGTTCACGGCGGCGCGCAAAGATTCAGAAAACTCTTCGAACTGGGTTAATTTCAAAATGTGGCTGAATAGGCTTGCTTAGGATCTCCAGAGGATTGATTTTTTCCACTAAAAGGGGTTAAGAAAATGGCTGGAGAGAGTTTAATTGCAGGAACAGGGCATTTGGACTTTTTCGGTGATCACTGACGATGAGGTTCGCCAGAGTTGAATTGGCTGCTAGGGGATGAAGACGTGAGTACTGGAGACATACCAGTACAGTAAATTTGGAGTTTGGGGCTGTGAATAGCTCAGCGACGTTTGCCTCTTCGGCAGCTTGCCGGGGAAGAAGAAGAAAGGAGAAGAAGGCGAGGAAATATGCTAACTCGGTTGCACAGCAATGGAACAGGTTGCTGGGGGTTTAAATAGGTGAGGGACAGAGCTTGTGAGGGAAAGCCCGCAACGAAACTTGAGCCGGGGACGTGACTGGCAGGGCACGGGAGGAACAGTGGCAACGATGACGCGACGGAGAGTAGGCGGCTAACCAGTTCTTGCCAGCAACGGTCGGCATCATTGAAACTTGGTCTAGGCCGATGCAGAGGCGGAGGCGACGATGCTGTCCTGGCAACCACGTACACGCATGCAAACTGAAATCTTCCCGCGGGCGCGCATGTTGAAGCTGATGCTAGTCGAAGGGCTGGCACGGCGGCTGGATCTGGCGCGGCGCGAACACGGGCGCACGTGCACGATCAAACAAACACACGCACGGGCGACGACGGACGCTGGCCAACGGCAAAGAAACACGGCGAAGAAGCACGGTGAAGCTCTGGTCGAAACACTGGCCGAGTCCTGGTCAAAACAGCTACTGGGGCTCTGGTTGAGAAGTGGCTGAAAAAGAGATTAGGGCTGAATGCAATTTCAAAAACTTGGTTTAAGGACTGATTTGCAAATCTGGTAAAAGGCTTGGATTAAGCTGAGATTGATTTCACCAAATTGGCATAGTAAACTCAACAAATAGTTTAGCAGTGACAATTAACAGAATTTGAAGTTTTGATTAGGTTTTGAGCTGAAATGAAAACAGGTTAATTAGGGTAATTAGGGTTTGGATATCTGGCAAGGTTGAAAACTAGAACATAGGATGATATTTTGAGATTCTCGCAGAAGGAGATTTTGCTCAGATTAGTGAATGGGAGATGTTCCCTAAATCATATTAAGATTTGGAATTAATTTGTGGTTTTTAGCCTTTTACGCTTCTTGAAAATCTGAAAAGGACCAATTTGCGATACTTTTGGGCTGATTTGTGAAAAAGATCTAAACGATAGAGTTTTGCTGCCAACTTTTTGGATCCTGAAGTAAAGATTTTGATCAGTCTAAGATTTGGGGAAAATCTAGGGTGTTACAGGTGGCGGCCAAGGAACTAGATGCAGTCAAGGTAACCCTGCGACCAGATGAAAAACTTAAGCAGGTTCCTTTATTCTTGGATGACCCATCTAGAACCATTCTGATTGGGTCAGGGCTGGATGATTAATAGGAATTTGTGCTCATTACTTTCTTCCGAGCTAATGCAGATGTGTTTGCGTGGAAACCATCCAACATGCCCGGTGTCCCAAGGGAAGTGAACGAGCACAGGTTAGCAATTCGGCCTGGATAGCAACCAATAAAGCAAAAGCATAGACAGTTTGCTCCTGATCGACAAGAAACCATTCATTTGGAGTTAAATAAACTCTAGGAGGATGGTTTTATTCATGAGGTTGACCATCCCGAATGGCTCACGAACCCGGTCATGGTCTTGAAATCTAATGGTAAGTGGGGCATGTGCATCGATTACACCAGTCTTAATAATGTCTGTCTGAAGGATGATTTTCCCCTTCCTCACATCGATTAGTTGGTCGATTCAACAGCTGGTTGCAAACTGATGAGCTTCCTGGATGCTTACTCAGGGTACCATCAAATTAGCATGGTAGAAGAAGATGAAGGGAAAACTGCCTTCGTCACACCATTTGGCACCTATTACTACATTAGAATGCTAATTGGGCTCAAGAATGCTGGTTCCACGTATCAGTGCTTAATGCAGAAGACCTTTCTATCTCAACTTGGTCATAATTTAGAAGCTTTCGTTGATGATCTGGTTGTAAAGAGGTTGAAAAGCTCTAATCATGTAAATGATCTCACTGAAACTTTCTACAATTTGAATAAACATGGAATCAAATTGAATCCCGAAAAGTGTTCTTTTGGAGTTTCTTTTGGTAAACTTTTAGATTTCCTTATTTGTTCGATAGGCATTGAGGTTAATAAAAAAAATCTGGGGCATTGAAAAAATGCGATCTTCTTCGACAACGAAGGAGGTACAAAGCCTAACAGGTCGAATGGTGGCCTTGAGTTGTTTCATCTCGTAGTTAGGAGAATGTGGATTATCATTCTTTAAGGTTCTATGTAAGCACAATGGTTTGCAATGGTCGGATGAAGCCCAAAAAGCCTTTCAGGAAGTAAAAGCATATTTATCACGTACTCCAGTGTTGGTTTCCCCAATCATGGGAGAGCCTTTGCTCATTTTTTTTGGAGAGACCTCTAGCTTGCCACCTAGTGACTTTATCACTACACTAGAGACCCACCTATTAGGCTTTCTTCATTTACTTGGCTGCTACCCCTTACGCGGTCAGCGTTGTTTTGGTTGTGGAAAGAGAATGTGTGCAATGGCCAGTATATTACGTAATTGAAATACTAAATGGACCAAAGGAGCGTTACCCTGAGGTCCAAAAGTTACTTTATGCTCTCTTAATGGCTTCCAGAAAGCTGCGACATTACTTTCAAGCACACAAGATTTTTGTGCCCTCATCCTTTCCCTTAGGGGATATTCTCCAAAATCCAGAAGCAATTGGTCGCGTTGCGAAGTGAGTAGTAGAACTCAGAGCATTTGATCTCCATTTCACTTCCCGAGAACAATCAAATCTCAAATTCTTGCATATTTTGTGGTCGAATGGACTAATCCCGAACCACTTGAGCAAGAACCAATAGATTTAACAACTACCAACCATTGGATGATGTATTTTGATGGTTCTCGTAGTTTTTCAAACTCGGAGGCCGGAGTGGTCTTGATCACACCTCAGGGCGACCAACTCTAGTATGTCATACAATTACACTTTGTTGCTACCAATAACACAGCAGAGTACGAAGGTCTTCTAGCCGGGCTTCGAGCAGCCAAATCCCTTGGAGTCCATTGATTAGTGGTGAAGGGAGATTCACAGCTAGCCGTAAATCAGGTGGATAAGAAATATAGCTATTCTAGCGAGACAATGGCTCTATACCTGGACAAGGTGAGGAAATTGGAAAAACACTTCAGAAATTTTGAAATCTAATTCATTCCGTGAAGAGACAATGTTCTCACAAACCAATTATCAAAAACTGGTTCCTTACGTGCATCCGCTCCGTCAAGAGTGTTCATTGAGCACTTAAAATATCCCTTGATCATATAGACGCTAGAGGCGATGACTAATATCGCCACCCTCGAGCATGAAGCAGGATTGGATCCAACATCTATCTCGCGCATGGGACCTGGCCTGAGGACGAAACTAAAGCTGATCGGTTAGTTAGAAAAGCTCACATGTACAAATTGGTCGAAGGGACCTTGTACAGAAAAGGTGCTCAAGGAGTACTTATGCGTTGCATACCTCAAGAAAATGGACAAACTCTTTTGAGAGAAATTCATGGAGGCATGTGTGGTGCATATGCATCCTATATGACACTGGTCCAAAAAGCTATTTGACATGGTTATTATTGGCCTTTGACACTTAATGATGCCATGCAATTGGTCAAAACATGCCCATAGTGTTAATTTCATGCTTGGCAAGTTTATCAGCCAGCATATGCATTACAAACTATTCCCTTAACTTGGCCATTTGCCATATGGAGAATAGATATTGTAGGTCCTATGCCTCAAGCGGTCAATGGATACAGGTTTTTATTCTAGCTATTGATACATTTACTAAATGGATTGAGGCCAAGAAGTTTTTTCATAAGAACATAGTAACACGATTTGGTGTTCCAAATCGTCTCATTACTAATAACGGATCCCAATTTGTTAGTGGTTTTTTTGTAGGCTATTGCGACAATATTGGAACCAAAATTTTTTTCGCATTTGTTGCTCATCCAAAAAGTAGTGGTGTAGTAGAACGTGCCAACAGGAAAATTATACAAGGGGTTAAGAAACGTGGTTTTTGACCGCCTAAAATCGCACTTGGGGGCTTGGGTAGAAGTGTTGATTGAAGGATGCCGACTAGAGGGGGGGTGAATAGGCGGTTTTTAAAATTTTACTTTTAAACTAGTGTTTAACAATCTAAAATTGCAATAGCAAACTTCTAAAGATATGAATGACAATTCAAGATGAGTGTTGCAACTTCTAAAAGATTAAGAGGAGCAATTCAATCTCTAAGAAAGTAAAGCAAGTAATAGAAATAACTGAAGAGATCGAATTTTTCCCGAGGTCTCGGAAATTTGCCGATTTCCACTAATCCTCGTTGAAGCGCTCTTTGCTAGAGCTTATGCTTCGATTTCAATATGGGTAGCCCTTCTCCTCTCCGGATAGGCGAGCTCCGAGCCTTTACAACCAATAGCCGGGCCTCTCCGACACACCGTCGATGGAGAGATCGCCGGACCTCCCGGATCATCTAGGTGACGGCAATCACCAAGAGTAACAAGCCTAGCACCTTGCTTGATCAACCTCAAAGCTTGATGAACACAATGCAAATGCAAGAAGGCTTGGAAACAACTTCACTCAACTAGCACTCAAGGTTTTCTCAAGTTTTGACTTCAATTGCTAGAGAAAGAGTGAGAGAGAGTTTGCACACTGTTGCACAAGGGTTTAGAGATGTATTTCGTGTGTATATGACATCTACAAACAGTGGTCTATTTATACTCTCAGCAAAAACGGTCGTTTTCAAGAAAATTGGGCGAAAGTTGTACTGGCCAAACATTGTCCGGTCACTTTGGACATTGTCTGGTCAGTACAAAAAACTTGACCGTTACTCACGTGTAATTCGAGTGTCAGTAGCCGTTTGAACCAAATTGTGAAGGCCAGACAAATGGATTTGTCCGGACAAAATGTCTGGACAAATGCATTTGTCTCTGTTAACACCCCTGTTCAATAATACTTGTACACACCGGACAAATAGATTTGTCCGGACAAAAAGTCCGGACAGATGTATTTGTCTCTGTTGACACTCGAATTAAAACACTCCAACTATTTGTATAGGCCGGACATATGGGATTTATCCGGACAAAATGTCCGGACAAATACATATGTCTCTGTTAACACATGCATTTTCAATAGCCCAGAATTTGTATTGGCCGGACATTGTCCGGTCACTTCAGACAAAAACTTCCGGACAAATACATTTGTCTTAACTTAACGTGCCGTTAACATTTGTATTGACCGGACATTGTCCGGTCACTTCGGACAATGTCCGGCCTTCATCGGACAGATGCACCGGACAAATGTATATGTCTCTGTTGCAAGTTTTGCAATGTTCAGAAGTTGTTTGTGTTGGCCGGACATTGTCTGGTCACTTCAGACACTGTCCGGCCAGTACAAAACGAAAACAGAAATCTGAATTTTTACTCAATTTTGATTTGAGGGTAAATGCAAATGCAAATATGCTTCTAAAAACGTCAAGGTTGATCAAGAGACTTGTGCTAAGACCCCTCTTAATAGTATGACCATCTAACCTAGAAAATTTCAAAACAAGAAGGCGCTAGGTTTAGATATTTGTACTCTTGTCGAGATTTTCGTCGTTTTCGCTTCAGGGAGTCTTGATAGCCTTGCTTTGCTCTTCCTTGATGCTTTCTCCTCTGATTTTCCTGAGTCTCACATACAGAGGTTAGTCGCAAATCTCACGGATGTCATTAATCTCTAAAACCCTAAGTAGGGCTCAAGATTCAACAAGAAGAACTCTACTCCGTTCTATGGGCACTTCGCACTACATCCAGTAGGGCTACAGGTGAAACAGCTTTCCAACTGGTTTATGGTGCAGAAGCCATGTTGCCAATTGAAATTCAAATTGGCTCTGTTCATGTAGATAATTTAAATATTACAGATCAGAGTGAAACACATGAAGGTGACCTCACTCTTCCTGAGAAAAATGTGATGAAGCGTTGATTTGGTCCGCAACATATTTACAAGCCTTACGTAAATATCACAGTAAGAGGGTGCGACCACGTAGTCTAGAGGTAGGAGACTTGGTTTTAAGGCAAATTCAAAACCAGTCTGGTCACAATAAATTCTCCCCTCAATAGGAAGGCCCTTACACTGTGGTTTCAATGCCGTGACCAGGATCAGCTAGCTTAGCTATGGAAGATGGAAGAATTTTATCTAATGCTTGGAATATACACTAGTTGTGAAAATTTTATGTGTAAGTTTTTCCATTTCCATTGTAAATTTTTACATTTAATAATGTCGTGGTATTGCGAATACCCCGGCAGGTTTAGTGGAGATTCCCATCTAAGCAAAGACGACGCGAGCTGACCGTGCTACCAGTCCTCTCCCATCGTGCAAACACAGCAAGTGACACGAGGATTTATACAGGTTCAGGTCTCAGTGGAGACCCTAGTCCTGTCGACGTGCTCCCAAAAAGGGTTGGCTAGGGGAGCTCTCTCATGGGGAGAGTACTCCTAAGCATGCCTATTCATTTTTGTGTATTGATGCAAATGAATTGTCCTTAGTTACAACAGAGGGATACAAGGGCATATATAGGCCCAAAAGATGCAAAAAGACTAGAGTACCCCGGTTGCGGCCATTGGATTGGAGGGCACTAGCGTCCATTTACTGGCCAAGGAAGCTCGATGCTTGACAAGTGTCCTCACAGATTCCCAAGGCTTCCTCACATGATCCCTACGTGACCCGGCGCCCGGGACAGTGGTCACCGGGGCCGTTGTCCCCGGGTCAAAGGCTGTGCCCTTGGACATGGGTCAATGGGGCTGTTGTCCCCGGGCGAAAGGCGGCGCTTGGGACAGGGGTCACCGGGGCCGTTGTCCTCGGGCCAAAGGCGGCGCCCTGGACGGGGTCACCATGGCCTTTGTCCCCGGGTGAAAGGCGGCGCCCGGGACAGGGGTCACCGGGGCCTTTGCCCTCGGGTAAAAGGCGGTGCCCGGGACTGGGGTCACTGGGGCCTTTGTCCCCGGGGCTAATCACCGGGTTCGATCTGGCGGAGATTTCCCCCAACAAATAAAGTACTTTTTCACTCTATGTTATGGTTATTTTCCCATTTTTCATCCTTACTCTTTTCTCGAGCCACGCCTAGGGGCTGGTCGCAATAAGTATTTTATTATGATGTTTAAGTGGATTCGGTGGCCGATCTCATGGTCATATCTAGTTAAGACATCTCTTTATAAGCCATTTCTTATCGCATAAGAGACTTACTGGCATGTTCCAGATCACTCGAGTGGCTGTCAGTTAGCAAAAAGCTTATGCATTTATATGAAAAATGTTTATATCCAAGCATAGTTTATTTTCAATCCTCTGACCATTATACCAAGCCTTCAGTATGTATGGTCACAGGAGGTGGCTAGGGAAATATAACTATAACATTAAGTCAGAAAACTTAGTACTTAATATATTTTCAATTATTGAAATTTCTACTAACTGTATATATTTGCAAGGTACGAAAACATCAACAAACTAGGTAAATGTTTTCATTTATATCAATAATTTCATAGTTGCAAGATACAATAACGAATATTACATCAAACAAGATCAAGTTATCGGAGCAGACTTTCAATTAAGGGCCTTACTTCATCCATAATGGCACTCAGTTGATCTTCACTATCAAAAGTAGCATCTTCACCCACAGGATTCAGATTCAGATTTGGACTGTGGTGATGCCTTAATTTGAAAGGATAGCAGAGGCTACAGCTCCAACATTGGACTTCAATGCTTCCTTTTGCCTCCTTGCAATTTCAGGAATGTTCGCAACCAGCGGGTCAGCTTGAGCGGAAACCAATTTACAAGACTCACTAAGGCTTAAGTTATCCTTCTTGGGATCAATGATATCCACTTTTAGTAAGTCTGCGGCCATTCTTAATTTCTTGAAAGTGTCTAGCTCGATACTATTACAGCTCTTAATAGTTGCTTCTAAAGCATTCCTTTCGTTGCAAGCAAGCTTAGCAGCATCTTTGGCCTTCTCATTGGCTGCCTTATGACGCTCAACAACAGTGTAGAGCATATCAGGGTCAACTCCTCTTTGGATAAATTTTTGCTCGAAGTGATCTTTTTCTTCAATCAGCTTCTTGATTTTCTCTTCTTGTACAGAAAAGAAGAAGAAATGAGTTCAATTGAATTGATAAAGTTTACAAAAGTAATTCATAACTTTTGCCAAGAGTAAAACTTACTAATCATTTTTCTTGTTGCTTTTCACAAAGCACTAGTAGATGTTCAGATTTTTCTTGAAGTGAGCAATATAATTCTAATGCTTGCTCAAAGGTCACAGCTTTTTTTTAATCCTCTTTTTGTTCGGTCTCAAGCGCCAAAATTTTGGCAAGCCTTTCTTCATTCATCTCCTGGGATTCAGCCATCTTACTTTGCAGAGCAATTTTTTCCCTGTGACAATGAGTGTTATTACAATATCAAAAACACTAAGATTAAAAGTAAGATACTTACTACTTTATCTGGCTGTTTTCAGTCAGAGTGACCTTCAATTGATCCATTCTCTCAACCTTGTGACCTAAACATGTTTCGACAAATCTCCTTTTGGCATATTCCTCATTTGTATGTCTTTTTGTGTTAAATGCCAAAAGAAGTGAATTTTTGAGGATTGAATCTATTGTTTCCAATTGAGTTGGTTTAAAAGCTCAAAATCCTTTCTTACATCAAATGATTTTCAAAATGAGAAGTTTGACACAATCATCATCAAACATTCAATCAAAACATTATATTGTTCTGTGTCAAATACATATTGATGACATGACTTTTGATTATACTAATGAATCTCTCTATCAAGAATTTTTGTGAGATGATGTTTAGGGAAAGTGAGATGATTCAAGAGCAAAGTTACTTCCGTTCACGACAAAACAAGCAACTCAAGAACAGAATGTTCAAGAGTGAATTCAAGCATGTGAAGAAATCTCTCAAGAGCCTCGAGATGCATGATGATGATGCTATTACAATTCTCATAGCTACAAATGAACATCTCGACATGGACAAACATGAAAAAGCAGTCAATTCTAAACTCTATCAATCTTTGATTGGTAGTTTCGCTTTATTTTACTGCATTTTACCCCGTCATCATATTTAGTGATTGCATATATGCTAGATTCCAATTATTTCCTAAGGAATGTCATATGATTGCCATTAAATGCATTCTTAGGTAAATTGAAATGCAATCCTAGATAGATCCTTGATATCCAAAAGTACAAATCTTGAATTAGTTGATTATTTGGATTTGGATCTTATGACTTGCAAGATAGATCGAAAGAATACATCCGATGGTTGTTATGCTTAAATTCTTATGGATGAAACAAAACAATGGATTATAGAATTGCCTTCGAATTGATGCCCCTTATGAAATATTGAAAGTGTCGTAAAGATGGTGAACAATTTGATTCAAAACTCTCGGTTAGAGTATATTGATATACAACATCATTATATAAGAAACTTTGTGGCATAAAGAGATTTTGAGATCAATCATGATATGACAAATATGCATCTAATGGATATTTTTCACATCAAACTATTAGATGCATCTAGATTTTGAATGACTGAAAATAGATTAAATGTCATCGATATATCCATTGTGTGTTGATTGTCTTGTTATCCTTCTCCATACTTTGAATGTGTTTTTCAAAATCACTTGCAACAAACTTTCTTGAGATCATGTTTTTGCATAAAGACCATTTCATATAAAATTCCATGCCTCCAAAAATATTGCTTATCAAAATTTAAGTTCTCAATCCTTCCTTTTTGTGCTTGATGACAAAGGGGGAGAGATAGTGTTTGAGCGAGACTGTTTTAGAGATAAGCTTTAGAGAAAACTTTAGGGGGAGAGATTTTAGGAGAGTTTGGGAGATTTTAGGAGAGTTCTGGAGCTTCTTCAAGAGCTTTGCTCAGGTCAAGAGCAAGGTGGCGCACGTCCCTGACTCCACAGTCATCGAGGAGTGCAAGAGCGGGATCCTCCCCGGGGAGCTCCATTAGAGGCTCTCCCAGAGCTGCCCCTCCTCCGCCAACGAGCTCTTCAACGTACTTGAAAAGTACGCAAGGGCAGAGGAGGATGACCTCTGGAAGGAAGACCAAGGGGTCTCCCCCCCCGGAAAGAGGGATGTTGTGGACTCACCTCACAAACATCTCAAGGAGGGGCATCACAGTGAGTCAAGATCTCGGGATGTCTTCATTCTTGAAGACAGAGGCAGCTCTAACAAAGCCGATCGGGGCGGCTCTCACAAAGCCCATCGGGGCGGCTGCCCCTCCCCCAAGTCAAAAGGGGGGAGGCTAGCCCTTCTGTGCTCGGGACAATCCCGCGCTGGGAAGCAACGAGGTTGGGGCCGACTTATGGTGCGCCTTCCACCGGTCCACTTCCCATGCCACTCAAGAATGTAGCGCGCTTTGTCAACACTTCGCGGCATTCCTCGAGCAACATGAGCAGGGGGGAGAGACTTACCTTGCCCCATCAGTCGGTACAGGCGCCCCCCCCCCCCCCCGCTACCTATGGGGGACACCAGGAGTTGGCCCAAGAAAGGGGCTCAACCGACGTTCCCCCTTTCCAAAACTCCCAGGGACATGTCTCCTGACTTGGGGGGATCCTATCCGAGAGCCCCGCGCTGGACCCTCGAGGCGAGGCCCTCCCCGTGAGGGTGCCCTCACTTAGAGGATGCCCTCCTTGCGAGGATGCCCTCTCCACAGGGATGTCTGCACTTGGCCTCCGGGCCTCCCACTCACCCTCTCGCGCTTAGCGGGGGGAGGCGTTGTATCAATTTACTTAATCAATGCAAATTAGTCGTTCTCGTATCAATCTTCTCTTGCGGGGTGTATTTTTTTCACCGTCTCCAAGGCTATGCCCTCCCAGCGAGGATGCCCTCACTTAGAGGATGCCCTCCCTGCGAGGATGATATTCCGGGGTGTTGGGAGAAATCTCCGCCCAATAGATCTTGGTGACCCGCCTCTCGGGCGCCGCCACCACTAGGGTGATAAGCACCTCGGGGGTAGGTGTCCCCGTGTCCCGGGCGCCGTCACTGTCTCCCGGTGAGAGGTGTCCCGGTGACGGGCGTCCTCGCGTCTCGGACACCGCCACCATCCCAACAACGCAGGGTCTTTTCCCGCGCTGGGAGCTCACTCTGTGGCGGGAGCCTTCCTTGCGCCAGGGCCTCCCCCCGCACTGGGGGTTTACTCCATGCCGGGGTTTGACCCCATGCCATGGGTGGTTCTCCCATTGAGGATGCCCTCCCTGAGAGGATGCCCACCCGCGAGGATGCCCTTAAGAGGATGCCCTCCCGGAGGATGCCCCTTAGAGGATGCCCTTGAATGAGGGTCACGGGCTCCTACTTATCCCAAGTCCCAACGGCGGCAGCCTTGCTCCCCTAGGGCGGCTTACAATCCCCCTCGTGGATTGAGGGCGTAAGCGGCAACCCGGTTCCCAGAAACCATGGTAACGAGTCACTTTGAGGGGTGAGTCCACCCCTCTAATACTCCAAAAGTCCCGACAATGGGAGCCTCGCTCCCTGGGCGGCTTATGATAACCCCTTGCGGACTGAGGGGGTAAGCGGCAACCCAGTTTCTTAACTGTGGTAACGAGTCACTTTGAGGGAATAGTCCCCCCTCAAATACTCCAGAGCCCATCATGGCGCTCACTCTCCTCCCGGAGCACATTTTCGGACACAAAATTTCTTGACCGGCTCCCCGTTCTCACGGTGACTGGAGGAATTTTCGACTGGGTCTCGGAACTTTTTGACAAGAAAATTCTTCGCCGGCCCCCAGTTCTCACGGCGACCGGAGCAATTTTCTACACGCTATCCGAATGCGACTGCATCTCTCTCCCAGGGGGACTTTGTCCCGAGAGAAGGTTTTTCCCGTCCGGGGGCTCCGCGCCGCTCGGATGAGGTAACATCCTCTCCTGGTGGACTTTGTCCCGGGGGAAGGTTTTCTCCCCCCGGTGGACTTTGTCCCAAGGAAAGTTTTTCTCTCCCGGGTGGACTTTGTCCCGGGAGAAGGTTTTTCCCATCCGGGGGCTCCGCGTCGCTCGGATGAGGTAACATCCTCTCCCGATGGACTTTGTCCTGGGGGAAGGTTTTCTCCCCCCGGTGGACTTTGTCCCGAGGGAAGGTTTCCTCTCCCAGTGGGGAAGGTTTTCTTCCCCCGGTGGGCTTTGTCTCGGGGGGAAGGTTTTCTCTCCCGGGTGGACTTTGTCCAGGGAGAAGGTTTTTCTCGTCCAGGGGCTCCGCGCCGCTCGGATGAGGTAACATCCTCTCCCGGTGGACTTTGTCCCGAGGGAAGGTTTCCCTCGGATGGGGTAACATCCTCTCCCGGTGGACTTTGTCCCGGGGGAAGGTTTCCCTCGGATGAGGTAACATCCTCTCCCAGTGGACTTTGTCCCGAGGGAAGGTTTCCCTCGGATGAGGTAACATCCTCTCCCGGTGGACTTTGTCCCGGGGGAAGGTTTTCTCCCCCGGGTGGACCTTGTCCCGAGGGAAGGTTCTCTCTCCCGGGTGGACTTTGTCCTGGAGAAGGTTTTTCCCATCCGAGGGCTCCGCGCTACCTGGGTGTGGTAACATTCCTTCCACGGGGGACTTTGTTCCGGGGGAAGGTTTTCACCCGTCTGGGGGCTCCGCGCCATCCGGACGTGGCTACGTTCTCTCCTGGGTGGACTTTGTCCCGGGAGGAGGATTTTCTCAACTACGCTGGCCAGACGCGGTAATGTACTCTCCTGGGGGGACTTTGTCCCAGGGGAAGGCTTTGCCCGTCCCGGGCATCGCCTTTTGCCCGGGGACAAGGGCCCCGGCTCCCTCATCCTGGGTGCTGCCATTTGACCAGGGACAAGGCCCCCGGTGACCTCATCCTGGGCGCCGCCTTTTGGCCGGGGACAAGGGCCCCGGCTACCCCGTCCCGGGTGCCGCCTTTTGCCCGGGGACCAGGACCCCGGTGATCCCGTCCCGGGAACCGCCTTTTGCCCGGGGACCAGGCCACCAGTGTCCCCATCCTGGGCGCCGCCTTTTGCCCAGGGACCAGGCCGCCGGTGTCCCTGTCCTGGGCTCTGCCTTTTGCCCGGGGACAAGGGCCCCGACTCCCTCGTCCCAGGCCGCCGGTCTTCGTGCGGAGAAGATCCCCAGTGGGTCCTGGGTCATCGGGGCCTGGGGTCCCAGGGGACTTCTGGAGCCCCTCGGCCCTTCGTGCGGAGAAGGTCCCCGGTGGGTCGCAGGGAACTTCCCGAGCGCCTCGGGTCCTCGTGCGGAGAAAGTCCTTGGCAGGTCCCTGTCTCTCCGGGCCCCGAGTCCTGCGAGACTTCTGGAGTGCCTCAGGCTTCATGCGGAGAAGGTCCCTAGTGGGTCCCTGGGCCTCCGAGCCCGGGTCCCGGGGGACTTCCGGAGTTCCTCGGGCCCTCGTGCGGAGAAGGTCCCTAACGGGTCCCAGGCCTCTTGGCCCAGGGTCCCCAGGGACTTCAGGAGTGCCTCGCGTCTTCGTGTGGAGAAGGTCCCTGGTGGGTCTCTGGGCCTCCGGGCCCTGGTCCCGGGGACTTCCGGAGAGCCTCAGGCCTTCATGCGGAGAAGGTCCCGGTGGGTCCCTGGGCCTCCATGGTCTTCGTGCGGAGAAGGTCCCTGACGGGTCCTAGGACCACTGGGCTCTGGGTCTCGGGACCTTCGGCCCACGAGTCCCGGGGGACTTCCGGAGCGCCTCAGGCCTTCGTGCGGAGAAGGTCCCCGGCGGGTCCCCGTGCTCCGAGGGGTCTTTGCAGTGCCTCGGCCCTTCGTGCCGAGAAGATCCCCGGCGGGTCTTGGGGCATCGGGGCTGTGGGTCCCAGGGGACTTCCGAAGCCCCTCGGCCCTTCATGCAGAGAAGGTCCCCGGCGGGTCCCGGGTAACTTCCCGAGCGCCTCGGGTCCTCGTGCGGAGAAGGTTCCCGGTGATTCCCTGGGCCTCCAGGCCCCGTGTCCTACGGGACTTCCGGAGCGCCTCGGGCCTTCGTGCGGAGAAGGTCCCGGTGGGTCTCTGGTCCTCTGGGCCCCGGATCCCGCGGAGTCTCCAAACCGTCTTGGCCATTTGTGCGGACATTGTCCCCGACGGGTCCCTGGGCCTCCGGGCCCCGAGTCCTGTGGGGTCTCTGGAGCGTCTTGGCCCTTCATACGGAGAAGGTCCCCGACGGGTCCCTGGGCATCCGGGCCCCGTTCCCGGGGACTTCTGAAACCTCGGCCCTTTGTGCGAAGAAGGTCTCCGGTGGGTACCGGGGCCTGGGGGCCCCGGCTTCCAAGGGACTTCCGGAGCCCCCGAACTTCTTGCGGAGAAGGTCCCTGGCGGGTCTCTGGGACTCTGTGTCCCGGGTCTAGGGGGACTTCCGGAGCCCCTCCGCACTTCGTGCGGAGAAGGTCCCCAGCGGGTCCTGGGGAATCCGGTCCCCACGTACCGGAGGACTTCCGGAGCGCCTGGGGTGTTCGTGTGGAGAACGTCCCGGTGGGTCCCTGGGCCTCTGGGCCCCGGGTCCCGTGGGGTCTCCAGAGCGTCTCGTCCCTTCGTGCCGAGAAGGTCCCCGGTGGGTGCCTGGGCGCTCCGGAAGTTCCCCGGGTCGGGTCTTCGTGCGGAGAAGGTCCTCGAGGGGTGCCCAGCACTCTGGGCTCTGGGTGCGGGACCTCAGGGCCCCAGGTCCCAGGGGACCTCCGGGCCCTGGGACCCGGGAGACCTCCAGAGCGCCTCGGGCTTTCGTGCAAAGAAGGTCTCCGTCGGGTCCCTGGGCTTCCGGGCCGCTTGCCCCGCGGGGTCTCTGGAGCACCTCGGCCCTTCGTGCGAGGAAGCCCCCTAGCGGGTCCCGGGACCTCGGGGCCCTGAGTCCGGGGGACTTCCAGAGCCCCTCGGCCCTTCTTGCGGAGTAGGTCCCCGGCAGGTCTCGGGGCCTTTGGGCCCCGGTTCCCAGGGAACTTCCGGAGTGCCTCGGGTCTTCGTGCGGAAATGGTCCCCGGTGGGTCCTTGGGCCCCGGGTCCCGGGAGACTTCCGGAGCGCGTCGGGCCTTCGTGCGGAGAAGGTCCCTGCGGGTCCCTGGGCCTCTGGGCCCCAGGTCCCATGGGGTCTCTTGAGCGTCTCGGCCCTTCGTGCGGAGAAGGTCCCCGGCGGGTTCTGGGGCCTCCAGGCCCCGGGTCCTGGGGGACTTCCAGAGCGCCTCGGGTCTTCGTGCGGAGAAGGTCCCAACGGGTCCCTCCTCCACTAGGCCCCAGGTCCCGTGGGGTCTCCGGAGCGTCTCAGCCCTTCATGCAGAGAAGGTCCCTGGTGGGTCCCGGGGCCTCCAGGCCCCAGGTCCCAGGGAACTTCCAGAGCGCCTCGAGTCTTCGTGCGGAGAAGGTCCCCGGAGGGTCCCTAGACATTCGGGCCCCGGGTCTTGGGGGACTTCTGAAGCGCCTCGGGCCTTCATGTGGAGAAGGTCCTCGGCGGGTCCCTGGGCTTCCGGACCCGATGCCCCGCAGGGTCTCTGGAGCGACTCGGCCCTTCGTGCGGAGAAGGTCCCCGGCGGGTCCCGGGGCCTCGAGGCCCTGGGTCCGGGGGACTTCGAGAGCCCCTCAGCCCTTCGTACGGAGAAGGTCCCCGGTGTGTCCCGGGGCCTTTGGGCCCTGGGTCCCGGAGAACTTCCGAAGCTCCTCAGGTCTTCGTGCGGAGATGGTCCCCGGTGGGTCCCCGGACCTCCGGGCCCCGGGTCTCGACGGACTTCTGGAGCGCCTCGGGCCTTCGTGCGGAGATGGTCCTGGTGGGTCCCTGGGCCTCCGGGTCCCGGGTCCCGTGGGGTCTCAGGAGCGTCTCAGCCCTTCGTGCGGAGAAGGTCCTCGGCGGGTCCCTGGTCCTCTAGGCCCCGGTTCCCTCGGGAACCAGCGAGGACACTTATCAAGCATCCAAGCCCTTCGGCCGATGAAATGACGCCAGCGCCCCTCGATCCAACGGCTATAGCTAGGGCTTTTTGGTCTTTTGCATGTTTTTGGGCCTATAAATACCCCCTTGTACCTCATTTGTATGAGGACTCCAATTCATTTTCAACACACTAAAACAATAGGCTCCCATGGAGACCTCTCCCCGAGAGAGCTCCTCCCCAGCGGACTCATGTCTGGAGGGTGCCGACAGGACTAGGGCCCCACCGGGACCCGAACCTGTATAAAAATCGCCATGTCAATTGCTGCGTTGCCCGGCGGGAGGTGACCGATCACTCGGTCAGCTCGCGCCGCTGTTTGCGTGTCAAGTCTTTCTGTAAAATCTGCCGATAGTATATTTTATACTGTTGCATCTAGGCCTTCATGCCTAACCCTAATTTTGATGATTAATGAAAACAAAGTGTTCCGGACTAATTGTGCTTTTGAGATTAATTGATACAGGGATCAGTTGGGAAGAACTACAAGATGATCAAGATGAACCCAGACTTGAAGTAAAGCACAAGATGCAGAACAGCAAAGATAAGACGCAAATCATGAAGATGCGAAAGACCTAAGGTATTATGAGTTTTTATTTTTACCGATCTTGGCGTTTGGAGATGATCGGTTAGGGAAATTATTTTTTAGTTTTAACTGTACTATAAAGAGGGGTGGCGAAAGTCCTCTCTTTATCTCCAACAGAAACCGAGAAACCTAGATCATTGCATTGCATCCTTTTGAGTTGGATTTGTTTTGAACTTAATTTGAAATTTTGGTTTTTCAGTTCAGTCTTTGACAGTAGAAGAGTTTTTCGTGTTTCTAAAAAGATCTAGGCAGAAGGCTTTTGCTTTTGTTGACAAAAATGTAGCCCTTGAAATTATCTTTCCAACGAGCTATTAAACACCTCTTTTGGATTTCTGGATTTAAAGTTATCTCCATTTTTGTTCATATTGACTGTCAGTTTGCTAAACTGACTGTCAGTTTGAATGTCAGTTCGTGTTAACTGACATTTGTCCAGAGAGGGTGTATTTTGGGCTCAAAATTTTTGTACTAAACTGACTGTCAGTTTGTTCATACTGACTGTCAGTTGGGGTTTCGACCACAGAGATTTTAACTGAGTTTTTATTTGTTTTTGGTCGAGTTTGTGGTCGAACTGACTGTCAGTTTGTGTAACTGACTGTCAGTTGTGGGTTTCAGCTTTCCTTAAACGACCACGAACGGCTAGCAAAGTTTCATCCGTAAATTTTGTCGGCTGTTGTGCACTAAACTAACTGTCAGTTAGGCTAACTGACTGTCAGTTTGGGTTGCTGATTTTCAGCCCTAGCTCCAACGGTTCATTTGATTCTTGAGGCTATAAAAAGGGGCTTTAGGCATAAGTTTTATACAATAAGCAGTAGCATTTCTTACACACTCTTGAGCTTTAGTTTTCTACTTAAAATCTTGATCTTTTGATCAAGTTGAGTGTTTTCCGATCCACCGAGCACTTCAGTTCTTTTGCATTTGCATTCACTTAGTTTCTCGGTGCGTGTTTGGAGGTCAAGAGAAGACCTCGTTGCCTGTTACTCTTGGTGAGCGCCCTCACCTAGACGGTTCGGAGGCGTGGCCGTTGACCTCTCCAGATCGGAGATTGTCGGAGAGGCTCGGCAAGCTTGTACAAGGCATCGGTGCTCGCCTTTCCAGAGTGGACAAGGAGCAACCACTAGTGATAATATCCTTTGTGGATATTGAGGCGAAACTCAAGTGATTTGAGTGCTTCAACGAGAATTAGTGGAGACTGGGCGAGTCTCCGATACCTCGGTAAAAATCGTGGTGTTTGTTCTCTATCTTCTCGCTTTAATATATTGTAACACCCTGAGTTAGGGGTGAAAATTTCCTTTTTCATAAATAGCATGCATGCATGTATCTGTAGTAATAGCCAGATCAGTTTCTATCTCAAGCCCTAAAATCTCCAAAATCTATCCTATGACCTCAAATTAAGATCAGATTGTTCAGATGTGATCTATCAGTTACTCCGAACTTAAAAGTCTTCAGAACCTAGATCCAATTCTATCTCTAAATTCCATATTTATCAACTTCTTCTGTTTTCGAAAACAGAAATACCTTATATTACCCAAATACCTTAAGTTTCAGAAATACAGATTTAATCCGAATCTTGACCAAGTTCAGACTAGATTATTCCTGGAATATAATCATGGGTATGTCAATACCTTAATCTAAAAAGTTGACAGCCAGATTTCACCATCTAGATTCTTTTCACAAATCAGTCCAAGAGTTATCGCAAATTAGTCCTTATCTGATATCTGAAAACCCAAAAAGGCTAGAATCTCCAGATTAACTTCAAACTCAAAATCTCTTCGGCAAATCTTCTCAAAATGCTATTTTCCACAAGTTTCTCTTCTGTGCAGATATCAAAATCGAACCCTAAATGCCAGAATTCGAAATCGACAAAACTTAAACCTTATTTTACCCCTAAATTACCCTATTTTCAGTTTGTGTCGAAAACTATTCAAATGTGTCAAATTTTATCAATTACCTTTGCCAAATACCTTGTTGAATATAATCTACCAGATTAGTGAAATCAATTTCAGTTTAAACCTACCAAATCTCCAGATTTACATTTCAGTCCAAAACTCAAAGAATTAAAACTGCAGTTCAGTCCATTTTCGACCAGGCCGTATACTGCTGTACACGACCAGAAGCCTCGCCGTGTTTTGCTTCCTTGCGCCGTGCACGTTCGCCGCCGGCCAAGCTTCGCCGCACTTGTGACCGTGCATGCCAGTGCGCACGTGTCCTCGCTCCAGCTGGTGCCGTGGCAAGGCCGCTGCTACGTCGACGACCAGTGCTTGCTCCCGCGCGCGACCAGCAGTGACTTTTGTTAGCAATCCATCGCCACGTAGCCTCGCCGCGCCAGTACTTGTCACCACCGCTTGCTACAAGCTTTGCCAGGTCCCGATGAGGCGACATTGTGATCAGTTGAAAGCTTGTCGCCGTCGCATCACCGCTCTTGCTGTTTCTTCGCCGCTACTGCTCCTGCACGCAACCAGTCAAGTCACAGCAACCAATCTCTTCATTGTTCCCCTTGGCCATCTTCGCCTGGCCTATATAAGCGCTCCTGTGTGCAGCAGCTTCTCCACACATCACCAGGACTTAATCAATTTCCAAATTTCCTCGCTGCAGTCGTCTTCTCCGGCGAGCCATCGAGGAGGCTCACGGTGCCAGCTCATTCCACATCATCTCTTGCCAAATTAAAGCCATCAGTGAGTTCATCTACTTATCCTCTCTGTGTAGTACTGTCTAATTGCTCCCCGGTGACCTTTAACGCCGGTGATCGCCGGGATTGCTAAATGCCCTGTTCCGGCAATGTAGCTCGAATTACTCCAAATTAGCTTTTGTATCTGTAATCAAAATTTATCAGTAAGCCAAATCAAGAAAGCCTGTGAAGTTGGATTTCGGATTTAAGCAAGAATCGAACCTTTTCCCTAAACCGAGCTTCACCAGAAAACCGGCGATCGTCGCCAGGCTTCTCCAGTGCTCCTCCGGCCAATACAATTGTACCAGAAGCTTCCCTATACCTCCTAGATGCTCTCCAAGCAAGGAATTAAGTTCTTGTTGCCTGTAGCAGGAACCCCCAATCAGCCGTGCTTCTTCTCCGGCGCCGATGACCGGAAAAGTGTTCCCGGCCGTTCAGCCCAAATCACCTTGTCATTTAGATGTGCCTTAGCCTCCTGAGAATTTTTGTCTTCTAGCTCGACACCTAAATCAGCCTAGATCAAAAGTTATAGCTTTGCCAAGTTTTTGTCCAGAACTGATCTAGTGCAGCCAGTTCATCTCTGTTCATCATCAAATTTCTTGCTTTCCAGCCATTTCCTGCCCTAGATCCTGTTAACTTAATTGTTCCTGTTACTCAAGCCTACCTCCCAGAAAAAGTGGTGCATCATTTGGAACTCCAGATTAAAAGTTATGCTAAGCCTTAGTTTTTGGCATTGTCAGCTCTATGCCAGAGCTTGTCAGCCAGTGGCATTGACCTTGTTTACCCACTTCTGGTTGTGTAATTTGAAATCCACTTTGTCCACTGAATTTGTAAAGTTGTGATCTACATTTTCTTCTACTACCACAACTTGAGATGAGCATCCTAGCTTTTCTTAAAGCTATGTCCAAACTTTGATCCGAATGTCGATCTGTTGACATTCGCTGTTTTGATTAAACCAGCCACAAAATTGTTATCCCTATTATAATCCTGAAACCCTACGATTATCTAATCACCATCCTTAGCCCAAATTCCTTGAAACCCTAGAATCTCAACTCAGTTCAGTTGCAGTACAAATTATCTCCAGTATAGTTCAATCATTCTTATTGAGCATTTCTGCATATAAGTCTTAAAATATTTTAAATATTATAAGTAATTATTGTGTGCTTGTTTGTCGTCGAGCAGATTCAGAAGCTGACTTTGAAGATTTTGCTGTTGACCCGTCATCGACTGCTGTATTTTACGACGCGGAAGGCAAGCATATCCTTGGTCATCTTGAACCTATATTTTAAATGTTGCTATAATATAACCTTGAATATAGGCAATATTGCATGTGAATGATTGAGAATGGTTGATTTATCAATTGGCAATACTAGACTGGTTATCTATGAAATGTGAAATAAACAAGTTTTGAGCCATGAACTATTATATGTATCTATATACTTATATTCATGAAATAAAACCCCTATCCGTGACCAGAAAAATGGTATGGATGGCTGTAGCACTGGAGGTGCTAGACTGCAAAGGAATGCAGGCACTGAAGGTGCAGGGTTGTGGATGGTCTGGTCACTGGCATATAAGGACTAGAACCTTGTGTTGTGCGTCTAGTGGCATGAACAACGTGCTAACCGCAAGCCTGGTATGGGACAGGCCTGAACAAGTAATTATGTGGATCGCACATGAAACCCCTGCATGAGATGTGTAGTGATGCACGATAAACACGGAGCGCGGCTCCCACACATATCACTGAAGGTGATCAAGCACGCTGACCCAGTAATGGGAATAAGCAATGGGGTGGAGGTTTGGATACAACCTGCCACAACTGTGCCTTGCTGACAGCCACAGGGTCGGGGGTGAATTGTAAGTGATACATAACAAAAGTTCTTGTTATTTCCACCTTACCGCTCACAGTATGAGGTGAGTCAGGGGTCCAATCATTTTGTTATGATAGGAAAGGTTTGAAAGTGGAATATCTTGCGGGTAAATTGGTACCTCTCTGCAGAGTTAAAAACGTATTCGAATACTCCGAGCTCCCGGGTTTATAGGAGTCTGCTGCGGTGGATTAAATCCACGGGGTGTGACACAAGTACTATTTTCTAAATAAAATATGTTTAATCAAGATTACCCAAATGACATGTGTTGTCATGATAAGGAGTGCTGCCGTGGGCTGTCGTGTGTCGACGTGTCGCGGTAGTGCTATAATCTAGTGAACATGAATGATGATGTTATATTATGAAAAGTGCTGCCATAAGATGAGATGAGAAAAGGAAAAGATTATTTTACAAATATCCATAATTCTTGACTAGTCTAGGTTCATATCATCACTACTATATGTATCTACTCGTACCTATGACTTGCTGAGTACGTAAGTGCTCACCCTTGCAACATTCAACTCAATAGATGGAGCTTACCTTGATCAAGATGATGGCACGGAGTACTACGTGGATCCAGAAGGAGGAGAATCAGTTCCGCCAGAACCCTGAAGTGTGTTGTTCTGCCGTCAACTTCTTTTGTGGGAGGGTCACCTATCTTCTGCTGTGTAGTTAAATATTTTGCTAAACCCTGAATGCCTTGTAGGCATTGTAATCCTCTTTATGTAATATTAAGGCCAGCAGGCCACACTGCTTAATATTTTGTGAGTACTCTGTTGCAATGTAATATACTCCTGTGTTTGGCTCATCCTGGGAAGTCAAAGGTTTGTGGTTTGGGACTAGCTGCAGTGAGCTAGGTCTCTACAGGAGTAGTCGTTGTCCCAGTTTCGGGGCGCGACAGAAAAGTTGGTATCAGAGCAACATGAGAACTTGACTGTAGGACGACACCTTTAGGAAATTGGCCGTGCCAGGAAGACGTAATTTATTTAGAAACTATTTGTTGGAAACTTTATTTTGGTAAAAATAATGAGCTTTGTAGCTCTTGAAAAACCTTCATTTCAAAATTTTATTTGGATTTTCTAAAATTCGGTAAGATTGTGAGAGTGCGTTCTGTTGTTTCAGAGTGTCTTAGGGGTTGGTGTAGACAGAGCAAGTGGATGCTCTTGATAGCTTTGTGATTCGCTATTGCTTTTGCAATGGTTAATTTGTGTATTATGGCTAATAGCCTAAGTAATTTTATGCATTAAAGTAGTTGCATTAATTTCTGCATTGCTGTCTTAGTTGGCCTTAGTTAGTTAGATCCGTCTAAACTTTTTTCAGAGCCACCATGGTTGACACCAGAAGGAGATCTCAAAGTGGAAGAGAAGATATAGGTCAGACTCCGCAAGAAGAAGAAACTATGACAAGAGACCCATTGTTTCAGCAAGGATCTCAGAGTTCTAATCCACCTCAGAATGAACAACCCAGTCTTCAGGAAATTTTGTTGTCAATGGAGAAAAGTCAACAGGAAGCTCAGATAACTCATACCCAGTTGTTATCTCAGATAGTTCAGAAACTGCCTACTGGAACAACAGAAGGAACTACTTCTGCTGTAGGAGCGAGATTAACAGATTTCCAAAAGACCCGTCCACCAACATTCTCTAGTGCGACCGATCCCATGGTTGCCGATGATTGGTTACGGGATATCGAGAGGAAACTAGACACGGTCCGATGCAGCGAACGAGAGAAAGTTTTGTTTGGATCTCATCAGTTATCAGGAGCTGCAGCTGCATGGTGGATGAACTACCAGGAAGCTCACCATGATAAAGATAATATCTCTTGGAGGGAATTTAAGGATCAATTTCGGAAATTTCATATACCTACTAGTGTTATGGCAGCTAAGCGTCGGGAATTTCGGAATTTAACTCAAGGAAGTAAGTCAGTTACTGAGTACCTACACCAATTTACTCATTTGGCTCGATACGCACATGGAGATGTGGATACTGAAGAGAAGAAGATAGAGCGCTTCACAGAAGGACTTCAACACTATTTACAGTATCAAATTGTTTCTCATGAACTTACAGAATTTCAAACACTAGTGAACAGAGCTTTAAAGGTGGAAGAGAAGAAGAATATGGGGGAAGAAAGCCGAAAGAGGAGGATGTTCCAGCAAACACGACCACAGCCAAATCCAATCAGAGGAAGAGTTCCTATCACTCCCAATTTTCGACCATCTTATCATAATCCCAGACCAGCAACGACATTGTGCCCCAACTGCCGAGGAAATCATTCTCAGAAGGATTGCCCTCATCCTCGTGTTGAGTGTTATCATTGTGGACAGCGTGGGCACCGTAAAGAATTCTGTCCTTGGATACAACTTCCGATGTCCATTGCCAGATCTCAAGCAGGAACACAGCCAATAGTTACCAGAGCATCACCATCACAGAATTTTAGAGGAAATTCAGCAGGAAGAGGAGGAAACATGGCTAATCGAGGAAGAGGAAGAGGTAGAGCACCAACTGCAACTCAAGGAGGAAGATTAAACTATACTTCAATTCAAGAAGCGGGCAACGCCACCGACATTCTTCTAGGTAGATTTCTGATTCAATCTGCATCTGCCTTAATATTGTTTGATCCTGGTGCTACAAATTCATTCATGTCAAGAGCATTTGCATCTGAAGTTGAAATGCATATAGACCAAGTACCACTAGAGTACTCTATGGTTATACAAACTCCAGGGGCTAGATTATCTGTTTACTTGATCTGCCCAAATGTAACCTTCAATATAAAAGGGGTAGAATTTGAGGCAAATCTACTAGTTCTAGAACTACAAGGACTAGACATTATTTTGGGAATGGATTGGTTGTCCCAACATAAAGGTCTAGTAGATTGTGAAGAGAAAACCCTTAGTCTTGTCAATAGCCAAGGGGAGAGAGTTTTATTCCATGCAGAAAGATCATCAGTCAAGAAACCGCTAAGATCTATTCAAGCATTGCAAAAGTTATGCCTGGAACAAGTGCCTGTAGTGCAACGATATTCTGATGTGTTTCCAGAAGAACTTCCGGGAATGCCACCTGACAGAGAAATAGAATTCAGTATTGAGCTTAAACCAGGATCAGCACCTATAGCAAAACGTCCCTATAGGATGCCAGTTACAGATTTGGAGGAACTCAAGAATCAACTCGAAGACTTGGAAAACAAAGGATTTATCAAACCCAGTGCTTCACCATGGGAAGCCCCAGTTTTGTTTGTGAGGAAGAAAGACGGAACTCTACGAATGTGTGTAGACTACCGAGCTTTGAATGAAGTCACTATTAAGAACAAGTATCCATTACCAAGAATTGATGACTTGTTCGATCAACTTTGAGGAGCCAAAGTATTTTCCAAGATAGATTTGAAATCTGGATATCATCAGCTGAAGATCAAGAAAGAAGATATACCGAAGACTGCTTTCACTACCAGATATGGTTTATATGAGTTTACAGTAGTACCTTTTGGCTTGACCAATGCTCCGGCAGCTTTCATGAATGTCATGAACAGCACATTTATGGATTTTCTTGACAAGTTTGTCATAGTATTCATAGATGACATTCTGATATATTCCAAGAATACGGAAGAACATGAGCAACATTTACACCTAGTCTTGGAAAGGCTACGAGAGAGGCAATTTTATGCCAAGTTTGACAAATGTGAATTTTGGATGTCAAGAATTTCATTTCTTGGACATGTGTTGACAGCAGAAGGAATTTCAGTGGACTCAGCTAAAATCTCTGCAATCAAGGAGTGGAAGCAACCTACCTCAGTTTCAGAGATTAGAAGTTTCTTGGGATTAGCAGGGTATTATAGGAGATTCATTGAAGGATTTTCCCAAATTGCCAAACCTCTTACGAACCTGCTAAAGAAGGATGTTGCATTTGAATGGACCACCAAGTGCGAGGAGAGTTTTCAGAAGCTGAAGCAGAAATTGACAACAACACCAGTCCTCACCTTACCAGACAGCAAAGAAGATTTTGTAGTTTACTGTGATGCTTCAAAGCAAGGAATAGGCTGTGTGTTAATGCAGCAAGGTCAAGTAGTGGCTTATGCTTCACGTCAATGGAGACCACATGAGGAAAATTATCCGACCCATGATTTGGAGTTAGCAGTAGTAGTACATGCTTTAAAGATATGGCGGCATTATCTCATTGGACATAAGTGTGAGATCTTTACAGATCATAAAAGCCTTAAGTATATTTTCACACAGACAGAGCTCAACATGCGTCAACGCCGATGGCTGGAATTGATCAAAGATTATGATCTTAGTATTCAGTACCATCCAGGGAAAGCTAATGTAGTGGCTGATGCCCTAAGCAGAAAGGTTTACAACCTACAAGGAGTGGTTATGCTGAAGAACCCTTACTTACAACAAGAGTTGCAGAATCATCAAGTGGAAATAGTACTGCAGGGAACGGTAGCTACTTTAACAATAAAATCTCAACTTGAAGAACAGATAGGAAATGCCCAGAAGAAAGATGAAGAAATTTGTAAGATCAAGAGTCGAATCAAGTTAGGAAAGGCTCAAGGCTTTACTGAAGATAACCAAGGGATTGTATGGTATCGAGGAAGAATCTGTGTACCTCAAAACGCAGATCTTAAGGAAATAATTCTCCATGAAGCACATAAAACTCCATACTCAATACACCCTGGTAACACAAAGATGTATCAAGATTTGAAGACCAGATTCTGGTGGGAT
Source organism: Pharus latifolius (assembly GCA_019359835.1). Taxonomy (NCBI): domain Eukaryota; kingdom Viridiplantae; phylum Streptophyta; class Magnoliopsida; order Poales; family Poaceae; genus Pharus; species Pharus latifolius. The sequence goes on along the minus strand of CM033323.1, from coordinate 26,339,223 downwards.
AATATGAAGAGAGATATTGCAGAGTATATTGCAAACTGTGATACATGTCGACGAGTTAAAGCAGAACACCAGAAAATAGCAGGAAAGCTACAACCTCTACCAATACCATTATGGAAATGGGAAGAAATTGGTATGGATTTCATTACAGGATTACCTAAAACTCAAGGAGGATATGATTCCATATGGGTTATTGTGGACAGACTTACTAAAGTAGCTCATTTCATACCAGTCAAAAAGTTTTTTGATGGCAGTAAATTAGCAGAGTTATATATGCAAAGAATAGTGGCATTGCATGGTATTCCTAAGAAGATAGTTTCAGATCGTGGAACACAGTTTACCTCCAAATTTTGGAATAGATTGCATGAAACCCTAGGAACCCAGTTGGATTTCAGTACTGCATATCATCCACAGACGGGAGGACAGACAGAAAGAGTCAACCAAATCCTAGAGGATCTTCTAAGAACTTGTATACTAGATTATGGAACATCATGGGATAAATGTTTACCGTTTGCAGAATTTACATATAATAACAGTTATCAAGCTAGTATACAGATGGCACCATTTGAAGCTTTATATGGACGTAAGTGCAGAACTCCATTGCATTGGAATGAGCCAGGAGAACGAAAGGCCATAGGACCAGAGATAGTAGAAGAAGCAGAAGCTCATGTCAGACTCATCAGAGAAAGGTTGAAAACAGCACAATCACGACAAAAGAGTTATGCAGATCAACGACGGAGAGAATTATCATTTGAACCAGGAGATTTTGTGTATCTCAAGGTCACACCATTCAAAGGATTACAAAGATTCCAAGTGAAAAGAAAGTTATCTCCAAGATACATTGGACCATTTAAGATAATCAAGAGAAAGGGAGAAGTATCATATAAATTGGAATTACCTGTGGGATTAGCAGGAGTGCATGATGTGTTTCATGTCTCTCAGCTCCGGAAATGTTTGAAGGAACCTACTGACCAGATAAATGTACAAGATGTGCCATTACAGAAGAATCTCACTTATCTTGAGCACCCAATCAGAATCCTAGCCACTGATGAACGTCAGCTCAGAAGGAAGAAAATCAAATTGTGTAAAGTTCAATGGAAAAATCATTCAGAGCAAGAGGCTACTTGGGAGAAGGAAGAAGACCTTAAGCAAACCTATCCTTATCTTTTCCTGTCTTAGGTAAATCTCGGGGCGAGATTTCTTTAAGGAGGGTAGATCTGTAACACCCTGAGTTAGGGGTGAAAATTTCCTTTTTCATAAATAGCATGCATGCATGTATCTGTAGTGATAGCCAGATCAGTTTCTATCTCAAGCCCTAAAATCTCCAAAATCTATCCTATGACCTCAAATTAAGATCAGATTGTTCAGATGTGATCTATCAGTTACTCCGAACTTAAAAGTCTTCAGAACCTAGATCCAATTCTATCTCTAAATTCCATATTTATCAACTTCTTCTGTTTTCGAAAACAGAAATACCTTATATTACCCAAATACCTTAAGTTTCAGAAATACAGATTTAATCCGAATCTTGACCAAGTTCAGACTAGATTATTCCTGGAATATAATCATGGGTATGTCAATACCTTAATCTAAAAAGTTGACAGCCAGATTTCACCATCTAGATTCTTTTCACAAATCAGTCCAAGAGTTATCGCAAATTAGTCCTTATCTGATATCTGAAAACCCAAAAAGGCTAGAATCTCCAGATTAACTTCAAACTCAAAATCTCTTCGGCAAATCTTCTCAAAATGCTATTTGCCACAAGTTTCTCTTCTGTGCAGATATTAAAATCGAACCCTAAATGCCAGAATTCGAAATCGACAAAACTTAAACCTTATTTTACCCCTAAATTACCCTATTTTCAGTTTGTGTCGAAAACTATTCAAATGTGTCAAATTTTATCAATTACCTTTGCCAAATACCTTGTTGAATATAATCTACCAGATTAGTGAAATCAATTTCAGTTTAAACCTACCAAATCTCCAGATTTACATTTCAGTCCAAAACTCAAAGAATTAAAACTGCAGTTCAGTCCATTTTCGACCAGGCCGTATACTGCTGTACACGACCAGAAGCCTCGCCGTGTTTTGCTTCCTTGCGCCGTGTACGTTCGCCGCCGGCCAAGCTTCGCCGCACTTGTGATCGTGCATGCCAGTGCGCACGTGTCCTCGCTCCAGCTGGTGCCGTGGCAAGGCCGCTGCTACGTCGACGACCAGTGCTTGCTCCCGCGCGCGACCAGCAGTGACTTTTGTTAGCAATCCATCGCCACGTAGCCTCGCCGCGCCAGTACTTGTCACCACCGCTTGCTACAAGCTTTGCCAGGTCCCGATGAGGCGACATTGTGATCAGTTGAAAGCTTGTCGCCGTCGCATCACCGCTCTTGCTGTTTCTTCGCCGCTACTGCTCCTGCACGCAACCAGTCAAGTCACAGCAACCAATCTCTTCATTGTTCCCCTTCGTCATCTTCGCCTGGCCTATATAAGCGCTCCTGTGTGCAGCAGCTTCTCCACACATCACCAGGACTTAATCAATTTCCAAATTTCCTCGCTGCAGTCGTCTTCTCCGGCGAGCCATCGAGGAGGCTCACGGTGCCAGCTCATTCCACATCATCTCTTGCCAAATTAAAGCCATCAGTGAGTTCATCTACTTATCCTCTCTGTGTAGTACTGTCTAATTGCTCCCCGGTGACCTTTAACGCCGGTGATCGCCGGGATTGCTAAATGCCCTGTTCCGGCAATGTAGCTTGAATTACTCCAAATTAGCTTTCGTATCTGTAATCAAAATTTATCAGTAAGCCAAATCAAGAAAGCCTGTGAAGTTGGATTTCGGATTTAAGCAAGAATCGAACCTTTTCCCTAAACCGAGCTTCACCAGAAAACCGGCGATCGTCGCCAGGCTTCTCCAGTGATCCTCCGGCCAATACAATTGTACCAGAAGCTTCCCTATACCTCCTAGATGCTCTCCAAGCAAGGAAATAAGTTCTTGTTGCCTGTAGCAGGAACCCCCAATCAGCCGTGCTTCTTCTCCGGCGCCGATGACCGGAAAAGTGTTCCCGGCCGTTTCAGCCCAAATCACCTTGTCATTTAGATGTGCCTTAGCCTCCTGAGCATTTTTGTCTTCTAGCTCGACACCTAAATCAGCCTAGATCAAAAGTTATAGCTTTGCCAAGTTTTTGTCCAGAACTGATCTAGTGCAGCCAGTTCATCTCTGTTCATCATCAAATTTCTTGCTTTCCAGCCATTTCCTGCCCTAGATCCTGTTAACTTAATTGTTCCTGTTACTCAAGCCTACCTCCCAGAAAAAGTGGTGCATCATTTGGAACTCCAGATTAAAAGTTATGCTAAGCCCTAGTTTTTGGCATTGTCAGCTCTATGCCAGAGCTTGTCAGCCAGTGGCATTGACCTTGTTTACCCACTTCTGGTTGTGTAATTTGAAATCCACTTTGTCCACTGAATTTGTAAAGTTGTGATCTACATTTTCTTCTACTACCATAACTTGAGATGAGCATCCTAACTTTTCTTAAAGCTATGTCCAAAGTTTGATCCGAATGTCGATCTGTTGACATTCGCTGTTTTGATTAAACCAGCCACAAAATTGTTATCCCTATTATAATCCTGAAACCCTAAGATTATCTAATCACCATCCTTAGCCCAAATTCCTTGAAACCCTAGAATCTCAACTCAGTTCAGTTGCAGTTCAAATTATCTCCAGTATAGTTCAATCATTCTTATTGAGCATTTCTGCATATAAGTCTTAAAACATTTTAAATATTATAAGTAATTATTGTGTGCTTGTTTGTCGTCGAGCAGATTCAGAAGCTGACTTTGAAGATTTTGCTGTTGACCCGTCATCGACTGCTGTATTTTACGACGCGGAAGGCAAGTCATATCCTTGGTCATCTTGAACCTATATTTTAAATGTTGCTATAATATAACCTTGAATATAGGCAATATTGCATGTGAATGATTGAGAATGGTTGATTTATCAATTGGCAATACTAGACTGGTTATCTATGAAATGTGAAATAAACAAGTTTTGAGCCATGAACTATTATATGTATCTATATACTTATATTCATGAAATAAAACCCCTAGCCGTGACCAGAAAAATGGTATGGATGGCTGTAGCACTGGAGGTGCTAGACTGCAAAGGAATGCAAGCACTGAAGGTGCAGGGTTGTGGATGGTCTGGTCACTGGCATATAAGGACTAGAACCTTGTGTTGTGCGTCTAGTGGCATGAACAACGTGCTAACCGCAAGCCTGGTATGGGACAGGCCTGAACAAGTAATTATGTGGATCGCACATGAAACCCCTGCATGAGATGTGTAGTGATGCACGATAAACACGGAGCGCGGCTCCCACACATATCACTGAAGGTGATCAAGCACGCTGACCCAGTAATGGGAATAAGCAATGGGGTGGAGGTTTGGATACAACCTGCCACAACTGTGCCTCGCTGAGAGCCACAGGGTCGGGGGTGAATTGTAAGTGATACATAACAAAAGTTCTTGTTATTTCCACCTTGCCGCTCACAGTATGAAGTGAGTCAGGGGTCCAATCATTTTGTTATGATAGGAAAGGTTTGAAAGTGGAATATCTTGCGGGTAAATTGGTACCTCTCTGCAGAGTTAAAAACGTATTCGAATACTCCGAGCTCCTGGGTTTATAGGAGTCTGCTGCGGTGGATTAAATCCTCGGGGTGTGACACAAGTACTATTTTCTAAATAAAATATGTTTAATCAAGATTACCCAAATGACATGTGTTGTCATGATAAGGAGTGCTGCCGTGGGCTGTCGTGTGTCGACTTGTCGCGGTAGTGCTATAATCTAGTGAACATGAATGATGATGTTATATTATGAAAAGTGCTGCCATAAGATGAGATGAGAAAAGGAAAAGATTATTTTACAAATATCCATAATTCTTGACTAGTCTAGGTTCATATCATCACTACTATATGTATCTACTCGTACCTATGACTTGCTGAGTACGTAAGTGCTCACCCTTGCAACATTCAACTCAATAGATGGAGCTTACCTTGATCAAGATGATGGCACGGAGTACTACGTGGATCCAGAAGGAGGAGAATCAGTTTCGCCAGAACCCTAAAGTGTGTTGTTCTGCCGTCAACTTCTTTTGTGGGAGGGTCACCTATCTTCTGCTGTGTAGTTAAATATTTTGCTAAACCCTGAATGCCTTGTAGGCATTGTAATCCTCTTTATGTAATATTAAGGCCAGCAGGCCACACTGCTTAATATTTTGTGAGTACTCTGTTGCAATGTAATATACTCCTGTGTTTGGCTCATCCTGGGAAGTCAAAGGTTTGTGGTTTGGGACTAGCTGCAGCGAGCTAGGTCTCTACAGGAGTAGTCGTTGTCCCAGTTTCGGGGCGCGACATATATTAAATTGCATTTGGTTCTTCTTGGTATAAAAACTTGTTTTTATTTGAAGTTTTTAAAGCCTCCTATTCACCCCCCTCTAGTCGGCATCCTTGATCCTACATATACCACGACAGGTAAATTATCCTTCAATATCAAGTTTATACTAGCTTTTCGAAAGAGTAAATACCTTTCGACGCGCCTGCCCAAACTCGTCGGTGTTGCTGACCAGGATTTGCGGTCTCAGCGCATTGATATCGCCTTCCTTGACCGGATTGTAGGATTTCAAAAGAAAATTCATCCTTATTTGAACATCAGAAATGGACAAGAGTGTGAAAACTAACAATTAAGGTAAGACAACAAAAACTCAATTCCAAAGGAAAAACAAAAAATTTACCAATTTGACCAATCCTAGGGTTGGGACAATTATCAGGATGGTAGTCCCTGGTAGCATCTTCCATCACCCTAACCTCCCAGGTAGGGTGATCCTTCTTCCTTAGAGGACTGATCCGATTCTTTTCAAAATCTTACATCACGTTGCGAGTGGTCAAGCCCTTATTCATTAGGTATTTAATTACCTATGCATGCCTCTTCTACGCATCGTTAAGGGGAGGAGCAACATCTTTTTCCCCTCTTTTCTCTGGTCGCCAATCTGCGAACCAAAGATGGCTCTCCTTAGGAGCTGAACAATAAAACCAAAGTTGGTACCACTTGTGAACAAAATCACAAAGTGGGAAGTGCAGGAAATACTTCTTCTCCCCCAGCCTGAAGTAAACATACCCAGGAGCAGTGGTGCCCTTCAAGCTCGCCAGAAAGTAGTACTGGCGGAAAAGAGCCACACTGGGAAAAACCCCAATGTACGCCTCGCAGAGATGTTTGAAGATTGTGAGGATCAAAATAGAATTGGCATTCAAATTCACCAATTCCAGATCATAGTGAGCGAGGATCTCCCAAAAAAGTCACTTTTTGGCAAACGAAATACACAGTGTAGGAAATCCTCGAAGATCACTAATTCACCCTCTTGTACCACAGGGCTCTCTTCATTCTCCCCAACAAGACTCCATGGGATTAGTGACATGGAGGGGAGATAACCAGCTATCTCCAAAGCCAGCAAATTCTCTTCTGTTCGATGGCTTGAACACATCCAGCAAGCCATTGGTTCAGGTTTTTAAGAGAAGAAGAAGAAGGTTAAGAACTCAGAAGAACTTATAGAAAATAGGGCTTTGAGAAAACTTAGAAAATTTTGAGAATGGTTTCGTACCAAAGAAATCTCAAAACGTAAAGTTTTAAGGCAATTTTCCTCAGGTTCCCAATTGTTATATTCACACCAGATGATTTTCTTTCAACAAAAGTTTTTTTGCATTTAATGCCTGTCACAACAAACCTGACATGTGCACCCAAAGTTTTTCTTGGGTTCTGCAAGAATTCGAAATGAAAAGACACCTTTTCAATACTTGAAAAGCCTTTTCAATGAAAAGAAACCTTTTCATTTCAAATTTGGGGGCTAGTTGATGAGGATTATTACCCAAGTTAAATCGCCCATATATTTTCAAGGTCGCGCATATTGTTTCATGGTCGCACATACCTTTTTATGGTCGCAAGAAACCATAGTAAGAGATTTAAACTACCTGACAATGCCTTTCTATGATTGCATAAGACCAAGGAAAGAGATAATGGGATAACCCAAAGATATTCTAGACATAACCTATCAAGGATGTTTAATTCCCACGAAACTCTATTGTCTCGATACTTATTGTCAGAGAGTCCATGGTCTTGTATTATACCTACAAATATTATGGTCGCGGAGACATTTGCCCATGATCATACTGACGAGGATTGTTAGCTATTTTTAAGCCTCCATGGTCGCAATAGCGCCACATGGTCGGACATGACTATAGCCGCGGCCCTCCCTGTGGTCGCCAAAGGCCAGGAGGAAGAACGTTGGGTAATCCAAGGGCATTATGGATATAACTCAAAAATCGTATTCATTTCGCGCAAAAACAAGACATTCGTTATCCTTAAAACTTTTGTTTTATGCTGTATCCCAAGACAGTGTGGTCGCAGAGATAGTCCCTATGGCCATCCTCTCTCGTGGATACAAGAGCTAACCTTAGTACCAAGGTCATAGTGTTACGCGATCATTCCTTAAACATTACCCCATCATGATCCTTATGATTATTTCCGAGATAATCATAGGTCCCTGACAAGGTAACCATCGAATGAGGTTAAGACGGTAAGGAGGTTCCACAACGACCGAGTCAAGCCTGCCAAACCACAACGTACCCATGATCTACAACAACTACCACACCCACAACCTCACAGCTACTACTCTAGGGCGGTTAGGAGAGATTGTGGGGTGTGCCTCTAGGAAAACAACCGAGTACCTCTTCAACAAGTATAAGAAGGCCTTCAAGGGAAGGATCAAGGGAGGATCGACAACATAGAGAAGTCTAGGCTTAGCAAAGATAGGATTAACTAGTTACATATTGTAACGACCTCTCTGTAACTCTTTTTTCCACAGTCAAATACACATGACGTAGGGTCATTACCCTACTCAAGGGGCCTTAACATGGATAACTCTTTCCCGTGTATTAGATTCATAGATACCTTGAATGTGTTGAGAATATGTCTGATTGGCCTCATACCTTCTTACTTCCTTCTTTGCATAAGATCGACGGAGGGACCTAGAGTTCCAATCATCGAGATTCATTGTATTCATGGATCCTTTCCCTTGCCTACACAATTCTAAGAAAGAGTTCGACCTCGAGGATCACGTAGATGCCATGGATGAAGATGCCATCCCCATCAATGGTGAGGACACTACCCTCACAGCTAGTCTTGGGGAAGCACCATCCTCGATTTTGACCGCATCTGTTGAACGGGGATTGGAGCAGGCAGTTCACTTGCCCTCAATAGAAGATGAGTATGTGACGCAACCTGTTGCCCTAGACAATGTGGAAGAGGATAATTTTGACATTCGTCTGGAGAATTTCTCCCCAGATAATTTGAAATCTCTCTTTGATTTTGACTTAGACTCAAATAAAGACGAGATGGTTTCTCCATTTGCGAACTCAATCCCTAGAGAAATCACTGCACTTTTGGAGGAAACTCCAGAGCAGCATGACACTAAGCAGGAACGAGAACGCAAACTAAAACAGGACCAAGAACGTGGACAGTGCGAGGCTGAGGTTCGCAAGGTCGCAGAAGATCTTCTACGGCTAGCGACAACTCAATGAGGTATCATTTTTGTGAACCTAGTCCTAGAACGTCTCGACAACCCTCTCTGGGGGGTCACGGGCGTAATTTCACGCCTATCCCCTCTTCGAACTATTCACCACTGGCAGAGGCGACCTCACCATGACTCCACCGGCATCTAGGAGAAATTCGATGGATTGTATTCGAAGGATTGCTTATGCACTCCGTAATCCGCCCTCCAGTCTCACGAACGATGACAGGATTATATTCGCAAGAGTGCTTGCAGATAATCTTGATGAGGTTGCCCTCGGCTTTACTCCAGAGGCATCATCGTGTTCGACGACCAGAGGACAGGCCGATTCCCACCAAGGCCACAAGAGACGTCACCCTACACATTCCCGACACGACAAGACTAGATGATCAGGCGACGGACTGATCGACCACAGAGAGAAGACTAGGCTTAGAAAAGATAGCATTAGCTAGCTACATTTTGTAAAACACCTCTCTATAAACTCTTTTTTCCACATAGTCAATTACACAGGACGTAGGGCTATTACCAAGCTTAAAGGGGACTTGAACTAGGATAATCCTTGCTCCTCTTGTCTTTAGATTCATTAATACCTTGAGCATCTTGAGAATTTGTCTGATTGGCCTCATACCTTCTGTCTGAGGGACCCAGAGTTCCAATCGTCGATAGTTGGTGCCCATCGTGGGGCCCTGAAGACATTTTGTATTAGGATTCATTGTATTCATGGATCATTTCCCTTGCTTGCATGATTCTGAGAACGAATTCGATCTCGAGGATTACGTAGATGCAATGGACAAAGATGTCGTCCCCATCAATGGTGATGACGTTTCCCTCACAGTTTGTCTTGGGGAAGCATCATCCTCGATCCCAAACGTGTCTGCTGAACAGGAATTGGATTAGGCAGTTCACTTGCCCTCAGTGGAGGACGAGTATGTGCCGCAACTGGTTGCCTTAGAAAACTTGGAAGAGGACGATCTTGACATCCGTTTGGAGAATTTCTCTCCAGACAACCTGAATTCTCTCTTTGATTTTGAGTCAGACTCAGACAAAGATAAGATGCTTTCTCTGTCTGCGAGCTCAATCCCTAGAGAAATCACTGCACTTCCGGAGGAAATTCCAGAGCAACGAGACGCTAGGCAGGAGCGAGAACGCAAATAGAATGAGGACCAAGAACACGAACAGTGCGAGGCTGAGGTTCGCAGGGTTGCGGAAGATCTTCTACGACTAGCGACGACTCACTGAGGCACTGTATTTCGTGACCCCAGCCCTAGAATATCTCGACAACCCTCTCGGGGAGGTCGCGAGCGTAATTACACGCCCATTCCCTCTCTGAACTATTTGCCACCAGCAGAGTCGACCTCTCTTAGAACTCCACCAGCACCCGGGCAAAATCCGGAAGATCATCTTCGGAGCATTTCTTATGCACTCCATAATCCGCCCTTCAGCCTCGTGAACGATGACAGGATTATATTCGCAAGAGTGCTTGCAGATAATCTTGACGAGGTAGCCCTCGTGTTTACACCAGAGGCATCCTCACGTTTGACGACTAGAGGACAGGCCGGTTCAATCCAATCACAAGAGACGTAACCCTACATAGTCCTGACACGATAAGACCAGACGTACAGGTACTTCTCACGACCATAATCGCATACCGGTACACTCACATCTGGGACCACGTCGTGAGCCTCCCCAGGTCGACAACTTCCACGACCAAGGCGTTAGTCGTGATGAGCAATGACCACACAGTATATACGTGGGTTGCAAAGCTTTTTCACTGAGACTACGGAATGTTGATCCGTTTGAGACCTAGCCTTGGTTTTCGTACTAGGCTCGCCCAGATTCTAATATGCGGAATAACGGGATCTTACTCGAAAATACTGAAACCCAAAGGTTGATCAAAAACAAAACCCAAAGTAATTGCACAACTCTTTATTTCAAAGAGGGCTTTACACGTCGAACGTTAGGCACACTTGCCTACGTCGAAGGAACTATAAGTGTCTAAAACTCAAATAAGTTCTATGACTTTTCGATTGTATTTGATGATCTAAACTAGTCCTATTACAAGGTATTTATAGTCCAATCGTATGAGTACGTATCAAACTCAATAACCTAAACGTATTAGACTCATAACTAACTAATTCTGAACGGATAAGCTTAGTTATATATATTCAGATCGGATTACAATTCCGAACAGGGAATGAATTTCTTTTCATGGTCGCGAACCAATCCATGGTCACGGACCCATCCATGGTCGTGAAACCTTTCTGAACACGGTTAAGGTCGCGAAGCCGTATGCGATTAGGACTTGAAGATCCTCCCAGATCAAATGTGGTCTGGCCTGAAAAGTTTAAACTTGGTGCAATCGAGAGATTCGATGGGACTCAAAATCCAACCGAATTTGTCCAGATCTACGTTACGGCCATCCAAGCGGCCGGGGGAGATGAACGGGTCATGGCAAACTATTTGCCCACGGTCCTCGAAGGTTCGGTGAAGACCTGGTTGTACAACCAACCGGAAGGATCAATCTACAACTGGGAGATGTTGTGCGACGCTATCCTCAACAACTTCAAAAACTGCTATGAAAAGCCTGGCAAAGAGGATGACCTTCATCGCTTGCGCCAGACTTCGACGGAGATTCTTCAGCAGTTCGTCAAGAGATTCGTAGGAGTCAAGAATACCATTCCTAACATCTCTGATTCTTCGGTTATCAAGGATTTCAAACATGGTGTTAGATACCGACGGTTCACAGAGGACCTAAGTATCCATCCCCCACGATCAGTGTCAGACCTATTCGACATGGCAGATCACTATTCTGATGCAGCAGAAGGTGTAGAATGGAATAGAATGGTGGACAAGGGTAACTTACCTCCTCAACTGGGCCTAAAAACCGAAAAGAAGGAAGATTCCAGAAAGAAATCCGAGTTCTCTACAGGTGGACGATCTAAGAAGCCAAACAAGATTGGAGCAACAAGATTCTGTGAGGTCGCAGTCTTGGACAAGCAACCACAAGAGAAATGTAAAAAGGTTCCATTCAAATCTACTAAGCTTCCCTCCAGAGGTCAGACTCGTGACCGCCCGAAGAAACAAACTAACACGTAGGGAAAGAAAAAATGGTGTCCATTACAGAACGCTTCCAGACACGACCTCAAGAATTTCCGCTCCTGGTTGGAGAGCCTGGATGATTTCTATCAAGGAACCGGACCATGCCTACCATACTAGAAAATGAACAATCTCGAGGTACAAAAGACGCCGATGGAGATGAGGTAATGCCATACCAGGTACCTAGCAATCATGTCAATGTCATTTTTGGTGGTGGTTCATCTTATTATTCTAAGCATGAATTTTAAGCTATTCATCGAGAGGTGAATAGCGTTGAAGCTCCATTAGGAGAGCCTTAGTTCCCCTGTTGGTTAGAAACCTATCTGACATTCGATAGGGAAGATTGTCCCAAAGCAATGTCCAACCCTCGATGACTTTCTTTGGTGATTACCCCATTATTAGCAATGCTAAAGTGGGACGCGTACTGGTGGATGGTGGAAGTTCGCTCGACCTCCTGTTCGCCAAAGCTCTTGACGATATGCAAATAGTTCGTTCCAAGATTAAATTGATGGCCCACCCATTTTTTGGAATTATACCTGGCTCGACAATGATACTCATTGGGCAAATAGTGTTACCCGTAACACTCGGAGAGCCAGAGAATTTTCGAACAGAATTAATTACTTTTGATGTGATTGATTTTGTTTTAGCTTACAACGCCATCTTTGGGAGGCCATCACTCGCCAAGTTCATGGCGGCTACACATTACGTCTACCAGTGCGTCAAACTAGCAGGCCCAAAAGGTGTTATCACAGTTAGAGGCAGTCAACATACGGCTCTAACCTGTGATTGCAGTTCTTTGAAGTTGGTCGATCAGTTACCCCGAAGGGATGTCAAGTTGGCGACCAAAGAACCTAAAGCGGTCAAGACGACTCTGCGACCAGATGAGAAACTAAAGCAAGTTCCTCTGTTCCCAAACGACCCAACCAAGACCATTCAGATCGGATCATCACTGGATGCTAGATACACTACTATAGAATACATTATCACAGTCAGGTCAAAACAGTCATCACATACGGTTCTGAACCGTCAGTGATATTTCAGTCACTGATATTCGAGTACTATCACTGACGGTTCTGAACCGTCTGTGATTTTCCCATCACAAACGGTTTTGACCTCAAAATCGTCTGTGATACTCATACTACACAATCTGTTATAAGATCAAAACCGTCTGTGATAAGTAGAATATCATAGACGGTTTTGAGGTCAAAACCATCTGTGATAGTCTCCTTATCACAGACAGTTATCATATCTGAGCCGTCTATGATAGTGTCTTAGCCCAAACGGTTATAATCTCAGAACAATCTGTGATAGTATGAGTATCACAGATAGTTTTGAGGTCAAAACTATCTGGGATAGTGTCATTATCCGAGACGGTTATGAGATCAACACAGCCTGTGATACTCATACTATCACAGATGGTTCTGGGATTATAACCGTCCGTGGTAGTATGAGTATCACAGATGGTGTTGAGCTTATAACCGTCTGTAATACTCTGTGATACATACATAGATCGATTTATGACAGACAGTTTTTATCTCAAAACCATCTATGCATATAATATTTTTTAAAATAAATTTCTTTTTTTTTGTGGCTAGCCTCAGGAATCTTGCTAGCCATGCCCTCTATACAATAGCATTTCATATATACAATTCATGTCATACATGCACAGTACTCAGAAATATATACAGTTCATCTCATATGATGAGACATCACTTATTCGGATACACGCACTCCTCCGCTTGTTACACAAGGACCAATAACGCGTAGCAAAGCCCGATTGTTGCATTGTCAGGTGAACTCGTTCCTAAGTTTATATATATATGGTTTTGAGAATAGTTTACTATCTAATAGTGATAATATTGTGCTTAGGAACAATGGAGAGGACCAGCAAGGATGCAAGGACCATCAAGGAGTCCAAGTCGAGTTGGAGTCTGAGATGAATTCGAGTTAGAGTCCGGTTCGGCCATCCAGGAGCAGCCTGCCTTCAAACAATCATAACTCCCTCATACAAAGTCCGATTGGGACATTCTTATAGTCCACAGAGAAGCCCACGACGAGATCTTTCCAATGGATCTAGTTCCACATCCAAATTCCTTCTGTATCGCTGGAAATTGACAAAACAAGTTTCAACCAGATTCTGATTGGACCAAGTTGGTGCTGCGTCACCTTTTTGGTTGGGTCAAGTCCCATGTATTGAGTTCGAGTCCGAGTAGGGAAGGAGTCCATGTCGGTTTCAGGTTTCCTTACCTGGCCACCGATCTCTTTTACCTCCTCTATATAATCATACTGAGCCATTAGGGTTCCATGGGTTTTGTTTAGTCATAGTCTTTCCTTCGTGAAGTTATTGAGATATTCTTCTTGGTCGGCTAGATCAACATCAATATCTGTATTCGGAACCCCAACTCTTTTTCGTGATTCAATCTATATTTGCAATTTCAGTTTGCTTGTTTATCTTGTTCTTGCTTGTTCTTCGATTGCTTGCAGGAATAGATCTCTGTGATCAGGTCGATCGTGCTTCTAGTTCGGTCGATAACAATCCGAAGTTGGTTCAACGATTGCCAGGGCGTATCAGTCGTGTACGGTTGGTAGCCGGATCGTGAGAGTCGTCTTCACAAATCGATAGTTCTTGTTCTCATCGAAAGATCGGACCGCCCGTGTCGCATCATTTGGTATCAGAGCACGGTTGATCGGTGAGAATATTCTTTTTTTTTTCTTGAGTGCTGTCTTATACCGAAAAGTCCACAAAAAAAAAATTAGGGTTAGATCATCCTTGTCCAAACCAATTTGCGCCTGCAATATCTTTTTGGTTTTTGCTCGGTTGAATCTTTGCTGCATTGTCGTGTCAAGTTGCTGGTCTTAGCGCATAACTTTTAGAGTTTCGAGTTGAGATCACACCTCTGCTCAGGCCGCTACCACACCTGCCTACCGCGGCATCCATCTACCTTGCATCTGTGTGTGCCAGTAAAGAAAGGGGAATCCGACTCCCAGTGGTTTCGGATTGGTAACTGGTATCGGTCTCGGAAAATCGGTCACCGTTTTCTTGTCTTCTTGTCGGTTTCAAAAAAAAAAAAGAAGGTTGTTGACTCGGAAAAAAATAAATAAAAAAAATAAAAAAAAAGAAGAAGAAAAGAATCGAAATAAAAAAAATCCGAGAAGGATCAAATTTTGCAATTGTGACCGATGTGTTGAGAGAGAGAGAGATATATATATACTTTTAATTACTGATTTACCCCTGCAATTTTCCACTTTTTCGACCATTGTGCCATATCGTCGCCACAGCCTCCCCACAACCATTCGTGAACTTTGCTAACTTGCTGTTGCCGACGTCAAAAAAAAAAAAAAAAAAAAAACTGAGCTTTTTACCTTTGTGCCCTCACTCGCGTCTCTAGTTGGTTTAGCCTAAACCAGCATACTAGTGACTAGTACTTTGAGCAACTTTTCAACTTTGCATTCTCTGAACTGATCATTGCTAACCTTTGCTACATACTTGAGCCTGTCCAAGCTACACTTTCTACCGACGTACAGGCATCGATCGCTTGCAATCGCTTTAACCAATCTTTGGAGCGTTTGAGACTGTCACTAGCAACCGATCACCACCTGCTGCTTGGTAAGAATCGGTAAGAGCTTGATAAGAAGCTTGACTGTGAGAGAGTTTGAGCCACCTACACCTAGTAGTTGATAGGGATATATCACTGTGATTTTGTTCCTTGTTTGCTACTAACCATGTCAGGATCGGGTAATCAAAGCGAGGAGAACGACGGCCCACTTACACCTCGTACGAAGGGCATCGTACAACACTTCAACCGCTTGTTGAATACGCACACTGAGCGTATCGAAGGGATTCTAGACCGCAATAATGAAGCACTTGCTGCACTCACCACTCGAGTGGAGCAATTGGAGAAGAAAGGAGCACCGGTTGCCCCGGCTGCCAATGATGTGCATCGACGCCAAGCATGGGCTGATGAGGTCGAAGATGATTTCAATGCCGAAGGAAATCAATATGCTGCTGATACGGAGTCCGATGGAGGATTCAATATCAACAATGATCGTGACCATCGGCGTCTTCGTTTCAATCGCAACGATATGAGAAGAATTCCACCACGCGAGGTACGTGGTCATGATGAGTCATTGGGTAAGCTTAAATTGACCATACCTTCATTTACTGGAAAGTATGACCCTGATGCCTATCTCACTTGGGAATTAGCTATAGAACAAAAATTTGCTTGCTTTGAAGTTTCTGAAGATAAGAAAGTTAGGGCTGCTACTAGCGAGTTTACTGAATTTGCATCTGTTTGGTGGAGTGAATATTGTCGCAATAACCAGAACATACCTAGAACTTGGAATGCTTTGAAGAGAGTCATGAGACATAGATTTGTGCCTTCATATTATGCTCGTGATTTGCTGAATAAATTGCAACGTCTGAACCAAGGTAGTAATTCTGTAGAGGATTATTATCAAGAGCTGCAAACTGGTATGTTACGTTGTGGTTTAGAAGAAACTGATGAAGCTAAAATGGCTAGATTTTTGGGAGGTTTAAATCGAGACATTCATGACATTCTTGACTATAAAGAATACAGCTCTATCACTCGTCTGTTTCATCTTGCTTATAAGGCAGAGAGAGAAGTACAGGGACGAAAGTTGAGGCCGAGAGGGAGTTTCGGAGGTGCCCAACCGAAAGCTCCATATAACACATCAAGCCGAGCACCTGCATCGAGTTTCTCCAGCAACAACCGACGTCCTAGTGCTTCTACAATACCCTCACGAGCGACCGAGACGAGTAAGAGTACAGTCCAAGCCCCCGCGCAAAGTTCATCATCGGTTGCTTCTACCGGAAGAGCACGAGAAACACAATGCCACCGTTGTAAGGGGTTCGATCATATCATGCGTGACTGTCCTAGCCAGCGAGCCCTACTCATAAGGATGATGGTGAGTACACTTCAGCTAGTGATATTGAAGAGGAATATACTATGCTTGCAACTGACCATGCAGGTGAAGGGCAACAAGCTGAACATGAACAATATGGTGCTGAAATTAATGATCGATATTTGAGCATCATTGTGAAGCGTGTGCTTAGTGCACAAATGGAGCGTGCTGAACAGAATCAACGTCACAACTTGTTCCAAACAAAGTTCGTTGTCAAGGACCGATCATGCCGTACGATCATCGATGGGGGAAGTTGCAACAACTTAGCGAGCACGGACATGGTCGAGAAGCTTGGCTTGACCACGAATCAGCACCCTCGCCCTTACTACATTCAATGGTTCAACAACTGCGGTAAGCTGAAGGTAACTCGCATTGTGAGAGTACACTTTTCTATTGGTTCCTATCATGATTATGCTGATTGCGATGTCGTACCTATGCAAGCATGTTCCTTATTGTTAGGTCGACCTTGGCAATATGATAGAGATGTTTTGCATCATGGTAGAACTAATCAATATACTCTCATGTTTAAACAAAAAAAGATCACTTTGCTACCCATGTCTGTTGAAGCAATTTTAAAGGATGAATTGGAGAGAGCTAATAGAGAAAAGGAGAATAACAAAGGTGAAAATCAAATCGTAGCTAAACCACTTGCTCAACCGAAAAAGAACGAATCTAGTTCTAACCATGCTGCAATTAAGTTGAAAGGTTCTGTTTTGCTTGCTACCAAATCTGAAATAACTGAGATAGACCCTAATGCATCTGATTGCTATGCTTTAGTTTGCAAAGAAGTTTTGTTTTCACTTGAGGACATGCCTTCTTCTTTGCCTCCTGCTGTTGCTAACATTTTGCAGGAGTTTTCTGATGTATTTCCGAAGGACGTACCACTGGGGCTGCCTCCAATTCGAGGGATTGAGCATCAAATCGATCTAATTCCAGGAGCCTCGTTGCCCAACCGTGCGCCGTATCGAAACAATCCACAAGAGACTGAAGAGATTCAGCGTCAAGTGCAAGACTTACTTGACAAAGGGTACGTACGTGAAAGACTTAGTCCATGTGCTGTTCCTGTTCTTTTGGTTCCAAAGAAAGATGGATCATGGCGTATGTGTGTTGATTGTAGAGCTATCAATAACATCACAATTCGATATCGTCATCCTATTCCTAGGTTAGATGACATGCTTGATGAATTGAGTGGATCTGTTGTGTTCTCTAAAATTGATTTGCGTAGTGGATATCACCAAATTCGCATGAAATTAGGAGATGAATGGAAAACAGCGTTTAAAACTAAATTCGGATTATATGAGTGGTTAGTGATGCCTTTCGGTTTAACTAATGCACCAAGCACTTTCATGAGATTAATGAATGAGGTTTTGCGTCCTTTCATCAACAAATTTGTGGTGGTATATTTTGATGACATTTTGATCTATAGCAAGTCCTTGGATAAACATCTTGAACATTTGCATGCTGTTTTTAAGGTTTTACGTGATGCACATTTGTTCGGTAACCTTGAGAAGTGCACCTTTTGCACCGATCGAGTTTCTTTTCTTGGTTATGTTGTTACTTCACAGGGCATTGAGGTTGATGAAGCCAAGATCGAAGCTATTCAAAGTTGGCCAATTCCAACAACGGTCACCCAAGTGCGAAGCTTTCTTGGAGTTGCTGGGTTCTATAGACGCTTTGTCAAGGATTTTAGTACCATCGCTGCACCGTTGCATGAGCTCACAAAGAAAGGAGTTCCGTTTGTTTGGGGTCATGCACAAGAACAATCATTCCACATTTTGAAAGAGAAGCTTACAAACGCACCATTGCTCCAACTTCCTGATTTTGGTAAGACTTTTGAACTTGAATGTGATGCCAGTGGAATTGGACTTGGAGGTGTGTTACTTCAAGCAGGTAAACCTATTGCTTATTTCAGTGAAAAGTTAAGTGGACCTAGTCTGAATTATTCAACTTACGATAAAGAATTATATGCTTTAGTTCGGACTTTGGAGACATGGCAACATTACCTTTGGCCGAAAGAGTTTGTTTCCATTCTGATCATGAATCTTTGAAGCATATTAGAAGCCAAAGCAAATTGAATCGTAGACATGCAAAATGGGTAGAATTCATTGAATCGTTTCCTTATATTATTAAACACAAGAAAGGGAAGGAGAATGTTATTGCTGATGCTTTGTCTAGACGTTACACTATGTTATCTCAACTTGACTTCAAGATTTTCGGATTAGAAACCATCAAACAGCAATATGCGCATGATGCTGATTTTAAAGATGTCTTGCTGAATTGTAAAGAAGGAAGAAGCTGGAATAAATTTGTGATAAATGATGGCTTTGTTTATCGAGCTAACAAGCTATGTGTTCCTGCTAGCTTTGTTCGTCTTTTATTGTTACAGGAGGCGCATGGAGGAGGTCTAATGGGACACTTTGGTGTTAAGAAGACGGAAGACATCTTGGCCTTTCACTTCTATTGGCCGAAGATGAGGCGTGACGTTGAGCGCTACATTGCACGCTGCACTACATGTCAAAAAGCTAAGTCACGACTTAATCCACATGGTTTATATATGCCTCTACCTGTTCCTAGCACACCTTGGGAGGACATTTCTATGGACTTTGTTTTAGGACTGCCTAGAACAAAGAAGGGGAGGGATAGTATTTTTGTTGTACTGGATAGATTTTCTAAAATGACACATTTTATACCTTGTCAAAAGAGCGATGATGCTACAAATGTTGCTGATTTGTTTTTCAGGGAAATCGTTCGACTACATGGAGTGCCGACTACGATAGTTTTAGATCGTGACGCGAAGTTCTTAAGTCATTTTTGGAGATCTTTATGGATGAAATTGGGGACCAAGTTGCTGTTTTATACTATATGTCATCCCCAAACCGATGGCCAGACCGAAGTTGTCAACCGCACATTATCCACCATGTTGCGGGCTATTTTGAAGAAGAACTTGAAGATGTGGGAAGAATGCTTGTCTCACGTGGAGTTTGCTTACAACCGATCGCTGCATTCAACCACAAAGATGTGTCCCTTTCAGGTAGTATATGGGTTTGTTCCTCGCGCTCCTATTGATCTATTACCCTTACCATCTTCGGAAAGGGTAAACATTGATGCTAAACGACGTGCTGAATTGATTCTTAAACTGCATGAAATAACTAAGGAGAATATAGAACGTATGAATGAAAAGTACAAGATTGCTGCTAATCAGGGTAGAAAAGAAATAATTTTTGAACCGGGCGATCTTGTTTGGTTACACTTGCGAAAAGAAAGGTTTCCAGACTTACGAAAATCAAAGTTGCTGCCTAGAGCTGATGGACCTTTTCGAGTGTTAGAGAGGATTAACAATAATGCATACAAGCTTGACTTGCCTGCAGATTTCGGGGTTAGTCCCACCTTTAACATTGCAGATTTGAAGCCATATTTGGGTGAGGAAGATGAGCTTGAGTCGAGGACGACTCAAATGCAAGTAGGGGAGGATGATGAGGACATCACTTATTCGGATACATGCACTCCTCCGCTTGTTACACAAGGACCAATAACGCGTAGCAAAGCCCGATTGTTGCATTGCCAGGTGAACTCGTTCATAAGTTTATATATATATGGTTTTGAGAATAGTTTACTATCTAATACTGATAATATTGTGCTTAGGAACAATGGAGAGGACCAGCAAGGATGCAAGGATCATGAAGGAGTCCAAGTCGAGTTGGAGTCCGAGATGAATTCGAGTTAGAGTCCGGTTCGGCCATCCAGGAGCAGCCTACCTTCAAACGATCATAACTCCCTCATACGAAGTCCGATTGGGACATTCTTATAGTCCACGGAGAAGCCCACGACGAGATCTTTCCAATGGATCTAGTTCCACATCCAAATTCCTTATGTATCGCTGGAAATTGACAAAACAAGTTTTGACCAGATTCTGATTGGACCGAGTCGGTGCTGCGTCACCTTTTTGGTTGGGTCAAGTCCCATGTATTGAGTTCGAGTCCGAGTAGGGAAGGAGTCCATGTCGGTTTCAGGTTTCCTTACCTGGCCACCGATCTCTTTTACCTCCTCTATATAATCATACTGAACCATTAGGGTTCCACGGGTTTTGTTTAGTCATAGTCTTTCCTTCGTGAAGCTATTGAGATATTCTTCTTGGTCGGCTAGATCAACATCAATATCTGTATTCGGAACCCCAACTCTTTTTCGTGATTCAATCTATATTTGCAATTTCAGATTGCTTGTTTATCTTGTTCTTGCTTGTTCTTCGATTGCTTGCAGGAATAGATCTTCGTGATCAGGTCGATCGTGCTTCTAGTTCGGTCGATAACAATCCGAAGTTGGTTCAGCGATTGCCAGGGCGTATCAATCGTGTACGGTTGGTAGCCGGATCGTGAGAGTCGTCTTCACAAATCGATAGTTCTTGTTCTCATCGAAAGATCGGACCGCCCGTGTCGCATCATCATACATGCACAGAACGTAGAAACATGTACAATAGCATGCATTTCATATATACAGTTCAACATTTCAGAAATATGTACAATTGAGATTGAACAAATAAATGTGTTGGGGGAAAATACTAGCCAACGCCAGAAACGTCACCATGGGAGTTCTTTCTCCGGGGTTGAGAGAAACTTCCCCCGGCGCACCTCCTCAGGGCTAGGGAGAGCTCCTCTCCCGGAGCCCCTTCTCTGGACCGGGGAATACGTCCCCCGGAGCCCTCCCCCGGGCTCGGGAGAGACCTCCCCCGGCGCACCACCTCAGGGCTAGGGAGAGCTCCTCTCCCGGAGCCCCTTCTCCGGGCCGGGGAATACGTCTCCCGGAGCCCTCCCCCGGGCTCGGGAGAGACCTCCCCCGGCGCACGACCTCAGGGCTAGGGAGAGCTCCTCTCCCGGAGCCCCTTCTCCGGACCGGGGAAGACGTCCCCCGGAGCCCTCCCCTGGGCTCGGGAGAGACCTCCCCCGGCGCACCACCTCAGGGCTAGGGAGAGCTCCTCTCCCGGAGCCCCTTCTCCGGACCGGGGAAGACGTCCCCCGGAGCCCTCCCCCGGGCTCGGGAGAGACCTCCCCCGGCGCACCACCTCAGGGCTAGGGAGAGCTCCTCTCCCGGAGCCCCTTCTCCGGACCGGGGTAGACGTCTCCCGGAGCCCTCCCCCGGCGCACCTCCTCAGGGCTAGGGAGAGCTCCTCTCCTGGAGCCCCTTCTCCGGACCGGGGAAGACGTCTCCCGGAGCCCTCCCCCGGGCTCGGGAGAGACCTCCCCCGGCGCACCTCCTTAGGGCTAGGGAGAGCTCCTCTCCCGGAGCCCCTTCTCCGGACCGGGGAAGACGTCTCCCGGAGCCCTCCCCCGGGCTCGGGAGAGACCTCCTCAGGGATAGGGAGAGCCCCTCTCCCGGAGTCCCTTCTCCGGGCTCGGGAGAGTTTTCCCCCGGTGCTCCTCTGGTGGGCACCGATTTCAAGGGCTGCCACGTGTCAGAAATCGGTGCCCTGGACCTCGTCAGAAGACCGTTTTGCCCCCGATCCTACGGTGGCAGCAGGGGCAGTTCAATAATTCGCTTCTTTTGGGGTCTATTTATACCCTTGTAACCCTCTTTTTGTAACCTAAGACATTCATTTGTACTCAATCCAAAAAGACAAAAAGGCGTGTTCCGGAGCCCTCTCTCCGGGAGAGAGCCCCCTAGCCGACGCTCGTCGGGAGCACGTCGACAGGACTAGGGCCTCCACTGAGGCCCGAACCTGTATAAACCCGTGTCAATCTCTGGGATTGTCCAACGCGGGGTGACCCGTCGCACGGTCAGCTCGCGTTGAGGAACACGTGTTGCGCACGTCATCAAACCTGCCGAGGTATTTTTTATACCACGACAGTTGGCGCCGACCGTGGGGACCCGTGACAAATAGTCATGGCTCCAAGAAGGATGAGGCACTTAACCTCCATCCCTAGCGACGCCGGCCCTAGCAACCCTGCACCGCCGGTGCAAGGGGCTGTCGTCACTACACCTCCTCCCGGGGACACTTGGGGGGAGGCGGCACTTGTTCCCCCCGTCATCCTTGGCGGGGGAACGACTCCCACGAGCCTGCCTGAAGGTCCCGGCTCAGGGGGACCAAGCGTACCCCAGGTAATGCCTTCAACTTCAGGTGACCCGCTACTTGGGGCGCTGGTGGAGGGACAGCTTCGCGCACAACGTACTCTGGAAGAGTTGTTACGCGCCATAGCGCGGCCTCCGGCCCCCGCGTACCCGCACCCGTTCCAGTTCGGAGGGATGGCACCTCCGTTCATGATGGGACACCCAGGAACCTTCTTCGCTCCGGGGGCTTTCCCCTTTCCGGGAAGCACCCCCACCTCCGGAGGTCCTTCACTCCCGGGGGGTCAGCCCGTCTCCGGGGGCTACCCTTTCCCGGGAGGCGTCCCCACCTCCGGAGCTCCACTCCTGGGGGGTCAGCCCGTCTCCGGGGGCTACCCTTTCCCGGGAGGCGTCCCCACCTCCGGAGCTCCACTCCTGGGGGGTCAGCCCGTCTCCGGGGGCTACCCTTTCCCGGGAGGCGTCCCCACCTCCGGAGGTCCACTCCCGGGGGGTCAGCCCGTCTCCGGGGGCTACCCTTTCCCGGGAGGTGTTCCCACCTCCGGAGGTCCTCCACTCCTGGGGGGTCAGCCCGTCTCCGGGGACTACCCTTTCCCGGGAGGCGTCCCCACCTCCGGAGGTCCACTCCCGGGGGGTCAGCCCGTCTCCGGGGGCAACCCTTTCCCGGGAGGCGTCCCCACCTCCGGAGGTCCACTCCCGGGGGGTCAGCCCGTCTCCGGGGGCTACCCTTTCCCGGGAGGTGTTCCCACCTCCGGAGGTCCTTCACTCCCGGGGGGTCAGCCCATCTCCGGGGGCTACCCCCCGCCGGGAGGGTTTTCGTTCCCCGGGGGTTCTCCTGTTCCTGAACCATCCCTTGCCCCGGAAGGAATTCTCCCCCCTGGGACTACGCCTATCCCAATGGGTATCCCCGGGGTGATTCCTACATTACAGGCCGTTCCCCCATGGGGAAGTCTTCCCACGCCGCGGGCCGTCTCCGTGGCCGGGACTCGTCCGGCCCGCGATTCCTCTCCCGCGCCGGTGACGGGCGCATCTCCGCCTCCTCCCCCGGGTCCCCCTCCTCGGGCTCCCCCGGTGAACCAAACGCGGTTCACTCGGGAGGAGGTGGAGCGCATGCGCGCGGCAAGGTCCGAAGGCGCCCCGTCCCGGTACGGCCGGGAATCACTCGCGCGCAAGCGCGCCCCCCTTGTCCCTACAGAAAAGGGTAAAAGACCCATGCAAGAGGCCTCCGTCACTTCCGGAGGTCCCCCCGAGATACAAGAGGTGAGCTCCACCAACCCCGAAGAGCGAAGGCAATACCGGAAGGCCGGCGGTCCGTTGGGACCCCTCTCCGATTCGGACAATGAACACGCTTCCCCCGTGAAGGGGGATATCGATGCAAACTCCCCAAAGGAAGTGGAAGGGGCTAACCAACCCCTTTGCCGCCGCCTCCGGCGTGTTCGGTGGCCGAAACCATATCGGCCGCCCCATATCGAGCACTACAACGGGGAGGCCGACCCCTATGAGTTCGTGCAAGTGTACTCCACGGCCATCTCGGCGGTTGGGGGGGACGAAAGCGTCCAATGCAACGTCTTCCCCCTCTACCTCTCGGGAATAGCTCGTTCATGGTTCTATAACCTAAAGAGCGGGTCCATCAAGTCATTCGCGCAGCTGAAGCACGAATTCTGCGCAAATTTCCAGGGGAATTACATCCGTCCCCTGGATTCGTCGCAGTTGTACACCGTTCGCCAACGGTCGGGGGAGACAATACGAAGTTTCTTCAAACGCTTCGCGCAGATCAAGAGCAAGGTGGCTCACGTCCCCGACTCGACGGTGATCGAAGCGTGCAAGAGTGGCATTCTCCTGGGAGAGCTCCACCGAAGACTCTCCCGGAGTTGCCCGTCCTCCGCCGACGAGCTCTTCAACGTACTCGAGAAGTACGCGAGAGCCGAAGAAGACGATCTCTGGAAAAAGCACCAGGGGACCTCTGTCCCCGGGGAGAGGGACGCGAAGGACCCCTCCAACAAACGTCCCCGGAGGGGGCCCCGCAACGAGCCAAGGCCTCGGGACACTTTCGTCCTCGAAGGCGGAGGCGGCTCTCGGGAGCCTAACCGGGGACAGCGCCCCTTTTCCAAGCCCAAAGGCGGTGGGGGAAGCCGATCCTCCCGTCCGCAAGAAGGCAAGGAGTCTGGAGCCACTTTGTGGTGCGCTTACCACAAGTCCAACTCCCATGCAACCCGAGAATGCCACGCGCTCCTCAACCACTTCGCGACATTCCTCGAGCAACATGGGCCGGGGGGAGGAGGAGGAGGCTCTACCTCCTTACCCCTTCCATCACCAGCCTTGGCGGCACTTCCCGCTCCGCCAGGGGGACGTCAGAGGCAAGGCCAGGAAAAGGGTTCGAGCAACGAGCTCCCCTTCCAAGCCTCCGAGAGGCACATCAATGTCATTGTGGGAGGATCCGCCTCTGGGCGAGATTCCAAACGCCAGCGCAAAGAGTATGCGCGGGAGGTGACGGTAGTAGGGGCCGTTAACACGTCCCGGCCGTCCAAATGGTCGGACGTCCCGTTGACGTTCACCATCGAAGACGCGAGTGGGGTGCGCTTCCCCCACAATGACGCGCTGATCGTCTCAGCCACCGTGTTTAACTGCCGCCTTGCCCGAATCTTGGTGGATGGCGGGAGCTCCGCGGACGTCCTCTACCTAAAGGCGTTCAAAGAAATGCAGGTGGACGAGAAGCTCCTGCAACCCGCGGTGGGGCCCCTGCAAGGATTCGTCCCGGGGAAAACCATACATCCTGTGGGGAAGGTCGACCTCCCAATGACATTCGACACCCCAGATAATTATCGGACCGAAATGGTTCGGTTCGACGTGGTGGATCTCCCCTCCTCCTACAACGCTATAATGGGGAGAACCATCATCAACCGCTTAGGAGCAGCGGTCCACCACAACTACCTTTGCATGAAGATCCCCGGGCCGAGTGGGGTGATCTCTGTGCATGGTGACCAAGGCGTGGCTCGCTCCCTCTACGAGCGCTCCTCCGCAGTAATCGGGGACGTTAACCTGGTCAAGGCCCCGGGGGGAGGGAGCTCCTCCTCAACCCCAAACGTGCCAATCACGCTCCCCGGGAAGTTCCTTCCCAAGCCTCACCCTGAAGGAGACCTCCGGGAAATCTCTCTCTTCCAAGACGAGGGGAAGACCATCAAGATTGGGGCTGATCTCCCCGAGGAACACGCGACGCGACTCACCGAATTTCTTCGCGAAAACGCGGACGTCTTCGCATGGAAGCCCGCGGATATGGGGGGTGTGCCCAGGGAGGTTATCGAGCACAAGCTCGCAGTGATACCCGGTCGCCCCCCGGTGAAACAGAAGATGAGGAAGCTCTCCCTCGAGAGGCAGGAGGCCATCAAGGTGGAGATCGCTAAACTCCGGGAGGCGGGGTTTGTTCGGGAGGTACTACACCCCGAATGGCTGGCGAACCCCGTTCTCGTAAAGAAGGCAAGCGGCAAGTGGAGAATGTGCGTCGACTTCACCGACCTCAACAAAGCTTGCCCCAAAGATGATTTCCCGCTCCCGCGGATCGACCAACTGGTGGATTCCACCGCGGGATGCGAGCTGATGAGCTTCTTGGACGCCTACTCGGGCTATCATCAAGTCCGAATGGCGGAGGAGGACGAGGAAAAGACGAGTTTTATAACTCCCCTCGGCACCTTCTATTATGTCCACATGCCTTTCGGGTTGAAAAATGCCGGGGCAACTTTCCAGCGCCTGATGTGCTTGGTCCTGAGGGATCAAATTGGCCGCAACGTGGAAGTATATGTTGACGATGCAGTCGTCAAGAGCATGCGCTCGGCCGCTCATATCGAAGACTTGGGAGAAACCTTTCGCAATCTCCGTAAGTACGGGTTAAGGCTTAACCCGGAAAAATGTGCATTCGGCGTTCGCGGAGGAAAACTCCTTGGCTTCCTTGTCTCCCAAAGGGGCATCGAAGCCAATCCCGAAAAAATTCGGGCCCTCCTCGACATGCCTCCGCCGCATTCCGTCAAGGATGTGCAACGACTTACCGGCCGCTTGGCCGCGTTAAGTCGCTTCGTCTCACGCTCGGGGGAGCGCGGTCTCCAATTTTTCAAGATCCTCCGCGGCCTTGAGGGGTTCCATTGGACTCCCGAGGCACGGGCTGCATTCGAGGACTTGAAGAAATACCTCGCGAGCCCTCCAATGCTCGTGAGCCCGCGTCAGGGGGAGCCCCTGCTCCTCTACCTCGCGGCTACTCCGGTCGCCGTTAGCGCAGTTCTCGTCAAGGAAGAAGACGGGCACCAACGCCCCGTTTACTATGTGAGCGAGGCTCTCCAAGGCGCTAAAACGAGATACACGAAGATGGAGAAGGTGTGTTACGCCCTTCTAATGGCCTCGCGGAAGCTCCGCCACTACTTCCTAGGCCACCCTATCACGGTGCCTTCCTCTCTCCCTTTGGGGGAGGTGCTTCGGAACAAGGAAGCCACCGGGCGAATAGGGAAATGGGGGGCCGAGCTAGCCCCCTTTTCGCTGTCCCTCACCGGACGAACCGCGATCAAATCGCAGGTTCTTGCGGACTTTGTGGCTGAGTGGGCTCCGGTCCCTGGACTGGAAGAAGAAGCGCGTGCCGCCCCGCCGCGCGACGACCACTGGACCCTCTTCTTTGACGACTCCCTCTGCCTGGCGGGGGCTGGCGCGGGAGTAGTCCTGAGAAGCCCCGAGGGGAGAACCCTCGAATATGCGGCCAGGCTCGAGTTCCCCGCGACGAACAATGTCGCGGAATATGAGGCCCTTCTCCTAGGGCTACGTCTTGCCCGCTCATTGGGTATCCGACGCCTCCTAGTCAAGGGGGATTCTCAACTCGTGGTATGTCAAATGGACAAGTCTTACTTGTGCCATGACCCGAATTTGAGCCTCTACCTTGACGAGGTCCGGAAGATGGAAAACTACTTCGACGGCCTCGAGGCGCGCCGAATCCTGCGTAGGGACAACGATCGAGCCGACACCCTCGCCAGGGCAGCGAGTGCCCGAGGGCCTCTCCCCGAAGGGGCCTTCTTGGAGGTCATCCCGAAACCTTCCGCGACGGCTCCCGACCCGGACTCTGAGTCCCGCGACCCAGTCGTCGCGGGGATCGTCCGGGCCACATCCTGGATGGCCCCCCTTATCTCTTGCATCAAGGGAGAGGGGGAGCCCTCCGATGAAGCCGAAGCCAAGCGTCTTCGCGCTAAGGCGCGAGCGTACGTGCTGATAGAGGGGACATTGTACAAGCGAGGGGCCTCTGCGCTGCTTCGCTGCCTCCCGCGGGAGGAGGGAGTTCAGCTCCTTGAAGATATTCACCTCGGGTGTTGTGGTTCTCACCTCGGCCCCCGGGCCGTCGCGTCAAAAGCCATCCGCCAGGGTTTCTACTGGCCAACCGTCGCCCGCGACGCGAGAGACCTCGTCTCTGCTTGCGGGGCTTGCCAAAAAATGGCAAAGGGCTCCAACCTACCCTCCGCAACTCTGCAGGCAATCCCCCTCACGTGGCCCTTCGCGCGGTGGGGAATGGACCTCCTAGGCCCGTTCCCCCCGGCATCGGGAGGATACAAGTACGCGGTTGTGGCCGTGGATTACTTCTCCAAATGGGTGGAGGCCGAGCCCCTCGCCGCCATCACGTCTCGTGCGGTGCAAAGGTTCTTTTTGAAGAACATAGTGTGCCGATTCGGCGTCCCCCGCGAGATCACCGTGGATAACGGAACCCAGTTCGACTCAGCGATCTTTCGCGAGTTCTGTCAGAACTTGGGTACTACCCTCCACTTCGCCTCAGTGGCTCACCCCAAGAGCAATGGGGCGGTGGAGCGCGTCAATGGAGTTATCCTCCAGGGGCTCCGTCGCCGCCTGGAGCAAAGCGCTTCCAGGCGTGGGGCTTGGGCAGATGAGCTCCCGAGTGTCCTTTGCTCCATGCGAACGACCCCAAGCCGAGCAACAGGGCGTGCCCCCTTCTCGCTCGTATACGGGGCTGAGGCAGTCCTACCCTCGGAGATCAATTTCCGATGCTACGAGTCGAACTCCTCGAGGGCGTCTCGGCAGCCGCGTTTCAAGCCAACGAAGACAACCAGAGGCTGGAGGTGGACCTCGTCGAAGAAGAGCGGGACAGAGCCCTCCTCCGCAACGCCATTTACGAACGCGAGATGGCGCGCGCCTACAACAAGCGCGTTCGGGGGAGGGCCTTCCGCTTGGGAGACCTTGTCCTCAAGCGCGTCACCGACCCTTAAGTCCAAGGGAAACTCAGCCCAAAGTGGGAAGGGCCATACTGGATTTCCACAATCCTTGGCTCGGGGGCTTACAAGCTCTCTACTCTCGAAGACCAAGAGCTGAAGCACACATGGAACGCGGACCTGCTCCGCAGATTTTACACTTGACTCCGAGCCTCCGCCCGTCCCTTTGGGCTTCGCGAGGGGAAGGCGCGATGAGTTGTAGCCATGGCCTCAAAGGCCTTTTGCCCTCCGCCCCTTTTCTTGCGATCCAGCAGGGGGTGGGGGCATTGTACCAGCTTGTTTTAATCAATGCAAATGGTCTTTTCTCCATGTGTTTTCGTGCAGACTTCTTTAATCGCCCCTGAGGCAATACCCTCATCACGAGGATGCCCTCCCCGTGAGGATGCCCCCTGGGGATGCCCTCATCACGAGGAAGCTACAGGCTCCAGCTCAGCCTTAAGTCCCGACGGCGGGAGCCCCGTTCCCCCTTGGGCGGCTTACAATATCCCCTCGTGGACTGAGGGCGTAAGCGGCAACCTGGTTCCCAAGGAACCGAGGTAACGAGTCACTTTGGGGGACCAGTCCCCCCCCATACACTCTAGAGCTTGCTTTTATGCTCTTCCTCCTCCGGGAGCGATCTAGGTCGCGCGACCGATAGATCATCTATCCCCACACTCGCCTGCACGAGGATAACCCTTCGAGGGTGCCACCCCTCATGGGAACAACTGGGATACTTCTTATGGTTTCAGCGCGGGCCGCCTGTCTAGGTCACCCCCCACTGCGGGGGGAGGAGACAAAAAGGAGAAAAATACCCAGCTAATTCCATTCGAAATCGGGGGGCATCTAAAGCATCTAGAACCCTCCGGGGGTGGAGCCTTGCTCCCCGGATTCTCGTCCCCCGGAGGAGTTTTCTCCGGAGGAGCCTATCCCCCGGAATTTTGTCCGGGGAAGGAGCCCTGCTCCCCGGACTTTCGTCCTCCGGAGGAGGAGCCTCTCCCCCTGAGCTTTGCCCGGAGATGGAGCCCTGCTCCCCGGACTTTCGTCCTCCGGAGGAGGAGCCTATCCCCCGGAATTTTGTCCGGGGAAGGAGCCCTGCTCCCCGGACTTTCGTCCTCCGGAGGAGGAGCCTCTCCCCCAGAGCTTTGCCCGGAGATGGAGCCCTGCTCCCCGGACTTTCGTCCTCCGGAATTTTGTCCGGAGAAGGAGTTTTTCTCCCCGGACTTTCGTCCTCCGGAGTTGTCTCCGGAGGAGCCCCCCCTGGGGGCGAATCGTCTCCGGAGGAGGAACCTCCCCCGGGACATCGTCTTCGGGAGCGGAGCCTCACTCCCCCGGAGTTTATCCCCCAAGAATTTTCCCCCGGTGATTTAGAAGCACAAAATAAGCGAAAAGGAGCGATCTTTTTATTCCATGAAAAACAAGCCGGGAGACAGCCTCTCCCGGTAGGCTTACAGAATACAACCGGAAGTCGAGTACTCCCGGAGGATATACGGGGGACTACCTACGTCTAACGTGGGCTAGGACCCCCTAAACCTAGTGTCAAGCTCGCGCCACGTCCCGGTACAAGCTCTGGACTCGTCGCCTCACTGTGTTGAACATGTCCTCCGGCCAGTACTCGTACCCTTCGGGAGGTTCGATACGCAAGGGAATTGCCACCCACACTCCCGGGGGAGGTTCTGGCAACTCCGCGCGGTGATTGTCAAAATTCGCCAAGTGCCAATCAGGCAACCACCGGAGTAAAGCTTGTCCCCCCCGGGGGACACCGGAGGCGAGACTCCCGGAGATGGGAGTGAGTTCCACGTCCTTCTCCGGGACCCCCGACCCAGACACCTGACCATGCCAAGATATTAACTTAGCAAAAATTTCCATTTCATTTGGCGAATGATTTACACGTCCGGGGTTCCCCCTACGGAACTGCCGGGAGCAAAAATCCTATACAAACAAAAAAAAAATCCCCTAATCTACCCAGGGGGGACAGGAGGCTCATACTTGCCCGGCATCGTCCCCCCCGGAGGAGGCGTCGCCCGGAGCTTCAACCCCGGCCTCTTGGGGGCGCCTTGTTCGCGGGGGCTCAATCACCCGGTCGTAGAGAGCCCCCGCCAACTCCTCCAGCGCCGCCCTGCGGGGCTCGTAGAACTCCTGGAAGCTTCGAGGGACGAGGCGCCCGATAGCTTGGGCCCCGACCCCCTGGTACTCCACCAAGGAGGCTGCGAGCGCAGTGGTGGTGGACGCCAGGGCCCGGGCACGGACGTCCGCGGCCTCCGGGATCGCCGCAATGTGCCGGGTAAGAAATCTCCGGGCCTCCGCCAAGGAGGCCAGCGGGTTGCGGGGATTCCCCTCCTCCCGGAATTCGACTCCAAGCCCTATCAATGTGGCCCGGAGTCGATTCCCCGCTGATACGAGGGCTCGCGCCCCCGTGGCCTCCGCCTCTTGAAGCGCCCTGGAGTGAGCCTCCCCGGAGGACGCGAGCTGCTCTCGGACCCCCTCCAGCTCCCGGAGGGCGGTGTCCCGGGCGGCCTCCGCGGGGGCCAACTCCACCCGGACGCGCTCCAACTCCTGGGTGGTCTCGTCCCTCTCCCGGACGAACCTCTCCCGGGCTTGGACGGCTACGTCCCTCTCCCGAACGGCGGCGTCGCGCTCCGCTTCCGCGGAGGCCAAGGCCGCCCTCATGTCCTCGCTCTCCCGGGCGAGGCGAGTCCGGACGGCGTGGGCTACTGCGGTGGTCTAAGAGAAGAAAAGGATCAGCAAATGCAAGCAATGAGGTGCGGAGCTAAAGGTCCTTACCTGTAGAGCCAAGGAGACGACCTCTCCGTAGCGCTCGTCGATGCCGCCCTCCCGGACATGAGCCCGCACCTTGGGGGTGACAAGGCTCAAGGAGAGCTTGCGCGTCTCCTCTGTGGAGAAGAGGCCCGCCCCCCTCGCCGGGGAATGGGGGTCGCCTCCCATGGGCAGGCCCCCGTCGCCAGCCCCACTCCCGGAGCCTTGGGGAAGGTCTCCCGGGGGAGGGGCGGGGAACCTCCCGTCCCCGGCGCGAGGGGAGCGCTGTAGCGTCCGGTGGGCCCCCCCTCCTGAGCGTGGTGTAGCCGAAGGTCCACTCCCTGGAGGGACGTGATGGCTCGTTCCCCCGGGAGGCGGCGTCGGGAGAGATGCAACGTTGGGGGCGAAGAGCGCGTCCAGGCGCGCGAAGGCGCCATCACCCCGGAAATACACCCCCGGGGGATCCTCCCGGAGAGCTTGCTCCGGGGAAGGAGTGGCGTCGTAGTCCCCGGAGGTGGACTCATCCTCCTCCACGACCACGTGGTCGAACACGCCTGATGCCCCCAGGGCATCAAGTTGCGCGACCAGCGTGGCCGTGTCCGTGGGGCTCTCTTCATGCCCCGGCTCCGGGGGCTGCGACCCCCGCTGGGGGGTGACTTGAGCCGGAGGAGTAGTCTCCCCTGGTCGCCGGGGGGCCATCGTGCTTTGGACCAGAGACGGCCTCACCTCCCCCGGTGTTCGACGCGTCCCCGGGGTCGCCTGGGCCGGGGAGGACCTCACCTGCCCCGGGGGTCTTGTCTTTCCCGGCGCATCGGGCGTCCCCGCCGGCCTCTGTGCCGGCGCTGGTGAAGGGGGGTGGTCTTGATTGGAGCCCTCTCCCGGCACCTGCGCGGTCTTAGCGCGTTTGGCCGCCGGGAGCGCCCCCGTCTCCCGCCGCCTGTGGGAGCCCGGGGTTGGAAGTAGAACCCTTTCCGGGAGGGTCATCCCGAAGGCCTCGGAGACGATGTTCCGGGGAGGACCCTCCCCGATGGCAGCAAGACACCGGGAGTGCTCGTCCTCGTAGTACCTCCCGAGGAGGTGCTCCGCCTTCTCCCGGGTGGACTTGTAGGACCTAACTGCAAAAAGCAAAGTTTCAGAAACTAATCCCCGTGATGTGTGAACTCCCGGAGAGAAGAAACTTACGCCGCACCACCGGGAATCGCGGGGGGCGAAGCTCCAGGCCCAGTACCTGACCCTTCCTACTCCGGCTGAAGGGACTAAGCCGGAGGAGGAGCAGCTCCTCCGCTAAGTCTCGCATGCTCCTCCGGGAGCGAGCCTCCTTCATCTTGGCGACGGAGGTTAGCTCCTCCATCGTCAGCACCGGAGGGCCGGGGGAACGACCTAACGTCGCCGGCCTCGCGGAGTAAATCATCTCCGGGTCGCCCGCCCGGAGATAAAACCATCTCCGGCTCCATCCCTCCTAGTGCTCTTGGGAGGCGGCCACCGGGTACTCGTCCGCCCGGGAGGGAGCGAATTTCAGCATCACGGAGCCGCAAGTAGACTTGGGCCCGTGCTTCACCACCGGGGAGCTCTTCGCTTGCACCCGGTAGAAGTATTGGAAAAGGCGGAGGGTCCCCTCCACTCCGGCGGCTGTCACGCTTAACCACAGAAACAGTCCCATTCTCACGAGAACGTTGGGTGTTAGGTGGTTCAAGGCGATCCCGTGCTCCCGGAGGAAGTCCTGGAGAAGCGGGTGGATCGGGAGCTGCAGGCCCGCCTGGATGAAGGCCATGTAGGCCACGATTTCTCCTTCCCGGGGGTTTGGGGTCGCCTCCCCCGCAGCCGGGACGCGAATGTCCCCCTCCGCAAATATTCTCCGGGAGACGAGAGTCTCCCGGTCCCCGGTGGAGAACTCGGTTGTCCCGAGGTAATCGGAGGTCGCGTCCTCCGGGACACTCGAAGCCTTCCCGCGTCCCTTCGATGCCATTTCTTCCCCCGCAGGTTTTGTGAAACCGGGGAAGAAGTTACTTCCGGAGAGCGACCGGGGAAGAGATCACTCCCGAAGAATTTAGTGGATTATCAGGATTAAGGAGAAGGAAAGCGTGCCTCCCTTGAGGTGGGCCCCTCCTTATATAGGCAACTAAGGTGCCCCCGATGGCTGCCACGTGTCAGCTCGAGGGATCTACACCGTGAATACGAAAGGTCGCACAAATATCGAGGCAATACATGATTAACTTAAATAGTGCTCCTCTCCCGGATGAGGGCGAGTTATGGGCGTTATATCCGCTCTCCGGGAGAGGACCACGTTTCCCCTAAGCTAACGAATCGCACCCCCCGGCGACATCAAAATGTCCCCGGGGGTGCAGGGGGCTCCTGTTGGGGGAAAATACTAGCCAACGCCAGAAACGTCACCATGGGAGTTCTTTCTCCGGGGTTGAGAGAAACTTCCCCCGGCGCACCTCCTCAGGGCTAGGGAGAGCTCCTCTCCCGGAGCCCCTTCTCCGGACCGGGGAATACGTCCCCCGGAGCCCTCCCCCGGGCTCGGGAGAGACCTCCCCCGGCGCACCACCTCAGGGCTAGGGAGAGCTCCTCTCCCGGAGCCCCTTCTCCGGGCCGGGGAATACGTCTCCCGGAGCCCTCCCCCGGGCTCGGGAGAGACCTCCCCCGGCGCACCACCTCAGGGCTAGGGAGAGCTCCTCTCCCGGAGCCCCTTCTCCGGACCGGGGAAGACGTCCCCCGGAGCCCTCCCCCGGGCTCGGGAGAGACCTCCCCCGGCGCACCACCTCAGGGCTAGGGAGAGCTCCTCTCCCGGAGCCCCTTCTCCGGACCGGGGTAGACGTCTCCCGGAGCCCTCCCCCGGGCTCGGGAGAGACCTCCCCCGGCGCACCACCTCAGGGCTAGGGAGAGCTCCTCTCCCGAAGCCCCTTCTCCGGACCGGGGTAGACGTCTCCCGGAGCCCTCCCCCGGGCTCGGGAGAGACCTCCCCCGGCGCACCTCCTCAGGGCTAGGGAGAGCTCCTCTCCCGGAGCCCTTCTCCGGACCGGGGTAGACGTCTCCCGGAGCCCTCCCCCGGGCTCGGGAGAGACCTCCCCCGGCGCACCTCCTCAGGGCTAGGGAGAGCTCCTCTCCCGGAGCCCCTTCTCCGGACCGGGGAAGACGTCTCCCGGAGCCCTCCCCCGGGCTCGGGAGAGACCTCCCCCGGCGCACCTCCTTAGGGCTAGGGAGAGCTCCTCTCCCGGAGCCCCTTCTCCGGACCGGGAAAGACGTCTCCCGGAGCCCTCCCCCGGGCTCGGGAGAGACCTCCTCAGGGATAGGGAGAGCCCCTCTCCCGGAGTCCCTTCTCCGGGCTCGGGAGAGTTTTCCCCCGGTGCTCCTCTGGTGGGCACCGATTTCAAGGGCTGCCACGTGTCAGAAATCGGTGCCCTGGACCTCGTCAGAAGACCGTTTTGCCCCCGATCCTACGGTGGCAGCAGGGGTAGTTCAGTAATTTGCTTCTTTTGGGGTCTATTTATACCCTTGTAACCCTCTTTTTGTAACCTAAGACATTCATTTGTACTCAATCCAAAAAGACAAAAAGGCGTGTTCCGGAGCCCTCTCTCCGGGAGAGAGCCCCCTAGCCGACGCTCGTCGGGAGCACGTCGACAGGACTAGGGCCTCCACTGAGGCCCGAACCTGTATAAACCCATGTCAATCTCTGGGATTGTCCAACGCGGGGTGACCCGTCGCACGGTCAGCTCGCGTTGAGGAACACGTGTTGCGCACGTCATCAAACCTGCCGAGGTATTTTTTATACCACGACAAAATGTAATCGACAATTAAAGTCAGTATGTTAGATGTTTATTACTATACTATCTGTACCTATTTCTCAATTAGAAGCCCTGCAGATTCCACGCCCATTTTTTGAGACCTCGAAACATGACATGGACAAATTCCTTCTCTTAGGAACACATACAAGAAAAAGCTCAGTTTGTAAGGCCACACTAATACGAACCTTGCGGGTCTCTAAAATTTCCCTTGGTTGATATGACCTCCATAAGGAAAAACTCAGCGAGCATCCCTCAGACTAAACCAATCTACCGAGGGTCAAAGCTTTCCGAAGGAAAGGCGACCCCCTGCAGCAAGAGTTGGTACAGAAAAAATTATCTCAATGCAGCTGTAAATTCTGCCAAATCGATGCAAAGGGTAGCAATTGTATACCTCGGGGAAATCTGGCCAGTGAGGGGTGATGAGGTCATACATGTGGCGCATCACATAGAACCCACATGTATTGTCGTCTGACTGCTGATGGCATTGCCAATGTACAAACCGAGAGTTAGCTGGGGACACGTTATAAAGTAAAACAGATATCGGTTGAAATTTGTACCGAAAATTGTAACCACTAAAACTTATCGGCTTGCTGCTCATGCTGTCACCCTCCCTCGGCAATGTAGTTCATGAAAGCCTTGCAGATAGTCAAAATTGACAGTTTGAGAATAGTCGAAATTGACAATTTGAGGATAGTAAATCTAGATGCAAGACAGGTCGACATGAATATCATAAAACATGTTAACCTTTCGAATACATATCGTGCGCTGCAATACTCGTACCCTTCCTCTGCAATGAATCAACGTAGAACACCTTATTCCTTTCCGGAATAAGCACTAGCAGGATCTAGTGGTAGCTACATGTTACGCGTAAAGATTTAATAATTTAATCTAAGTCTGGGGTGTGCATATGGAGACACTAATCTATGGGTTAAATACTGATGAAAGCACTCACCTCTGGTTGTAGGGTACAAGTATGTACTCCTTGTCGACCTGAGCAAGCAACCTACTTTTGATGTAGTCGACAACGAAGTACGTGTTGGTCCTAAACATCACCTCGGTGACCATTTGGGGGTCAAGGAAACCAGCAGGTTCATACTTAACTTTGGCATATCTGGTCATGCAGCTACACGGAACTAACCAATTAATAAATGACATATATCCGTATATGCATGAACAAGCGTAGGATAGTAGGATACTTACAGCACCCAAGACTATAGGATTGACATGTCGAGCGCATCTTTGTTGAGTAAATTGTGCAGGTCTTCGAAGGTCACCGGGTAGGGCCCGATGTCGTTATGGAACTCTACCACGGTGTACTTGACCATGTTGTGCGTCAGACGTTGCGTCCTGGTCTTGTTTGTCCTCTGCATGTACCATCCATGCAAGCTCTGGCATGCTAACCCCATGCTAGAAATTGTGGCATCGGAGGCAATGGGCATCCCCAAAGCAAACAGCATGAGAGCTGATGGCGCAATGATAATTGTCATAGCTGTGCATATTTTTATATGTTCTAGCCCCCCGATCATGCACATTTAGTCGTATAAGGCGGCATTTGCATTAATCATACACATCTTTATCGTCAAATCGATCACATTATTCGTGTTGTGATTTTATTGTAGGTCGATGCAATTTGGGTGGATTTAGGCTGATGGAGTGCGTCTCTTTGACTATAGCAGACCCTCGATCGATTCTGGATCGAAGCATGCGTTCCTATGGACGTGTAGGAATTGACTGTGTTGAAATCAGAGTCTCCGGGGGTTCGGAATTCCTAAACCTAGCAGCCAAGGGCTAGTTTGCAATTTCTAGAAACTTAGAACCCTGTCTGCAAAATAGCCAAGACACAAAAATCCCAAAACCCTAGCCGCCAGGCCCAATTAGTGATTTTCTAAAAATCTGGGGGCCTAATTGCAAAATGACCTTTCTTCTCTAAACACATCTGTCGGCTATGGTTTCTCTTTGAGCCTAGTTTTTCTTTTTTTCTTTTCCTTCTCTTCTTTCCCTTCACCGTTTCCACACGTCCGTCCCACCTCACCGTGATGCGCACACGGGGGTGCCCGATCTTCTAATGAGAACGATGCGTCGATTTGTGGGATGATGATTCCGTGAATTTCGGCTACCAACCAGTGAGGAGAGGAACCGGCAATCGCAAAGCCACCACACCAAATCCGATCAACCAAGCCGAGACACGGTCAATCCTTATCCTTGCAAGCAATCGAGAATAAGCAAGAACAAGATAGATAGCAAATTGAAACAAAGCAATCACTCAAACCAGGGGTGAGGTTCTGTTTCTCGTATTGGATGGTCTAGTCGACACACGCAACACGAGGAGGGACGCACAAGGGGTCTACCACACGCAACAAAAACCTAAGAGGCAAAGTATGAGGACGGCGGCCATAAGTATAGTGGCGGCCAGGGGAGGGGCACCCAACCTAGGGTCAGCCACCACCAAACCCTAAAAATACATGGGCCATAGGCCCAAAAATAAGGTGACGCAGCACCCAAGGTTTCTGGCCCGTGCACTTCTTCTGCAGTTTCCCGTCGCTCCTGGCCCAATCTGGCAGTGGGACTGGGTCCATTGGAAAGCATATCTCCTAAGCTTTCCAACGAGTGGTTACACATCGAAAACGGAGTTCGGGAGCCCAAGTTATGCTCGTTTGAAGTTGGCCTGTTACTGGATGGCCGGGGTGGAGTTGTTGGTGTCTTGGGCCTCCATGTGGATGGTCCTTGGTTCGTCGAGGCTCCTCGGGACTTGGACTTGTGGCGTTGCATATTTGGAGAAGGCTTGAAAGGCCGGGCTTGAGGATTAAGTCCTCCTTGCGACGAAGATGAAGCAGGGGAGATAGCACCGGTCGTATCCACGCTGGAGATGTCCTCATCACACCGCCAGTGGCCAGGCCGTACACCGCGGTGCAGCTTCTTCTCCTTTCTCCTTCTTCTTTCCCTGTCCTTTCTTTTCTATTTTTCATCCTCTTTTCCAGCAGCCGCCACTTCTGCTTCTTCTTCTCCAGCGCCGTTCGCCGCCATAGTGACAGTGGTGGTGATGGCTGTCGTCTCCTCTTCTCCTCACCTCCAACTTCTTCTTCTACCTCCCCCCAAATTTAGATCCACACCTCCTACCACCCCCGGCGCTAGCCGATTTCTTTTTTCTCTCCAATGCCCCTTTTTCCACCACGCCACCAAATCTCCCCACGTCGCCTCCTCCACAACCAGATCCGGAGCATCAAAAGCCCCAAATCCACCACAACCGCGCCTGTTACGCCCGATCCGCCGCCTCTCGCTGCCTCCCGCGCTCGCCGCGCCACCTCACGCGCATCGCGCCGCTGCTGAGGTCGTCGATCTCACCTCACCTCCGCCCCATTGCTGTGGCTGCGCCTCCGTCCTGCACCACCGCAACATTTCGCGCTGCGTCGCCACCGATCCGCCATCTTCCGCGCCACCACCTAGATCCGGCCGCCGATCTCACTCTGCGCCACGCCTCCCTCACGCACCGCCGTACGAAGCTCCTGCGACCGCAGTGGCCTCTACACGCAACGCCGCCGCCTTGTTCCCTATCTCTCTCTCTCTCTTCCAATTCCTCCCCCGATGCTCCACTTCCCAATTTCCTCCAATTCCACTGCCGCCGCCTAGATCTGGCACAATCCTTCTCCTCGCCGTCTTATTTCTCTCTTTCCTTCTCGGCTCTCTTCTCCAATTTCCAAACCCTTGCACCACTGCCCTTTCCCGCGATGTTCCAAGCTGTCCCGTGAGCTACAGAGATCCTCGACAACCTCAACGGCCGACGGCAACCATGAGTAGCTGATTCGACCAGCTCCCTCGTCGTCGACTACTGCTTCGACCTAGTCGCCGCGACGACCAGTCCCTGCGACCGCGACCACCCACTGCAGCCCAGGACATCGACCACAGCAAGCTTCCACGACAATCTGCCAAAGTTCCAGCACCAAGAAATTGGTGATCAATTCTTCGCCCCTTTCTTTTGTTCTGCATCTTTGAATGACCTGTGATGTGTGTATGAGATGCTCACTTCTGTAAATGTGTTGAATCAAACATAACTCTTTGGATTCACTACTTCTATCCAGTGAATGCAAGTGCAGGATTTACTGCTGGATGAACTGCTTTGTTGAGGTGTGTTCCAGAGATAAATTAAAACAGATTTATACTTTTAGATTGAACTGAAAATTCTATGAGCAATACAAATGGTACTTCTATTTGAATTTATGTTTTTGTTTGAATGAATGATGGATTGCTTGAGAGCTGTGAGGACTGGACATTCTATTTCAGTTATCACATGCATATGAAATGATACTTTGATTGCCTTCTTGAGTACTTTTATTCCTGATTTTAGATTGAGTTCTGTATACTCTATTCATCTGCCTAAGCTTGTCAGTTCTGTAGAATTGAATCTCATGTATTATCAATCTCATGATGTGTTGTGCTTCATCTAAGATGCTTGAGAAGGGTATTGTACTTTTGCTCACTCCATAGTTGATTTGGTTATTGGTACTAGTTCAAAAAGAGGTCTGATCTTGTTGTTGTTTTGTTGTGGTTGTGATTGAGTGCAGATGGGGAATGGTTTGTGCTATCTCTGTGTGCCTATTCATTGATACCGTCGAGAGACGTATTTGTTTTAGTCATTTTCACTACCTTTTTTGCGGGACCACTGAACGATATGATTATATCGCATGTATTCACGATGACGCGTACAGATCTAGCACTAACTAATGGTCGGGCTAAGATCTTACCTCTATCTTTCTCTATTTTTTTTACATCCCCTCTCTTTCTCTCGTCTACTTTATTTTCATTTGTCATTGATTTATTTTAGTTCTGCACAATTTGTTTTCTCTAGTCCCTGTGGAAAGAACGATAGAATACTCGCCTACTGCATCATCCTCGTTCTCTTGCGAGACGGTCTAGGCCAGTTTCACACACTCTTCTCACTCTCCTTCGCCGTGCTCTTCTTTGCTTTTCCCCTACTAGCCAGCTTCTTGATTGGTTGTCTCTTAGTCGGAGTCAGTTTCGTCATCGGACCCGTTGGTTGGCTTCTTGGAGGGGTCGGCTTGCTAGTTGGCCGAGTGTCGGTGTCTGTCTGTGATGTAAGAACCTACATATCGTAATGGTCACTAACTCCGAGGACTATTATTATAGTACAAATTATGAAACTGGTGGGGGAATTCCCTCATCCAGGACGATGTCCTTCTTGGGCCATTGCACAACGTGTGCACCACATACTCGACAGTGGTAATCTCGTCGTTCGGTGGCTTGTCCAACGCAAATCTCTTGCAATAGTCAGAGACACTGTCCACCTGGACCCGTGCAAAACCCTCAGATAGATGGAAACCGTGGATTGTGGCCCCCGCCATGCATGGTTGCGCCATCCCACGGCCAACCTCGATCGGGAAGAGACTGGCCAGCACCATAAGCTTGCTGGAGGCGGGTTCCTACAAACAGTGTGCATTAACATATTGAATTTCACCGCTTTTCACTTTTGAATGAATTAACATAGAAAAGCAGATACTATCGAGAGGGCTCCGATTGAGAGGGCTCCGATCGAGAGGGCTCCGGTTGCGAAGACCCCGGCGTGGACGCGCAGCTGCTACGGCGGCCAGGAATGGGGCTCGGTAATTCCATTGTTGCAAGGGGGATGCCCTGGGTCTCCTGTCTTAGCTCTTGATACATGGCCCGCATCTCCGACAACTGCTACAGGAGTGCTTTGTCCCAAGCAGCGAACTCCAATTGTATATCCTCCATGAGCCATTCGTCGCAGTCTTTGTGGGATCTCTTTTTCCTCTTAGACGCCTCATCATCAGGGAAACCATCCCTCCAAGGCACAGTGGCACCAAGGCTGCGCACGCGGCACAGATGCTCCTTATTTCCTATCATCGTCGTGAGGATATCCCTGTCCCTCCTAGGGTTGAACTCTCCAGATGCCGCCTACGCACTCAGCATCGCCTGCAACAAGAGAACTTAGCAATACAACCCATTGCATGCTGTTATGAGGATAGTAAGTGATCCTACAAAGTTAGAGATCTTACCAGCTGGTCGATCACTTCTCTGTCCGTAGGGTTATTCACAGAGACGCTTTTGGAGGAGGTCATCGTTGATCTAGCTCGGCACCAATTGCAGACGCGCACGTCCGTTATGCCCACATAAGGAGCGGCGACCGAAGACTGGGAAGCCTCTTCGTCTTGCTTCCTCCACAACGCCTTCTTCCCCACATACCCACCAGTGCCTAGTCTGTGTGGATGGGTATTCTTGGCCTGGTTAGCCTTGCCCTTCTCACTAACCGCCTGGAACTCGGGCGTGCCCTTCATCTCCACGACTGTACCATGCCTCGAGAGTCACGAAAGGGTCGTCATTGAAGGGGGTCTTCGACTCCTTCACATAGTGCTTGACAAGATGGCTCTTGAAGTTCCTCCATGCCTTGTTTATTGACATCAGTGTTGTCTGGCGGATGGTGAACTGGTGATCCTCGGGAATGTGAAACACCGCATGCACTTCTTCCCACAGCGCATCCTTGCACTCTCGGGGCACTTGACCCCACTGGGAGGTGGTGATGGGCACCCGCTACCTTGCCACTTTGCCGTATAGTGAGCGGTACTGACCGACAAGTTTGTCCGGAGCTTTCGACACACCATTGTCATCGAACTGTACATGCTGCTTTTCCCGCTTGCGAGACGCACGCACGTCGTCCGGCCTCGTCCCTTTCTCTTCTGCAACTGGGTCACGGTGGACGGGGCGGCCTCCGACCCAGGCATCTCTTTGCCAGAGAGGTCACTTTGACTCCTCGACTGGTTCATTTCATCATCGGACATATCAGTTCCTAACATAAGTGAAAGAGAAAATAGTGTAAGTAAATCTGAAAGTAATAATTCTATAACTAAACACATATACTTATAATTGACCAAGAATGGCAGAAATGGCGGGGAGGCGACGGAGGTGATCACGCCGGAAGGTGGGAGGGCGATGGAGGTGATCACGACGGACGGTGGGGAGGCGATGGAGGTGATCGCGCCAGACAGTGCGAGGGCCGAGAGAGCTAGGGAAAGTGAAGAGTTGCGAAGTGTGGAAATGAGCGGGACAATGCCCACCTT
The DNA here is from genome assembly GCA_019359835.1 of Pharus latifolius. Taxonomy (NCBI): domain Eukaryota; kingdom Viridiplantae; phylum Streptophyta; class Magnoliopsida; order Poales; family Poaceae; genus Pharus; species Pharus latifolius. The sequence continues at coordinate 26,296,699 of CM033323.1, read as the reverse complement.
GAACTATGTACTATGTAGAGAGATTATCACAGATAGTTCAGAGTTAACAACCGTTTGTGATATATTAACATTACAAACGATTGTGATTTCAGAACCGTCTGTGATAATCTCTATACTTAGAGAGATTATCACAAACGGTTTTGAAATCAAAACTGTCTGTGATGTTAATATATCATAGATAGTTGTAAACTCTGAACCGTCTGATCTCTGAATGCAATGATGTAGAGCTTTACAATCAGAAACTCTGTAACTTTGAATACTGAAATTTCAGTATCTAAAAAGCCTCAAATCTATGCAAATGATGTCCAAATGCTCGAAAACTTGTTTTAAATGAAACCTCAAGAGACACTCAGATATTTCAAATGGAGTCCAAATGCTCCAAAAATAGGTTACAATGTGGAGCATGCTCAAATAAATTTAACATACAATATGGAGCATGTTCAAATAAATGTTACATACAAATGAGGACTTTGACCGACAATTTCCACATACACACCCATGTTATCCTCAACTTTCCACTTGCCGTGGCCCTGCAAAGATGAGAATTAGAGGATATATAAGCTATACCGTTGGAAACAGAGAGATAAGGACGGTTGATTACCTTTAAAGTATAACCTTTCCTGGTGATCCATATGCACGTAACTGGTTTCTTCAGTGTCTTCAGTATCAACCTGTACGCCATCTTCAAATGGAGGCATCTCATCAAATTGATTGTATTCTTCCTCGTCTATGACATTTTCAACTCCAATAATCCTTCTCTTGCCACGTCTTATTGGCCGGGTCAGTGACATAAATGACCTGAATGGCTTGCTTTGCAATTATGAATGGCTCATCTTTATAAGCAACTCGATCGAGATCCACAGAAGTGAAACTGTAATTGTCAACCTTTACACCCTGTGGGATTTGGACCCATCGGCATCGAAATAGGGGAATCTTGAACAATACGTAATCGAGCTCCCAAATTTCTTCTATGAACCCGTAGTACGAGTTCAATGCATGTACTACCCTTGTTGGGCCTGTCTCGCTGAAGTCCTCATGAAAAGCTTCTACGCTCACTCCACTATTTTGCACAGTGTTCTTTCGATCTTGAGCTTTCGTGTAAAAGGTGTACCCATTGATATCGTATCCTTGCCATGTCTGTACAGTAAACGTGGGCCCTTTTGCCAACCATTTAAGGTTCTGACTTGCGGACTCCCCGGTGATTTGCACTTTCATCCACGCGTTGAATCGACTATTATGTTCTCTCGTGATCCAAACCTACGATCGGTGAGGATTGTCTTGTCATAGCATCTTGGTGTGGGGATCGATCACTGCTACGCCAACGCATATCAATTTCTCCACAAGGGTGGCCCGATCTTCACGGCGTAGGATAGAACAAAGATAACTAGCTACGAAAATCCAGGGTAACTGGCTTTATACCTGCCAAGGTTGGTTGCAACTCGTACTATGGGGAAGTCGATCCGAAGCTACAAGAACTTCGACCCGCTGTCCGAACAATCGCAGAACCACAATCCGGGACTAATCCACAGAAAACGGCCGGAACCGTAGAGCACGAACTAGGGGGACCCGTAAAGATCCTTCTCGCGAATCCAAGAAAACTCACAAGAGAAAAGGTAGAGGAACACTCAAGCAGTCTTGCTGCACTAGCATATAGCTGAAATGGTTTGATCAAAAGTGCTTCCAGTAGTTGGAATACATGGGGTATTTATACTAGGAACAACCTTCCTAGTTTAGGCGTGAAAGCAACCATTAGATGAAAAGTTTTCTTGAACAACCAACCCTCCTAATTAAGGTGTGAAGGCAACCATTAGATGAAGAGTTTCCTTGGATATCCAATAGACCAATTTGTTTGGAAAAGAGTTGCTTCAATTCTCGTGCAGGTTGGACTGGTTGTGCAGCTTTCACTAAAATGACCATAACTTTTGACTCGGAAGTCAAAATGATGCATGGTTTGATGCGTTGGAAACTAGACTTCATTAGCTTTCCAACCATGTGGCCTATGCCTAGGTGGAACCCCAGAATCTGGCCTGAAATGTCCTGCAAAAGGACGGACAGAATTGGATGAATCATAGTCACATGATCCCCTTTTCTTTGGGCGCCAATATGATGTCCACCTCCTTTGTTGTGCTACACCGTGATTCCATTCTTCTGCAGCACTAAAATACCTCTGAACATTAGCAATGAGACATGGATTTCTCATCCTTTGATTGCTCTTTGAACGATTAGCCTTTGGTTTTTTGAACCTTGGTTGAATGCCATCGCTCCAAGATCGATATCCCTTATATTTTCTCACACAAACCATATCTCTATGGCGACATGCTTGTTGTATTCTGATTTTACCATGGATGGTTCTCATGGGCATATCATCCCCTCCTCCTTTAAGCGAAACCGTCCTCGGTTTCGAAGTACTCTTCTCAAGCTTGCTCTTAGCAACAACCCCCTTCATTGGAGCTGTATCTTCCACTTGCTCAGTAGTATTTGTGGTTGCATTATCCTCTCCTCCTTCATTAGAAACCGTCTTCTATTTTGAAGTAGGCTTCACTAGCTTGTTATCAGCAATGGCTACTTCCACTTTGATTGCATCCTCTGGCATATGACACAATGTCACTGATTTGCCTCTGTGGACAAAAGAGTATTTGTTCGTCCGTCCATGGTGTGTAGGATTACGATCAAATTGCCATGGCCGTCCTAATAGCAAGTGGCATGCATACATCGGCAACACATCACACTCCACTTTGTCATGATAATCTCCTATTGAAAAATGAACTTGAACACGACTAGTGACTTTTAGCTTACCGACATTATGCAACCATTGCACATAATATGGTTCTGGATGCTTCCATGTCTTCAAACCCAATGTTTGCACCAAATCCTTGCTGATTATATTGTTGTAGCTACCTCCATCAATGATGAGCTTGCAACTGTTGGTGTTTACTTTGTATTCTGATTTGAACACATTGGTTCACTACCCTCGGATATAATTGGCATGCTGTCAACATGAACCTTCTTTGCTAACATGCTCAAACCCCCCTGTGGTGTTTCCATGGTAGTGTCACCATCATGAGAAAACACAACATTATGTCGAAATGGAGTAGAAGCTAGGGATGTTGATGTTGTCATTTCAACAAATTTCTGAGCTTCTTTTGCCTTCTCTACTTCCTTGGCCAATTTCTGAACTTCTTTTGATTTTACTCTTTGTTCTCGCAGATTTGCATCATACTTGGCTCGAACTTTATCACGACGTTGACGATCCTCTATATACTGTTGATCTATCCAAGATTCAATTTCTTGCCTTGCTCCTCTCCACAGGAAAGACAGTTGCACGACCAGCTTTCGAGCAATTTGGCCCATATTATGTGCGTAGCACCAATCATAGCCCAATACAAGAGAACATGCAAACATATGCAGCGGGAATACATCACAAATAGCACTCATGGCATATCCATCAAATGAAAAATTTACCTTCACTTGTTGTGTTACTTTGATTTCTTGGTGGAACCAAGACATACGATATGGCCTAGGATGTGGTATCCTTTTCAACCCCAAATGGTCTACAAACGTACTGCTTGTGGCGTTGATGCTGCTTCTTTGATCCATCACCATGGCACAACCGGTATTTCCAACTTTGCATCGACGAAAGAATAGATCCCCACCACTTGGTCGGCACATTGGAAATTCTTCTAACAACTCTAGACCAATGCTAAGTGGTATGACCTTCTTCATATGTGATATAGCCTTCTAAGATGATCTTTGCAACAACAAGGAAGATGATACCAGAGCAACGAAGGCTCTGATACCAAATGGTGTGGGGATGGATCACTGCTGCGCCAACGCATATCAGTTTCTCCACAAGGGTGGCCCGATCTTCACGGCATAGGATAGAACAAAGATAACTAGCTGCGAACAGTCGAGGTAACTGGCTTTATACCTGCCAAGGTTGGTTGCAACCCGTACGATGGGGAAGTCAATCCGAAGCTACAAGAACTCCGACCCGTTGTCCGAACAATCGCAGAACCACAATCCGGGACTAATCCACAGAAAACGGCCGGAACCGTAGAGCACGAACTAGGGGGACCCGTAAAGATCCTTCTCGCGAATCCAAGAAAACTCACAAGAGCAAAGGTAAAGGAACACTCAAGCAGTCTTGCTGCACTAGCATATAGCTGAAATGGTTTGATCAAAAGTGCTTCCAATAGTTGGAATACATGGGGTATTTATACTAGGAACAACCTTCCTAGTTTAGGTGTGAAAGCAACCATTAGATGAAAAGTTTTCTTGAACAACCAACCCTTCTAATTAAGGTGTGAAGGCACCCATTAGATGAAGAGTTTCCTTGGATATCCAATAGACCAATTCGTTTGGAAAAGAGTTGCTTCAATTCTCGTGCAGGTTGGACTAGTTGTGCAGCTTCCACTAAAATGACCATAACTTTTGACTCAGAAGTCAAAATAATGCATGGTTTGATGCGTTGGAAACTAGACTTCATTAGCTTTCCAACCATGTGGCCTATGCCTAGGTGGAATGCCAGAATCTGGCCTGAAATATCCTGCAAAAGGATGGACAGAATTGGATGAATCATAGTCACATGATCCCCTTTTCTTTGGGCGCCAATATGATGTCCACCTCCTTTGTTGTGCTACACCGTGATTCCATTCTTGTGCAGCACTAAATACCTCTGAACATTAGCAATGAGACATGGATTTCTCATCCTTTGATTGCTCTTTGAACGATCAGCCTCTGGTTGTTCGAACCTTGGTTGAATGCCATTGCTCCAAGATCGATATCCCTTATATTTTCTGACACAAACCATATCTCTATGGCGACATGCTTGTTGTATTCTGAATTTACCATGGATGGTTCTCATGGGCATATCACATCTCCTTGTGCTTGTCGATGTAAGGAGACACCTCCGTCATGTGTTGCAAGACCCAAAAATGAGCTTTCGAGTACATATCAAAATCAGGAGTGATTACTCTCCGTGCAATAGTCCCAACGCCATCAGGCCTCCCCTCGTGACGAGACACAGGAACTCCTATTGCTTCTACCTCGGCCATGTAATCGACACAGAACTCAACAACCTCTTCCGCTGCATAACCTTCGACAATGCTACCCTCGGGCTGAGAGCGATTCCTCACGTAGGCCTTAAGTACACTCATGTACCTCTCGAATGGATACATATAACGTAGGAACATAGGTCCACATACCTTGATTTCTCTAACAAGGTGCATAGTGAGATGGACCATGATATCAAAAAATGACAGAGAAAATACATCTCAAGTTGACAGAGAGTTCGAACCACCTCAGTTTGCAGAGAATCTAGTCCCTTGGGATCAATGACCTTGCAAAAAATTGCATTCAATAAGTAACGCAGCCTCGTGATCGTCTCTCTGACCTTATGAGGCAGAATACTTCGGATGGCAACAGGAAGCATTTGTGTCATCAACACGTGACAATTGTGAGACTTCATACCAAGCAATTTCAAATCACCCATGGACACAAGCTTTTTCATATTTGCGGAGTAACCCGATGGAACTTTAACACCATAGAGACACTTACAGAGTTCTGTCCTCTCGGCCTTGCACAAAGTGTAGCATGCAGGGGGGAGGTATATACGGCCTTTCTCGTCCTCTCTCGGTGCTAGCTCGGGCCTGATTTTCATTTCGATCATGTCACGCCACACATTGTTGCCATCCTTGGTCTTCCCTAAAATGTTTGGCAATAGGCCGATTAAACTGTCGCAAACATTCTTCTCTACATGCATGACATCAATGCAATGACAAACCTCTAAATGCTCCCAAAGTCCCAAAATTTCAATCTCTTCTTCCAATTGGCCACCATACCTATCTCGTTGTGTAGTAGCTCCCAATTGGCCGCCGGTGAACCCCATCGCCGGTGATCGCCGTAAACGGCCGTTTGCCCTGTTTCCCCAATGCTGTTCGATTTATCCCAAATTGGTTTCCCCTCCAGTAGAATTTCTTGATCAGTAGGCCCTATCTAGCAAGCCTGTGCGCTCAGATTACATAATTGAGCTGAAATTGAAGTTTTCCCGTTCTGGCTCGCCGCCGATGATCTGGCTCTCGTCGCCAGGCCGTACTAGCTATCCCCCAGCCAAATTGACTTAGCCATTAGCTTCCACACTTCTCTCTCTCACTCCCTGAGCAAGCAATCGAGTTCAAGTGCTTTGTATCGAAAACCCCCAATCTCCAATGTCGTCTTCTCCAGCACCGGTCGCCGGAATTCTTCCCCGGCTGATCTAGCTCCTGAAACTTTGTCCCTTAGCTTTGCCTCACCTCCCTGAGCATTTCCTTCCACTAGCTCGACATCTGAATCTACCTAGATTGGAAGATATGCCCTTGCCAAGATCACTGTCCAGAAACCCAGTTCATGTCCAAGTCACCACAGTTCATCACTGAATTTCATCACCTTCCAGCCACTTTTAGCCCTTGATCCTGTTAAGTATTTTGTTCCTGTTATCAATGCCTACCTCCCAGACAAAGTTGTGCAACAATTGGAGCCCTGTATCAAAAGTTGTGCCTTGCCCTAGTTTTTGGCAATGTCTGCACTATGTCAGTGCATGTCAGCCACTGGCATTAGCCTTGTTTGACCCCTTCTGGTTGAGCAATGGAAATGTCACTTTGTTCCCTAGATTCCTGGAGTTGTGTTCTACATCTTTCCCTTCTGTCACTTCTCCAGAAAACCATCCTAATACCAGTTTGAAGCTATGCCAAAGCCGTGAACTGAATGTCGACCCTTCGACGTTCAATCCTTTTTAGCCGTTTCTTCGACCAGAACCCTTGTGACCTTGCCCTAACCTTTTCCCCTGCATGCATGACTTATTTACTTAATAATTTCTATGGAAACTACTTTCTGTATGCTTATGGTATGTGTTTGTGTGTTATTTGATTGCCGTAGAGTTAGAAGCTGAAGGAGCGGAAGAAGTCTTTGAAGATCCGTCTGTGTATTTAGACCCAGCATTGCAAGGCAAGCCTCATTCCTTTGATCATGTCTCACCCAATATTTTCATATGAAGTATATTCACTGTTTCTTACTATGCATGCTTATTTGAGATACAAGTTATGTTTGAATGACATGAGTAGATATTACCTAACGAATCATGAAACCCCTTTTGTTATTGAATCTTCATTTATATGCTTTTGTCACCCTAGGACTCATATACTGAATATCCACATTAAACCTGAAATGGTCAAATACATGAGAAGTTATGATCAAAACCGTTTTGTCAAGAAAACTGATAAAAGGGATCAGTAGTGAGGATTGGATTGTATGGAGAGGGTGCGGTGCGCACCAGGGAATGTGAATGCTCCTCACTATTGGTTCATAAGGACGAGAACCTTGTGCTGTGTCTCTATGCGAATTGTAAACGTACCAACCACTTGCCTGGTATGGGACGGGCACAACTTAGTAGCTTTTTGGTATTAGCAGCTCCCTGCATGGTTTGACGATCTGGTTTCTCGCGTGGAAACTGGAAGGCCAAGGTTCGGCCATGAGTGATGTGAGATCAGAAAAATAATGAGAGGAAAAGGCGTAAAAGAAGGAAGGCGCCTTAGACCTGATTAAGCCGTGAGCGGTTGTAATCTTAAATGGTCGTATGTCTCGCGTGGACATAGACCAAGGCTATGTGTCCTGAGGGAACATAGACCAGAGAGGCTAGGAAGTAAGGCAGTGGGGAAGACCCACAACGGTACTTGAGACTTAATTGTCTATTTACCAGGCGGGGATACTGTTAATACTGGACTGTAAAGTGTTGTGTGATCTCGGCCTTGTCACATGTGTATAAGTCACATGGAGTTGGCCCGACTTGAAAGCCGAGTGAACTGGTGGATTTAAAAAGAGGTACACCTTTGCAAAGTGTAAAAGAAGTATCAGATACTCTGTACTCCCAGGTTCAGGAGTCTTTTCGTAGTGGATGTTATCCATGGGTTATAGCACAAGTAATGATTTGGAATGTTTTCATAATATGGTTGATAAAAATGATGACTCATGGGAGACCATCACACATAACGATTTCTAAAGTATAACTTAAGATTTACAAAACCCCGTTGTTGAAAACAAAACCCTCATTTGAGAGATCAAAGAATTGAGATCTATACTATTTATAATTATAAGTCTTAAACCCTTTTCTTGATCACTCCTCATCTATATACCTACATTTTTGTAATGAGACTTGCTGAGCATTGTGTAAAAACATGCTCACCCTTGCCTTTGCAAACAAATTCAGAAGAAGACTTTGAGAATTCCGATTCCCCTGGCCTTGAGCACCAAGAAGAGGAAAGAGTCTTTCCAGACGATTTGAGATTCTAGGAGGGTCATGAGCCAAGTTGAGTCCGATGTGGAGAAAGCCCTTCCAGAGCCGCTGCAGAAAAAAAAATGAAGACCCTTGTGGCTGCTTTTTGTGTTGTCTCCTTGGGTTCGGTACTTCAATACCGATTCTTGGTTTAGAAAAACTCTCTACTTTTGTATCAACTTTAATTAGTGCCACCCTTGGCATTATGATATTGTAATAGTGGTCCTCGAGACCTTGTACTTGCTTTATCTACCAGCTTTATTATTTAAAGTGAATCCTGTTGTTGTGAGCTTGTGATGTACCTTTCTGTGCGCAATCTACCTGGGCGGTTGCCAAGGTGACCCTCAAATGGGGGTCTCACAGAGCCTCCGTGCTGGACTCGCCGGAGAAGAAGACGAAGATGGAGGAGATTTGGAACTTAGCTGAATTCTGGTGAAGAGAGAACTACACAGGGTGTTGGCTGCTTAAATAGACCAGGGCGAAGCTTGCGAAGAGGGGACAGCAAAGAAATTGGCGCCGGTGACGAGACTGGTTGGGCACGGGTGCGACAACGGTGAACGGTGATGCGATGGCGCGCAGGCGGTGCAACAGCTGATCAAACTGTCGCTTCATCGGGACTCGGCACTGGCTGGTGCAAGCGGTGGCGACAATGGCTGGCACGGCAAAGCAACGTGGCGTGGAGTTGCTGACAAAAGGCTGCTGTTGCTGCTGCTGGTCGTTGGCGCTACCACGGCGATGGCTGAAGCAAGGACACGTACACACAAGCATGCACGGCCACAAGCGCAGGAGAAGCTTCACCGGTGACGAAGAACGCAGTGGCGCGGCGCAGTTGATTGCGGTCGAAAACGGCGAGATCAAACGAACGCGGTTCTGGTCGTGAACAGTAGCCCGTGGTCGAATCAGGGGCCTGATTGTGATGATTTTTGATTGGCTTTGGACTGATGTGTAAATCTGGAGATTTAGATGGTTTATACCGAAATTGATTGCACTGATCTGGCAGACCTGATTCAACAGATAATTTGGCACAGATAGAAGATAAAATTTGAAACATTTGAATGGTTGTTGATATAAAATGAAAATAGGATAAATTAGGGTATCTGAAATCTGGATTTTATCAAATGCTGAAATTCTGGGATTTAGGATTTGATTTTGAGATACTCATATAAGAAGATTTTGTGTTGAATGGCAGTTGGGAGGTGTTCCCTGAATCAGATTTGGATTTGGAGATGATTTGTAACATTTTTCCTTTTCAGGCTTCTAGAAAATTTGGAAAATGACTGATCTGCGATACTCTTGGACTGATTTGCGAAAAAGGTTTAGATGATGAAATCTGGCTGCCAACTTTTTGGATTAAGGTATTGGCATACTCTTGATCATAATCCAAGAATAATTTGGTCTGAACTTGGTCAAGATTTTGATTAAATATGAATTTCTGAAACTTAGGGTATTTGGGGTAATATAAGATATTTCTATTTTCGAAAACAGAAAGGAGTTGATAAATCTGGAGGTTAGAGATAGAATTGAATCTGGGTTCTGAAGGCTTTTATACTCAAGATAGATAGTAGGTCAAATCTGAAAAGTCAGATCTTGATTTGGGTCTACAGGATAGATTTTAAGATTTTGGGCTTAGAATAGAATAAAGTTGGGGCTGATTTGGCTGATCTAGAAGAGACATATGCATGCATGACTTTTTAAGAAAGAAATTTTCACCCCAAACCCAGGATGTTACATCGGTACTTCCGCTGCTAGAAGGGGGGTGCCCTAGGTCGCCTTTCTTAGCTCTTCATACATGGACCGCATATCTGACAACAACTGCAGGAGTGCTTTGTCCCGAACAACGAACTCCGATCGCATCTCCTCTTTGAGCCGTTCATCGCGGGCTTGGTGGGATCTCTTTCTCCTCTTAGCCGCCTCCTCATCATCAGGGAAACCATGCCTCCAAGGCACAGTGGCACCGAGGCCGCGCACGCGGCCTGGATGCTCCTTGTTTCCTAGCACCGCTGTGAGGATATCCCTGTCCCTCCTCGGGTTGAACTCTCCAGATGCCGCCTGCGCACTCAGCATCACCTGCAACAGGAGAACTTAGCAATACAACCCATTGCATGCGTATTACGAGGATAATACGTGATCGGACAATCTTACTAGCTGGTCGATCACTTCCCTGTCCGTAGGGTTATTCACAGAGACGCTTCCGGAGGAGGTCATCGTCGATCTTGCTCGGCACCAATTGCGGGCACGCATGTCCGTTATGCCCGCATAAGGACTGCCGACCGAAGACTGGGAAGCCTCCTCGTCCTGCTTCCTCCACAACGCCTTCTTTCCTACATACCCACCACTGCCTAGTCTGTGTGGGTGGGTATTCTTGGCCTGGTTAGTTTGGCCCTTCGCACTAAGCTCCTGGAACTCTGGCTTGGCCTTCATCTCGACGAACTGCTGCCATGCCTCGGGAGTCACGAAAGGGAAGTCATCGAAGGGGGTCTTCGACTCCTTCATATAGAGCCTGACAAGGTGGCTCTTGAAGTTTCTCCACGCCTTGTTTATTGACATCAGTGTCCTCCGGCGGATGGTGAAGTGGCGATCCTCGGGAATGTGAAACGCCGCCTGCATTTCTTCCCACAGCGCATCCTTGCACTCTGGGGGCACTTGACCCCAGTCGGAGGTGGTGATGGGCACCCGCTCCCTTGCCACTTTGCCGCATAGTGAGCGGTACTGACCGACAAGTTTGTCCGGAGCTTCCGGCACACCATTGTCATCGAACTGGACGTGCTGCTTTTCCCGCTTGTCCAGCCGTGCACATGTCGTCCGGCCTCGCCCCTTTCTCTTCTGCAGCTGGGTCACGGTGGACGTGGCGACCTCCGGCCCAGGCGTCTCATCGCCAGCAAGGTCACTCTAGCTCCCCGAGTGGTGCATTTCGTCACCAGACATATCAGTTCCTAACATAAGTGAAAGAGAGAACAGTTTAAGTAAATCTGCAACTAATAATTCTATAATAAAACCCATATACTTATAATTAACCAAGAATGACAGAAACGATGGGAGGCGATGTGGTGATTGCGTCGGAAGGCGGGAGGGCGATGGAGGTGATCGCGCTTAACGGTGGAAAGGCGATGCAGGTGATCGCGACGGACGGAGAGGAGGAGATGGAGGAGATCGCGACGGACTGTGGGGAGGAGATGGAGGTGATCGCGACAAACGGTGTGAGGGCGGAGAGAGCTAGGGCAAACAGTTGCGAAGTCTGGAAATGAGCGGGACAAAGCCCGCCTTGAACTATGTATCGCGTAGAGATTATCACAGTCGGTCCACCATTCACAACCGTCTGTGTTATTATTGTCACAGTCGGTTCTCAAGTTAGAACAGTCTGTGATAATCTCCATAGTGATAATCTCCAGAGAGATTATCATAGATGGTTTTGAGTTGAGAACTGACTGTGACTGAGATTATCACAGACGGTTTGGACTTAAGAACCACGATGCACGTTAAGACCTCGAAGGGTCGGACACTGTTGGGAATATCACAGTCGGTTCTATTTTCATAACCGTCTGTGATAATATTATCACAGTCGGTTCTCAAATAAAAACCGTCTGTGATAATCTACATAGTGAGAGATTATCACAGACAGTTATGAGTTGAGAACCGACTGTGACAGAGATTATCACAGACGGTTTGGACTTGAAAACCAACTGTGCACGTTAAGACTTGAAGCGTCGGAGACGCTGTTGGGAATATCACAGTCGGTTATATATTCATACTCGTCTGTGATAATTCATAACCGTCTGTGGTAATCTCTCTATTGAACGTAAGTTTTACAACTTGAAACTGATCTGTAGCTCTTCAACTCTGAATGCTCGAAAACTTGTTTTAAATGAACACTCAGATATTTCAAATGTACTCCAAATGCTCTGTAAATTGGTTACAGTGTACGTAGATCCGAAAATTAGTTACAATGTGGAGCATGCTAAAGTTAATGTTACATACAAATGGGGACTTTGACTGACAATTTCCACATACACAGCCATGTTATCCTCAACTTTCCACTTGCCGCGGCCCTGCAAAGACGAGAATTACAGGAGATATAAGCTATACCAATGGAAACAGAGAGATAAGGACGTACGGTTGATTACCTTTAAAGTATAACCCTTCCTGGTGATCCATACGCACGTAACTGGTTTCGTCGGTGTCTTCAGTATCAACCTGTACGCCATCTCCAAATGGAGGAATCTCATCAAACTGATTGTATTCCTCCTCGTCTACGACATTTTCAACTCCAACAATCCTTCTCTTGCCATGAAGGAGGACGTGCCACTTCTTATTGGCTAGGTCAGTGACATAAATGACCTAAATGGCTTGCTTTGCAAGTATGAATGGCTCATCTTTATAAGCAACTCGATCAAGATCCACAGAAGTGAAACCGTAACTGTCAACCTTCACACCCTGTGGGATTTGGACCCATCGGCATCGAAACAGGGGAATCTTGAACAATACGTAATCGAGCTCCCAAATTTCTTCAATGAACCCGTAGTACGAGTTTAATCCACGTACTACCGTTGTTGGGCCTGTCTCGCTGAACTCCTCATGGAAAGCTTCTACGCTCACTCCACTATTTTGCACAGTGCTCTTTTGATCTTGAGCTTTCGTGTAAAATGTGTACCCATTGATGTCGTATCCCTGCCACGTCTGTACAATAAACGTGGGCCCTTTTGCCAACCATTTAAGGTTGTCACTTGCGGACTCTCCAGTGATTCGTACTTTCATCCACACACTGAATTTACTGTTATGTTCTCCCGTGATCCAAACCTCGGATCGCGAGGATTGTCTTGTCGTAGCATCTCCTTGTGCTCGTCGATGTACAGAGACACCTCTGTCATGTGTTGCAAGACCCAAAAATGAGCTTTCAAGTACATATCGAAATCAGGAGTGATGGCTCTCCGTTCAATAGTGCCAACACCATCAAGCCTCCCCTCGTGACGAGACACAGGAACTCCTATTGCTTCTACCTCGGCCATGTAATTGACGCAAAACTCAACAACCTCTTCCACTGCATAACCTTTGACAATGCTACCCTCCGGCCGGGACCGATTCCTCACGTAGGCCTTAAGTACACCCATGTACCTCTCGAATGGATACATATAACGTAGGAACACAGGTCCACATATCTTGATTTCTCTGACAAGGTGGATGGTGAGATGGACCATGATATCAAAAAACAATGGAGGAAAATACATCTCAAGTTGACAGAGAGTTCGAACCACCTCTCTCTGCAGAGAATCCAGTCCATCAGGATCAATGACCTTGCAAGAAATTGCATTGAAGAAAAAACACAGCCTCGTGATCGTCTCTCTGACCTTATGCAACAGAATACTCCGGATGGCAACAGGAAGCATTTGTGTCATCAACACGTGATAATCATGAGACTTCATACCCAGCAATTTCAAATCGCCATGGACACAAGCTTTTTCATATTTGCTGAGTAATCCGATGGAACTTTAACACCATAGAGACACTTATAGAGTTATGTCCTCTCAGCCTTGCACAAAGTGTAGCATGCAGGGGGGAGGTATATACGGCCTTTATCGTCCTCTCTCGGTGCTAGCTCGGGCCTGATTCTCATTTCGATCATGTCACGCCGCACATTGACGCCATCCTTTGTCTTCCCTGGAATGTTCAGCAATAGGCCAATTAAACTGTCGCAAACATTCTTCTCTACATGCATGACATCAATGCAATGATGAACCTCTAAATGCTCCCAATACGGTAAGTCCCAAAATATCGATCTCTTCTTCCAAGAGTTCTTCGTGCGGGGTTTCAATTTATGACCCTTTCCAAACACAACGTCTATGTCCTTCACCCGTGAGTAAACATCTTTCCTGCGCGTAGGCTTCGGGGCTGAACCATCTTCCTTGTGGCCGTCAAATTCCATCTTCCTCTTACGATACGTGTCATTCTTCGGAAGAAACCTACGGTAATGCATGTACACTGTTTTCTTGCAATTCTTCAGCCACACGCTCTCAGTCTCATCTTCGCAGTGGGGGTAGGCTTTGGCTCCTTTCGTACTATGGCCCGACAAATTTCCAAGGGCAGGGAAATCGTTGATGGTGCAGAATATCATAGCACGTAAGATGAAGGTCTCTCGTTTGTATGCGTCCCATACCTGCACCCCTTCGTTCCACATTGTTACGAGATCCTCTATCAATGGTGCTAGGTACACATCAATATTGTTTCCGGGTTGTTTTGGTCCTGAGATAAGTAGAGACATCATGATGTACTTGCGCTTCATACACAACCAAGGAGGAAGGCTGTAGATACACAAAAGAACTGGCCAAGTGCTATGCCGACTGCTCATGTTACCAAAAGGATTAATTCCATCGGTACTCAACCCGAACTTTATATTCCTCAATTCTGCTCCAAAGTTAACAAATTCCCTGTCGATGTTTCTCCACTACGAAGAATCAGCGGGGTGTCTCAGCTTTCCATCCTTCTTCCGGTCTTCTGAGTGCCAATGCAGTAATTTTGCCTCTTTACGGTTTGCAAACAAACGCTGCAAGCGGGGAATGACGGGCAAATACCACAACACCTTAGTAGGAGGTCCTTGCTTTATCTCAGCGCAGTCGCTGTCGTCAGTTCGGTCCTTACGCTTATAGCGGGATGCACCACATACTGGACAAACATGCATATCCTTGTAGTCATTACGGTAAAGGATGCAATCATTAGGGCATGCGTGTATCCTTTCTACTTCCATTCCCAAAGGACACAATAGCTTTTTCGCTTGGTAGGTGTTTTTTGGCAACTCGTTTCCTTCCGGGAGCATGTCTGCCAAAAAATCTAACAATGCCGTGAAACTCTTGTCGGTCCAGCTATTACTTGCCCTCAATTTTAACAGTTCAAGCACAGAGGCCAACTTTGTGTACTTTGACTTGCAACCAAAGAACAACGGCTTTTCTGAGTCCTCAATCAAGCGCTTGAATTTGCCAAACTCCCTTTCACTGTAATTTCCTTCCACATCACGCAACATGTTATCTAAATTGTCATCCTTTGGCATATCCTCGTCGAAGTCGTTGTTCGGATCTGACATGTCCTGTTCCTCAACCTGAGTGGCACTTGTTTCTGCAGTTGGCTCTTCTCCATGGTGGACCCAACACGTGTACCCCTATTTGAAACCACATTGGATCAAGTGGGCGACAATTTGAATGAGTTGGTGAACATCTTAAGATTCTGGCAGTCTACACAAGGACAGTATATATATGGTAAACCCTTCTTCTCCATGTCTTGCTCAGCAACCTTTTGGAAATCAAAAACACCTTTCATGTATTCCTCACCCACTCGGTTGTCGTTATACATCCAGTCTCGAACCATCTGCAATTAATCAAATTCATACACATGCTAATTAGTAATACTCTATGTACGGTCGACACACAATAAATTATATAAATCTAGCTAGCTAGTGTTTGATGCGGAGTTTGCAGTATAAATAGTTAACTACTACTTGAACTGCAAGCAATTAGTTGGGGGCGTGGATAACACAGATCATAAAGCAATTAAATAGTTACAGTACAGGTCAAAAATGAGTTACAACCAGGATTTGCTACTGTAGCTTCCCCTCCCTTTCACTCTAATTTGATCAATCAATGGAGATCGATATTGATGATGAAATCAAGTAATGTGTATGCCTTGGGAGCAAGTACCAACCTTGGATCCTCAAATTTTTGCCCCCAAATGCTCCCCCGGCCTTTCGAGATTTCGCTCTTCCTTGCCCCAAATCTCTTCGAACTGGACAGTGTATGTCGAGCAAGAGTGTATGACTAGCTCAAAACATCCGCCAAAAGACCTTTTATACCAGGTTCAATACAGACGGTTCTATACAATACAGACGGTTCTATATAATACCGTCGGTAATATCGGTGCATTTTTGAAGAACAGAATATCACTGACGGGTTTCACTTTATTAAACCGTCGGTAATATCAGTGCATTTTGTGTAGAACTATGACAGAAATATCACAAACGGTTATGAGCTCAAAACTGTCCACTTTAATATCATAGTCGGTTTTTAATTAAGAACCGTCTGTGATAATTACAATATCACATACGGTTCTGAGCTAAAAACCGTTCGCTTTACTATCACAGTCAGTTTTTACTTCAGAACTGTCTGTGATAATTATAAAATTAACAATCTGCTCTACTATCACAGACGGTGATAAGGTCCGAACCGTCTATAATATCCTGGATTGTTTGCAGTCGAACTGTTCGACTAGTGGCCAGTTGTTCCACTTGTTTTTCATATTTGGTTCTATCTTATTTTCAATGTTAGTATTTAAAAAAATGAACGTTGAGACTATTTGGTTTTATCTTGTTTTTCATATTTGTTGTATATATATGTCTGTGGATGTTCAAAGAATTTTGAGACTATTACAGTCGGTCTTGAAATTAAAACCGTCTGTAATGTTACTATCAGAGACGGTTTTGAGTTAAAAACCATCTTGATTGCAGCAGTATTTTCTTGTTAACATTTTCACACATAACATCATTTGGTGATTATTAGTTACATAATCAATCGAAAAGCCAGATATATAAGGAAAAGAAATTTCTTATTTCTTATAATCTTTGATACATAAGGGATACAAGCGACCAAATTAGCGTCGACCTGTTCCGAAAGTAATTTACAAAGTTCTCCTAGGGACGTATTGGCATCAGTAGGATCTACACTGGCCACCCCAGGAGAACTACCAATGGCTCTAAGACTATCTACATCATCGCTCAGCAAAGGAGTGGATTTGGCATCAATAGGATCATCCAAGAAATTAAAGCTGATGATACAACAAAGGTGTTGAAGAGG
Organism: Pharus latifolius; assembly: GCA_019359835.1. NCBI lineage: Eukaryota > Viridiplantae > Streptophyta > Magnoliopsida > Poales > Poaceae > Pharus > Pharus latifolius. Next base: position 26,279,566 of record CM033323.1, on the reverse strand, counting down.
GGATATTAGAAGGATTGTTGTGGATCTCCAAAGTTGGAGATGAAGCTGCAACTCATAGCACTCTGCCAAGTGCAGAATGGCAGAAGACATCCCCTCAGAATGGCACAAGGCAGCTTTCTCCTCCTGCACATGCATGGGTTAGTTTTGAAAGACATAACAACCAACAGAGAGGGTGAAGATGATTGCCAAGCTTCGGAGTAGATTTGGATGTGGAAGTGTGCGCCTTACCCCAGAAAGTTGATCATCCAAGAAAAGCTGATGATACAAAGGTGTTGAAGAGAGGATATTGGAAGGATTGTTGTGGATCTCCAAAGGTGGAGTCGATGCAACTAGAGGGGTTGCAAGGGGCAATGTGGCAACATAGGCCTCAGCACCCTCTATAGTCTTGGCTGCAGCTCCACTGGAGGATCTTTCATCATTTCTAAGTCTCTTCTTTGGAGGGAGCATTTCCTCAGGCACCTGTGGATTTCGAAATGCATTTTTTTTGAGGTAATCAAGTCATAAAAGAAAGATCTGCTTTAGAGTTTCAGAGAGGACTTACTTTCTGAAGATCCTGATCGAGTTCATTCCTTATCTCTTCCTCATCACTCTCAATTTCAATAACCTCATCAAGGTGGGAGTTGAGGAGGGAATAAAGACAGGGATTTAGGAGCCTCGCTATTTATAGAACCAGAAGGTGACGGTTCATATGCGCGGGTGCCTCGAGTTTTAAAAAGCGCACTACTGGTTTTCAAGATCAATAAATTCATGATAACTTCTCGGGAGATAAACTGCAACATGGCAAAGGAAGTTGAAGAGTCAGATTACATAATTCGATACAAATTAAATTTGAGGTAAATAATTAATTAAGTCTCTTCATCTGGGCAGTTATTATGTGCGGTTATCAACAATTGCATGTAGAGAATTCGATGCGTGGGCAATGTTGGGACTATCACAGACGGTTGGGATATCAAACCATCTGCTTTAATATTACAGACGGTTTTCATGTCCAAACCGTCTGTAATATGACTATTACAGACGGTTCTGATGTCCAAACCATCTTTACTATGCCTGGAATATTGAACTGTTCGACTTCTACAAATACTTGTTCCCTCCCTGGAGTTTTGCTTCCAGTCGAACCGCTCACTTCTCTTTCTCCAAGAACGTGCAGGAAAATTGTAAAATTTACATAAGAACAAATTTTTAGTTAATTTTTTTCATCAATAATGAAAAACAATTTCCAAGTCGACGCTTCGTGTTCCCAGGCTAGTGCGCAGCGCAAACATCAGAAACGGAAAAGACACAACACACTGCTGAGAATTTGAAGTGGAGCGCACTACTTGTTTTCAAGATCAATACCATCATGATAACTTCTCGGGAGATAAACTGGAACACGACAAAACAGTAGTGCCCACTTACGAAGTTGAAGCGTCAGATTACATAATTCGATGCAAATTAAATTTGAAGTAAATAAATAAGTCTCTTCATCTGCGCAGTTATTATGTGCGGTTATCAACAATTGCATGTAGAGAATTTGATGCGTAGGCACTGTTGGGACTATCACAGACGGTTGGGAGATCAAAACTGTCTGCTTTAATATTACAGACGGTTCTGAGATCCGAACCGTCTTTAATATGCCTGTGGAATATTGAACTGTTCGACTTCTACAAATACTTGTTCCCTCCCTGGAGTTTTGCTTCCAGTTGAACCGTTGAGAATTTGAAAGAAGTTGAGAATTTGAAGCGTCGATCACAATCGGGCCTTACATAAAAACCGTCTGTAATGTGACTATCACAGATGTTTTTTACCTCAGAACCGTTTGTGATATTCAAAGCACGTTGATATATAACTTGAGGCGTTTGGCATGCCACAATGCCATCCAGCCAAATAAGCCCAACTTCTATATTCTTTTTATATTATTTGCATGGGACCTGCGACTTCTATATTGTTTCTATATTATTTGAAGGGCTCCGATGGACTACCCTCAATCACAAGCCAAAGATCGCGATAGTCGTTCCTTGATCGCACACAGTGCACATACCTTTGTATGGTCGAATGTTCGCCAAAAGCTAAAGAAAGATAAAGAAAGAGGGAAGATAGCATGCATTCCAAGAATGTACTGGAAAATTGGAAAGTTGACATAAGAACAAAGTTTTCAATAATTTTTTTTCATCATTTACAAAAAAAGTAAAAATACAGAATGCTAGGTCAAGGAGTGGTCTTAGCCCTGGCTTCATCTAGAATAAAGTCAGTTTGACTTGCAGCCAGGACGCAGGACTCCTCCAGCGACAAGTTGTCCTTCTTAGGAACTACTACTGCGTCGAGAAGGCCTGCGACCTCCCTCTGCTTCGTGATGGTATCCTTCATAGTCAAACCGCAGCCAGCAATGGTCATATCCGCGGCTTTCTTCTCCTCACGAAGACGCCTCGTCCTCGCCCTAGCATTGTCACCATCCGTCTTCATGCGCTGGAAGAGATCGTCAAGGTCAAGCCGTAGCCGAGTGTGCTTCTTCGTAAGGAGCTTGTGCTCCTCCTGGAAGGCCCTCAGCTTGGCTTTCACCTTGCCCGAGTCTTCCACGGCTCCCCTTCCCTGTGCAAATCAACAGGTCAAGAATGTATTGAACAAGGATTAACAATATAGGGGTAAGTCCAAAAGATTGAGAGTTCTTACCAGGGAGGGCAAGGTTGACGATGCCATCGAGGATGCCATTGGCGCAGAGAAGCTAAGGAGTCAAACAGTCTAAGAATTATAAAAACTTGTAAAGTAAATGACAATTTTTCCACTGCCAATTTATAGAACTTCCAAAGCGATGCTTCGTGTTCTCCTAGGCGCGCGAAGATCGGAGACAGAAATGATCACTGTTGAGAATTCGAAGCACCGGCACTTTTTCAGTCAGTTCAGACCTCAGAACCGTCTGTGATAACTACACTATCACAGTCGGTTCTTAGTTCACAATCGACTGTATATATCACAGTCGGTTCTGAGTTTCGAACCGTCTGTGATATTCTAGTTATCACAGACTGTTCTCAGCTGTGAATCGATTGTATCTATCATAGTCTGGTTTTAGGATAGAATCGTCTGTGATAAGTAGACTATTATAGACGGTTTTGTGTTCAGAACAGTCTGGTTTACTATCACTGTTGTTTTTGACATCAGAACCGACTGTGATAATTGAACATATTCTCTCGACAGGCCTTCGCAGACGGTTTTCCATTGAACAGTTCATAACTGTCTGTGATGTGCCGTCCTGGATGTCTGTTTCTGTGGTAGTGTCATACCATGATGTTGCTGATTTTGATGTAGTACCTATGCAAGCATGTTCACTTTTATTAGGCCGACCATGGGAATATGATACTGATGCAACTCATCATGGTAGACGTAACAAATATACTTTTGTGCACAAAGGAAAGAAAATTACTTTACTTCCTATGACACCTTCTGAAATTGTGCACTTTGATAGAGAAAGAACTGAAAATGAGAAAAAGGAGAATGCTTTGAAATCTGAAAGTAAACAAATAGCGAAAAATGTTGCACCATCTAGCTCTAAGGCCGCTGAAATTAAGTTGAAGAGTGGAGTTCTCCTTGCAACCAAATCTGACCTTGCTGAAATTGAAGAGAATGATGTGATCTGCTATGCGTTGATATGCAAAGATGCTTTGTTTTCACTTGATGATATATCTAGCACTTTGCCCCCTCCTATCACTAACCTTTTGCAGGAGTATCAGGACGTTTTTCTCGCTGAGATACCCCCGGGGCTGCCACCAATTAGAGGTATTGAGCACCAAATCGACTTGATTCCGGGAGCATCATTACCAAACTGTGCTGCGTACAGGACAAATCCAGAGGAGACAAAGGAAATTCAGCGACAAGTCCAAGAGCTTTTGGACCGCGGGTATGTACGAGAAAGCCTTAGTCCTTGTGCTGTTCCTGTGCTTTTGGTTCCCAAGAAAGATGGTAGTTGGCGTACGTGTGTAGACTGTGGAGCCATTAACAATATTACAGTAAGGTATCGTCATCCTATTCCTAGGTTAGACGACATGCTTGACGAGTTAAGTGGTTCTATTGTTTTCACAAAGGTTGACTTGCGTAGTGGATACCACCAAATAAGAATGAAATTGGGCGATGAATGGAAAACTACATTTAAAACTATGTTCGGGCTTTATGGGTGGTTAGTAATGCCTTTTGGTTTACTAATGCTCCGAGCACTTTCATGCGTTTGATGAATGAGGTTTTACGTGCTTTCATTGGAAAATTTGTGGTGGTTTACTTTGATGATATCTTGATCTATAGCAAGTCTTTGGATGCACATGTTGAGCATTTGCGTGCTGTTTTTAACGCTTTGAGAGATGCACGCTTATTCGGTAATCTTGAGAAGTGCACCTTTTGCATGGATCGAGTTTGTTTTCTTGGATATGTTGTTACTCCACAGGGAATCAAGGTGGATGAAACAAAAATTGAAGCTATCAAGAGCTGGCCAACCCCTGAGACGGTCACCCAGGTGCGTAGTTTTCATGGTCTTGCAGGTTTCTATCGACGCTTTGTGAAAGATTTCAGCACCATTGCCGCCCCGCTGAATGAGTTGACAAAGAATGGCGTTCCTTTTCGATGGGGGCCAGCACAAGAACAAGCTTTCAACATGCTTAAGGAGAAGCTTACACATGCACCTCTACTCCAACTTCCAGATTTTGGTAAGACTTTTGAAAAAGAATTTGATGCTAGCGGAATTGGAATAGGAGGAGTGCTGCTGCAAGAAGGTAAGCCTGTTGCCTACTTTAGTGAGAAGTTGAATGGGCCATCTCTGAATTACTCCACTTATGATAAGGAATTGTATGCTTTAGTGCGCGTTTCGGAAACTTGGCAACATTATCTTTGACCTAAGGAATTTGTTATTCACTCTGATCATGAATCTTTGAAACACATTAGAAGTCAAGGCAAACTGAATAAACGACATGCTAAATGGGTTGAATTCATAGAGTCATTTCCATATGTCATTAAACATAAGCAGGGAAAAGAAAATGTTATTGCTGATGCTTTGTCTAGGCGTTATACCATGTTGTCACAACTAGATCACAAGATTTTTGGCCTAGAAACAATCAAAGAGTTATATGCCACTGATTTGGATTTTGAAGAAGCTTTTGAAAATTGTAAGGAAGGGAGAACATGGAATAAATATGTGCTGAATGATGGATTGCTTTATCGTGCTAACAAGCTATGCGTTCCATCTAGCTCCATTCGCCTTTTATTTTTGTAGGAAGCACATGGAGGTGGTTTGATGGGTCATTTTGGAGTGAAGAAAACTGAAGATGTGCTATCCACTCACTTCTTTTGGCCCAAGATGAGACGCGATGTCGAACGCTACGTGTCACGCTGCACTACTTGCAACAAAGCTAAGTCTCGCTTCAATCCACATGGTCTTTATATGCCTCTTCCTGTTCCTTGTGCTCCTTGGGAGGACATTTCGATGGACTTTGTTTTAGGATTGCCTAGGACCAAGAGGGGGAGGGATAGTATTTTTGTGGTTGTGGATCTTTTTCTAAAATGGCACATTTCATACCTTGTCATAAGAGTGATGATGCTACACATATTGCTGAATTGTTTTTTCGTGAGATTGTACGCATACATGGAGTGCCAAACACTATTGTTTCAGATTGTGACGCAAAGTTTTTGAGTCATTTTTGGAGAAGCTTGTGGAATAAATTGGGTACGAAGCTGCTGTTTTCTATTACATGTCATCCCCAAATAGATGGACAAATTGAAGTTGTCAACCGCACATTGTCCACCATGTTGCGGGCTGTTCTAAAGAAGAATTTGAAGATGTGGGAAGAGTGTTTACCACACATTGACTTTGCTTATAACAGATCGGTACACTCCACCACCAAGGTAAGTCCTTTTAAGGTAGTGTATGGTTTTAACCCTAGTGCTCCAATTGATCTTTTGCCTTTGCCTACATCTGAGAGAATGAATTTTGATGCTAAAAATCACGCTGAATTTGTACTCAAACTGCATGAAACAACTAAGAAAAACATAGAGTGAATGAATGAAAAGTATAGGATTGCGGGCAGTCAAGCTAGGAAAGAAGTAAAACTTGAACCGGGTGATTTAGTTTGGTTACACTTGAGAAAAGATAGGTTTCTAGAACTACGAAAGTCTAAACTAATGCCCCGAGCTGATGGTCCTTTTAAAATACTTGAGAAGATTAATGATAATGCTTATAAGCTTGAGTTGCCTGTAGATTTTGGGATTAGTCCCACATTTAACATTTCAGATTTGAAGCCGTACTTGGGAGTGGAAGATGAGATTGAGCCGAGGACGGCTCCACTTCAAGAGGGGGCGGATGATGAGGACATCAATCTTTCGGATACACGCACCAACCATAATCCTCCGCTTGTTACACAAGGATCAATAACGTGCGGCCGAGCCCAATTGTTGCATTGCCAGGTGAACTCGTTCCTAAGTTTATATATATATGGTTTGGAGAATGGTTTACTACCTAATGGTGATAATATTGTACTTAGGAACCATGGAGAGGACCAGCAAGCAGCCCAAGTCGAGTTGGAGTCCAAGACGGATTCGATTGGGACGTTCTTATAGTCCGCAGAGAAGCCCACGACGAGATCTTTCCAATGGATCTAGTGCCATGTCTAAATTCTTTCTGGATCACCGGAAATTAACAAAACAAATTTCGACCAGATTTTGATTGGGCCAAGTCGGTGCTGCGACACCTTGTTTCGGGACTTCGGCCCATGTATTCCCTAGTAGGTCATGAGAAACACTAGCCACGCAGCCTCTTCATATACTCAGTAGCCGTCACTGTTTAGATTTGGATTTTGCTTAGATTATTCTGCCATTGCAGTTTCGCCGAACTCGGTTTGTGAAATCCCAACTCGTGAGCTTAATACAATTCGCAATTCAGTTGCTTTTTCTTCGTTCTTTCTTGTGTTCTCGATTTGCAGCAGAAACAAGCCTTCGTGGCGAGGTCAACCGTGTCTTGGCGTGGTTGATGACCAACGGAGCATGGTGTAGCGATTGCAGGGGTTCGAATCAGTTCTGATTGGAAGCCGGATCATCAACGTCGAGTTCTCCATCAATCGATTTACCTCTACCTATCGGAAGATCGGGACACTGTCCAGATATTCCAATGTGCTAGAAAATTTGAAGCGTCGGACACTGTTGGGACTATCACAGTCGGTCCTGACATCAAAACCATCTGTAATACTAGATGGTTAGGAGATCTAAACCGTGCTTGAAAGCTACAGAAAGATAAAGAAAGAGGGAAGATAGCTAGCAGTCCAAGAACGTACTAGAAAATTAGAAAATTGACATAAGAATAAATTTTTCATTAATTGTTTTTCATCACTTACAAAAAAAAGTAAAAATACAAAATGCTAGGTCAGGGAGTGGTCTTAGCCCTGGCTGCATCTAGAATAAAGTCAGTTTGACTTGCAGCCAGGACGCAGGACTCCTTCAGCGACAAGTTATCCTTCTTAGGATCAACTACGTACGCGTCGAGAAGGCCTGCGACCTCCTTCAGCTTCGCTATGGTATCCTTCATAGTCAAACTGCAGCCAACGATGGTCATATCCGTGGCTTGCTTCTCCTCGCGAAGACGCCTCGTCCTCGCCCTAGCATTGTCACCATCCGTCTTCATGCGCTGGAAGAGATCGTCCAGGTCAAGCCATAGCTGAGTGTGCTTCTCCATAAGGAGCTTGTGCTCCTCTTGGAGGGCCCTTAGCTCGGCCTTCACCTTGCCCGAGTCTTCCACAGCTCCCCTTCCCTGTGCAAATCAATAGGTCAAGAATGTATTGAGTTAGAGAAAATTGAGATAGTTGATATTTTGGAAAATGACTTGATTGAACTTGTGCTCAATTGTCATTTATATCTCTAAACTCATATAATTATATATTGTGTTCAGTTCCGATATACCATTGCATATATTGAGGGGGAGCTAAATAATCTGTTTTGGATTTATTAAGATTATAAAAGGTGTTGTCATCAATCATCAAAAAGGGGGAGATTGTTGGATCTAGGTAGATCTTAGTATCTAGGTTTTGATGATTAATGACATTTTGGATAAATCCATGATGATTAAAGTTAATCTGAAGATATCAAATTTGATGATTAAATGACAATTTAGAAAAATCCTGATTTAGCACAAGTAAATTGAATTGATTATCGGTAAACCCTGAATTGGATGTTTTTCTCGATTGCGGGTTTGATATTGATGCATATGTAGAGGATGAGCTCGGTGGTTACATCAAGCTTGTGCTGATTGATTGATCAAAATGTAATATGTTAAATCTGAGACTGATGACTCCAGTTGTGGATTTTATATCGATGCACATGTTGAGGGGGAGCTCATCACTTTGGTCATCTAGGTTGATTGATATCATGATATGAGTAGTATAGATTGTGTGCGTATGTGTTTATCATCTACGATCTATATGATTGTATTTTATCTTATACTCATTTGCTACTCGTTGAATATAGTTTGTCATGTCATTTGAAAGAGAAACCGTTGAGCTAACTCCTGTGTGGAGTAGCTTCTCTGGAGGTGATTAGTGACAACTTATATATGAGACTAATGTTGTGCATTGAGTGTACGTATTGTAGTCTCAGTTTGATTGCAGGATAAAAGCGAGCAAGGGTGTGAAGAGGATGAAGTCGATATGAGACATCTCGAGCGAGGTCGAGCTTAGCAAGGTCGAGCTTTGCGAGGACGAGTGTCAAGTAGTCGAACTTCACGAGGTCGAACTTCACCTAAGGTAAAATCCAAGATTAAGGATTGTTTTCTTAGGGTTTTACCGGTCTCGGTGTTTGGAGACAGACCGGGTTGATAGGTTTCTTTTTACTAGTTTGACCGTACTATTAAGAGGGGTCGGAAACTAGTAGCTTGAATCTATCTAGTGCGGAAGCTCAGATGCATTCATATCATCTTGCACTAGTGTCTTGCATTGCTAGTGAGTCTAAGTGTAGTTCATGTGTATTAGATTAAATGTTTTGAAAACTGCACTTAGTCGTGATCGCCAACGTTTTAAATTGGTTTGGCGGCTTTCTGTTTAGGGTTTGGGCGTGGTCGTAGGAGTTCAGACTGGTCGTACTAGTCTTCGACTCGCTTACGTACGCTCGACCAAACCCTATCGACCACCTGTTTTCGATCGGATGTCAAGACCTGTGTGGTCGTGGTCGTTGCTAAGTGACACAAATCACATCCGCGAGAAAACGGCAAATCCGTATGTGCAAATACTTTAAAATTGCATTTGAGATGATTTTGGATTGAACATTTTGACGGCAGGAAAGTTTCTGAGTTTTCTAGAAGTTTCTAGACCTTTCTAGGTCTTTCTCCTATTGACAAATTGTAGAGCTCTGAGTTATCTTTCTAACAAGCCAAAAATCACCTCAATCGGATCTCTGGATCAAAAGTTATGCATGTTTTACTGTCAGAGTGCAGTGGCCGGACAAATGCATCCGTCCGGAGCTATTTGTTCGAAGTGGCCGCACTTTGTCCGAAATGGCCAGACATTGTCCGGCCTGTACAAATTTTTTGAGCCGAAAAATGAAACAGAGACAAATGCATCCGTCCGGGGCATTTGTCCGTTATGGGCGGACTTTGTCTGAAATGGCCGGACATTGTCCGGCCTGTACAAGTTTTTTGAGCCGAGAGTTAACAGAGACATATCCATTTGTCCGGACGTTTTGTCCGGACAAATGGTATCCGTCCGGCCTTCACAAATTTCGCCCAACGGTCACTGACACATTTGCAACGGCTGAAATTTTTGTACTGGCCGGACAGTGTCTGAAGTGGCCGGACAATGTCCGGCCTGTACAACTTTTGGCCCGGTTTCTTGCAAACGGCTAGTTTTTCGTTGAGGCTATAAATACTTCGTGTTTGGCTTCATTTTTGGGTGCTCAAAGAGTTCATTCTTCAGCTGAAAACCTAGCCAATTGATTTGCATTTGAGTTATTGCATTTAGAGGCTAGAATTGAGCCCAAATCTTGAGTAGATTTGAGAGAGAGCTTGAGGGAGATTGTGTGAGTGTTTAGTGCACTTCATCTCCATTAGATTGCTAGTGCTAGAGTGTTGAGCATCTCATTTGCATCATTGAGCTTCTAGCACTTGGTTGATTCAAGTGAAAGTGCATCCGGCTTGTTACTCTTGGCGATCGCCTTCGCCTAGACGGTGCCGGAGGAGAGCCGAGATCTCTCCAATTGAAGTTTGTCGGAGAGGCCGGCAAAGGATTGTGAAAGGTGTGGTGCTCGCCTATCCGGTGTGGATAAGGAGCAACCCTAGTGAGATATCATTCGTGGATATAGAAGCGAGGCTCCGAGAGAGCGCTTCAACGAGGAGTAGGGGAGACCGGGCGAGTCTCTGAGACCTCGGTAAAAATATTGTGTCAATTGCGTATTTATCTTTTGCATTACATTCATCTTGACACAATTGCTATATTTATTTTTGTTGCATGATTTGTTGAATAACTTACATGGTTGAATGAAACTAGTTGATTAAATTGTTTTAAGCCTCATTGTATAATCTAGCTTAAACAATTATCTTGTTGAAATTGCTTAGTGGGGAAGAAAATTTAAAAGCCTCCTAATCACCCCCCCTCTAGTCGGCATCCTCGATCTTACATCGTGAAGGTATCCTTGATAGTGAAACCGCAGCCACCGATGGTTATATTCGCGGCTTTCTTCTCATCGCGAAGACACCTCATCCTCTCCCTAGCCTTCTCAGCATCCGTCCTCAATCGCTTAATGCGCTGGATGAGATCGTCCACGTGAAGCCTTAGTTGAGTGTGCTTCTCCATAAGGACAATGTGCCGGTCCTGGAGGGCCCTCAGCTCGGCCTTCACCTTGACCAAGTCCTCCCCATCTCCCCTTCCCTGTGCAAATCAACAGTTCGAGAATGTACTGAACAGGGATTAACAATACATGGTAGGTCCAAAAGATTGAGAGTTCTTACCGGGGAGGGCAAGGAGTCGAAGAGTTTGAGAATTAGAAAAACCTGTAAAGTAGTTGGCAATTCCACTGCCGAGCTACTTATAGAATTTCCAAGGTGACCTTCGTGTTCCCAGCCTAGGGTGCCGCGCGAACACATAGTTGAGAAGTCAAAGCGCCCCAGAGGACTATCACAGTCAATTCTGAACACAATGCCATCTGTAATACCGTACTATCACAAACGGCTTTGAGTTCAGAACCTTCTATAATAGTCACAGACGGTTTTGACTACAGAACTATCTTTGATATTCCACTTAGCAAAGACGGTACTCAGTTGATAACCGTCTGTGATACGCCAGAACTATCACATACGGTTTTGAACTGAGAACGGTCTGTGTTAAGTGGAATATCATAGATAGTTCCGTGCTAAAAATGGTCTGCTTGACTATCACAGTTGGTTTTGACCTTAGAACTGATTGTGATAACTTAACAAATTCTCCCAATAGGCCTTCGCAGACGGTGTTCCATTGAAATGTTCATAACCATCTGTGATATGTCGTCCTGGACATCTGATTCTGTGGTAGTGATAGGAACTCTTGCTCATTACTTTCCTCCGAGCTAACACAGATGTGTTTGCTTGGAAACCATCCGACAGGCCCGGAGTCCCAAGGGAAGTGAACGGACATAGGCTAGCAATTCGGCCTGGACAACGACCAATAATGCAAAAGCTTCGACTCTTTGATCCTGATTATCAAGAAGCCATCCGTGTGGAGTTGACTATCATACGCGAGGTTAACCATCCCGAATGGCTCGCAAACCTGGTCATGGTCCTCAAGTCCAATGGTAAGTGGCGCATGTGCGTTGATCACACCAGCCTCAACAATGCCTTCCCGAAGGACGATTTTTCCCTTCCCCGTATCGATCAATAGGTTGATTCCACAGTGGGTTGTGAACTGATGAGCTTCCTGGATGCTTACTCAGGCTACCATCAAGTTATCATGGCATAAGTAAATGAAGAGAAAACTGCCTTCATCACTCCCTTTGGCACCTACTACTACGTCAGAATGCCATTCGGGCTCAAGAACACTAGTTCAACATACCAACGCTTGATATAGAAGACCTTTCTATCTCAGTTAGGGCGTAATTTAGAATCTTATGTAGATGATCTGGTTGTAAAGAGGTTACAAAGCTCTAATCATGTAAATGATCTCACTGAGACTTTCTGTAATTTGAATGAACATGGAATCAAATTGAATCCCGAAAAGTGCTCCTTTGGAGTTTCTTTTGGCAAACTTTTGGGTTTTCTTGTTTGTTCATGAGGCATTGAAGTTAATCCCGACAAAATACGGGCCATTGAGCAAATGTGCTCTCCTTCCTCGACGAAGGATGTCCAAAGCCTAACTGGTCGAATGGCGGCCCTAAGCAGTTTCATATCGTGGTTAGGCAAACGTGGTCTACATTTCTTTAAGGTACTACACAAACACAATGGTTTCCAATGGTCAAATGAAGCCAAAAAAGCCTTCCAGGAAGTCAAAAAATACTTACCCAGTGCTCCAGTGTTGGTCTCCCCAAATCCAGGGGAACCATTACTCATTTACTTAGCCGCAACCCCATGCGCAGTTAGTGTAGTACTGATTGCAAAACGGAATGGTGTGCAACAGCGGTCTATTACGTCAGTGAAGTGCTCAATGAACCAAAGGAGCATTACCTAGAGGTCCAAAAACTACTTTATGCCCTCTTAATGGCTTCTCGAAAGCTGCGACATTACTTTCAAACGCACAAAATCTCTGTGCCATCGTCTTTTCCCTTGGGGACATACTTCGTAATCCAGAAGCAACTGGTCAAGTCGCGAAATGGGCAGTTGAATTGGGAGTGTTTGACCTCCACTTCACTACTCGCGTGGCAACCAAATCCCAAATTCTTGCTGATTTTGTGGTCGAATGGACTAATCCCGACCTACTTCCACAAGAACTGATAGATTTGTCCACAAACGACCTTTGGCCAATGTACTTCGATGGTTCTCGCGGTTTTTGAACTCGGGGGCTGGAGTGGTCTTAATCATGCCTCAGGGCGACTAACTCCATTACGTCATACAACTTCACTTTGTTCGACTAACAACGCAACAAAGTATGCAGGTCTTTTCACTGGGCTCTGAGCAGGAAAATCCCTTGGAGTCCATCGGCTAGTGGTGAGGGGAGACTCACAGTTAGTCGTAAACCAGGTAAACAAGGAGCATAGAACCTTCGATGAGATAATGGCTCGTTACCTGGGTGAGGTGAGGAAATTGGAAAAATACTTCAGGAATTTCAAAGTCCATATCATGCCGAGAAGAGACAATACTCTTGCCGACCAGTTATCGAAACTTGGGTCCTCACGCGCATCCACTCTGGCAGGAGTGTTCATCAAACACTTGAAATATCCCTCGATCACCGAGATGACAGAGGTGATGACTAACGCCGCTGTCCTCGAGCAAGAAGCAGATTGGATCCATCCATTGAGGATCTATCTTGCGCATGGGACCTTGCCGAGGATGAAACTGATGCTGATCGATTAGTTAGAAAAGCCCGCATGTACATACTAGTCGACGACACCATGTACAAAAAGAGTACACAAGGTGTACTCATGCATTGCATACCTCACCAAGAAGGTAAATCCCTTCTGATAGAAATCCATGAGGGCATGTGCGGTGCACATGCGTCCTACCGCACACTGGTGGGAAAAGCTTTCCGATAAGGGTATTACTGGCCTATGGCATTGAACGATGCCAAGCACCTGGTCAAGACATGCCCCCTGTGTCAATTTCATGCTCGGCAAACTCATCAGCCGGTATATGCATTACAAAGTATCCCATTAACCTGGCCATTCGCCATATGGGGGATAGGCATTCTGGGACCAATGCCCCAAGCCATTAATGGATACAAGTTCTTGTTGGTAGCCATTGACACATTCACCAAATGGATCGAGGCTGAACCAGTCTGAACCATCACTGCTGCTGCAGCACAAAAATTCTTTCACAAGAACATCGAAACACGATTTGGTGTCCCAAATCAACTCATTACAAACAATGGTTCCTAGTTCATCAGCGGTCTTTTCCTCAACTATTGTGATAACATTGGTAACAAAGTTTGTTTCGCCTCCATTGCCCATCCACAAAGCACCGGGGCAGTTGAACATGCCAACAGGCAAATCATTTAAGGGGTTAAGAAACGCGTGTTCGACCGCCTTAAAATACGCTCGGGTGCTTGGGTAGATGAACTCTACTCTGTTCTATGGGCACTTCGTACCACACCCAGTAGAGCCATAGGCGACACGCCTTTCCAATTGGTTTTTGGTATTGAAGCCATGCTGCCAAGTTAAATATAACTTGGCTCCCTCGCATGACCAACATCGATACTAAAAATTCAATTGAAGCACGCAACAACGAACTCGCCCTCCTAGAATAAAAGCGCAATCAAGCACTGTTTCGATCCATAGCATATTTACAAGCCTTGCATAAATATCATAGCAAAAGTGTGCAGCCACGTAGCCAGCACGGGGGCGACTTAGTTTTGAGAGAGATCCAAAACCAGTCTAATCGCAACAAATTCTCCTCAATATGGGAAGGCTCTTATATAGTGGTTTTCATGTCGCGACCTGGGTTGGCTAGATTAGCTATGGAGGATGGTAGAGTTATGTCCAATTGTGGGACCATCATTTGAGGAATCCGATGGCAACCGCCTGGGTGGGTTGCACTCAGAATGATACATTGCAAGCTCACAACAACAAGATGCATTAGATAACAATGCAAGAAATTAAAACAAGTGCTGATCACAAGGACCAACGTTACAATAACATAGCGCCAAAATGACGCAATTTAGTGTTAGTACAAAATCGAGGAGTTTTCTTCGACACAAAGGTCGGCACAAAACAGAACAACAACAATAAGCAAAAGACTTCAATGATCTTCATCTTCATTTGCAGCTGTGTTGCATGGGCTTCCTCCACATCGGACTCCACTTGGTAAGTGACCCTCTAGTAGGCTGGATCCTCGGGAGTAGTTTCTTCTTCTTCATTGGGTTCAAAACCGTAGGAGTAAGGGTCAATGAATCCTTCCTCTAAATTTGTTTGCAAAAGCAAGGGTGAGCACATTGTCCACATAGTGCTCAACAAGTCTCAATTAAGACTGTAGGTATATAGATGAGGGGGATTTCCAAAAGATGGGCTCTTTGGTTCATAGATAAGGATAGAGTAGATTTTTCACTCTAAAGTTTTGAAGAAAAGATTTTGCTTTCAAAAAGTGAGACTTTGAAATCCTAAACCAGATTTTTAGAAAATGTTATGCGTGGCGGTCTTTCACGAGTCACCACTTTAATAAATATCATGAAAAACTTTTCCAAAAGCTACTTGTGCTACATTGACGTGGATAGAATCCACCGCACGCAAACTCCATGACCTGGGAGCTCAGAGTATTCGATACTTTTTGTAACTTCGCAAAGATGTACCACTTTAATCCACCGATCACTCAGCTTTCAAGTGGGTACCTCTCCATGTGACTTTTATGCATGTGACAAGGCCGAGATCACACAACAGTTTGCTATCCTAGCATTAACAATTCCCTACCCGTTAAATAGACATTCCAGTCCTTATCTTTGGTTTCGTAGTCCGGGGTGTAGTAAGTAAATTTATAATCCTTAACACCAGCTTGAAATTCAACACTTGCTTTAGTTTCTATTTGTGGTTACATAAGTCCCTCCCTACAACTCATGAATTAAGAATTCTCACAACGACAAGGTCTACTCGATATGGATTAGGCGTAAATGAAACCTTTGAAAAAATCTTTATAAACAAAAAGGATATTCAATTAATATCAACTCATTAAAGAAAATAAAGGGTATGCTTAAGTTAATGAATATGTTTCATTCATATATAATGCATAAGTCCAAGGAAAACCGGACTGGACAATACCGGGAGGTCGCCGTTGCAGAGAAACCACCACCAGGAAAAGGTAACAAGTTTTCATTTAAAAATAAAACCTCTTCTGGTGGCCGCGATAGTGACCAGTTAGGAAAACAAACTAACCCGCGGGGAAACAAGAAGTGGTGTCCATTCCACAATTGTTCAGGACATGATCTCAAGAATAGCCGGAATTGGTTGAAGCAATTGGATGACTTGTACCAAGGGATTGGACTGATGCCAACCCTATCGCAAAAAGATCAGGCCTACTGGATTAGACACGCCGACAGAGATGAAGAGATGTCCTACCAGGTATCCCAAAACCATGTCAATATTATTTTTATTGGTTCCTCTTCTTTTGCTTCAAAGCATCAGTTTAAAATGTTTTACCACGAGGTAAATCAAGTAGAGGCCCCCTCGGTGAACCTCAATACCTTCGTTGGTCAGAAACTCCTTTGACTTTTGATCGAGCTGATTGTCCTATTGGGATAACATGACCATTGAGACTACCTTTGGTCATCACCCCAATAATTAGCAATGCTCGAGTTGAAAGAGTTCTAATCGATGGGGGCAGTTCCTTGGACATTTTACTGGTCAAGGCACTGAACGAGATGCAAATCCCTTGTTCAAAAATTAAGCCCATAATTCATCCATTTTATGGGATAATTCCTGGTCCCTCAATGATGCTGATGGGACAGGTTGTGCTACTGGTGACACTGGGAGAACCAGACAACTTCTGAATAGAATTGATTACATTTGACGTAACTGATTGCGATTTGGCATATAACGCTATTTTTGGTAGGCCAACTCTCGCTAAGTTCATAGCTGTAACACCCTAGTTTTGGGGG